>CAWUFW010006992.1:0-600000 GCA_963921515.1 Calotriton arnoldi
GGTCATGTTTGTTTTGTTGTGGTGTACACATGATACTCCAGGTGATGCCAGTGTCCATGTGGCATTACAGGGTCCCTGGGAATGTGCCTGTCGTTGAGCTGTGGTGCCTGGGGCACATCTGTCCTCACATGTCACTGGAGGGGTGACTGTGACACAGCATCATGATATCCAATGGGCCAACCTGGGACAAATTGATGCCACCTGTAGGACCGTGTTGACAGATGTTGGCCATGTATGTACCATACATGTCGTTCCGGTACTGCACACTTCATGTAGTTGTGCCTCATGATGATGTATGTTGGGATCTTGAGTGTGTTCAATGCCGCATATGTGGGGTGACTGACGATCTTGCTTACTTCTCCTCTGCACTGCAGGGCTCCTGCTGTCCATCGGCCATTCCCAGACCTGGCAACGATGGTGGAACGGGACAGCATCCGACGGTACCGCTTCACCAGGCAGCTGATTGAGGATTTTGCAGTGCAGTTGTCCCCACATTTGCAGCCTGGCCGGCCGTATCCTACAGCGCTGACCCCCAAGGTGAAGGTGATGGCAGCCCTACACTTCTTTGCCACCGGTACCTTCCAACATACTGTGGCGTCTGCTGGTGGGATGTCACAGACCATGTTCAGCCGTGTGCTCCGCGATTTCTTGGCGGCAATGTTGCTCTTCCTGAACCGGTACATCTATTTCCCTAGACTGCGACGACTCACTGACGTGAAGAGTGACTTTTATGCCCTGGGGAGGATGCCGCATGTAATTGGCTCCATTGATGGGACACATGTGGCTTTGGTACCACCACAGGCCCAGGAGCAGGCCTACAGGAACCGCAAGCACTACCACTCGGTCAATGCACTGGTGGTGTGTCTTGCAGACATGACCATCACACACGTGTGTGCCCGTTTCCCTGGTTCAGCACACGATGCCTTTGTGATGAGGAGTAGTCGCATCCCCAGGTTGATGGCACAGATGCAGAACCAGCGTGCCTGGCTTGTCGGTGTGTACTGACTTTGTGCCATTGTGTGTGATCTGATCTGTAGTATTCCGCCCACTTTTCCAAGTCAGCTGATGTGCACTTGTCTGTCCGTAGGTGACTCGGGATACCCCAACATGCCGTGGTTGCTGACACCCCTCAGGAACCCTGTGACACCTGCCCAGATGCGCTACAATGAGGCACATGGTCGGACCAGGAGAGTGATTGAGCGGACCTTTGGTCTCCTGAAGAGCCGCTTCCGCTGCCTGGACAAGACGGGAGGGTCCCTCCCATATGCCCCTGCGAAAGTGTGCAAGATTATCATCGTCTGCTGCATGCTCCACAACCTGGCAGTGCGGAAGGAGTTGCCTCTCATCCAGGATGACGATGACCAACATCCGCCACCTGTGGAGGATCCTGGCCTGGACCACGATGCCAGTGACGATGATGATGATGATGGTGATGGTGATGTCCGCACACAGCTCATCACCAACTTCTTTAGCTGAATGTGAGTATCCTGAGGTGTCATGTGAATGATGTGAGTTGGCATGATGTGTGGGTGGTGCTCTGGTGCTGTTGGAGTGTGTCCATGGGCTACTTGACAGGATGTGTGTTGCGATGTGTGGTGACAGGTGGGCTGTACTCCCCAACAGTGTTGACATGCTAACTTGGTTCTGGGTGGGTATCTTGTAACATGTATTGTGCATGAGTTTTGCTGTTCTGTCCTGTACTGCATTGCTTTTGACTGTGTGTCATTTCTGTCCTTCACAGGGTACTTTCAGATTCGTTTGGTCAACTGTGTCCACCGACGACGTGATTGCACATCCAGGCTGGTAGCTGTTGTGTCCCTACAGGTGATGTGCGCCACACCCATGGACTTCCTTCTGTCTACAGTTGTTGACTGTGTGCCCGCTACCAGGTGGGGTTACCTTGCATCTGTAGTGGTTACGGCATGTTGCTACTGTGTAATAAACCTGTGCTTCACTTAGTGATGTGCGTTGTCTGTGGTCACACATTTGACTGCCATTTGCTTACTGCACCTGTGGGCTACTTGACTACAACTGGGAATGGGTGTGGTGTCTGTGCATTGCACCGTCTTCCCTGGCAACATCAGTGTAGGCAATGAGTCAGATGGCCTAGGTGTGTATGTGTTGTGTAGCCCTGGTGGTGTGTCTCCCTCATATGTGTCACGTTGCCTGTACTCACATGCCTGTGTTGTCCTTGCTGTTGCAGTTCGCATACACTGTGTAATTTTGCAGTTCATCATCCCCATAACAGCACCCACGTTGGAATCACGACAGAGGCAAGTATGGTGTATTAGTGTGTTTATTGTGATAATAGTGCATAGGATGGATTGTGCTGTACATGAATCTTGCAATCCCAAGTTCCTAGATGAATAGAAAGTCCAGGTAGACAGGATCCCCAGTATCGGGGCCACAGTTGTCTGACACATTGTTCCAACTTGTACTCCCCATGCAATGTGTGGGAGTAGTGTTGCCATCAACAGGGTGAACAGTCTGTGCACAAAGGCGAAAATCCAGAACAGGTTCAGGCTTCCTGGGAGTTGCGCTTGGCCATCAGCCTCTCACTTTCCCCTCCTCGGACGACCCCTCTTCTTGGGGGGGCCCTCAAGTGCAGGCTGCTGCGGTGCAGGGGACTCTCCGCCAGAGTCCTCCTCCCTCCCTGTGGCAGTTGCAGTTTGTTCGGTACCAGATGTTGTTGGCACACAGGGAGGTGTGGACTGGTTGCTGTTCATCTGGCGGAGGCATTGTAAAATGTCCCTGTGCACCGCCGTCATCTCATGTAGTACATCCCACTTGGACTCCACGCGGGTCATGTGGGAGTCCACACGTGACATGTGGGAGTCCACACGTGACATGTGTGACTCCACTTGGGACATGTGGGAGTCCAAGCGGGCATGATGGGCAGCCTGCTGCTGTTTGATGTCTCTGAGGAGCCCCACTACCTGGCTGAGCTCTCCGGTGCTGGACTGGTACGCATCAGCTATGCGTACCAGTTGTGGGTCTTCATGCACACCAGCAACCTCTGCAAGCAGCGACCTCTGTCTCCCACCCTCCCACCACCCCTGCTGACATGTGCAGTGTGTGCAGTTGCACGCACAGATAACCCTGGTCCACCTTGGGGGTTGGTGGTGGTGGTGGTGTCCATGGCCCCAGGTTGGTCCAGGGTCACTGCGCTGGTGTTGTTCCTTATTCTGTCCATGTCGGCAGGGATGGTATTCGTGGTGACAGTCGTTGGAGGGGTGGGTGCAGGGGGTGCAGCTGGTGGACCTGCTGGTGCTGCAGCTGGTGGTCCTGCTGGTGCAGCATGTTGACTTGCACCGGATGTGCCAGGTTGTTCTTCATCGTCCGAGGAGGACAGAGGCTGTACGACGCCAGTGAGCTCGGCATCCTCTTGAGCCTGGGACTGGGACTCCTCAGCGTCTGCTGCTGTGTCCCTATCATCACCTGTTTTTGGGAGACACAAACAATGTATGTCATGTTTCTGCAGGCATCAGTGGTTGACACACCTGACAGTTGTGACTGTGCCTCGGGGTGCGGGCCTGTACATTGTATTGTCCTAAGTCGTCACAGTCAGGGGTTGATATTGGTGTGGCACATTGTCCTGCATTATTTGGGCATTTCTATGTATTCTCTGGGGTGTGAACATGGTCTGCATTGATTGTGTTTGGTTGACAGCCAGACCTCCTTCCCACCCACCCACCCACCCAGTCAGTTATCCCACCATGGAACGTGCTTGCATTGCAGGGAGTGTAAGTTGTCTCTCAGGATGTCAGTCAGTGGTGTCCTGCTGTTTGTTGGTGCACAGTTGGCAGCAGGGCCTTGTGCTCCCCACAGCAGTAGCCAGTGTCAGCCATCTTGTGAGTCCTTCTCCACTCCCTGTGATGTGAGCATGGTTCAGGAGTGGTGTTGATGGGCCAGTTGTGAGGCTGAGCAATGTCTGTGACTACGACTCCCATCATGCTATTGCCTCCACCCCCTTCCCAGCATGCCCATGCTTCCTTCCTTTGACTCTGCTTCCCTGTGGGGTGGGCTGGCTGTGCTGACAGGATGGCTGGGAGTGTTGTCCTGGCAGTTGTTTGGCTAAGAGTCCCAAGAGTGTCCCTGTGCTTCACACAACATAAGCCAGGGTGGTGGTGCTTTGTGGGATCTTGTGTTAGGATGGAGGGCATTGCATTCTACCAGGTGGGTACTGTGGAGTTTGTGTTGGGGGGGTGTGAGGGGAGGTGCTGGTGACTATAGTCAGTGCTGCAAGTCCCCCTTCCCACCCAGCCAGCCAGATATCCCACCATGGAACGTGCTTGCATTGCAGGGAGTGGAAGTTGTCTCTCAGGATGTCAGTCAGTGGTGTCCTGCTGTTTGTTGGTGCACAGTTGGCAGCAGGGCCTTGTGCTCCGCACAGCAGTAGCCAGTGTCAGCCATCTTGTGAGTCCTTCTCCACTCCCTGTGATGTGAGCATGGTTCAGGGTGGTGTTGATGGGCCAGTTGTGAGGCTGAGCAATGTCTGTGACTACGACTCCCATCATGCTGTTGCCTCCACCCCCTTCCCAGCATGCCCATGCTTCCTTCCTTTTGACTCTGCTTCCCTGTGGGGTGGGCTGGCTGTGCTGACAGGATGGCTGGGAGTGTTGTCCTGGCAGTTGTTTGGCTAAGAGTCCCAAGAGTGTCCCTGTGCTTCACACAACATAACCCAGGGTGGTGGTGCTTTGTGGGATCTTGTGTTAGGATGGAGGGCATTGCATTGTACCAGGTGGGTACTGTGGAGTTTGTGTTGGGGGGGTGTGAGGGGAGGTGCTGGTGACTATAGTCAGTGCTGCAAGTCCCCCTTCCCACCCAGCCAGCCAGATAGCCCACCATGGAACGTGCTTGCATTGCAGGGAGTGTAAGTTGTCTCTCAGGATGTCAGTCAGTGGTGTCCTGCTGTTTGTTGGTGCACAGTTGGCAGCAGGGCCTTGTGCTCCCCACAGCAGTAGCCAGTGTCAGCCATCTTGTGAGTCCTTCTCCACTCCCTGTGATGTGAGCATGGTTCAGGGTGGTGTTGATGGGCCAGTTGTGAGGCTGAGCAATGTCTGTGACTACGACTCCCATCATGCTATTGCCTCCACCCCCTTCCCAGCATGCCCATGCTTCCTTCCTTTTGACTCTGCTTCCCTGTGGGGTGGGCTGGCTGTGCTGACAGGATGGCTGGGAGTGTTGTCCTGGCAGTTGTTTGGCTAAGAGTCCCAAGAGTGTCCCTGTGCTTCACACAACATAAGCCAGGGGGTGGTGCTTTGTGGGATCTTGTGTTAGGATGGAGGGCATTGCATTCTACCAGGTGGGTACTGTGGAGTTTGTGTTGGGGGGGGGGTGTGAGGGGAGGTGCTGGTGACTATAGTCAGTGCTGCAAGTCCCCCTTCCCACCCAGCCAGCCAGATATCCCACCATGGAACGTGCTTGCATTGCAGGGAGTGGAAGTTGTCTCTCAGGATGTCAGTCAGTGGTGTCCTGCTGTTTGTTGGTGCACAGTTGGCAGCAGGGCCTTGTGCTCCCCACAGCAGTAGCCAGTGTCAGCCATCTTGTGAGTCCTTCTCCACTCCCTGTGATGTGAGCATGGTTCAGGGTGGTGTTGATGGGCCAGTTGTGAGGCTGAGCAATGTCTGTGACTACGACTCCCATCATGCTGTTGCCTCCACCCCCTTCCCAGCATGCCCATGCTTCCTTCCTTTTGACTCTGCTTCCCTGTGGGGTGGGCTGGCTGTGCTGACAGGATGGCTGGGAGTGTTGTCCTGGCAGTTGTTTGGCTAAGAGTCCCAAGAGTGTCCCTGTGCTTCACACAACATAAGCCAGGGTGGTGGTGCTTTGTGGGATCTTGTGTTAGGATGGAGGGCATTGCATTGTACCAGGTGGGTACTGTGGAGTTTGTGTTGGGGGGGGTGTGAGGGGAGGTGCTGGTGACTATAGTCAGTGCTGCAAGTCCCCCTTCCCACCCAGCCAGCCAGATAGCCCACCATGGAACGTGCTTGCATTGCAGGGAGTGGAAGTTGTCTCTCAGGATGTCAGTCAGTGGTGTCCTGCTGTTTGTTGGTGCACAGTTGGCAGCAGGGCCTTGTGCTCCCCACAGCAGTAGCCAGTGTCAGCCATCTTGTGAGTCCTTCTCCACTCCCTGTGATGTGAGCATGGTTCAGGGTGGTGTTGATGGGCCAGTTGTGAGGCTGAGCAATGTCTGTGACTACGACTCCCATCATGCTGTTGCCTCCACCCCCTTCCCAGCATGCCCATGCTTCCTTCCTTTTGACTCTGCTTCCCTGTGGGGTGGGCTGGCTGTGCTGACAGGATGGCTGGGAGTGTTGTCCTGGCAGTTGTTTGGCTAAGAGTCCCAAGAGTGTCCCTGTGCTTCACACAACATAACCCAGGGTGGTGGTGCTTTGTGGGATCTTGTGTTAGGATGGAGGGCATTGCATTCTACCAGGTGGGTACTGTGGAGTTTGTGTTGGGGGGGGGGGGTGTGAGGGGAGGTGCTGGTGACTATAGTCAGTGCTGCAAGTCCCCCTTCCCACCCAGCCAGCCAGATAGCCCACCATGGAATGTGCTTGCATTGCAGGGAGTGTAAGTTGTCTCTCAGGATGTCAGTCAGTGGTGTCCTGCTGTTTGTTGGTGCACAGTTGGCAGCAGGGCCTTGTGCTCCCCACAGCAGTAGCCAGTGTCAGCCATCTTGTGAGTCCTTCTCCACTCCCTGTGATGTGAGCATGGTTCAGGGTGGTGTTGATGGGACAGTTGTGGGGGGGGCAATATGTGTGACTGCGACTCCCATGATGCTATTGGCTACACTGACTTGGCCAGCATACACAGAATTCCTTCCTTTGAGTGGTCTTCACTGTGTGTTGGTGTTGTTGTGGTGGCTACATGTGTGGATGTGTGTGTTAGTTCTATTTGTGCCACTGCCTAGCTGTAGTTGTGGTTGTGTTTGTACATGTGTTGGCACAGTTGGATGTGACTTTTTTGATGGCATGTGTTGTGTTTATCTGACTGACATACACATTTTGGGATGATTCTGTTCTAGTTGCTGTGTAATTGCTATGTGTGCATGGTTTGACTCTCCCCTTGACAGTGATGTGTGTGTTTTGTGGCAGTTTATTGTGTACATTTGTTGTGTACTCACCAGGCTCTGGGATGTTCTCTAGTCCATATACGCTCACTGGCGGAAGGATGGCCCGCACCTTCTCCTCCCAGGGCCTGAGGTATATTGGCTTGGCAGGAGGGCCACTGCCGGTATGTTGGCTGTTGATGTAGTCTATCTTCAGCAGGTCCCGTACCCTCCTGCGCACGTCATACCACCTGTTCTGGATGTCCGTCTTTGTGCGCCGACATGATGATTGGGCGTTCACCCTGTTGATGATCCTCTCCCACATCTTGGTTTTCTGCGACATGGGGGTCTGTTGGACCAGAGTGCCAAACAGCTGTGGCTCCACCCTGAGGATCTCGTCTACCAGGACTTCCAATTCACAATCTAGGAACTTGGGATTCTTCTTGGGAGGCATGGTGATGGGTGGTGATGGTGAGTGATGTGTGTGTTGGTGTGCAGGTGAGGGTGTGTGAGTGTGTGTTTTGCTGGGTGTATGTGAGGTAGGTATTTGTTGGTGTGCTGATGGTGTGTGGCTTGTGTGAGGGGTGAGCTGTGGGTGTGTGGTTGCTTTCTCTTGGGTGCTGGCAGTGAAATGGCATTTGCAAAGGCTCATGGTAGTGATTTGTGTCCTTTATATAGGTGGAGTTGTGGGTGTGTCTTTGTTCTCTGTCCCCACCCCCCAGTATTTATTGGCTTGGTAATTGCTTGTTTGGCCTTTTTTTGGTTGATTTTTCCTTTGTGCTGTTTGTGTATGTTGGAAACGTTCTTGTGACCGAGTCGGACCCTGCATTGGTCTCGTACGGTGTTTTCCGTTTCGTTCACGCTGTGTTTGTGCAGTTTTGTATGCTGCGTACGCGTCGGTCGCGGTGTATTGTGTTGCTTCGGCTCGGTTTTGTATGCGTGTCGGTCGTACGGCTTGTCCTCCGTCCGACTCGGTCGTGTTTTCGCGCCTTGCATCGTACTTTGCGGGTTGGAGTTGGCGGGTACGATTCGGTCGGATTTGTTCCGGGTGCGTGTCGGTCGGTTGGATTCGCGTGTTTTTCCGGCCGGATTGCAATTTTCCGAGCGGCTCGGTCGGTCGGCTTGGTTTCCTGACGTGTCGGTCGGATTTATCGCGGCTTGCATCGTACTTGGCGTGTCGGGCGCCACTGGTACGTGTCGGTCGGTATTTTTCCGGATCCGAGTCGGTCGGTGCTTTTTCCGGCCCGAATCGGAATCGACCCCTTAGTCTTGGTTATTCATGCACTATGGGGTATGTCTTATTTGTGTGTATGTATATATATATATACACACAAATATATATAAACATCGACGTTTCGGCCCAACGGTAGAATTGACCAGGGCCATTGTCACGGCAAAGAGTGTTGCACAAAATACAGTTCACAATAATTTTGTGTAAACAATACGTGACCTAAAGAAGACAAAAATAGAACAAAAATCAACGACTTAAATCTTTATATATATATATATATATATATATATATATATATATCTCAACCTTGCGTTTGCATGCTTTCTTTTGAAAAACAAACTGAGCCGACTCCATGCGGATTTGTGCTTCTGTCTTTAATTAGCTTTCAGCCATAACACGTTTTGGCCGCTGCAACGGCCTTGGTCACATGAGAGGCATGCGATATTGCGTGCTTTTTACTTCTGTTTTTCGGATAGACATGGACGAAAGACTACACCCTCGCAGTGTCAAATATAAATAACAATTGCAAATTCATTGTAAAACATCATGATTGGAAACAACTAAAGTTTTTAGCCCAACTTTTCATACTAATTTATAAATACAAATTACAATAAAAGTAAGAAATAGATGAGCGTGGTTTGTGATCACTTGTCAGGCAAGTACCTAATGGATAATTAGATCTATATCCACTGACTCAACTAACAGTCGTGGATGTGTTGTGAGTAGGCAGATGCCTAATTCAATACACACATTCCAACCTATTTACTTTTATAAAACCATTCATGCAAATTATAGTTAGAAAGTTGATTCTATTGAGGGTGATAAAGTGCTGTGTGCAATATATATATATATATATATCAAGAACCACAATCCTGATGTAACATCCTCATCAAACGGGAAATCAGGTACGGACCACCAAATAAATTAAATATTGCCGTGCTTTATTGTGAATGTCAGCAGCATGACACGTTTCGACCGAGTTTCCCCGGTCTTGATCACATGACATGTCAGGACCCAATAACGTTTATATACAGATGCACCATGAGAGCAGTCCCTCCCATACCTTTCGTAGCGCTAGACAACAGACTATTTTTTCATCATGCTCAAGTGGCTACATAAATCAGGGCAATATTATATCAATTCATGTATAAATACAAAAAATTAATTGCTTTCTCTGCTAATAGTAGATACAAATCGTTGCACATTTCCACTACCAAAAATAGGGTATATACAGAATCACTGTTTATACACAATACATATATATATATAAATAAATATTTAAGTCGTTGATTTTTGTTCTATTTTTGTCTTCTTTAGATCACGTATTGTTTACACAAACTTATTGTGAACTGTATTTTGTGCAACACTCTTTGCCGTGATAATGGCCCTGGTCAATTCTACCGTTGGGCCGAAACGTCGATGTTTATCTAATTGATATGGACTGCCATAGTTTATTCTATAACTTTCTATGGTATATGTTTCATTCTTCAGATTCAAATGTTTTTGCTAAGTATTGTTGTTGAATCATTGGCAGCCATCTACTTTGTATATATCTTATATCAATACGATATGTGTTGCTTTGCAATCTCTGATTTTTCTGATTAAAACACTCATGTCAGACTTATCTTCGAGTTTGTGTATGTAAAGTTTGGTGGACTAAATCAAAATCGGTTGGTATAAAAGTAGTAAGATTCATGACTTTTTCCTTTACAACTGTTGTTGGTTTTGTATACTTTTCCTGTGTTAGGATTTATGTATTTTGTTTCTTTCTCTTTTTTCCCCCAATTTTTATGATATAGCATGACTATGACTGGTTAACGCTATCCCAAGTGAACCATAGTCAATTGTTACAATAAAACCACAGCACATCAAAGGCAGTGCCACATAAGTCCTGGGCTGGCCTAAAAAAAACATATCTTTTTTTCTGATGCCCCAGAGAGGGCAAAAGCACCACCAATGTACCAATAAGTGTTTTGGGGCTGCCAACAGTGAGTACAGCGGCCCCCACAGAAATCATATTTAGAAATTTGACTTTCTCCCTAGGTCTAAGTCTAATCTAAGTCTCCCAGATCATCATATGTATGATCCTGGGAGAGATTTTCACTTGCTTTAAGTATTCTTAAAACTTAGGTTTTAGCTTTATCGTTCTATGGTTCAAAGACCTCCTATTGACTTTTCAGGCTGCTTTTCAGCATATGTAAAAGAAGAAAAAAATATTCATTCACACAGTTTATGGAATATTGAAAAGCTGTAATACCAATGATAAAATTCATAATGAATCAATAGATGTATGAATGAACTTCATAATAAGATATTATCATCCTGAGACGTTTTGCAGATGCTGTATTTATTGTTTTATTATTTTGGTTACGCCTTGACAAAGCCAGTAGGTCTCACTTTTAATATCTGCTACAGCTGATTATCTACTGTATAGTCTTGGCAAGGGGGGTATTGTGGTTTTAGATTTTAAGGTTAGGGACCTAACTGCAGGCCAAGCCCTGTGCCAAGCCTCTGCTGCGCATCACCCTTTGCAGGTTAGGTGCTCAAGAATCACTGCACATGACCTTATGGAAATGGGTGACTACACTAGGTTGGGTGGCCAGCCCTCGGCTAACCCATGCTGCACACAGCCAAAGCCTGAATGTTGGAGTTGAGTGCCATAGTGGGCTTGGCACAGAACGTGGCTGCAGTGTGGGCTTGACAGGCACAGCTGGCCAACAATGTTGGAAAAGATCCTTTTAGAAAGTTTACTACCTCTCCCTGCCTGAACCTCTGGAGGTCATTCTGCCAGTATTCAACTTTCTCTTGGCTGTTGATGGCTCCCCTGTGGTGAGATGCATTGGTCTCAGACAGAAGACAAAGGGCGTGGGTGTGGGGAGGTGTTGGCCTTCCCATGACAGAATGTGCCCAAGGAATAGTTATATTTCAAAAAGACCTACACTGTCACAAGCAGATGAACCGGACACCAGCCCTGCTCCCTTCTTTTGTCCCTCTAGTCAGCTTTGCTACAAACCCAATGGGAAGGAGAGCTGCTTCAGAACTGGTTTGGAGTCACCATAATGGAGGATTTGTACATTATCATAGCCACACCTCTGGGTGTTCCCAGGGAGCTCTGACTAAGGAAAGAAGTTTCCTGCCATCTTGCATTTAAGTAGAGACATATAAAACACACAAGAAGTGTTGCAAACATGGATAGGGTCACCTCTGGGAATACTTACCTCATTGGCCAGTGGCTGCCATCACCCACAGGCAGGCACTGGGAATAACTGTGGCATTGCTAGCATCCTCCTCAGAATACTCCTAGAAATGGGAAGAATCAGTCAGCCATGCTATTTGAAGAAGTTGAAGAAAGACTGGAAATGCTTGGTTTGAACTCTGGACCCCAGAAGTGACTCAAAGGATCAGTTGACTGAGCACCTGTTTGAGCTACAGGGCTATGACAAGTTTATGAGGCCTTTTCCTTCTTTCCAGCTGACCAGTCTCAACTGCACCTGGTCCCCTCAGCTGGACTCTGTGAGAGTGAGTTATAACCCCCCAGGCCCTGAACCCTTGGATGTGGTCAGACAATACTCCTCCCCACCAAACTGAAAGCTACCCTGGACTAGACGTCGAGCATAAATGCCCACAAACTTCGTCAAAGCTGAGCAACACTAAATCGATG
Organism: Calotriton arnoldi; assembly: GCA_963921515.1. Lineage (NCBI taxonomy): Eukaryota > Metazoa > Chordata > Amphibia > Caudata > Salamandridae > Calotriton > Calotriton arnoldi. The sequence continues at coordinate 11,947 of CAWUFW010006992.1, forward strand.
GCTTCATTGAGCTCGACAACGAGCAGCAGCCAAGCAACTCTAATAACCTTCTTCAACAGCATCACTGGGCCCAACGCTGAGCAGCCTTCAAACGATACTGAGACTGACACAGATACCTGCCATCCTCAAGCCCTTCCTCTGATTCAATCTCCCACGAGGCAGCACTGCAGACTTTCTACCTCCATAAAAGTTTCTAAGTGAGAAAGGAACTTTGTTACCACGACGATCCTGGCCCTTGAATCAGACCCACGCTCTATAGAGGTCTGTCTCAAATTTTACCTGTGTTCCAGTCCAGTGCGACCAGTTGCTGGCATTTTATGTGAGTATTTTTAAAGATAAACTTTTAAAATTCATAACTCTGATTCTGCTACTTGAATTTTGGTTGTTTTAGTGTACTTGTATTAATTAAATATTCTCAATTTTCAAAATCACTTTAGGATCATCATTGTATTGTGTTTTCACTTTATAACTGTTTGAGTATTGCATAAATACTTTACAAGTTGCCTCTAGGTTAAGTCTGGGTGCTCTGTCCCATAGCTACCACGGGGTTGAGCAGAGGTTTATTAAATTAATCTTGTGATTTCCCATGACAAGGATTGTGGTTATTATTTGAGGTGAGTTCCTCCCCCAACTAATACTCCAATTTCTTACAAAGTTAGTGATATTATATATAGGGAATGTAGAAAAATGCTTACAATTGTCTAACAGATTAACCAAAAATTCTTTATTAAGGTTCCTTGGACAAGATCAAAAATATTTGCAGATGTCATTGGGACTCAATCATCAAATCTTCCTATTCTCATCGACATGTTTCAGCCGGTCAATTAAGCCAAATCAGGTCAATTTAAAGTGTAAATTCACTTGCTGGCTGTCTCAGAATACTTTGAAGTGTAATGGGGACAAGGTACTTTGCTGTTCTAGAAGTTGGATATCAGATTTACTACTCAACGACTTCTGGCCTTTGCCGTTGGAAGTTCGTTGCTCCCTTTTATCAGCAGTTAGAAATATGGCCCTTTATATTGCCAGTGATTTATCCTTGACATATCATGTCATTAAGCTGGCTGCTCATGTTTTGCCCTCTTGAGGATCCCACAAAACATCCTCCCATTTCTTCTTCTCCCTCCATCTTTGGCGGTTCAAGTAACCATTCTGATCCTGCTAGACTATAGGTTTCTTTATTTTTTGGATTCTCGGACTCGTTAATCAAGCATCAGTGTGGAGTTGGGATGGCTGCATCCCAATTAGACTTGTATCTTCCTCGCAGACCTTTTAAATTCCCTGTTCATTGTACACAGGACCTTTTGAGGTCCCGGACCTGCCTATTTGCATACTAGGTTTTAATGGTATTACTCTGCCCATTGCCTGTGCTAGTTGAAGGCAAACCCCCTGATACAACCAAAATTTTAATTGGCTCGGCTGGGTGACAAATCATTCTCTGTTCAGGTAGCTCGACTTTGGAATAGTTTGCCTTCTCCCCCGCTTTGCTGTATCCCCAATTTGTTCCACTTAAGTAAGAATCTCAAAGCTTGGCTGCATATCCGTTAGCAGTGTCTCTAGCCTGGGAAATTGTTGCCATTCTTTTCACAACACCAGGACAGTTTTCTTAGATAATCGCAGTGCTTTACAAAATACAATACAATACTATTAGTGAACACACATATAAATCAAGCACACTCTCCAGTATACATTATTGTAATACTCGCTTGCAGCTGGAGTGCATGAATGCCATTATGCGAGACATGGAAAGTAAAAACATTCAATGATAAGACACAAGCTTTGTGCTATGGGTTGATTTTAGAAATGTGGAAAATGGTGTACATTTGTTACATTCATGTGTAAAACGTGCCCAAAAAGCAATTCGTAGGTCCCAACACTCTTAAGGTAGTACACCAAATAGCATTTCAACCTACATCAAACAGCTACTTTTTAATCCTGAAAGAAAACAATTTGAGAACTAGGCTAGATGATTCAAGGTGTTGTACCCCATTCGATGTTTCTGGTGTCCAGATATGGACTGAGAGATATTTCCCCAAGAAATCTATCTGTGAGATTATTAACTGGAAAGATCTACTACTTTGGGTTGTACATAAAGATTAAGGTTCAAGGACAGCCTTCCTCCATCTAGGGAGTATTTTTCTTCAAGGCTGCTTTACAGAGAGCTCTTAAACACAACCCAGATGGAGGAAGACTCTGAGCTTTCAAACCTACTTTAGACGCCACCTACTACTAGCTCCTTCATGCAAAAATCATATGTTTGTTTTTAGCTGGCCGAATACCTCCCACAAAACATTTTGGTCCACATGTTACCTAGCATGGCTAATGACTATGTTTTAGGTCAAAAAGAACCAAATAGAATTTTAGAAGCTTTTCAAACAAATTTTAACTTTAATGTACTTAATGGTCACAATAAATCTGTATTATAGAGCCTTTATCCTCAAACCTAAATTGTTAATGTGAGAAATTGGATTGTTAGTTAAAGGGCGGTTACCCCTGGTCAAGCAACAGCCACAATCCCTGTCAGGGTGAACCACAAAATTCACTAAATTAACCTGTGCTTAACCTCAGTTAGCTTGGCACAAAAACAGTTGGGCATAATTTAGAGGCAATGTGTAAATTATTTATGCAGCACACAAACAGTAATAAAGTCAAAATACAACACAAGAAAATCCCACATCAATTTAGAAACAATGAGTAAAATGTTATACATTTTTTGACACCAAAACAACAAAAACCCAAACAGGAGAACCGAAGTTATGAAATGTTTAAAGTTTTTCCTAAAAGCTAGTGCCTAAAAGATCAAAGCACCAACCATGGACATCTAGTCATGCAAGACCGGGTCAAAGTCAAAAAATGTGGCTGACTGCAATCAACTGCAGGTCGGATACAAGAACTGAATTGGACCAGGTCGGCACTTACCTTCGGACTTAGAAGTATATCCAAGAAAAAGGTTCTGAGAAGGTAATGTTTACCGGGGCAAGGCTACAGGTGGTGTCCGAGGAAGCAGCGCCACCGTTGGGGAGTCACTGGATGAAGTCCCAATGAAGATTTCTGCATTCGGACTTAGTCAGTTTTATGGAAGTCGAAAATCTCCTGTGGGACGAGGCAAGAGGCTGGAGCCTAAGAGAGTTCCAGGAGGCCAGATACCTCTTTGCCGAAGGACCGCTTAACAGGATTTGCTGCTCTGGAGAAGAACGTAGTGGGAGGTACTGCATAGTCAGGTCGACTGGAGATGCACCTCGAGTGGAACGACAAGCAGGTTAGTTCTGTTCTTCCCTCGGTTCTCATAGCATTTTTTTGTCAAAAAGTTTCTAAGTCACACATTTTGGATTTTTGATATCTGGGCACATTTAGCACCACCACCAAGAGTCCAGGACTGGAGGAGCACCACTTGGAGGGTGGGGGCAAGTTAGGACTCAGGCTGGGTCCAGGTGCAGGTTCAAGATGGTGGGAGCCTGTGTCTCTGAACAGGAGGCCAGCAAACTAGCCCTTGCAGTCACCTTAGAGTCCTGGGTGCAGGTGATGAAGCAGGCCTCTGAGGGTGCAAAGCAGGCTCCAGGTAGCAAAGCAGTGCTTCGAGGTGCAGCAAAGCAGTCTTGTGGAGTACACAACAGACCAAAGCAGCAGACAGTCCTCTGAGAGTCCTTCTGCAAGTCAGGAAATTGAACCGAAGAGTTGGTCTGTGGGCCCTATTTTTATACCTGGTGCCTTCTTTGAAGTTAGGAGAAGTTCATAGAGGTCTCTCTTTGAAGTGCTTAGAATTTCGTGAATTCTTGCCCTGGCTCCAAGCTGACTGTAGGAAAAATGCAGTGGTGACAAGCCCTTTGTGTGAAGGCCGAGCACAGCAAATTCAGTTTCAAGTGGGACTGTGCCCAACTCTCCCCCCCAACTCATCCTGCCAGCAGATGGCCCATTCAGGCACATCTAATCCATCTATTCTGTGACTGTCTGGGAGAAATTCAGAAAGTCCTAACTGCCAATCACACCCATTCAGGTGACCCAGGGTAGGATGCAGGTACCAAATGGCTAAGGCAGAAAAATGCCAACTTTCTAAAAGTGGCCTTTCAAAAATTGCTATTTAAAATCTGACTTTAACATTAAAGATTATTTTTAATTACAGTTTCATAGATACCGGACATGAAGTGCGTATCTGTCCCCGGTCAAACATTTGTACTTATTAATTGTTATAAGGCAATCCAATGGGACAGGAGGCCTCACAACAGTGAAACATAAATGTAGGAGTTTGTCACTATTGGGATGTGAAAACTTAGCAGTGCAAGTCCAACCTTTCAATTACAATGCACCCTGCCCTATGGACTACCTGGGGCCTACCTTAGAGATGTCTTACATGCAATAAAAGGGGAGTTTAAGTCTAAGCAAGGACATTATATTGCCAAGTCGAATTGGCAACTTAAAACAGCATTCAGGCTGCAATGGCAGGCATGCAACATGTTTTAAGGGGCTTCTTAAGTGAGTGGCACAATATGTGCTGCAGGCCCTCTAGTAGCATTTAATTTACTGGGCCTGGGTATATGGTGTACCACTCTACATTGAATTACTAAATATGCCACTCAGGTATAAGCCAGTTTTACCATGTGAAGAGCAGTGAGCACAAGCACTTTACCACTGGTTAGCAGTGGTAAAGTGCACAGAGTACTAAGGCCAACAAAAACTAATTCATCAAAACCATGGAGGGAAACAGACAAAATGTTTGGGGGAAATCTAAGGTTGACAAGTCTAACAGTCAACATATAACATTGTTGATCTTATTTTTCCCAAATTATTAACCCACATAAATGAATAGATGTATCTCTGTATATATATCTAGTTCTTTGTCTTTGATTTGGCTTTTTACTTGTATCCCCCAGTTTGTCATAATCTAGACAGCATGACCTCTTAAATTCAGGAGCAACTCCAGACTTATTAATGCCTACACAACATAGAACAGCAAGTAACCAAAATGAATGTGGCTGCTGTCTGGGAAAGCTACTAGAGTCCAGAGCAGAGGTAAAATTGCTTCTATCTGGAGATTCCTTAAGGACGCAAGAGGCATCAGCAACAGCAAAGAATGAAAAACATAAGGTAGGTATTAAGTAGACAAAAGTATTAGAGGCCTTTCCTGTAAAACAAAAATCCACCTATCAAGTACGCTCCTCAGAAATATAATAGTATGTCTAGGGTCTTGAGAAGTAGAAATCATAAATTAGCTTCAATCTAATACAACAAAGAACAAAAAGGAAACACAACCTTAATTTTACCCCAGGCAGTGGCAAAAAATGGATTTAGTATAAAGCCACCCCAAACTAATCTTTAGTAGGAGCACCACACTTGCACAACTATAAGAGAACCTGCTGTGTTTCAGTTAGATGTTACCCACAGGGACAGAGACAAGAGCTATTTATCCCTGTTGCCCATACTGCCGCTCTCTTCGAGTAATCCAGTGTGTTGATGCTGAAGGGAATCCAAAGATGCAAGATCTAGAGGAACCTGGGGTCCCGCCCCTTCTCCCAACCACCAATGGGAGGAAGATGAAACTGGATATGAAATAAACTAGACCATCTCAGTAGTATAAAGCGTTTAGGATCTATAGGAGTGAACCATGAAACATGCATACCATGAACAAACCATTCCAAAGGAAAATTAATGTGATATGACATCACCAGTGCAATTATTGAGCTACTAAAATACCAGCACAGTCTGCATAAAACGGTGCTCCATCGTCTTGAACACGCATATATTATGCATGGAATACATATTTTGAACTCAGATATTTTAAATTGGAAAAGCAGAATCGTAAAGTGGTGAAATTAGAAGCAGTATCGCGTATCATTTCAATTGCAATGACACTTAAAACAAATGCATTAGTGATTATTCTTCTGTCAGAACATGTGAGAAATGAAACTGAACAATATTTGCTGAAGTGGAAAATGAATGGGCCGATGAATTCCATGTATTAACAACACCGCTGTTTTTAGAGAAAATTGATGTTTTGGGTATGGCTAGTGGAGCGATTAATTTCTGTAAATGTAGAATCTCAAGAGAGTCTCACTATTTTTTCCCCTGGAATTCAAGATTGCTACAATAGTAATACACAGCAAAATAAGGGGCTGAGATTTACATTCAAGCCTGATCTTATGCTTATGTTTTTTCCTATTCACATTCTTTTGTTTAAAAAATATTTGTATTAAATTTTCTCTTTAAACATGCCATGTCATCAAGCAACCTATTCAATAGCAAAGCTACATAGGGTAGAGCATACAGAGCCTTTGGTGGTTCAGTAGTACAGTACATAGTCAGTTTAGACCCAAGTGCCCATCATCTGCCAGCACAAGTTTCAACAGGCTAAAGCTCTGGCCTTTAGAGGCCTTACATGGTTGAGTATTACGCAGCATCCCCGGTTTTGTACGATGGCACAATGCAGGTAAAGACATTGTATGCCATTACCACGCATTTATTACCACACATGTTTTTACCACAAACATGCTTTTACAACGCATGCCATTACCACGCATTGTTTTTATATATAAAAACAATTTATTTGTGGGGGGGTGACCCCCCACACCCCCAACTTACCTTAAATCTGTGGTAAAGGCATGTGTTGTAAAGGTATGCTTGTGGTAAAAATGTGCGTGCTAAAAAATGCGTGGTAAAGGCACATCGAGGTAAAAACCTCGTTGTAAAGGCTGTTTCCCGGCATCCCCATGTACATCAAGGTTATAATATTTAAGCCAGGGGCCCCACACCCTACGAAACTTCCTGGGACAGCCTCTTGCCTGATAGGTAACCCTCTCTGCGCCCATGTATAGGTCCTTTCCCTGCTTCCATTCCTGTAGGGTAGGTGTTTCAGAGACTACTCAGTAGCGTGCCTAGATTTCCAAAGAGGAGCTTGCTTCTGGGTACGTCTACTTCTGTGGGGACTACGAGTATCTTGTTAAGTTCCTCAACTATCTTATGCCAATAAACACTTATCTCGGAGCATGGCCATAATGTGTGCAGAAAGGACCCCTTCTCGTCTCCACATCTCATACAGTTGGGTGTAGTGGACCTACCAATTCTGTGGAGGTGAGCCATAGCATAGTATACTCTATGGAGGACTTTAAATTGAATAGGACGCAGGCAAGATTTAATTGACAACTCTCTAGGCTGCATCAGGGCCGCTTCCCAGTCTGTGGTGTCTAATTCACCCACTTCATTTTCCCAGGTTTCTTTTAGTTTCATCAGGGTGTCAGAGGCAGTGTTTAGGATAGTCTTATAGGCCCATGATACTGCCTTCTCAGTTAATTCCCCTTGGAGGAGCCTTCCTTCAAGTGGAGCATATATCTGGAGGTTTTCCATCTCTATCTTTTCTGCCTGCCAGGCATGTTTTAGCTACAGGCATTTAAAATATTGGGCTGTGTGTAAACAGTAATCCTTCTGTTGGGAGCTAAAGGGAATCAATGCGCCCTTTCTATTCACATTCTTGGCATTATAGCTGTAACACTGTTCCAGGCACAAGGTTTAAGCCCCTGACAAATGTAATCAATTTGAATGTACATTTTGGTAGTCTCTGATTGCATCCTTTTCCCCCCCAAAATATTTTATCTCAAATTATTAATAATAAGTGAGATTGCCTCTATGTGGCAGGACATCCAAAAAGTTAAGGGGGTTCCTAAAATTTCACATGCTTGCAGTAATCTGGAGTGTTTTACTCTCCAAATCTGGTTGTATGATCCATTCAATAATATGGGAGAAAATGTTGACATCATCTGATTTTTTTGGATACTTGAAAATTATTCCAATTTTAGCAGCAGATTTCTTCTACTACTAGCAATCAAACACCCAAAATGTGATTGAACGTATGCTTACAAGTAGTCTAACCACTGGCAATCGCTCGGGGAAGCATTACAACCCATTGTTTTTCATGCACTGTGCTACTTTAGAAAGAAGGCCTGACTTAGGGTTTGGCGGACAGGGTGAATACAGACAGGTTGGAGGGAGGCTTTACATCAGTAGCCTTACTACACCAACCAAATTTCGAGGACATTGCTGTACATTGGAAGGAACCACCCTTACCTATCAATGTAGAAAAAGTTTGACAGACGGCTCCGTGAAACTTGATAGCCCTTTCAAACTTTTTATTTTGTTAAAACAAACTTCTACAGTTAGAGTTTGTTTTCTTATAATACATTTTATTATTTTATATAGAAAGTGAATTAACATCACGATTGATAAAAAGTCACCTCACATGCAGTGCATATAAAAGCGTGGTATCCAATTACAATGCATATAGCAAGTGTAGCCATGCCTAAAGAATTTCATCTGGTTACAGTTGTCAATGGCCGTTTATCACTATGGTTATGCATATTGTCAAAAGTGTCTATTGTCACTTCCTGCAGTGTAGGGGCACTCCTGGAGATCCATCTGCATGTTTCCAGTCCAGGGAAGACATGGCTTGGCAGTTCGGGCTGGACTGTTCCCATGAGGCACAGGGTCAAGACTGATTTGGATATAGCTGTGTCTGAACTGGGGTGACGAAGTGAGCTAAAGAACGATGATGGATTCAACCCAGATCTGTGACTGGGGGTGAGTGTCTGAAAAGTTTCAGCGCTCAGTCCATTATCTCCTTGTGTTTGCTACTTTCTAAAAGTGGCATTATCCAACACACAATTTAAAAACTTTCTTTACTAAAATATGTGTTATTAAATTCTGAGTTCAGAGAGCCTAAACTTTATTCTTCTATCTCTCATTCTATCCTATGAGACAGATAGCCTTTAAATATTGAAAAATTAAATTGGCAGTATCTCACTATCAGTACATGTCACACACACCAGTACATGCCCTACCTTTCACATACACTGCACCCTGCCCATGGGGGTACCTTGGGCCTACCTGAGGGGTGTCTTACATGCAAGAATAGGGAAGGTTAGCGCATGACAAGTGAGTGCACTTGCCAGGTCGACATGGCAGTTTTAAAACTGCATGTAGACACCGCAGAGGCAGGTCTGAGATACCTTTTCAGGGCTACTCATGTGGGTGGCACAATCAGTGCTGCAGGCCCACTAGTAGTATTTGATTTACAGGCCCTGGCACACTCAGTGCACTATACTAGGGACTTACCAGTAAATCAAATAGCCAATCATGGAAACACCAATCCATAAACACAATTTACCCAGAGAGCATATGCACTTTAGCACTAATCAGCAGTAGTAAAGTGCCCAGAGTCCTACCGCCAACAAACACAGGCTCAAAAACAGGAGGCTAAAAAGAAAAAAGTCTGAGGGTGAACCCGCTGAAAAAGCCAAGTCTAACAATGGAAAGAAGGTAACATCTGCTCTGTAGTTGTAACAAGGGACGGAAGTGCTCTCTAAGGGTAGGTTGGGTGGTCTCCTGGTAGCTGAAAGGACAAAAGGGTAAAAACGAGAACCTCATATTAAAGAACAAGCTGACCATTTGTGATTGGACTTCACTGGACAATGTTGGAGGCCCTCATGGAGTGAGACCTGGTCCCTGGAATTTTTGAATCTATAGCACTAACCACTAGCAGGTTTTTGAGCACCGGGTACAGTCATTTTTGGAACTTTGGAGACTGAGACAAGGTACTTAGGATACCCATGAAAGACATGACCCTTTGAAGTTTGTCCTACTCTGCGGCCTAGTATCAAAATTGAAGGCCTCAGCAAGACACCAGATTTAACTATCTAACTGCGAAGGAGCCTCACTGGTTACTGTACTTATTGCCACACCGAACAGGTTTGACTTTCAGAAAAAAGGCTAAATCTCAAGGTAAAACTTTTGACCAGCTAGTCTTGGTAGGCCTCTCCAACCTCTGTTTAATACCAGTTGGCTTTAAATCATGCATAAGTCGTTTTTAACTTTTTGCTCATCATTTTGTTTGTTTATATTACTAAATTGGTTCATGGATTTCTTGTGTTATTTCATGACTTTAATATTATCTTAGTGCTACTTAATTAACTAACATTAATTTCACTTTGTTTTTCTTTCCACCCTCTCCCTTCAAGAACCAGTATGCTTTGAGAGGACATCGGGGGCGGAGCATACAGTGGTCCACTAAACTGGTGGTATGTTCGATGAGCATTCAGAAATTGGACACTGTCTGTCATGAACAGCTTTCACTTTGTGAATGGCTTCCACCTGTGTTAAGAGGTCGTAATGGAAGCAATGGTTTTTTACTTCAATTGCAGTCATAATCCATTTATGCCATTTGTTAGACCTGTCATCCTTGGTGTGGTCTTCAATCATACCTTTTTTCTTCACCTCTCCTGTTTTCTGAATTTCGCTTTTGTTGCCATTAGGTCTCTGTGCACTCTACCACTGCTGTGATCTCCCTAAAACATGATACAATTGGCGTACATCTTATTGGCATATTTAATTTATTTACTTGTACGTCCCTAGTATATGGTACTACCTGTACCCAGGTCATGTAAATTAAATGGTACTAGTGGAGCAGCAGCACTCATTGTGCCACCCATTTAAGTAGCCCTTGAAAACATGTCACAGGCCTGCCATTGCAATCTGTGGAGCAGTTTAAAAACTGTCATTTTGACCTGGCATAATAAACCTTTTGCCAGGCCTATACCTTCCTTTTTATAACATATGCCATCCCTAAGGCAGGCCCTAAACAGCCCAAAGGGCAGGGTGCATTGTATTTAGAAAGTAGGACATGTGTGTTTAAGTTTTATATGTCCTGGTAGTAAAAAACTCCAAAATATGTTTTTTACCACTGTAAGGTCCATATATACCATTGTATAACAACGGGTTACCTTATCACATTTAATAAGTACTAACTTTTGATTGGGAACAGATAGGAATGTGAAGTTTGGACTCAAATGAATTGAAATTTAAAATCATCTTTAATGGTAAAGTCAGATATTAAGTCATAAATATGAAAATGCCACTTTTAGAAAGTTGGCATTTGTTTGTCCTAACAATTTGGTACCCAATGCCTTTGTCCTGGGTCACATGCCTGTGAATAGTTTAGCTGTTGATCTTTGTGTATTTGTCTCAGGCAGTCAGACAATGGAGGGCTGAGTATTGGCAGGATGGACCATCCTGCCAGGATGGGTGGGGTGGAGTTGTCCCTACCCCTCTTACATTTCAATGGGCTGCCTCCAGCACACACACAAAGGAACCTGACACAAGTCTTTTGTCATCCCACACTTACCTTGAGCCTTGGCAGAGGAAGGGAAGAACTTTTCAGAAGCAGATTTGGGGGTAGGCAAGAGCTCACCCCCACTTCAAAGGCTTGCACCAGGTATAAAAATTGAACCTCATGAACCACTTCTTCAGGACACTCCTGGACCTGTGGACACTACAGAAGCAGGACTGCCTTGTTCTCAAGAGGTCTGCCCTGCTGCTTGAGGCCAGCCTTGTTCCCCAGAGGACTACTCTGCTGCTTTAGGCCTCCCTGCCCTATGAAAAGGAAGACTGGTTCTTCTTACTTCAACCTAGGCTAAATTGAGTGACTCCAAAGGCTGCCCTCTGTTCTGAGCTACAGGGGCCTAACAAGCTCCCGAGGTGTCCCCGAAACTGTCCAGCTGACATGCTACAACTGGACATGCCTGGACTTGCCTGGACTGCAACTGAAAAGATACCTCCCTAGTACTAGACCCTTGGCTAGCATCAGAGTGCACTTCTCTTCAGGAAAAGGAGAAACCCTGATGTTTTGGGCTCTTCATGACAACAAACGGGCCCGTTCATGCTGAGACTCTGCCGCCTTGATGATCACCAACACAAAGCTCCGGTGAACCAGACTCTTCATGCTATATAGCCTGCCAGAGACAACTGGCAACACAAGATCCGCACGTCACACTACAGAAACAACAGCCCACGATGATCACCAGCGCAAAGCTCTGGTGAATCAGACTCGTTGCACTACCGCAATCGCCAGCTACGGCTGGCAATGCGAGATCTGCACTTCGCGCTACAGCTACAAAAGTCTACGGTGACCGCCAACGTGAAGCTCTAGCAATGACCGTCTGTGATGCCCGACCAGATCTTCAGACTACAGTGACAATCATCTATGATGCCAGGCCTGCTCTTCGCGTTACAGTGACGACCATCCACACTGCTCTCCCTGCTGCTCACAGCCTTCTCCTCCGCAAATGGACCTCTTCGCGCCGGACTATTAGGAGGTAACGTTTTCACTGAGGCTAACCTGGGCCTTGTATCCTTCCAACGCTTCATCTCAGTCGGCTCATTCACGTTAGTCATTTCCCCCCAGTCTAGCATGACCAGATGACCCTGAGTGGTGGTTTGTGCTGTTAGGCACTATACCAACCAAAAACTTTGAAATTGCACATCTCTGGTTGTACTGATTGGGTTTGACTTGTTTTTGTGTCAGGTTATTATTTAAAATGTACCCTAGTCTTTAAATTGGTTTGGGATTTTTCTATTTTTATTGCGTTGTGTTTTCACTTTATTACTGTTTACAGGTTAATTTAGTGACCTTTGTGATTCACCCTGAAAAGGATTGTGGTTGGTGCTTGAGAAGGGTTTTCACTTCCCTCAACCAATAACCCGATTGCTAACAGAAACCATTGCAACTTGGAGGGAGAAGAGGCATTCTTTGAATTTTCAAGGGGTCTTAAATAGTACATTGTGAGTTAGAAAGGCTTACCTGACTCACAAAATACCTTTTGCATTTTGAAAAGTGCAATATATTGTGAAATGTAAACTTTGCAACCACAAAATCCCTTTGTGCATCAGGCCCTTCATCTGTTAAATTGTGAATCCCCTAAAAATATCCCTTTGCCCCATATATCCTGCAATTTGTAAATAAATTGGAACACATCCTCATGTTTCCTACAGGCTCACATGCCTAGATTTTTCAGGTGCAGCTTACATGTAAGCATGTGTCTGTAATACAGTGTATAAATATGTGTAACAAATGGACAAAAATGTGTTTGCAGTATGTAGAAATGTAGGCACTGCTTTATATTATCCTGTAGTGAATATAGTAGTCTCCTATGAAGTATTCAATTAAAATGATCATGCAATTTTCACTTACCTTTTTAGTAATTCCACCATGTTCTTGCACCATGTAGAAGAGTAGTGTACTCTTTCGATTTTGAACATGTTGAGAATCTCATCTATAGGCGTTGTTGAATGAATTTCATATGGTCTCTGAAATAAAAGTATAAACAAAATAAGTAGGCTTATTATTAGCCAAAAATCGATTAGTTTGTGATCATGCATTTTAAGGAATTTGTAGGTATCGAGAAGAAGCAGGATAGGGAGAGAATAACAAGTTCTGTTGTCCTTGTGAAAAAAAGAATCAAAGATAAAAAAGCAACCAAGTTTTTTGGTAAAACTACATACTAGACAAGTGTACTTGCTGACTCCATTTGAAAAGCAAACAGCTGCTAAATGCAGTCCTCGAAAAGCAAACAAACATTTTAGACTACCCAAAAACATAATGCCATTTTCAATACTGAATAATTGAAGAAATACAATTGAAGAATACACTGCTAAGGGCTGGTTAGGGTCTACCTTTGGGGTGACTTAGAAGTATTAAAAAGAAGGGTTTAGGCCTGGCAAATGGTTTATTTTGCCAGGTCGAAATGGCAGTTTTAAACATCACACAGGCTGCAACAGGAGGCTTGAGACGTTTTAACAGAGCTACTTGGCAGGTGGCACAACACTTGCTGCAGGCCCATTAGTAGTATTTAAATTACATGTCCTGGGTACATGAAGTACCACTTTACTAGAGACTTTACTATACTTAAAGGAGTGAGCACTTTAGTACCGGTTAGCGATGGTAATGTGCACAGAGTCCTAAGGCCAACAAAATCGAATTTGAGCAAAAACAGGAGTGGAGAAGGCAAAATGCTTGTGGGAAGACCACCCTAAAGCTTCAGGTCTAACAGTCATATTTCCCTAAATCAGCTCATAATCAGATTTCAGGCCTCTGTCCCCCTCTACTGGGCCAAAATAACTGCTCTGCTTACCAGAAGGAGGATCAAAGCCCTCCCCACATAATAGAGCCATTAACAGTGCTTGAGTTCCTGGGAAAAGAAGGTGTGGTGATGAAATCTACATCTGTTCGTTAGATTGTCCCACTCCACCTGGGCTGGGATAGGCCAGGCCCTCAGAAACAACGCAAGAGAGCCAGACCTCTGGAGCCAAAGAAAGGGGGGTCTCACTTTGAAGTTCTGATGGAAAGGGATTGAGTCACTGTCACCTAGAGGCAAAGCTGAGGATCTTAGGGAAGCTCTTTCCACAGACAAATTGATATCACTTTCTTGGAATGTCCCTGAAGGCTGCGTAGGAGAGTTGCGACAGGGGTGAAGGGATGATGTGGCACCATAAGATTGGCCAGGTATCCTTGGCTTCAACCCATTTCCACCCCATTAAAAAAACCTGCACAAAGAAATGCCGAACTGGAAGGAATAGCCAGCTGATACCCCTGCAATGATGGACGTTGGGAATTTTACTCCAGCTGACCCCCAGGGCTATGATGGGACTCTAGAGCCAACAGCCCTGTGCCCCTTATGACCCTGAAGACTTTTATGGACTGACTCTTGACTCCACTGACACATAGGTGCCCTACAAGTGGCTAGGCCACTTCAAAAAGAAAAGCAAGTACATTATAGATATAAATGGGCCTGACCAGCTGGACCTGGGGAGTGTCCCCCTTGCATGGGCTTTTAGTTTGCATATCCTGTGTGCTGTGGAGGTTGCAGGATGGGCAGGGGCACCACTAATGTTTTGGAAACACTGAGGGTTGCAAGGAGTGCAGGAGTGCAGGAGCCCCCTCAGTAGATGTAAGCAAAAATGTTGCCCTTTGTCTCCCAGGGAATGCAGTCATGACCCCCGGAGAAAATTTGCCTGTCTTCAATCACTACTGGAGCTAGAGCTTTATGCTCATCAGCTCTGGTTGGTTGGTTCGAAAGTTGCACTAGCAGCATAATACAAGTTAAAGAACGCCTCTAGGACACATTTTCTGAACATAATGCTAGATTTGCAATGTAATTGTTGACAATGCAACGTCTGACAGTATAACAAATGCTAATGATATTTTGGTATTAACCCCATTGACTTCAAAGGTGGGACACAAAATGTACTGCATACTGGTACTATCCCCATTGATGTAGTGGTATTGCATTAATGAATTATAACATGTAACTGTTTTTACTGATGTGGTGACACACTGGCAAAGCCACAAGACGTGCCTTATTGATAAAGACACTCCCTTACATTGTGATATTGCATCTAGTAAAGGTGGGCGGTATTCTGATTATAGGACTCAGGGCCGACTAGGGTGTAATTTTTCATCACCAAAGGTATATCTATCTATCTTATTGTATATGTTTGTAAGGGATGCATAGTGGCTTGTGGTGTGTGGGTAATAAAAGTAATTTTCCATTGCAAAAGAAATGCACTGACTGAGCAATGAATTATTGAGTGTTGTTTTTGTGTACCAGCGAGCTGGGGTTATTAGCCCACACCATCTCCCCTGAGGAGGTGATGGATTACTCTGCTTCCCTACCCAGAGAGAGTCAACTGCTACAGCGGGGTACTTGGTTACCAGTAAAAACTAGACATTTGTGGACTTATTACTTGTGAAGGACTCACATCCTTCACAACTAATAACCCAATTTCTTGCAATAATCAGTTTCAAGATGCTCTAGTTTTCTTCTCTGGAAATGCAGAATTTCCTGGAGAGTTTCACAACTTTCCACCAGAAAACTGCTGTTTATGTACTTGAGGCCACTGGATTTTCGGAATGGATGAATAGGGTTGTCAAATCCTTTGTGCAGAGAGTAGTGGACATTGGTCTGTCGCTTAAGGAGGTGCTGCAGGTAATGTGGTGGACACACTGCACAACTCCCATAAGTATGACACTGAAATCATCTTTCATGTGTATGAAGGGCTAGAGAATGAACTTAAGCTCAACCCAGCATGGCAGTGTTGCATTTTAGATGAAGGTGTGTGTACACAAAGACATAAAGTGTACCTCCAAAGGTGCAAGTTTAAATATGATCTCAAAATGAGTGTTTGTAAAGGTAAGTGGAAGGCGAACGGTTCTGTTTTTTTTAGGAAATCTGGGACAGTGAGGAAGGGCAGACCCCAGTTCCTTGATTTCTGTTCGATTGTCAATGCAAAGAAGAATGTGGTAGTGTTGGACACGTGGTTTACATAGAGCATATCAAGGACAGTAAGTGCTCGACCTTCTGTCATGGATTTTTTAACTTTGACACTGGTTTTTGTGCTCTGGATGTGGGAAGCGGGAGTGACAATATTGATCCAAGTCTGAAGAATTCCACGATGGATGTTACGATAGTGCACATATAACTGGTTCTTGGAGCTAAAGGAAACCTTTTTGGTGGAACGACTTTATTAAGCCGTAGTAGCTGTATCGTTGATTCTTTTGGACTATGGGCCCGATGTACTAAGATATTTAGGAGTTGTAAACACAGGTTTTGCGACCACTAAATGGCATTTTACTATGTATTAAACCAGTGGCGGCTCGCAGAGGGAGTGCTGCAGGGCGGTGAGGCAGGATGGGGGAGGGGCAGGGTGGGGGTAGTGGACTCCGACATACGGCGGAACGGAGTAAAGTAAGTAAATAAATAAATAAAACAATTTACCTTGCGCGCGCTGCATCGCCGAGTTGGCAATGCAGCGCGCGCAAGGTAAATTGTTCTTTTAGTGTGTATCTAGCTTACCCTAACTAGAGTGGTGGTTCCTGCCTGGCCTGGGTTCATACCTCAGCCAACCAGGAATGCCATTTCTAACACTTGTAGATGTCAATATTAGGCTTAACCCAATTTCCTCTCACTTTCCAAGGGGAATGGCTTCAATCATTCAGCCTGCACCCACGGAACCCTCCCTACCTTGAACATTAGAAACTCAGGGGAATTCAGGCTGGTGTGACCTGTGTGGATCCCTGCATGTTGTCTTACCCAGAATACTCTGCATACATCTAAACTATGCCAAAAACATAAAATGTCCAGTCACTTTCCATAGGAGATGATGAAAATATCAGGGTACAATATCAAGTCTCTGGGTCAAACTGCATCGAGGGAACTCTACCAACCTTGAAAATTGTTTAAAAGTAGAGATCCTGTGGTTCCTGAGTGGTGTTACTTGCATATTTTGTATTAAAAACTCCCTGGATCCCTCAGGTGCCAGCACACAGTGAGCCCAAATACCACAGCTTCTCACATTCCAAGCATCAATGTAAATTGAAAGAAACAATCTTGACCTTTTAACAGTGCCTTTCAGGGTCTTTTCTCTCCTAAGAGATAGGTCCACCCACACGTGTTGAGTGCAAGTTTTATCATGAGAAGTGTAGGAACACTGGGTGGCAGAATTTTGCCATTCTCACAGATTCTTTAACTTTCCTTCACAGAAATACAATAATTTTTCTCAAAGTTTCATGTTTGCAGGGAAGTGAGCTACATGACCCTGGATTCTACCTGCTATTCAGTTTTCAGAAATGTATATGCTTCCCTCCATGTAGGCTGACTATGGGCCCAAATACCACAGCTACATACATGCTGAAATGTTTTTAATTAAAAGCTATAATTTTGACACTTCAACAGTGTATTTTGGGACCTTTCCTGTTCACTGTGATAGGCCCACCCACACAAATGGGGGTACCATTTTTATTGTGATAAGTATTGTAATGCTGGTGGTAGGTCTTTCATTATTTGTCACAGATTCTGGAACATTCCCTCACAGAAAATATGTAATTTTCCTCAACGTTTGTCATTTTTACAGTGCTATCTTGGTAAGAAAATGTGGTGGTATCTGCGCAGGCCACACCATTCTGGATTCCCCTGGGTCTCTAGTTTTCAGAAATGAATAGGGTTACTAGATTTCCATAGGTGAAATACAGCTCCTGGCCAAAAAACAAAAGTCTATTTTATCCAAACATCAGTAACTCATTTCATATATTCATGTTTTTGGGCTTCGCATGTCCCATGTGTTACGCAGGTAGATTCAAACATTTGGACTATTATTTTTTCAGGAGAAGTGTAGGAATGTGGATTCGTAGGATATTTTTACATTTTAAAACTTTATTTGGATTCAATGAAAACCTTAAAATACAGCAATAATACATCAATGCCAATGAAAAGAAAGATATTAAATTACACCAATTGCAATGTTTAACAAAGGAGAATAATGGGGGGAAAGCAATGGGAATTTCTGGAACAAGGGCAAGGTGGTAATGGTACCCGACACATGTTAGTGAGAAAATTGTGGTTCGGTGGAGGATGAGAAAGAAAAGGAAGGCATTTTGGAAGTCAAAACAGATAACCAAGGTGAAGGTCATTCAAGCCAGGCAACGGATCAAGCTAAATGTACAAAGAAACCAGAAAAAAAGTCTAAGATAGATGCCTGCCAAGAAAGCATCTGACCAACTAAATGGGGCATGCAACTGGAGAGACATGCGGACAGTGATTGTTAACAGATTGCTGGAGTGAATCCAAGATTACTGTATGTGATGTATAATTTTATTTTTTGCCTAATGCTTGTTGGTGTTCCTTTTCCATCCAGTCTCTCTCTTAAAGAAGCTATTACTGTTGGGAGAAACACGCCGATTAGGTGGTATCAGCTGGTGCTTTGCCTTGCTCATGCTGTGTATATAGTACTTTTTATGCTTCCTGTGATTTCATGCTCTTGGTGTAAAGGTTGGGGATCACATGACTGGCCTTTGCCAGTGTGTCTCCTTCTGTGTCAGATACATCTTGGGCATGTTTTTTTTTGGAAAGCTTCTTTGTTCAGAGTCTGAAGATAGCACAGGTTACTTGCACATGTGCAGTGAATGCATATGGCTGTATTTATATGCCAACTTGATGGCTAGCAAGAGAAACATTTTTCAATGCTTTCACCTTTTAACCTTACTATTTAATAATTCGAAGGTCAATGGAGGGATACTGTTAGGAAAAATATATGCTGCCGTCTCTGCTGCATGTATTGGGAGACGCTTGAGCATATCTTATGTGGCTGCCCAATTTTGAACAACCTTTGGATAAGACATCTTCGGCTTGTTATAATCAGAGAAGCAGGTTGAAGAATAATTAACAAAACAGTAAAAGTAAGTTTAACAGGCAAGAGAATGAAATCATGGACTGCACTATGAAATGCCTTGTATTTGGGGATTCAGTTACTTTGGATTTGAGAGTTCATAGATCAGCGATAATAAGCATCTTATGGGATTGTTAAATTATTATCGGGTCCTTGCATTAGTTTCTGTATATGAATCCTGGGTGTTTATGTTGGTAGAATATGTGCTGGTTGTTGCACAATGTATGAACAGAACATGAGACCAATATGTAAGTTGGGTACAGTGTGATTACCAATCAGTGTTATTTTCTGTATTTTGAAGATGGCTGTGCCTCAATTTGACTCTGTTGCAATGTTGATTGATTCTAGATGATATTTCGCTCATGTAATTATAATTGTTTCTTTTGTAATGTGTGAAGACATTTTGCAAATTTATATACCCAATATCATAATCCATGAATGGGTGTGTATTTATACCACTAAGTTATTTAAAGTTTAGTAAACACATTTAAGGGTGGCTGCTGTGATGTATGCACATTCATTGTGTATATCTGCCCTAAAAAAAGCATTGAGGTTCCACGTTGAGACCTATTGGTTTTACAAATTCTTATCTACTTATGCTCACAAGGAAGTCCCATGTCACTGCATCAGCCAGATTGCAGTTGTGTGGCAATCAGTTATCACAGGAAGAGGAAGAATCCAAGAGCAACGCCAGGGTAATTATCAGACACTTGTCCAACTTTCCCCATAGAATCAAAGATGGCCTACTAAACATTGATTGTCAGTGGTGGCAATAAGGTACAGATGTTTCGTGGTCCATTTTAGCTGTACTTCAATGTGTGATGTCCAGTGCACCATTCATACCTGAAAATATTCTACAATACGAAACACGATGTGCTATATACTGACTGATGCACAGAATTGCACTACTGAATGAGGTTGTTGAGAATATGCAGATCCTGCTACAGCCCCCTAGAATTGTTTAGCTTTGGAGTGTCTACTCCGGAGCTCTGCTGAGAGGCCTGGTCAATTTTTAAGAGATTTAACAAGTTAGAGAATGTGGATTTTAATCCACTCTCAACAGCAGGCAAGGTCTCTTAAATCCTCATTCTATTCATGTTGATTATAGAGTCAAAAATTAAGTTTAGTTTGCCATGGCTGAGTGTTCTGTTGTTAATCACAATTTTGAGTTTGGGAATAGACAACTTATATCCTTGTGAGGTAAAGCAGGGGAATTATCTTCAGCTCCTTCCATCTCTTTAAATGTATTAGATTGAATGTAGAGCCCCAAATGTCCGCTAGGAGAGATTACGCTTTTTTGTTGATAATCAAGTACTGCATCAGCTTGTCTGACCCTCTAAACCTACAAATACAGAAGATCTGATAGGACATTGACAACACCAAGCCTGCTTCTGCTCTAACTTAATCTCCTTTGAGCTGCATCTCAAAAGGGTAATACTTCAAACCCCTATCTTGTGCAGTCCCCACCAAGGTCTGCAGTGTCCTCAGAGCCTTCTCTTATGAAGATGATATTTACTTTCATTAAAGCCCTCTCCTGAGACTCTCTTTCACTCATCATCATCAAGGTACCCTCACTCAAGGCATATTCCCAGAGAGCTCTCAAAGCATGTCAGGCACTCCACTCCAGAAGAAACTCATTCTAGCCCATGATGATCTTGAGAGCTATTAGACCATCACTCACCTGTACTTCCTAGGTAAGATCATTAAAAGTTAGTGTATGCTAATTACAAGATTGAATTAACACTAACCATCTCCTAACAGACAGACTACCAATCAAGCTTTACATCATTCTACAGCACAGAGACAGCTACAAAATACATCATAGACAATACCTTTTTGGTTTGGTTCTGAAACCAAACTCTGCAACCTTCTCTGGCTGACAGTAACAATATTTTACATAAGAAAAGTAATACAAAAATGAGAAACTAAACAACATTAAATCAAACACAGATAATTAATGCTTAGATATAGTCTTCTGACCAGTTTCACTAGTAGAGACATTCAGAAAATTCATAGTAACCATTGGGTCCTGGTTTTAATCATTTAAACAAATATGTATGAACCAGAAAAAAAAACATATGTGAGGCCATTACCAATCAATTTACGAGTTCCTGGATAAACTATAAATGAGTGAGACACTTCTGCTTTGCCATTTCTTTAGCAATTGAAAACTGTTTGCTTCTCTACAGTATTTCCTTATTCAGATCGCATTGCTAAAAAATAAATATTTAAAATATTTTCTACTATAGTGATATCATTCAACTCCCTACCAGCATCTGAACAGGGAAATATTGCTGTTTACTATAAATTGCTAAGTCTTTAATTTTCTCATTGCCTAGTGTCTGGGTTCTCACACATTTAAGACTTTGCCTTGAAGTAACATTGGATACGGTTTGCGTTTTGTCTGCAAGAAATCCCTAGGATTCTTTTCTAGATATTTTAAAAACCCCTACAATTTGAATATGACTTCTTCTACAGTAATTCCTAGCCTAGCTCAATCAATCTTGCATTACCTTTCTCGATCTACGATGAGAGGTCACACTCTTTTAATGCTAGGATCTTGTCCTTATCTGCAACATCTAGTCCAACGAAGGCAACAGGCTAAGAGAGCACCACTGACTATTCTTATTTCTTAAGATTGATGGTTTTACAGCGGCCCTAGCAGAAGCTATTTGCAACCCTTCTATATTTTTGGCTTCTTCTTAACCTCCTTTTCCTCCTCCATCCACCACCTTCTGCTTCGCCATTCCCATCAAGGCCTTTTAGCAGAATGTGATGCCTTAGAGCCTGAAAATGCACAAAGTTATGGCTGCCTACAAATTAAAGCGCATTAATCGTAGAAGACGTCAGTTATATAACTCTTTTAGAAATTACCCTCATTCCGATTAAGGTCTTCCTGTTTTCTTCCTGTATAAATCCATATAATCTGGGTTTTTTTCCACAATGGAAACTTAAAAGATAGGAAAATTAAAAGGATTGAGGCTCTAAAAATGTACAACCACACGGACGACAACAACACTGGAAAAGAAAGAAAGGAACAAGATGCCCCACAAGAGCAAAGACCCAGAGATAGGAAGATCGGCCCCCAACCACAAACGGAGCTATACTTGCCCGCCGACCCAGACACATACTCCAAAGGCTTAAATATCCTCACGGATGTAAGGAATTTAAGAGAAATAATAAAAAAACTAAAAACGGAAGGAGCAGCAGGGCCGAACGGTATCCCTAACGCCCTATTTAAACACGCACCTGATTTCTGGGCAGTCTATCTAACGCCCCTCTTCAACTATATATTTGGGCAGAATAAGACGCCATACTCTTGGAAAGGCAACATAATACAGACAATTCTTAAAAATGGAAACTGCAGCCAGCCTGAAAATTACAGACTTATATCCTTGATCGATGTAGAGGCCAAATTGTATGCATCGTGCTTATTAGTCCACCTTGAGGCTTGGATAGAGGAGACATGTGTAATCCCGAAGTTCCAAACGGGTTTCAGGCCAAGCATGGGTACTACAACAAAACTGGCAACCCTAGCACTTCTAACGGAAAAAGCCATAAGAAGGAAAACACGACTATTTGCATGCTTTATTGACCTGAAGTCTGCGTTCGACAGAGTGACCCGAAACAGATTATGGGAGAAATTAAAAACATGGGGGCTTCCATCGCAATTACTCGAAGCAATGATCGCCTTGCACAACGAAACATGGGTGAAGGTGAAACTCGGAGACGGGAGCAGATTCACAGCCAGGATAAGCACGCAGCACGGCTTGAAACAGGGCTGCGTCCTGGCACCTAGCCTTTTTAATCTATACTTAGCCGACATAGTTAATCATATGCTACCAGCGAAGAGTAATCCTCCCATTCTGGCTAAGGAGCCAATCCCTTACCTACAATATGCAGACGACATCGTGGTGCTGAGCCAAAGCCCGATTGGCTTACAAAGAGCAATAAACAATTTGAAATTATACCTCGATCAGGAAATGCTTGAATTGAACAAAAAGAAAACAAAGGTTGTGCGTTTGGTTGACTCCAAGAACAGTAAATTCAAATGGTATGTCAACAGCGATCATGTGGAAGAGACAGGTGCATATAAATATTTGGGAATTAATCTGGGGCGCGGCTTGACTCACAAGGAACATAAAATGGACTTGAGAGCAAAAGCTCAATCACTAATTTTCGCATTCAAATTGCTGAATAAAAAACTTTGCTGCCCCGATTATAGCCACCTTTTGAAAGTGATGGCAGCACAAACACTACCTACCTTATCATATGGCATGGAAACATGGTGTGGCAAGGATGCTGATTTGTTGAATGAGCTTCAGACCAGGGTGTACAAGGCCGTTCTTTACCTCCCCAAATGCGCATCGCCAGCCCAGGTCCGTCTAGAATTTGGTCTCCTGAATCAGAAGTATCGAAGTATGAATGCCTTCGTGAAGCTGTGCTGGAAGCTTCGTGCCTCTGAATCCGGCTCACTGAACAGCATATGTTGGGCTGAGATCCAGGTGCAAATGGCCCAAAAACCTCCAAACTCATGGGGCGCCCACCTAGGTAAATCCTTGGAGGAGCTAGACATCCGAGAGCTTTGGGATAACGAGAACGACCGGGCAGTATTTAATAAGTCCTGTAACAACTATGTAAAGAACAAATCCCTTTTGGAAGACAAACTAATCCTGTCCAAACAACGCCACGCATGGACAGTGATAAACTCATATACATACCCAAAGCCTCAAGTCTACCTGTCTTTATATTTCCACATAGAGCTAAAAAGGAGTTTTATCAAATACCGACTAGGAATGCACGATTCGAAGGATCTTTTGCCAACATGGAAAAGGAAAGCACAATCAACAAGCTGCCGTTTGTGCGGCTATTTTAATGAAACATTAACGCATTTGCTGTGTGTATGCCCAAGCGTCAGTGACCTAAGGAAGATTCTTTTAAAACCCATTTTTAACATCCTAAAAATTCGAACATGAAGACACGCAGTGATCCGCTGGATGGAGGGTACATCCAACATCCTGACTTGTCGCGGTGTAAAATTCCTCACACAAGTAAACAAACTTCTTCAAGAAGCGGACACAAAGGTCTGTCACGGGAACAGTCCCATTTCAAAATCTTAGGAAGAAGGAAGAAATGCAGAACATGAACCCTAATGGACCCAGTTCACGAACCCGTAGATATAAGATGATTCAGTTTTAAGCTACTTTAAAACGCATTATAAAATTAATTCTCACAGCACAGCCGCTCGTGACAATACTTGCATCCCCGAAAAAGCCGAAAAGCATCTTAAAGATAAATGCATTTGCACTTTATAATGATATAACAATCCCAGATATGGTTTTAAAGTGCCCCTTTAAGAACATATCCTCATTTGTTTTAATCGCAACCAAATGATTCAAATGAATTGCATTATCGTTGCATATGTTTTTAACATGTTGTAATGGTTTTAATTAACCGATACAAATAAAGTTTGATTTGAGGCTCTAATTCTAATCTGAGGTAAATTTGCTTTCTGGTGCTTTCAATCCTCTAAAGTTTATAAATGAGTGGAAATGCCTCACACATGATTTTATTCTCACTGATACAAACAGCATTCTGAATGTATTCTTCATATAATGTGCCAGCTTTTGTGAATTGGTGAACGCATTCTGAATGCATTCTTAATATAATGTGCCAGCTGTTGTGATTGGTGACAGCATTCTAAATGCATTCTTCATATAATGTGCCAGCTTTTGTGATTAGTGACAGCATTCTGAATGCATTCTTCAGCTTTTGTGGCTGGTGACCATGCGCATGATTTGAGAACTGCAAGCTAAAAAGGTCCAATTCACCTGACGTTGTACAAGTATGATTTTAAAGAAATGCAAATCCGATCATTCCATTTGGAAAAGTGTGTTGTTGTTGTTCTGTCTTGCAATATTTACAACTGTACACTAGCATGGAATCACAGTGTAAAGGAGCATTTCCCCATCATCTTTGCAAAGATTCAACACAGGTGATTACAGGCCTTGATAATTACTGAAGTCCAACTACGTTTACTGTTGTAAGGGAAAGGATCATCCAGGTAGAGGTAGAGTAGGTTATATGAAGAAGGTTTATTAAGACTTTGTTACAGGTTATTAAGATGGTAAGTACATAGCAGATAGCCCCACCAGGAGCAGCCTCCAGAGCATAACAATGAAACAAGTCACAACCTTTACATTAATGTAACTATTTTGAGCTTTATTATGAAGTGATTTAAATATGTAGATTATTTTATGGCCTGGATAAATGAATAAGAACATTTAAGAGTAAAGAATCAAAAAACGAAAAAGCAATGTATCTACATGAATAAGAGAATACACATGTTCTCCTGGTCTTAACTTGATGTCAGTGAGCCTCTTACCCAACCCCGTAGTAGTTCGTAGGCTGTAATTCCAAGCGACCACCAATCCACGGGATATAAATATCCTGGCCCACCATCCATAAACGACTGAAACACCTCTGGAGCTAATAGAAAAAATAAGAGAGCAGGATTACATAATGCAGAGTCAGGATTGACATTGTGCTCTGTAGGTCTTTAAATGTAATCCAAATTATTAGGTTGGGTTTATCAATATTTGGAGGAACGAAAAGCTTGATTAATCCTCAAAACAAACGAGCGCTTGAAGCAAAGAGATGTAACATTTTGATCTGATTTGGGGAATAGAAGGTTTTGATTAGGCTCTTTCCGTTTTAGTTCTCTTTCGCTTTAATGGCAATTTGCTTTTCAAATATCTAAGATGTGACAACTTTGTGTCAAAATTAGTATCCAAGAAAGCAGTCAACATGTACCACCTTTGTATAAACTAGATGCTTAAATTCAAAACGTTACCACTACATTAAATTGGTGGATACTTTGGTAATATTGCTAGATTTTAAAGATGATGACAGACAATATGAAGTGAAGTATGAAGGAGGCAGTAATAAGTTTCCAATTGTAGGATTTACTGTAGGGGTACAGAGAGCCGTCCCAGCTGGCACAGCCAAGGCACAAGCAGCAACTGCCACTGAGGGAACACTCAGGGCAGGATGCTTACCAACACTCTAGGTGACATCATAGAATACTCACTGAGATCTGCCAGCATCACATCAGCACATCTCCCCCCTTTTTGACAGAATAATAAGAAAAGAAGAAGAAAGGGGAAGGGATACAGAAAGGAAAAGAGGGAGCAAAAACAAAAAAACAAAGAGAAGAACAAGTAATGAAATTTATACATAGTCTCGTAATCTTCTTGGTCTGGCATGAACTCTGGTTCCCTTCCTAACACCATCCCCCCCCGAAACATTTTGGTTACTCTTAACATTTTCAGAGAGAATACATGGATCCTTGGCAACACGAGAAGTACTCCATCAGTTTCCATTAGACAGTTTAACAGCATTCTTGCGAATCTCTACAATCTGTTGTGAATCTAAAAACTTAGAAAGCCCTTTTCTTACTGACACAGGGTTTTTGACCCTGAACCAGACTCCAACGTGAAGTCTGTGAGTTTCTTTCCTGATGGAAGATTCATGGGCTTTAGAACATGCCTCAGTGAATTTTTTGTTGGCAGACTCCCACATACACCTCATGTCGCAGCCTTGATGGAAGGATTTAACCATCCAGAAAGGATAGACTTGTGAAGAAGCTTTTCTGCCTCTCATAAGTTCGAAGGGACTGAAATTAGTGGCAACATGAGGCGAGGTGCAGTATGAGCAAACCAGGTCTTTTACAGTTTGAAAAACACAAGACCTGGATCTAAAGGCTGCTTGCACACACTCCACAACAACTCTGTTGAATCTCTCCGCCTTACCATTGCTTTGAGGATAGTAAAGCGGAGTTCTGGTGTGCTTAATGCCACAGGAGTGCAGGAAAGAATTCATCTCCTGAGAAACAAATTGCACACCGTTGACGGTAAGAATTTCCTCAGGATAACCTTCTCTGAGAAAAATGGTATTCAAACAGTTGATGACACTTTTAGAGTTAGATGTACTGATGAACTCAACCTCCACCCACCTGGACAAGTGATCGATGAGCACTAGAAAGTATTTTGAATTGGTGGGGAGAACATGGAAGGGTCCCAGAAAATCCATCCCCAATATCTACCAGGCTCTTCCAGGGGGGGTACGGGAGATTCAACTACACCTTCAAGCACCAGAACTTTGTCACTGGCATTGCAACGTGAACATTGTTTCACTAAATCATCAATTTGGGTATCCATTCTGGGCCACCAAAAATCGGTTCTAACTTTCCTTTTGGTAATGGTGGCACCAAGATGACCAGAATGAGCGGCTAGAACAATTTTTTCTCGATAACATGAGGGAGGAACGAGTTTGTCACCTCTGACCACTTTTCCGCCTTCTACAGAAAGTTCGTCACTGACCTTCCAGAAAGTCTGTAGCTCAGGGGAAAGACATCTCTCTTTAGGCCAGCCTCTCTTGATTAGTGAAGCAACTTCTTTGAGCACAGTATGCTACGAAACACTCCTCCACTTCAGTTTCCCAGTCTTGCTCTTCTGTGTCAGATATGGGGAGTCTAGATAAACAGTCCGCTCTGCTATTCTTCCCTCCAGGAATATACTCTATGCTGAAAGTGTATTCCAGGAGTCTTGTAGACAACCTGGCCAAACGAGCGGTGGTGCGTTTGACATTTTTTCCGTACAAGATGTCGACCAAAGGGCGATGATCCGTCTTGAGAATAAAGGATCTGCCCCACAAGTATGACTTGAATTTTTCGATGCTCCAAACACAGGCTAAAAGTTATTTTTCAATAATGGAGTATTTCCATTCAACAGGACGAAGAGTCCTGGAGGCAAAACCCACTGTGTGCTCTCTTCCCTCAGCATACTGCGATAGGACCGCTCCCAGACTATACTCACATGCATCGACCGTGACAACAGTTTGCCTTCCCTCCATAAAGGCTTGCAGAGCAGGAGCTTTGACAATGCGATCTTTGATAGTTTGAAAACCTTTCTGACACTCCTCAAACCATGCGTAGGTTGCTCCTTTCTTTAGTAGAGCTCTGAAACACTCTGTGGTTTTAGCAAAGTCCTTCCTAAACTTGGCGTAAAACTCACAGAGACATAAGCTGTTCTTTGATTTGAGGGGCGGGTGCCTCGACTATGCTCTTGATTAGACCTGGTCTGGGTTTAATACCATATTCGGAGATGATGTGACCTAAATATTCAATCTCCCTTGCTTTGAAAATGCACTTGCTTTTCTGTAAAGTAACCCCTCTGCTCTCTAGGACACTGAAAACCTGATCAATGACGGAATCATGTTCAGCTTCAGTCTTGGTGAAGATGAGAATGTCGTCCTGGAAGACCACAACATGAGGGTTGTGACGGAACATCTCAGACATGAGTCTTTGAAAGACCGCGGCCGCTGAGGCCAGACCAAAGGGTAATCGACAGAATTGGAAGACACCATCAGGGGTAACAAAGGCTGTGAGATGTCGGGACTGAGGATGGAGCTCAACCTGATGGTAGGCAGCCTTAAGATTCAGTTTGGTGTACCAAGAGGAGGACCCTACTTTGGCAATAATATCCTCAATACGTGGGAGAGGGAAACAGTCAACCCAGATGGCTTCGTTAAGGTTCCTCAAGTTGACACACATCCTCAGGTCCCCAGACCTCTTTTTGGCCAAAACGATAGGTGAAAGCCAGAGAGTGGACTCAACCTTTTCAATTATACCTTGGTCACATAATGTTTGTAAATGTTTAGAGAGATCACTTCTAATGCTCAGGGGAACATTGCGTAGTCTGTGTTTGACAGGCTTGGCATTTTCTTTGACTTTAATAAAGTGTTGAAAATTGGTGATCTTACCTAGACGGTCCTCAAATATTTTGCTAAACTTCTGTTCCCAAGCCCCGGCCATTTGAGTACTGGACAGGGAGTTGATGTCTTTAGTAGGAGTGATGTGACTTTGACTGGGTTGATTGTCAATGAAAACCGGGTTGGCCAGACCAGGTTTGATGGTAAGCCAAACTCGGCCTGATGAAGAAGACCGAGTACATTGATCCCTCGTTTTGCCACATACACTTTTCCAGTGATGGCTACTCCAAGAACACTGATTTTGGCCCAGAAGTAACCCAACAATTCAATCCTACTACCTTCAAAAGCCACAGTGAGTATATCAGGGGGTAACAAGCTTTTTTCAGCCCAAAATCTGAGATACTTATCTTGGAATACGATAGTAATACGTGCTCCTGTATCAACAAGAAGTTGAATGTGACTGGTTTCGATGGTGACATCAACTTCAGGATCAGGAATGTGTAGCGTGATCTGCCTCTCAGAGCAATTCTTGACCACTACAACATATTCCTGACTCGTGACATCATCCTCACAGAGATCATCAGTTTCATTGAGTACACATCTTACAGTTTTCCTTCTGCCCCCCATGCAAACTCTGGAGAAATGGCCCATTTTGCCACATTGGCCACACTGTTGATTAATGGCGGGACAGTTTTTAAAAGAAGAAACGTGCAGTGATGAACCACACATATAACAGCTGATTCTGGAGTTAGACTGTCTACTTGGCGTGAAGTTTTTCCCACCTCTGGACATGGTGGGTCTCCTAATATTATCTCGTAAGGGAACAGGAGGTTTAGCAGAAACAGCACCTGAAATGGTCGAGTTAGATAAGGCAGTTTCAAGTTGCTTTGCGTCATCCATAGAGCTCTCAATGCTCTTGGCGATATCGATTGCCTTATCTAGAGTAGGATCCTTACAAGTAAGTCATTTCTCTTGTATCTTTTTACAATAACATAGTGCGACAAGTTGATCTCTCACAAGTTGAGAGGTAAAGTTGTCAAACTCACATTTTGCGGCTAAAACTTTTAGTGCTGTGATGAAAGTGTCTATACTTTCGTTGGGTTTTTGCATCCTTGTGAAGAACTTGAATCTGCGTACTACGATGTTCTTGGTTTTGGTAAAATACTTATCTAATTGTGCTACTGCTATGTCAAATTCGTCTGGGTCTTCACCTTCAGGCGGTTATAAGGGGGTAGATGGTCAAATACATTTTGACCCTCGACCCCTAAGTGGTAGTACATAAGGTTCTTCTTCCTCTCAGGTCTGAATCTTTGACCATCAATTGCTCCCAAGTATGCCCTGAAGGACCTGATCCATAACTTCCACTCAAGTTGTGGTTCTCCGGGTTCCTGTAAAAAAGGTGCAGGAGCTGTGACGCTCTGCATACTTGTGAAAAAGAAAAAAAAAAGAAAAAGAAGAAAAATGTAGAGGGAGAACAAGGAAAAAGAAGAATAATGAGACTCGTAAATGAAGAGCAAAATAGGAGAGTAGCAAGAGAAGATATAGTGTTTGGCAGGTCACAAGTTCACCAATAAAACAATACCAAAATGTGTGCGTGTCACAGGAGTAACACACTGAAGAAAAAGATAATAATGTGTGAAATGTCACAATAAAAAGGTGTGTGTGTGTATCACAGAAATGACACACAGAAAGAATTCCATGTGAGGAGTTGGTTAGCGTCACTGAATGTAATCTTTTGTGCAAAGTAGAGGATTAATACATTTTTGCAGTTTGAATATTAGCCACAGGATGGCAGTCTCGCGCTAAGGTTCCTTTGTAGAACGAACTAAACAAAAAAAAACAGGAAGTAGGAGGTGGGACATCCGTGAAGGGTTCCTGTGTAAGACCGGCAAGATAGCAAGTCAACAGCTGCCACAGGAGTACAAGATCTTCGGACTTGAAAACGGATGGCAAAAGGTGCTGACACGCAATGATCGTTGCTGTGTGTGTCAGCGTGTAAAAAGGAGATCGACGGGATAGCTGTGCGCATCAGCGCGAGGAGACAGGCCCTTCAAACATGGAGCTCCGTGAAGGAAGGTTGTAGCTTAGCAACCGGATTAACAATGGTGCGCACACAGGTGAGCGCGCGTGCTGCGGCAGGACAATGAAGGTCACGCGAGCCAGTAGTTAGGAGTAAACGCGTGCAGAGCCATTTGACACAATAATCTGCGCGCGATGCAGCCTAAATTTGGTAGCATGAGGGCAACTGATTTCTCCTTCCACCTTAAGTTGTCTTCCTTGCAAACTTAGGGGCATATTTACGTTCCCTGGCGCATCCCTGCATATCAGCAGGGATGCGCCAGGGAAAATGCGTCACGCAAGTTTACCCTTGCGCCACGTCCGATGCGCCGCATTTACAATGCGGCACATCGTGGCGCAAGGATAAGCAGATGCGTGATGCATCTGCCGGCGGAAGGTTGGCGCAGTGCTGAAGTTGTGTCGCAAGCGCGACGCAGCTCCAGCACTGTTCCAACCTTCCTATCCCTAACATGGTGTGTCAATCCTTACGCCTGCTTGAAGCAGGCATAAGGATTTGACGCGCCAGCGTCGAAAGAAGTGACTGCGTGAAATCTTGTAGATTTCACTACGTCACTTTTCCGGCGTTCCTGCGCCGGAACGCCCCCGCGCCGGTACGCCCACATGAAACCTGACGCAGGTTTCATGTGGCGCAGGGGTTTACTACGTGACGCATCTCCCTAGATGCATCACGTTGTAAATATAGCGCAACGCGGCGCATGGTTTGCGTCGCCGCTGCGTCACATGCGTGACGCAACGGCGGCGCAAAACTGGCGCAAGGGGCTTGTAAATATGCCCCTTACATTTTACTGTTCTATATTATTCCTCTTTTTCTTTAATCTTTTTCTTTTTAGCAACTGGCTACATACAGATGCAGATGCCTGTTTGAGAGCTCATGTCAGCACAATGCACAACACACATAAAACACACAACTCACATAACTAATGACTTATAAAATATAGAAAGGGGTTTACAACCAGCCCTCTTCAGTCATTGGCTTGTTTGGGTGAAGTCCCTCCAAGCATTGACTCAACTGGGTATCAAACATGTTTTGTTGCAGGGATTCTGCTCAGGAACAGAACTGCGCTTGAGTTCATATATCATCGGCATGTAGATACTGAGTCATCATATCACCACAGTATCTATGAGACCGAGTCCAACTAGCTATAGTACATCACTTGCCCTCCTAACCTTACCAGCGAAACAAGTGAATTGGCACCCCTGAACACAACACTCTTGATCCTTTCAGGGATCGCTGTACCAGGACACACCCTTTCGCTCTCTCACTTGTACTTGTGCACAATAAAATAAACAAGACACACGAAGGAAGTTTTGAATATTTATTCAAACTATTGTGTCCTAAAATGAGTATTCGTGCCACAATTAGAAAACAAATGCATACTAAAAATACTGTTAGCATGGTCACTAAACCATATATCATAAATAGCACTGTCATTTTATAAGACAGAATATCCTAAACCCCCCTCCCTTCTACTAAGCTAGATGATTACATATCAAAGATCTCTGGTATAAGTGGCGGACCACATACCTTAGCATACACAGATGGACGCTCTACTTCTCAGCTGACATAGCAATGTTGCCTCTGAACCTTCGCTCAAAAGTGTGTGTTTTTAACTCTTGTGCTCAGTTATATGGCAAGACGTGTGTTCCTAAACATCAGCTACATTCTCGTGTTGTGTCTAGGTGCTAGTGCCTGACTAGAGGGAATAACAAGAGGAATTGTTGTTTGACCTAGTCTATTATGGTCAGACTAAATCTCAAGAAAAGAACAGAACACGAAAACATATGCAGGTTCCATGTGAAACTACAATGTGGCTCAAAAGCAAGTGTTTTTATATAGCAACGTGTGCAAAAGAAAATGTGGCCTCCAGCGTGCACAATTAGGCTAACATAGAGAAAACTACAATGAGCCTTGCAGTAAAAACATGACAGTTTGAGTATTTGCCCATGACATTCTGAGGATGTCCACATTATGTATATGTGCATATGAAAATAATTTAATGCTTAATTGAGGTTGGTCAGGAAAATGTTGTAATTTCAGCTGGATTTGTTATTACAATAGGTCTAAAGTATACAAAAAAGTGTATGAAATCCTTTAAATTAATCTCAGCCACTGGTAAGTAAGTACTCAGGCCACATCCCAATACGCTGTTATTTTGCACACCACACTACAATAGTTTTGACCCAGCCATATGCAAATCTGTCTTGGCCCTGCTCCAATAGGAACAGTCCAGCCTGAATTGTCAGGCGAAGTCCTCCCTGAACCGGATGAAAAGCAACCCAACACTGGTTTCTTCTTTATTAGGGCACATCAGTCGGTTATAGCTGGGTTTCAGTCGCAAGGGACCCACATCTGGGCATACCATCTCACTTAGAGAGTCGCATTGCAGTCTACAAAAAAGTGATGGATGTAATACTAACTTAATCTCAACTACTGGTAATTACTCTGGCCGCATCCTAGTCCATTGTTATTTTGCACAACCAACCACCTCAGTTTAGACCCAGCCGTATGCAAATTCTTCAGTGCGATGTCCTAAGTGCGATGAGTATGCCTAGACTTTGGTCCCATGCCACTGGAACCAAGATAGATTGATGAGCCCTAATACATTTGAAACTGGTCTTGAGTAGCTTGTCTGCTGGTTCAGGGAGGACCTAGCCTGACTTTTTGGATCAGAATGCTTCTATTGGAGCAGGGTCAAGACTGATTTGCATATGGCAAGGTTCAAACTGAGATGGCATGGTGTGCAAAATAATGATTGATTGGGATGTGCTCCCAAGTAATTTTCAGGGGCTGAGGTCAATTCAAACATTTCATCCAGCACTTTTTTGTATGCTTCAGCGTGACGCCGTAAGTGGGACAGGTATGCCCGAATGTGGATCTTGTGCACAGGAACATAGCAAGCTTCAGAGACCTCCCTGCATCTGCCCAGCTGACCGGCTGGCTGGACCTCCAACTGGATCTAAACCTGAAACTGGACCTGCCTTAGCCAGCTGGCCTCTGCTGGAGTGAGTTCCTGATCCCCCAAGTGGTGCCCCTCAGGTCCTGGACCCTTAGTGTGGATTCAGGTTCGCAAAAACGATGTCAGCAAAAACAGGAGGAGTGAAGGGAAAAGATGGGAAAAACCATGGCAAGAATGTCAAGTACAAAACTTAGGAATGCTAATTTTCAGGTTTGTTTCCTATGTAATGCCTCATTAGTCTATCTCTGCCCATGATGTCCAGTCAGTCACTAGTCTGCCTCAGTGGTTGTATGTATTCTAAGTGTCTACACTTTTCTCAGCCAATGGTTGGTTTTTGACTCAAATCAAATTACAATATCACTGTGCCCTTATTGCAAATATCCTGGGTTGCACTGAGACTCCAAGCTCAGTCACAATTTTTGTCAATTGGAAAGGCCAGAGTGTCTGCTTGTGGACAGTCCAGTCACAAGTTTGAATCTCACCATTGTTCATCTTTTATCAGCAATCTGTTAATTTTGAATTCACTGATTTAGTGCTTACGTAACTTTGTTGATTGTGACCTATCTGTCTCCACTCCAGGCCTTTCTCAGCATCTCCATTGCAGACTTAGGCTACAAGCATTCTTGTAGCAGTAGGCAGAAGAGGACCTGTACTCCCTGCTTCACTCCCGCACTATGCATGCTTACTCAACCCCCCAGGCTCCCCGTCTGTCCTGCCTACCTCCACACATGCCCCCAGCTAACCAGTAATAACTTGTGGTCCCCTTACCCTGTCTGGGTCTTTCCCTGCAACAGCACACTCCCACCTCCCTCCACTTTGGGCCTGCTCCAGCTGGTGTTCCATCCCACCAGACCACATTAACCTGCTGGAACTCAATAGAGCTCAAGTGATAAGGGTCAGCACAGGAGCTCTCAATTTAGGAGGTCGCCGCTCCATTCATCTTTTCAGTTCAAAGCTGATACCCAGCTAATCACCCACAGCACCATTCCACTGTTGCCATTGTCCTCAGTTCAGCTCTCCGGTCGCACTTGACCAGGATAAATCCAAAGGTTCAGGCTGGCCATGATGGATAGCGGGTCGGATACAGGGACTAGCTTTGGCCCACTGAAACAGTACCTTGTTTCAGGGATGGGTCGTCGTCGAACCCTTCTAAGGAAGGTGATGTGTCATCGTCGAGCTGCGCAGCTGGCAATGAGATGTCTTCGATCCTGGCAGCAGCGGTGATGAGTCCCAACTTCATTAGAGCCAGGTTGCTTCCAGATTTGGGAGCACAAGCTCAGAGGTCATTCAAAACACTGCCATCTTGGTCCATGCTTAGCCACGTCCCTTATTATTTTTAATAATGATCTTTAACTGTAAGCCTTGTGGGCGTAATTTTTTATACCAGATTATGTATCTCTGAGCAAATTAACCAAACTGCATTGTCATGCTTTTTCCTGCTTAGGACCCTAAAAAAGATTTTCCCTTTCATTCTGGTGGAGCTACAAAAAAAGGATAGACTACTGCAATTCTCTGTACTTTGGTACACAAAAGCAACTGGTGAAAAAACTCCAATCCCTGCAAAATGCAGCTGCCAGATTGATTTTGAAAGTACACAAATGTTTTCCCTATCACTCCCTATCACTTCCAGTGAGGGATAGATTCAAGTTTAAGGCACTGTGTCTGGTTCATAAGGCCCTGCATCGGACTGGGCCAGAATATTTTTTAAAAATCTTCTCATGACACTCTCCTAATCGAATCCTCAGGTCCAGGTCAGTCAGACTGGCAACTGTCGACAGAATAAATAAAGCTAGATAGGGCAGAGGAACCTTTGCCTTCGGTGCAGGTAAACTCTGGAACTCCTTGCCTTTAACTTTGAGATCTCAGTCCAATCTGCTGCAGTTTAGAAAACAGTTAAAAACATGCCTTTTTGCTGTGATTAATTAGGTACGCTCTAAGATTCAATTTGTCTTTACTGACTTCTGCTGCCTAACCGTTAGCGCTAAGACACCTTTGGGTAATTGCGCACTTCATAGAACAAATTTACATTACAGTGTGCTTGGCCTTTACCAAAACACTGAGAAGGTTACATTTGAAGAGATCCTGCTGATCCATGGTGGACCGAGTATGCACCCAGGCGGTTAAAAAGGAAACCAGCAAACATAATTGGAGGACACAGTTGTAATACTCTCCTGTTGCTAGTAGCATACAATCCACAAAGTAGGAGTTCTGTACTGACAGCAATCCTCAAATGAAACACATATGTAGTGCAATGGCTCATTAGTTTATCTCTGGCCATGATGCCACTAGTCTTCCTCAGTGGCCATAGTACTGAAGGACATATCCCTACTGTAGTGTGGTTACATAGTTGCTGGCATACTCTATGTTTTTTATACATGGAGGCCAGTGATTAATTTCAGCTGGTGGAGGGCACTGGTCCTTATTTTTGGGAACTTGCACTTATTTTTCAGCATCAGATATTTACAGAGTGCAAGAGAGTGAAAACACACAGATCGGAAGGACGGAGGAAGGGTAAGGTGACAAAACCGTCAAAACCGTCACCAAAGGAAGAAAGCAGGAACCTGCAGGAGTGAGATAAAGGGGCAGAGACCATCTGGTAGTGGATTAAACAGGCATGAGGTGGATTTAAGAACCAACCAACCTTGCTAATCAGTGCGCCGACATTTAATAGCAACGCCCCCAGGCTTCTGAGCAGAGCTTCGGACACTGGCACTCTTTCATTCACAAATTAAGCACTCAGGCAGCTACACATGCTGCCACTGCAATACACAATCCAGCCAACAAAAAAACAGGGGCATCTAATTGCCCTGGTGACAGCTCTTTGGCTGTTTGTTGTCTCGAAAGACCAACATGAGAACAAGAGCCACCATGGAGGAGACCACTGCCTGGAGCACAGCACAGTACTCCTGTATCATGGCGGACACTGGGCCCACTGGCCATTGCTGCTGTTGTTACGACTGACAACACTGAAATGCAAGTTCTCATTGAAAAGATGTATAACTTGAGCCATACCATTTCATATCAACATGGAAAATAATTATTTGATGTATAATTGTGTAGTATCCTAGTATCCTGTCCATGTTAATGTCATACCAATTTAACCACCTGCTCAGCCAGTGGAATGTTGCAGTGATGATTCACTTGAGAATGTTGGGATCCTGTGAGGAGAAGTCACAGTTGAGAGTGGGCTGAGCAGCATGCTGGCTGCTCCTGGTGGGGATGATCTACATATCCTGTAACTAACTACAATAAAACCTCCTGAATTACATCAACCAGTCTGGACCTCGTTACTACAAATTGTAAATATAATATTCTTACTGGGGCGCCTGGACACTATAATACATTCAGAAATCATTCCCAGGTATTTTGCATACATTAGATTACTTTAAAATGTTGCCATTTTTTTTTCTTCTAGAAAGCAGTGATCATTTTCGGAAATTCAGGGTGATCAGGGACTAATGAAATTTAGATGCATCTTGTGTTTCATGTCAGTATGTATGACCCTAGGGCCCTAGTGTTGAACCTAAAACTTGGAAAAGCTGTACCCGACAAGTACAAACGTATAGATGTGCCTTGAAGTGAGACTACACAGGAGTTCCTGCACGGGGGAGCTACAGCACAAGCATGATTGATTTTCTGCGCCTTGCTTGAAAAATGTGGTGACAGAGACTGAGAGGAAGATTAAGGGCAATGTGAGCTTCTTTAATTAGGCAGCTCCGGATTTGAGAGGGAAAATAGCTATTTAAAATTAAGTGAATTCACTTTTCAATTAATCAGATTGGGATCAGTGAGATTAGGAAGAATATATCATTTCCACGTTCTGTCTAGACTGAACACGAGCAGAGCTGGTGCATATAGTTAATCCTTCTGACGTGTATCTGAAATCAATGAGCCGGCTGTACCGTATGAGTCAAAAAGAGCCTTAATATAGCCGAATTGCCCTTTTTAGTGCTTTCACGCATGTATTTTGTACAAGAGGCTTAATGGACTAAAATTAACGATACAAAAATGCCACGATTGTTTAACCACGAAAACTATTACTACGACCACATAACCAAACAATTCATGACTCCAAATATTGATGAAGGATATTAATTGAACTGCAAAGGATTTGTGTGGGAACCAAAAGCCAGGCTCTTGGAGGTCACTGGAAAAAAACGTAACTGTAAGAGACCTAAAAATGGGTAATGTTTTTTTTTTACAAAAGGGTTTGTCATAATGGTTTCTCTGGAATTATCATTAGAGATCATCACATACATAATATATGGTCTTTCTGGTGTATGTTTACTGTTCTTACCACACCCTTTCATATAAGAGCGCAGACTACGTTTCTTTTTAGATTGCACTGAGAAGAAAAGATTCATCCCAAGATACGAAGGAGCTTACACATTTTCAGAAATCACCCAGCAAGAACCTCACCGACGTGTACAGAAAGTAAATAAACCTGTTAGAAATTTGGTTTCTGGTTGTCAGAGTTACGCATCCTGTCCAAGCAGGAACTTCAATCTTAGTCAGGGCATGTCAGATACACACCCTAAATTAACCTGTGCTCATCCTCTGGTAGCTTGGCACAGAGCAGTCGTGCGTGACCAGGACAAATCCAAAAGTTCAGGCTGACAGCGATGGAGTGTGGGTCAGATACAGGGACTAGCCTTGGCCCCCTGAAACAGTACCTTGGTTCGGCGACGCCATCGAATCTCCGGCGACGAGGGAGATGAGCTGATTCTGATGCATGGATTTTAGAGGTTGCAGCACTTTAGACCCATCAGTTTTTGTTAAGCGCAGCTACTCACCCTCAAGGTGCTGGGGGGTTCAGGTCCTACTGTGCACTGAGGTTCAGTCGAAGAGCCAGGTCTTGAGATCCTACATGAATTGGGTGAGCGATGGGGATAGCCTGAGGTGGAGAGGCTGGGTGTTCCAGGTCTTGGCGGTGGCTTCCAAGGGCCCAGGACTGGATTGGCACCACTTGGCAGGGCAAAACTCTCAGATGGCAGAGTCCAGGTGCTGTTGGTCAATGAAGTGAAGTCTTTGATGTCCCTGAGACTTCCACCAGGAGGCAAGCAGACAAGCCCTTTGAGTCACTCTGGTTCTGGGTTGAAGAGAGGCAGATTCAGTCCTTCTCCCTCCCAGGCAAGAGGACATCAGGTCAGCACAGCAGAGCAGAAGTCCAGCAGAGTACAGCAGAGTGACAGTCCTTTCAGCAGCACAGCAGTCCTTCTTTCTGGCAGAATATCCTCAGGCCCAGAAGTGTACTGAGTTTGTGGTGTCAAGGTTCCAGTAGAGAGTCCCTGGCCTTCCTGCCCTGGCTACAGACTCACTATAGGGGGTATGCAGCCCTTTGTGTGGGGACAGAACCCAGCCCATTTAGGTGTAAGTATCAGCTTCTCCCTCCCATCCTGCCCAGGATGGCCCATCAGTCCCACCTTAGCTCTCTTTGAGTGTGGCTCTCTGGATGGAAGGCATAAAGCCCAGCATTCACCCACCCCAGATGTGTATTCAGAGACAGGCAGAAGGCACCAAATGGCTAAAGTAAGACAATGGCAACTTTCTAAAAGTGGCATTTTCAGAATGAATTACAATTTAAAAACTAACTTCACCATAAGTTAGGATTTTAAATTGTGATTCCAGAGACACCAAACTTGGGGCTCCCATCTCTTCTTAATTGGATGTTACACTTATAGGTTGAAATAGGTAATGTTAACCTATGGTAGAGATAGGCCTTACAGTGGTAAAAAATTAATTTAACAGCTTTTCAATACCAGGACATGAAAAACTTAAAAGTACATGTCTTACGTTTTAAATATACTGTACCCTACACTTGGGCTTCCCAGGGCTTGCCTTAGTGGTGACTCATATGTATTAAAAAGGAAGGTTTGGCCTGGCAAGAGGGTTAACTCGCCAAGTCGACATGACAGTTAAAAACTGCACACACAGGCTCTGTAATGGCAGGTCTGAGACATGTTTAAAGGGCTACTTAAGTGGGTGGCACAATCAGTGCTGCAGGCCCACTAGGGG
The DNA here is from genome assembly GCA_963921515.1 of Calotriton arnoldi. Classification (NCBI taxonomy): domain Eukaryota; kingdom Metazoa; phylum Chordata; class Amphibia; order Caudata; family Salamandridae; genus Calotriton; species Calotriton arnoldi. The sequence continues at coordinate 51,801 of CAWUFW010006992.1, forward strand.
CATTTAATTACAGGCCCTAAGCCCATGTAGTGCACTTTACTAGGGACTTATAAGTAAATTAAATATGCCATTTGTGGAGAAGCCAATGTTATCATGTTTAAAGTAGAAAGTGTTATATCCTGTTGTCTCCTAGTTCCTTGCTGCTCAGCCTGTGAGAATGTGATGTAATAGAATGCTCATGAGTGCATGGTTTGTAGGAGTGGTCAGTTGAAATGAGTGGGACTGAGCAGCAGGATGCTGCTCCCGGTGGGGCACATTACTTTCCATCTTACTTGTAACTGAATAAACCTACCTATATAATCTACACTACTGGCTACTGGACTGATTACTTACAAGGACCCTACTTTGATTACAAAAGAAAGCACATGCACATTAGCACTGGTTAGCAGTGGTAAAGTGCTCGGAGTGCTAAATCCAGCAAAGGCAAAGTCAGCAAAACAGCAGGTCAGAAGGCAAAAAGGTCAGGGGAGACCACGCCAAGGATGCCAGGTCTAACAACACCCATAAAGCAATTTAATGTTTATTTGGCATACATTTTCCACAGTGCTTAGTTTCTAGAAGAATAAATGCTGGTGTCCAAAGCTCTGCCCAGAAGCTGGTAGTCAGTGCTATTGCATGTCGGCAGGCCAAAACTAAGACTGGTAGTCTAGAATCCACCTCATGCTGCTTTAATCAACTACCAGACCCTACTGCAGGCTCCTGCTTTCTCCCTTTATGTGTTTTTTCCGCCTTTTCACTTGGGAAATGTCTGATGAGGAAAATTAAATGCTGGTCCCCAAAATAAAGTGCTGGTGAGCTCGACAGGTAATCACCAGCTCAAATTAAGCACTTATTTTACCACAGCACAGGAATCCTTAGATGGATTGCATTTATGCAGTGCTTACTAACCCTATGTGAGATTCTGAAATACTTCCCTATATGGGAAGCACTCTACACCATGTAGGGTGTGTGGTTAGAAGAATTTCACCTTTGTTTTGACCCTATGTTGGAATTGTTTCCATGTGGTGCATGGTCCTCACTGAGGTGCGGTTATCATGTTACTGGATGCAGCATTTCTGCAGGCTGTAGTTAAAGAGAGATGTTCACCAGGGGCAAAAATACCATGCTTGTTTCATGTATATTCTTTTCTAAGAATCTAGGAATGTTGAAAATAAGCACAATGAGTCTAGTTCAATAAAATTGTATTACTATTTATCTCATTGATTTTAGGAATATTAACACAATTTCTCACTGTTGTTGCCACAGAATTCTTAGGTTCCCTCCCTGGTATTACCTCCATTTCTTGCATTTCCACTGATTTTCATCTTCTATCATAGCCCTTCATCCTGAAAAGATTTATTAATTGAGTAGCATTAAATTAAGTAATAGTATCATTTACTATTTAGAGTCCTTAGAAATGTCAACACTGCAGTATAAGGTTAGGATACCCTATAAAAATAAGGTATCCCAACTTTGAAACCAAGCTTGTGTAATGATATAATTGTGAGTGAGACGCCAGAATAAGTAGGTAGTGGGCAAAATGTGCTTTCCCTTGAGCCTTAAACATTGTGTTTATTTTTTATGATCAACAATGCGGCAATATGAATGTATTTTTTTATTCTGTTAGACCTGTCAGCCTTAAGGTGGTCTTCCCCCAAACTATTTTGCCTCCCTTCTCAATTTTTGGTGATCTAATTTTTGCTGTCCTTAGGACTCTGCACACTTTACTACTGCTAACCAGTGCTAAAGTGCATGTACTTAAGTAAGTGTTTACATATTGCTTTGAATTAAGCCTGACTGCACTGTGCCAAGCTACCCTGAGAAGAATTTTGGTCGTTGCTTGACAAGGGTTTCACCCCCCAACAAGTAACCCAATTGTTTACAGCTTCTGTCAATTTGCTTTGCAGCTATCACTTGTAATGCCGGCAGAGTAGACAACAGATTTGTGGGCAGACAAATATGAAGCACATTTCTGTCAACAAGTCCTCTTAAAAATAATTGTTACCAACCCTCTGATCTGCTGAACATAGACATAATTCACTGGAGCAACATCCTATTCAATATGTCCCCAACAATTACTCTTAGACTCCTAAATGTGATTTTCATTTAGGAGCCTCTGTTTTCCCCTGATGGTTTCCTGAAACCACTTGGGGGGAGATTTACCAAAAGGTTGTGCAACGCAGCGCAGCCCCCGCGAGACTGCACTGCGCTGCGTGACAGGGAAGGAGCAGGGGAGCGCCATATCTTCAAAGATATGGCTCTCTCCTCCCCTTTCTCTTGCGCCGGCGCTGATTTCAGCAGCCATGCTGTAGCGCTAGGGTGTGTGCATGAGTGTAGCATAGGTTTTGTAGAGAAAGGGTACCCTTCCTGTACAAAATACTAGGCTAGACACGAGGGAAAGCTTTTCCCACTTTGTATGCGTGCTGCACAGTGCAGCACGCATGCAAAGTCAGAAAAGGAAGGAGAAATGAAAGCATTTCTCCTTCCTTGCGCCTAGTTGAAAAGGGCGCAGCTTTCTCATGCTAAACTCAATCTACTGTTTTTAGTAAATTGGGTTTAGCGTGAGAAAGCTTGAGTGGTTGCATGGGAACGCCCATACTCCACCTTTGGCACGCCCCCACGGCGCAAAGTAATGCGAAGCAGCGCAATGGGCTGCTTTGCAGTACTTTTACGTTAGTTCCAGAGCTAAACAAGTTTAGCACTGGAAAGTTAATTAGGAAAAAAAGATTTTGCGCCGTTTTGCATCACTTTTGTGACGCAAACACGGTGCAAAATCTTAGTAAATCTCCCCCTTGGTTCCTTGCACTTCCACTGGAGGAGATTATCTGAACCAATTGGCTTCTCTGCAGTTTTGTCCAAATTCCCAGGTTCCTGGTAGAGAAACTCACGTTAAAGTTTCTGGAGAACAGAGCAACATGGCTACCTACATTGTAGTAGCTATGTTGCAAGTTGGGGAGCCGCAGATGTTATGCCCTTAAATGTGATATTTCTCAGTTCATAAAAGCCAGAGCCAAAAATGTATGAATACTCCCTCTAAGCAGAGGTCGTTTTCTTTTCTTCTGGTGGCTCCATTAGTTTAGCACCTCGCTAAAAGCAAACCCAGGTCTATGTTTGCTGTAGGCTTCTCAGGTTGATTTGTGAGCATGGAAATCTCATAAAAATTTGATAAACAGCTCCACCTTGAAACTTACTTAGATAGTCTAATTTTCACACTAATTTCTTCCTCAGGTCGATGAATCTTTGTCACCGTGTTTGAATGGAGCCCAACCTAAATACATTTTTAGATCAATCATCAACTTGCAGAGTTATAACGTTCAGTCAATGATGAGAGGTTTGGTGAAGTTTTTAAAGCTTTATTCTCTCATTAAGAGATTAGTCTGTATTTTTGTCTTTTTATTCAGGTTAGTCAGATAAATCCGTTTACAGAAATATCAAGAAAAGTTGGTTAGAATGAGCAGACAAAATAACACCGTGTTCAATAAAGAATTAGTCCCTATCTTATCTAAAGGACCTAACCTATCCAAGAAGGAACCCATAAAGAGTTCTTTTGGAAAAGAGCAAGAACAATTTGGAGCAACCGGCTAAAAGCTATGAAAGGTAGAACTCCCTATAAAGAGTAGTTCTGGAAACTCAGCCGAGTTCCCTAACAGCTGCAGTAGCAACCGCTAAAACAGGTAGAAAGAAATAATAACAGAGGTAGCTATGATCACCATGAAGCAATTCACCAAAAAGGTATCAGGAAAACAGAAAATCACTGCTCGCAGTACCGTACAGCAATTCGGAACATGGTTGGAGAGATGGGCATAGAATGCACGGAGCTAATACCTAAAATGCAATAATTCTCTAACTAGGAACATGTACTATATCGAAAAGGACAAAACATGTTGCAAACTCCGAATGTTGGATCATCTCTATCCAATAGGAAAGGATCTTCCGGTAGTCTGTTGTCTTCTCTTTCGATTGCCACGGTAAACGTCCATGTCAACATTTTGTTATATGAATGCGGCTGCAGCGTATTAAAAAAGATAGATCTAGGAAGGTTCTCATGAGAACCTTTGCAGGCCTACTCTGTTAGCTGTTCAGTGTCCCATTGTGTAACAATGGCCTGCTCTATGAAATGAAACATTAATATCTAGCATGTCCTGGGCAGATCACGAGATTCAAGTCTATAGCAAGAAAGTTCTTTCTTCTATATACTTGTCCTTTATAAGCATGTGGCAGAGGAAACCATCAAAATACGATGAAGTCATATGGTGTGAGGAAGCAAAGAAATACATTTTGTAGCAAACAGCACATTTTGCAAAGATGTCAAGTTCTGCAGTTCAATTATAACGTGAAATCAGCATTTACAAAAAGGCATTTATTTTATTAAAGGGAAAGAATAAAGAAAAATATTGAGGCCTAGCAGTGAAAGAACGATAAAAATGAGAGCTTTCTGCAGAAATAAGCAGTATTTTTCTCTTTTTGAACGTTTAATAAAGGCACATTTTCTCTAACCAATATATTGACACGCAGTCTCTATGTTAATGTTAAGGCACATGTCTATATTGTTATGATGTAAATTTACGTAACAAAAAGTCAACTTCCACACTATGAAAGGCTTGCACATAAACCTCACAACCAGATCCAGATCCTCTTTTTTATGCCATTTAATTAGGTATCAAAGAAACGCTGTTCCTTTATAATTAGCCATGTATATTTATATATATATATTTATATTTATATATGTGATCAAGGCCGGTTAAATGGCTGAAACGCGTTATGGCAGCGATAACTCTTAAAGATTAAACAAAAGAAATTGCACTCATCAGCAGTCCGCACTCGTTCTTTGGAAGAAGTGGTGACGAGAGTCAGAAATATTTATATATATATATATATATATATAGCTAGATAGTTAGATCTATATCTACATATATAGATATATATATATGTACATATATATATATATATATATATATATATACACACACACATACATATATATACTTTTATAGACTACTGTGAAATATAGGCTAGGCCACCTGGTGTACCAAAGAATGCAGCAAGGTTGACTAAATTATGTGACAAGAAAGCAAATCATGTGCCTTAAAGAGACACATTTTACTGTATTATTACTTTTTGTCATTTTTACCATGTTAGCACTGCCTGTGCAAATGTTTCGCCTCATCAGGAATAAGCACCTGAAAGGTGACTTACTACTGCGTGGTAAAGGCCCTGCCACTCCTAGCAACACTTATATCAGTGTTTTCAGTAACTTTTAATCCGTTTGAGCAAGAAGCATTTTTTTAAACAACTGCAAATTAGGAAGAAGATGAAGGATTATGTGGCACGTGCCATAAACACATAATTATGCAGAACATGCTGGAGAAGCCCAATTACATCATGTCAGTGGATCTGTATATAGGATTGGCAAAGCTCTTGGAGCAACTGAGAGTTTTACACCACAACACATTTTTATCAATAGTTCGTAAAATACAAAAGCATTGAGTGAAACATTGCAATCACAATGGGAGAAAATACGATCTGAAGTCTTAACAATTTTAGATAAAAGCTGTGAAAAATACAATGGCAGGTCTTTAAATCTTTAAAACACGCTGTGGCTCAGTGGGCAGTCAGTGCTAGGCACACTCCTGGTGTGGTAGGGATCATAGTGTAACACATAGGAAATATGGATTCCGCTTAAACGAGAAATCAACAACTTTTTCTGTTAATTCTGCCGTGAACGGCAGACATACAATGCTCAGAGAGATGCTCAGAGCAAACAGAAGCTGCTCAGAAGCAACAGACACTGAACTTCAATTGGAGGAATTGAGCAATTGCTTTCTCAAAAGAGGTTACCCTATAGAAATACTTGAAACTGGAAAGACACAAGTCAGGCAAAAACCAAGAAATGAAATTTAACACCACGAACAACATTTTCAGAACTTTCATGAAGATTATGAAAAAACACGGCTGATCATAGACTTCAACAATGAAAATAAAGAGTTAAAAGAAATCATACAAAGAAACTGGAAAATTCTGGTCCTAGATGAAACCTTGAAAAAGACACTGTTCCCAAATCCAAGTATCACATACAGGAAGACAGCCTCCCTGGGAGAAATTCTTACACAAAGCCATCTGAATATCAAGCAACCAACAACATCATCCTGGCTAAATACCCCAAGTTTCTGGAAATGCTCAAAGTGCCGAGCATGAGAACATGGTCAAAATTCATTTTCATTTAAACTTCGAAATGGAAAAATCGAGCGGATCAAAGAGCACATCACTTGTGAGTCAAAATATGTGGTATACGTTTTAGAATGCCCTTGCGGAAAGCAATACGTAGGAAGTACGATAAAGAAATTGAAACTAAGAATTCTTCAACACTTGCGGGCTATCAAAAATAAAGACTTTTCCTACCCAATTGCTAAACACTTTTTGACCTTCACACAAGTGATAGCCAACAACTGAAATACTTTGGTATAAAAATTGTGAAACAAAAAGAAAGGGGAGGTGACAGAACTTTAAACCAAAGCTCGACAGAATCTCGTCTCATCTTAGCCATTGGAATAGAAAACCCTTTTGGACACAACTTGGATGCAGAACTGCATATACACCTGTAGAAATCCAAATCGATCCAAGAAAATTAACTCTTTTCTGTCAAACTTCCTCACAATTGTCTCAAAATAGAAAAGTTTCACATTAAGAAAAATGAGTAAACAAAAAATACAACAATGAAATGATGCAGAATGATGCTTTTTCTAAATCATATTGACTTAAATACACCAGCACTTTATTAATACACTCATAAGGGATCTGATCGTTAGAACTGATAAGATAGAAGCCCTGATGAAATTTGGTAATATGAAGTTTTCTCAACAATTTGCTAGAATTATAATAATGGAACGATATATGAAGCAATTATAATGTACTTTACTTTTAATTGAGCCATAAGAGAATGCTGATACAATAGAAACCTCTCTCACCTATATCCCCTCAACTGCATGGATCACTTTATGATATTGAATTTCATCAATAGTTGATACATGTATATAAATCGTATAATTCTTATGCAATAAAACTTTTTCACATCAACCTCCCCCCCCCTTATTTTACCTTCATCACTACCAAAACCAACATGAACTTCTTAGGACAATTTTATCTTATTGTATGAACTATGTATCAAATTCCCATTACACTTCTGAAAATATATGCACCCGCACTTTATGCCATGTGAAGGAATATATTGAAATAATTTGTATCTACTTTAGAAGCACTTTCAAAATGGCTGATAAAATCTGCCACTGTTAGAATATGGGGACTAGCAGTCTAGTGATGTATTGCAATGGAAAGGCGGCTGGTGACAATTTAAAGTGGTGGGGCGTAAATATTCCACTGTGGCTCGCGAGCGTAGCGAGCGAGCCCGAACCACCTCCCCCGAGAAAATTTTGAAAAAGTGGGCAAATGGTGCATTTTCAAGCAAATTTGAGAAAGAGGTGGTTTGCGAACACATCTCTGGGAGTAGCCAGACAAGTCTCTTTGCACTTGCACAGATACATCACTCTCCCTGCATTCACATAGGCCCACTACTCACCCTGCACTCATAGACCCATTATTACTCACCCTTCCCTGACACATCACTAAGCCTGCATTCACCCATCCACATGACTCACCTTGGACTCACACAGGCACACTGCTCAACCTGCACTCACACAGACATCACTCACCCTGCACTGCACTGAAAGATGCACACTGTTTCGCTCTCCCTACACTCACAAAAGTAGACTGCTCACCCTGCACTCAGAAGGGCACACCACTCATCCAGTGTATTCAAACCACTCAACTCAACCCTCACTCATGATGGCATACAGCTCATCCAGTGTACTCATACAGCCACACAACATAACCGTCTAATTCATAATACACATTTAAGAAAAAATAACTATTATTATATAGGACTGGGGGTGATCGAAAACAATTAACTGCAGTTACTTTTTCCACTCGAGATTTTTGTATGAATTGTACCTCTTATCTCTTTCCAACGCAGTCCCTTACTATGGAGAACACTCCCAGCACCGAACAGACACCTAAAGTAGGGCCCCTGTGGAGGTGCGCACGAGCTTTCATACAAACACTATAGAATAAATTAGCAGCTGGAGTTTTCGTATCAAGCAGTGCGTTTGCGTGTACAGGAACAATCTTAAACACAGATTTAAAAAACAAACACAACAATACATTGCATTGGAAATGCAAACATCTATTTTCATCTCAACTTATATCTTTCTTTTTCAGCTTCTGTCTGAATCATTTTCTCTTTTCATGTTCTCTGATATATTTCTCAAAACTTCACCTCTCTCCTTTTAATGTCTCGCTCAGAGACAGATTTAGCTGTCTTACCAGCATCATGTAATCAAAGCAATTCATAAATACACAAACTTTGTCAAAGCCAACAAACCTGACCATGACAAAAATAAAGAAGAAAAAAAAAGAAAAGAAAAACACACACCTGCCTAGATGTAGTGGCCGTATGCTTGCAAGAACATGTAAAGATAAGTTAACCATTGCAGCGCCTGGGAAACTAAATCACTCTGGAACGTTCTCCTCAGAAGCAAGGTGCCTGCAGTTTGCACACATATTTTCACTTCTAGGCGCTCACTTTTAACTGTGGTGAGTTTAGTTTAAATGCTACTTTAGGGAAGAGGCAGGAAAGGAATAATTTTTCAACAAACAACTGCAGCCTGTGCCACGCTGTCAGCCCTCGCCACTGCCGAAGCTGGGAGCAGTAGAATCAAGACAGAGAAACACGATTTGTCCAGGATCACACAATTTTGATGGTGTTGGAAAACACATTTTAAAACTCTGGACTGCGGATTGCATAAACTGCAACGTAGCCTTGGTCACATGTATGAGAGCGCGTTCCATGTGCATTAATGCACAAATAGTTCTTCTTCAGCACGAATGACATCCCCAGCTCACGGTAATAACCACAGACATGCCAGAGCAGTCAAACAGGGAACGTACTAGAGATGTTAAAGGCATTTGAACACTAGTTTTCAGGTGAAAAGAATCGATTGGAGACAGCAACATATGTACAAGGAAAAACACATACATTTGGCAAGTAATGCAATTCAGCGGCGAGCTTTGTATATTAAATAGACGGGAAAGGCCGCAAAGTATATGGGTTTTTTGGGGGGGGGGGTCCCACTGCGGAAAAACACATAGATAAGTTTGCAAACGATTGCTGAATTCTAAAACATAGAAGAGTGAAGGGTCGCCTAAGGAAAAAGTGTGTCACCAGTGGCACAGCCTGACATTCGAGGGCAAAGCGTTTCCAGTGCGAAGAAAAACAGATTAACATTTTCTCACGGAAACTGTGCCGTGGTTTTACCACTCGATGCTTGGTGTTATTACACAAATGCTTACCTAAAGATAGACGCACAATACTGAATGCACCTGCTGCAGAGAAGCTGCCCAGTACTATAGGTGTGGGGTGGGCCGAGCCTTGAGGTGGAGCCACAGACAGGGCACAGCTGTTGGGGGCAGAGAGCTCAGAGAGCATAAGAGCAACATTTATAGCTTACGTAAAGCAAACCCGTGGCATTTACATGTGCTTTTCACTTCCACCCACTTAGCTGGTCGCAGATCCCTCAGTGAGCTAAAACAACTGTTGCTTTATTTCATGTCATGTCAAGATGGGCCAATGAGGTGAGCGCTAGCCTCCACTGACACCTCTTGTGGAAGTGAGCATCTGCTGCAGAACATAGCGAATTAGAACTAGCGCTGGGAAACCTTTTTAGGACATCCATGCGCTTTATAAATCACGTATAATAATAGATAAGTGCACTGTTGCCCTGGTAGCACAGTGAGCTGAATGACACTTGCAGCTGTCTACAGGGCACAAGTTAAGAACCTGGCAAGGAAGCGCTATAATTATTATTACAAAGCGCAGAAACGAGCATTTCAAGAATGCAGAGAAGCGGTGGCAAATGAATGTTGTTTTTCACTTCCATCTCTTTGAAATAATAAACTGTACACCCATGGCTGGGCGGGTCAACAAGCTGCTTACTGGCATTAAAGTGCACAGCCACGTGCAGGATGTGAAGCAAGTGAGCACGAGGCCTGGCAGGCAGAGCTGGGTCTGCCTCTGTCGCCGAAAACTGAAAATGAGCCACAGGAATTGTTAAGAGAGCAATGGTGTAAAGCCTGAACAGAGATCCCCCAAAAAGCAAAAGTGTGGAATGAACAAGCATATGCAGAGCTCGGATGCACGGAGTTCAGTGACCCCAATGATGACTTTTCCATTGGTGGCGCCCTGGGCGACAGTCTGGGTTGGCACCCCTCCCCTCACCCGCAATGACCTCCTCCACGGATTCTCTAGCACCCTTCAGTGGTGCCCTCATCTCTCCTTAGCCCCTCTCTCACATGTATTCGTTTCATAGCGCTACTCGTCGTAACTTACAGTGGCCGAGTGCTTTAAATCACGCACATATACAGAGGCAATGAAATCAATGCAAGTGTGTAAATCATTGTATAGGAAGTGTTACTTAGGCCAATAAGGACTCCAGGGTGTACAGTACGAGTCACATGTCGTCCATATGGATGTTAAGAGTGTCTGGTCTGGGAAATGAAGGGCAGGTTTACTCCGCTTTTACGATGCGCAGGGACCGCAGCTGCCCTCACCCGCAATGACCTCCTCCACGGATTCTCTAGCACCCTTCAGTGGTGCCCTCATCTCTCCTTAGCCCCTCTCTCACATGTATTCATTTCATAGCATTACATAAACGTATTGACATATGGTGCCCATGTGCGACGCTTCATAATGCATTATTAATTTAATCCCATCTCAGTATGCTGCAAAGCCATCGTATACCAGTCACTAAACGATCCGAATCACTCAGGCAGCAGGCTTCAGCTGTAACGCGGCGGGCCTATTAAAAACTGCCTGCCTGGGCCTTACCTGGTGTGAACTGTCCGAGTTCACTAGTCTAGTCCAGTCCTTCCTCCTACTACTGCCCTACTCCGGACAGCAACCTGGCAGCATGCAACATGGACTAGCTGCTGCTGCTGGTAATGGCACGAGTCGCACAACGATGCTTCAGAACACACTGCCTCCTCGGCTCTCCACTCTAATGCAGTCCGTCCGACTGGAGTGGAGTGTAAAATGGCTGCCACTCCAAAAGCCGACTCACGCGCGCGGGAAGCAGTCAGATCGACGTCATCGAGCCTGCGCAGACGGTCAGGGGTGGGGTGACACCGCGACAAGCTCTCCTCCACTCTCTGATTGACGTGGAGAGTTAGCGTTCCCGGGCTTGTATTTAAAACGCCCGGGGCTAACTTAACCTCCACGCCATCAGGGGGTGGAGACTGGGCCTTCCAGCTAGGTCTTTGCCGAGCTGATGACATCACAGCCTTCAGGGCTGTGAGGTTGTCGGCCCGGCAAACACATAGCAGGCTTCTTTGGGCCCGGGAGCAAATCAGTCACGTGACGTGACAGCGGAGCTGCGGCTGTATTGGTGAGACTGCAGACTCAGAGTGAGACAGTGGAGTGCCCCGTGTTCTACTTTGGGAATTTTTTTTTTTATAAAATAAAATGTGATCTAATTTCTAAATCTCTTCTCTTGAGAAATGTACCTGGGGCGGAGCCCCGACGCCCTCAAAGAGAAACCGCCACTGCCGATGAGGGATTAAATGCACTTGAGCACTTTAAAGACACTCTAGACCATGGGTACTCACAAACTTTCTCTTGGGGGCCAAATTTACAGTGTGGTTTGTGGCCGAGGGCCGCACCGGTGGGGGCGGGGGGAGGGGGGCGGGGCTAGAGCAACAAAAAAAAACTATGACCTTGAGGTTGAACACAGGCCCCTGCAGTGGACGCCTTCGTCCACTGAGCCACCAGACCCAGCATACACACATCTCTCTCTCTCTCTCTCTATCTATCTATCTATCTATCTATCTCTCTCTCTCTCTGTCTCCCTCCCTCTATCTCTCCCTCCCTCTCTCTGTCTCCCTCCCTCTCTCTATCTCTCCCTCCCTCTCTCTATCTCTTCCTCTCTCTCTCTCTCCGTCTCCCTCCCTCTATCTCTCTCCCCCTCTCGCTCTCTCCCTGTCTCCCTCTGTCTCCCTGTCTCACTCACTCTGTCTCCCTCTCTCTCTGTCTCCCTCCCTCTCTCTCTGTCTCCCTCCCTCTGTCTCCCTCCCTCTCTCTCTATCTCCCTCCCTCTGTCTCCCTCCCTCTCTCTCCCTGTCTCCCTCCCTGTCTGTCGCCCTCTTCCCTCTGTCTGTCTCCCTCTGTCTGTGGCCCTCCTCCCTCTCTCTGTCTCCCTCTGTCTGTCTCTCTCTGTCTCCCTCCCTCTCTCTGTCTCCCTCTCTCTGTCTCCCTCTGTCTGTCTCCCTCTGTCTCCCTCCCTCTGTCTCCCTCTATCTGTCTCCCTCCATCTGTCTGTCGCCCTCCTCCCTCTGTCTGTCTCCCTCTGTCTGTCGCCCTCCTCCCTGTCTCCCTCCCTCTGTCTCCCTCTGTCTCCATCTGTCTGTTGCCCTCTGTCTCCCTCTCTCTGTCTCCATCTGTTTCTGTCTCCATCTGTTTCCCTCTCTCTGTCTCCCTCCCTCTGTCTCCCTCCCTCTGTCTCCCTCTCTCTCTGTCTCCCTCTCTCTGTCTCCCTCTCTCTGTCTCCCTCCCTCTCTCTGTCTCCCTCCCTCTCTCTGTCTCCATCTGTCTGTCTCCCTCTCCCTCCCTCTGTCTCCCCCTGACTCCCTCCCTGTCTCCCTCTGCCTCCCTCTGTCTCCCTCCCTCGGTCTCCCTCTCTCTTTGTCTCCCTCTGTCTCCCTCTCTGTCTCCCTCCCTCTGTCACCCTCTGTCTCCCACCCTCCTTCTCCCTCCCTCTGTCACCTCACCCGGCTCTCACTCCCTGCTGCCCTCCGTCACCTCACCCGGCTCTCACTCCCTGCTGCCCTCCGTCACCTCACCCGGCTCTCACTCCCTGCTGCCCTCTGTCACCTCACCCGCTGCTCTCACTCCCTGCTGCCCTCCGTCACCTCACCCGGCTCTCACACCCTGCTGTCCTCTGTCACCCTGTTACATTTCATTCATTTATTATCAAAGTGTGCATGCTACTGTTATTGTATTTTGTCCTGTTTCTTTAACAGCATGCAACTTGTATATTTTCCATGTATGTTCCAAATTCCTTATGGAATTCTCTTAATAGATAGTTCCACTTGGTTGAGTCAGTTGCACCTGATCTTCAACTTTAGCGGATGCCTTTTTGCCGTGCTGGAAATAAACCGCTTATTTTGTATTCATCAGACTCAAGGAATTCTTGATTTTTAATACACCCTCTGTCACCTCACCCCGCGTGTGTCTCAGCCCGGGAGGAGACAGCTTCCCGGAAACACACACAGCCGCACCCGAGTACTTCACAGGTCTTTAAAAGACCATTCACTTGTTAATGAGGCTTTGTTGTATTTCACCTCTTCTTAGCGCCCGCATCTCCACTCAGTCAGAGTGGAGATGCAGAGGCGCTAAGAAGAGGTGAAATACAACAAAGCCCCATTAACAAGTGAATGGTCTTTTACAGAATCGCCCGGTCCCCATAGAGCAGTATCTCAGAGTCCGCGCTGCTGCAACCGGCGGTGTTTGCTGACACTCTTTAAAAAAAAATAAAAAAATACACAGGTACGATGTCTGCAAGGTCCGCGGGCCGCCAAGGAAGGCTTGCCGGGCCGCTGGCGGCCCGCGGGCCGTAATATGAGTACCCGTGCTCTAGACGAAGGGACTCTCTGGTCCAGTAGAAAGCTGGGAGCCGAAGTGCGTAGACCGTCCATATTTTTGTTTGCACTATGGTGTGTTACATAAATAATCAAAGAATACCTTTTTCTTAATGGTGCCGTGAATTTCTTCGCTGTGTGGAGGAGCGAAGATTGTGGGACACACACATAGGGGCATATTAGCAAGAAGAGGCGATAATCATCGCTAACCCTGCTTAGCGTGATTTTTTTTATCGCCGGCTATCGCTGGAATATATCGCCACGCTAACGCTGTATTAGCAACGATTAGCGCTATGGTGATGAATATTCCAGCGATAGCGGGGAAATGAGCCAACATCGCTGAAAAACCAGCGATGTTGCATGGAGAAGGGAGAACACCTTGCTGATACGACCCTGTGGTCGTATCAGCATAATCCACCCCCCCATGTTAGGTATGGCTAACACCTGCTAATTGCAGGTGTTAAATAAATGGCGATGACCCCGATTAGCGCGACTTTTCACGTTGCTAACTGGGGCCATGGCCACCTTGCTAATAGGCGATAGGCCTGTTAGCGAGTGTTTCCCAGGTTTGTTCGTCGGGAACGCCCACTTTGCATGTCATTAGCGATAAATATCGCTGACATGCAAAGCGGTAAAAAAACGGGCGCTAATGCCCGCAAACTGTCGCTAACTGCTGTTAGAGACAGTTTGCTGATAGGGCGATATAAATATCGCCGCTTTAGCGGCAAAAAGTGCCGCTAAAGCGGCGATAGTGCCCTTGCTAATATGCCCCATACTTTTATAGCCTACTTTGAAATATAGGCTGGGCCACCTGGTGTACCAAAGAATGCAGCAAGGTTGACTAAATTATGTGACAAGAAAGCAAATTATGCGGCTTAATGAGACACATTTTACTGTAGTAATACTTTTTGTCATTTTTACCATGTTAGCACTGCCTGGGCAAATGTTTCGCCTCACTAGCAATAAGCACTTGAAAGGTGACTTACTACTGCGTGGTAAAGGCCCTGCCACTCCTAGCAACACTTTTATCAGTGTTTTTAGTAACTTTTAATCCGTTTGAGCAAGAAGCATTGTTAAAAAAACTGCAAATTAGGAAGAAGATAAAGGATTATGTGGCACGTGCCATAAACTCATAATTATGCAGAAAATGCTGGAGACGTCCAATTACATTATGTCAGTGGATCTGTATATAGGAGTGGCAAAGCTCTTGGAGCAACTGAGAGTTTTACACCACAACACATTTTTACCAATAGTTCGTAAAATACAAAAGCATTGAGTGAAACATTGCAATCACAATGGGAGAAAATAGGACCTGAAGTCTTAACATATTTAGATAAAAGCTGTGAAAAATACAATGGCAGGTCTTTAAATCTTTAAAACACGCAGTGGCTCAGTGGGCATTCAGTGCTAGGCACACTCCTGGTGTGGTAGGGATCATAGTGTAACATATAGGAAATATGGCTTCCGCTTAAACGAGAAATCAACAACTTGTTCTGTTAATTCTGCTGTGAACGACAGTCATACAATTTCCTCTGTGTTTCTGTTTTCTTCTCTTCCTGGTCGGGCAGCATCAGTCAGTGCGAGCCTTTACTGAGCTAGTCCTGGGACGAGGCAATACCGGTGGCCTCCCAGGGATGCCAGATTACTGAAAGAAACATCAAACGTGGCCGATTATCAGGAGATGCTTTGACAACCCGTCACGTCTGGGACAGCAAACATCCTAACATCAGCTCTGCATTGCTGCCAGTTTGTCATCTTCTTAGAATGGTGACACTGTTGCCAGGATACTCCAAACAGCCAGCCTCGCAAGCAGATAGCCACAGGGTCTGAGGGACACTTTTGTTTATATTGTCTTTACTGACTCTTAAATTATATTTTTCAATGCAGCTGTCTTCACGAGTAGCTTCCGCGCAGCAATGTTTACAGATTATTTTATTTAGAGAGATCGATAGTGGCTAAAATCAACCCTCCCTTCGAAACATGAGGTTCGAGCTGTTTTAAATTCACTTGAAATTGCCTGAGCACTGCATTAGCGGTGCAGCAGAGAGATGCTGTGGTCATTGCTTTGACAAATCTGACAAATGGTACACTTTCTTAAATCTATTATAGTTAGTGCCACACTTATTCTTTATAGACACATTAAAACCTTTGGAGACTGCGATCATGGCTGAATTTAACCTGCTGTTCATGCCACAAGCTCTCTATTAACACCACAGCCTGTGACCTAATGTTATCAATCATTCTGTGGTGCAGCCTGCTCTCTCCTGTCACCTGCTCAAAATCCTGCCATGTATCGCAGTTCAGAAGTTTGGCAAGTGATTTCTGTGTGTTCTCTCGAAGAGCCTTAGATTTAGCACTTGTGTTTCATCCAATCAGGGGCTGTAGTACATAAAGTGCATTTGCGCCCGCTTTGCATGCCTCCGGGGCACTTTGGTATTACAGAAGGGGCTGCAGACGGTTGTGCGCCCCCTTCTGTAATACCAATAGGGCTGGCGCACATAAAGCACCAGCGTTATCGTCAAGAGAGCATTCCCTCATCATGCCCCATGCAAATGAGGGAATCCCTTTGCCTCTGTGCCAGCGCTGTATTACCGACGTGGGCACAGAGGCAAAAAAAGCCCTCAGGCGGTGCACTAACAGTGCGCCACTTAAAAGGTGGCGCACTGTCAGTGTGTCTCCTAATAGCAGCCCTCTGCAGAGAGTAAAGTGGTCCTGCTCACTTGGACAGCTTTGAAGCCAAGATTCAATGTCTTTAAACCAAGTGCCAGCCTGGGTGGTTCCTTGACTGTGAATCGACCTTTACATTCCAAGGCTTCTTTGACTATATCCCACTGAATTCTTTTCTATTTAGCCAGATATTTAACACTTTTACCTTACTGGTGTCACCATCACTTTGAATCACATGCTCTTTGCTTTGACGTTGCCGCCACCCGCTTTATTTTATTGTTTGACACACTAGAGATAACTATTAATTACATTTCAATTTCAATTCAATGTATTACTTTAAGATTTAGATCTACAATGAGATCCACCTACAAAACTAATTTCACGTTCAATACAAATTTAAAAAGTTTTAAAAAAAGTTAAATATTTTAAAACATGTCATTTCATTTTCAGGACATAATAACATAGACTAGGCTTTGTTGGAAGAACGAATGCCCGATCTCAAAAACAAGGGCTTCAAGAGAGAACAGTGAACTGGATGGAAAACTGGGGATACAAATAGCACATAATCAAGATCTTGTACAGCACAAAATCCTAAATCGCATATTCTGTATTTAGCATGAATTTTTTGCCAGGCATCAGTTATGTTCTTTAGAGACAAAATATACATCCATAACTATAAAAACAGATGGCACACTCCTTGATCCAAATTTCAAGTCAAACAGGGTTGGGGTAGTTTCCCAATACAAGAAGAGACAAAAAAGCCATATTTCCTTTTATTATTACAGTACACACTGTCCTGACCCATCCCTCTTATCCAAGAGGACTGTTTTAGTGACATTTCAAATGAGGAAGAGACATTGCCACCCATTGTTCTTTCTGCATATTAAAATAATGTAATTGAGGTTAGTCAGAAAAATGTTGTCTTTTGCCTTTTGTATCCAACTGTCTAGATACAAAACTCTTCGTAATGAGTTTGCCTCACTATGGAGAAGATGATACCCCAACTGATGAATGGCAGCGAAACCTAATACAAATGTACTAGTTTATCCTAAATCTAAGCGTATTGCTTGAATCACAGCTAAAGTGTTTAGATTTAAGATTTTGCTGAATATTTTGCCCTCTATTGTAAGCACGAACCTCCAACTCTGAACATCAATGATTTCAATTGCATATAAAAAGGTTGGAGGTATTTTAAGCTGGTAGACTGAAAGCATTAGAAAATGATCTAAGAGCATTAGTGTGCAACACAATCTTCTTAGTCAAATGCGCTATATGTTCCTGATCATTCAAATTAGTTGAAAAAATATTGCCCGGATAGGGATACGTTTTTACAATTTCAAGAACTTCACTCCCCAAGTGCCATCCAAATTTTAAATTTTTCCGAAGACTTTTACTCTTAAAAATACGATTTTTCCTGTTTCTGACATTGATCATTAAATAATGTACTCTGACATAATGTTGCAGTACAATTCTGGAGGTCTAATATTACAATATCACCTGCATATAAAAAAGATGCAACATTTCATCTTCCAAGGTTTGAAGCATCCTCTTTTGTTATTGACAGAGAATATGGCAGATGGTATATCTCAAAGGAAATAAACCTATGTTCCCTCCCAATAGAACATGACACCACATTGATGAATGACGTGCAATTATGATCGGCAATAAATTATTAGGGATTCCTAACCTTTTGGAATCGGCAAGTCCAAGTGGTCAAAAGCAGTAGAGAAATATCTATAGGTTGAATAGACAGGCATTCCTCGTACAGGAACATACTTCTTCATAATCAGTAGAAGTATGTCATGGGTCAAGCTGTTTGCCTTAAATCTAGCATTGAAATAATAAAGATATTGTTTACCCAACTTTGTAGGTATTTATAAAACACTTTTAAATTAAAAAAATTCAAACAGAATCAAGCAGCGTTAGCTGTCTATAAAGAGATCCTTTTTTCAAAGGGAAGAACTATACTTCAATTTCAAGAATTTGAAAATCTTGAATAACAGAAGCAGCAGCATGGAGTGCAGGCCAGGCGGCGTGGGCTGTTGTCGCATTAGTGAGAAAAAACTGTTGGGCATCATGGACAGTCCATTCTGGAGCTCTGTGTTGGCGATCACTGCAGGCTGTTGTTACTGTAGCACAGAGTGCAAATCTCATGTTGCTAGTCGTTGCTTGCGGTCGCTGTAGCAAGAACAGCCAGGGTAATTGGAGCTTCACACTGGCGGTCATCGTGAGTAGCATATTCTTGGTGCGAATAGGCCAGTTTGCAGACATGAAGAGCCCAAAAATCTAGGATTTCATCTTCTTTCACAGGAGGAGCTCAACTGATGCCAGCCAAAGGTCCAGGACCTGGGGAGTCACCTCTTGGGAATCAGGAACTCACTCCATCAGAGGCCACCAGGGCTTAGGAACGTCCAGTTGCAGGTCCAAGCAGGTCTAGTTGTAGGTCCAGTGCAGCATGTCAGGTGCGCAGTACAAGGAGGCCTCTGGAGCTTGTTGCATCCCTGTAGCTGAGACAGGAAGTCAGCCAATTGAGCCTTTGAGTCACTCAGGTAGCCTGGGATGAAGGAAGCAGGTCCAGTCTTCCTTCTCAGAGAACAGGGCAGCAGGGCAGTCTGTAATGAGCCCCAATGTACCCCAATATAGGCCTAGGTAGCTACACGAACTTTTACCTACAATCGTCCTACCTTGCTCTCCATAACAGTTCTGGCACTGACCTTTTACCTAGTTTTGTGCTGAATAAATGTCGATCAGTTTTCTCCAAAACTATCCTCATTTATTATGCATGAGAATTCCTAGTATCATATCTTAATCCCCTGCCCAGGATGTACACAGCCGGATTACTATCTTCTGTATAATAACTCTGTACAAAAGTCACGGCAAATGTCATCCATGGACTACAGATCCACTATACATAATGGCAAGCCATTTCCTATCTAGGTAGAACCCCTGAGGGTATTTTGTGGGTATAAAAGAACCACATCTTTGCTGGGGAACCAGAGGAGAAGCTTTCACGCTGACACTAGACGCTGAGGTCCCGGCCTGTAGAAGCTCCAGCACGCAGTGGTCTGACATCCCTTGCGGGGTGTCCAACTCGATACCAAATTGGGTACTTCATTCTCTCCCATCAGGTAAAGGGGTTGGCTATTTCCTAGGGGGATTCTTGACTTTACACCCACATACATGCTAGGTACACTTAGGTACACTTATATAGGCTTTGCATCATCGGAGTACACTTGATTACTGACATGTATCGATATGCCTGCATATATTTGCTGTTTTAGCACAATGGTAGAATTCTACCTTTAATTTACTCTGTCGATGCTTGTAATCTTATATATCTGTTTCTGTCTAATGATTGCCGCAGCAAACATGTTTTATACTAGAATGGCGCTGGTTCAATAAATGCTTATTGAAAACGTCCCCATCGTTTATTCTGTGTATCTCTCTGAGACTGATTGACTGAGCGAAAAGTACTGCACTGTTTCCACGATCCCCGAAGGATCAAGGGTTGTCATATTCGATAGTTGCCAAAAACGATGTGATCCTTGGTAAAGTTAGGGTGTTTATGGTGGCACTGTGAGCTAGCTGGTCTAAAGGCTAACATATCCTTTGGGGGTGTCTGGAATCAGTCTGGACACCAATCCCTTAGTTTATGCTGTCTAAACGCGCAGATCCTATATATTATTAGGAACTATACAACAAGTCTTTACAGCAGCAGGGCAGTCCTTTTAGCACCAGGGTAGAAGAGCAGTCCCTCTTCTGAGTTTTCCAAAGGTCCAGAGGTGACCTGAAGTGTGACACTGGAAGTCCAATATTAATACTTATGCCAACTTTTGAAGTGAGGGAGTTCCCTATACTACCCCTGATTCTGGTTCTGGAAAGTTCTTTCCTCCCACTGTCAAGGCTCCAAGACGTCTTGGCTGACAGATGAGTAGTGCCAGGTTTCTTTGTGTGTGCAAGAGGCAAAGCCCTTTGAATTGGTAATGGGACTGAGTAGAGCTTCGCCCCCTACTATCCTGGCACGATGTCCCATCCTGTCTACACCTCGTCCCTTTTTGTTACTGTCTGGGAGGAATACACAAACCTCAAAAAGTGGCATTTTCAGAATTGTGATTTAAAATGCGACTTTAGCATTAAAGAAGATTTTAAAATGTTTCCATCATTTTCGTATCTGTTCCCAAACTTAATTTATCACTTAAGTGTAATAAGGGAACCCAATGTTATTCTATTGGAGAGTTAGGCATTGCAATAGTGAAAACAACTTTAGGAGTTTTTCACTACCAGGACATGTAAAACTTAAGTACACATGCACTACTTTTAAGAACGATGCACTCCGCCCAGGGCCGGACTGGCTGTAGCGGGCACCGGCCATTTCCCTGGTGGGCTGCCAGGGTGGCGGCCGGTTTTGTGCCCCTGGTGGGCTGTTTTTGTTACTGGGGGCCGGTTTTGCATCATAGCTGCAATATCGGCCCCCAGTAACAAAAGCAGCTGCAGTGTTTTACTCGCCCCCGCGCGGCCGGCCTGACTCAATTGCCAGGGCCGGTTCATGTTCCCAGTCCGGCCCTGCCCTCACCCTGTGAGCCTTTAGGCCCTTCCTCAGGGGTGACTTGCAAAAGTGGAAAACGAATTTCAGAGTTTTTCACTACAAGGACATGTAAAAGTTAAAAGTACTTGTCCAACTTTTTAAATACACTGCACCCTGCCCTATGAGCCATTTAGTGCCTACCCTAGGGGTGCTTTATATTTATTAAGAAGGAACGTTTAGGCCTGGCAAAAGGTATATTTTGCCAAGTCGAAATGGCAGTTTAACACCGTCGCTGCGATCGGCATTCCGCTCAGGTGATGGACATTCCGATCGCGGGCGTGGTCGTGACGAGCTCAGCTCGTCATGCGCAAACGCCCACCGCGCAGCATGACGAGCTGAGCTCGTCATGAGCATCGAAGAGGTTAAAACTGCACACATAGGCTGCTACTGCAGGCCTGAGACTACTTAAGTGGGAAGCACAATGAGTGCTGCAGGCCCACTAGTGGTATTTAATTTACCAGCCCTGGGTACATATAGTACCATTTACAAGGGACTTAAAAATACATTAAATCAGCCAATCATGTATAAGCCAGTTTTACTATGTTTGAAGGAAAGAGTAGAAGCACTTTAGCACTGGTTAACAGTGGTAAAGTGCAGAGTCCCAATGCCAACAAACATAGGGTCAGCAACAGAAGGCAAACATCTATGGGAAACCCTGCAAAAAGCACCAGGTCCAACAGTTATGGAGCAAAAAGGTACTATAAGACTTTATGTATTTATTGCTTAATAAGGTAGCTATTTCCCCACCCACATGTCCTCTACTACGTTTTTTGCTGAACAGTTAAGCTCTTAGTAGTTATTGCATTCTAAAACTCCAGTACACCATAATTTAAGTTTTCTAATGCATCAGATTTGTTTGGATTAAATTCAAAACCTGCTAAATTCCAGGCAAGGACCCACAGGCTTGTGTTAAACATGCTGAGAGACCAAACGATCTGGAGAATATTTATTATTAAAGGTACCAGTTAACCTATTCCATTGCGAGAAGTAATTTTCTGTTGGGGATTTGATAAGTCGGACGATATTTTCTAAGTTTAAGACCGATCTTCCCCCTGGTCTGAAAGATACCATAGTCGCATTTTTTATTAGGTCCATGTGATGATATTATAGTTCTCAGTGCAAAATCTATCATCCTCACAATTTTGAATATATGAGATAAACTCTTCTTTAAGTATTACATCTAGTACAAAGCAGATATGCAAAACCCCTTGTGTTTGTTCAAGAGAGATTTCTTTTGTAGCACAGTAGGTTGAACTGTGAGGTCCATGATGGAACCAAAGGTGTGGCAGATGTGGTGGAACATACACAGCTTACTAGAATATGGCCTGAATTTAAAAAAAAACTTTCTCAAAATTGAGAGTGCTCCCCCTTTGTACATTCACACACATGCTGTCGGAATAGTTGTGAGGTGCAAATTGAAAGCAAATTATCTTGAGACAGCATGGTTCAAATAAGACCCATAAAATGCAGCACAGTGACTACAAATGTGGAAAGCCGGTTTGAACCACAGCTACAAGTGTGGAATCCAGCCTGAACCACACAAAATGTCTACTGTCCTTTCAACTCAAAGGTTTGGTTATATGCTAGCAAGAGTATGTGGAAAGAGCCATTAAACCTGCCTAACAAATGATATCCTCAAATGTTACTTTGCCTATCTGCACTAATAACATATGGCTGCAGGGAATTGCAGCTCTTTTGCAAGAAGTTATCTTGTAGAAAAAAAAAACACAAGGTATTCTTGCATGGCTATTTTGAGGTTTGCAAAACCTCTCATCGCCTTTCCATCTGATGACTTTAAAATGAGAATCTTGCAGGTTGAGCTGACTCAAAGTAAAGAGAGGAATGAGATGCCAGCTACCCTGATGAGTGAATAAACATTTCTTCATTCATGCAAAACAACATTTTATCCCACTAGTACTGGCCTGTCAAACATCACACATGCATGCATGTAATCAATTGCAGGTACTTAGATAAACATCAAGGAATGTTTTAGACCTGCTCTCTGACATGGAATGTCATGGTTTGTCTTGAATTCTTAAGATGGGAATTCTAAATGTACCCATGGTATGTGTATTCCTCGAGAGGGAATTGAGAAAATAGCCAAAATATAGCAAAATTGTGCTTAGTTTGGAAAAATTGAAAGATTGTTTTTCAAGAAAGTGTATGTTTTTTTTCCTAAAAAAAGTCTTAAAGAACAGGTTTGTTTGCTAAGATCATCAAGCTTTCAGGAACAAGCTGAGGTGTAAAGAAAAACACTCCCAGTTTTTGCATTTTTTAAGCAGTAGTCCATTTTCCCTATTGTTTGTGGTTTTAACCTACTTACTGCTTGTGATGGAAACAGGAGTGGAACTCATGGGTAAACCCAGAAAGTTAAATATTTCTGAAAACTAAACAACATTCTCAATTCAGCAAGGGCTCAGTTGTATAGATTGCCTATGGTTTTCCCCATTCAATTAATAACAAACAAAAAAATTATGGAAAAGATATGGAAAATATAGAAATAAATGACAATGGTTTTATCTGTAATTTTTACCCTAATGACTGATTTTCAAAAATAATATACCATTACATTCGCTAACCCCCTCTGATCTCAGAAGTATATGTGCTTGTTGGTTGTCCAAAAACATGCAATACCCAGCACCAGCAACTGAACTGCCTCCAAAAACAATTTTTCATTGTGTACCAACCATACAACAATTCACACCTTAAAATTTAATGATTAAAAAATTGGTTTGAAGCAAACCTATACATTTTTAAAATGTGCCCTGGAATACTGAGTTTACAAATGTAAAACTCTAAAATTGGGTTACCTATACTATCAATGTTATTCAGATGCATTTTGAAAAACGTGTTCCTTCTTGCACGCTGGCTGGCTAACATTTAGAAGTCAAAAACAAAGACAAATTCAATTCATAAGAATGAATGCTCTACTATTTTGTATTCTCACACTTTCCCCCCAAAAATATGGTACCCCACTTGTGTGGTTAGGCCAATATCTGGTCACAGGAAAGGACTTAAACCGAGACAAAATTTCCATCATGAAAAATGACCTATATTGGGAAAGTGGGTAGCTGATAAATTTGAGCCGGGGCTTGGACACCTCGTAGGTAAACCTACCCACCTCAGACATTTCTGATGAGTAGACACACTGTGGAGTCCAGGGTAGTGTTACTTATATTTCTTACAGAGAATGCCATATCATGCCTTGTAACATATAACCATATAATGCCTTGTAACAATATGTAATTCTCATGTAAAGCGCTCTGATACCTTCGGGTCTAGCCAGCGCTATATAAAACTCATCAAATAAAATAAATAAATAAAAGAAAATATCAACCTCAAATTGCAAATCAATGTGGGTAACTGGTGAATTTGGGCCGGAGATAAGCTTTCATACCGGGGAACCTTCTAAATTCAGTCATTTCTGAAAACTAGACTCCCAGGGGAGTTCAGGGTGGTGTGCCTTGCATAGATCCCGTTTCTTACACAGAATGTCCTCTACACCTCGCTAATCATACAATAAGCCTCACATTTCTGTTAGGGAAAGTTACATAATATGTGGGGTTTCACAAAATGCTAACCTCCCAGTGTTCCTACACTTCTTCCAATACAAACAAGACCCGTTGTGTGGCTTATCTAAGCGCTCATGATAGGAACAGATGAAAACTGTAAACATATGTAGTCAATGTGGTCTTCGCATGGTCCCTGATTTAGCCCCCCTATCAGCCCTCCTGGGGGGAAGACAGACCACTGTACCTCTTCCGGGGTTTAGTCAGATGCCTGGGACATCCTCACCACCCCCTGTTTTTTTACTATTTTTCCCTGGTGCCTATTTGGTGGGGCTAACCCCAATCTGCCCCTGGGGGCATATAACTTGTTGTGCCATTGAGAAGCACTTGCAATCGTCTAGGGGGCTGCCCCCAAAACCTTTTCCCTTGTCTCTAATGAATGAAAGCCTGCTTGGGGATTGTGGTACTAGGGCAATCCCCAATCAGGGATCCATTTAGGAGAGGTACCACTGGAAAGGGGCCACTATCCCCTTTCCTGCTGCACCTGTCCAGCACAGCTCATTGCTAAGGAGTGGAGATATGCTCCCAAGCACTAATTAAAGAGAAAGCAGACCATGCCACATGGCACTGTCTGCTTTCACTTTGGTTAATGAGTCGTGAATGTTGACATCGCAGAAAACAAAAACAAAAAACGTGGGACACAAGTCAAGACCTGACTATCATTTTTGGAAAGAAAATGCTTCTGTTGCTTGCACCATAAGCCTTTGCCTCATTAGTGTCCTGTAAAGGCCATTTACGCCTCCACATTATGAAGGTGAAGCGGTGGATGTCAGTGGTTCTTTCACCTCTTCAAAAAGGCTAGTGTCAATTCTCTTATGTTTATAACCAATTTATTCCAATATCTGCTTGCAGTTTCCTAAATCGCATGGAACACAGGCCAGTTAATTTATGCATGTTCAACAGCATAATCCAACTGTAATTAAAAGCAACCTGTATTCACAATGATGGATGCTAAAAATGCTACCTCATCCTATAATATAATTTGAAAAGTGAGTATTGCTATTCTCTAGAAGTCAATTTATGAAAAACTTGGATACATTTAGTTTGGCTGACAAAATAGAAAGATGGAATATTATATTGCCCGCAAGGCCACACAGATGTACGGAAGGGCAAACATTTTTTGTAAAATCCTTGCTAGAATATATTTTTGTATCTGTCTTTACCACGTTTAAGTCCAATTGTGAAAATACATTTATGGACGCAAGATCCGGCATGGATTTTACACTGAGATCCTTCCTCAAAAATTGCTCCAAATTATAACGAGCTCTGAGCAGGTGGTAAATGGGATAAATGGGAGTAGTTTCTTCCTTTAGTGTGGGGAACTAATGTAAAATTCCATCATGGTAGTTATTTTCACGGTCAAATAAATAGGGCCACTACAAGGTACAGAAACCCTTATTGGATTGACATAGTACTACATCATTTTTTGAATAATTCCCTAATCTGGATATCACAGTTAATAAAAAGTTGCCCTCAAATAGTAATAGACTATATAATATGGTGTACATTGCATACACTTGGGGCCATATTATCAAGAACGGGCGATAACATTATCGCCGCTTTAGCGACAGGATACTGCTGCTAAAGAGGCGATAAGGGGCTTGATAATATGCCCTATAGAATTCCAATAGAAGCCCAGGTTTGATGTACTTCACACCAGAACCTGGGCTTCTATTGGAATTCTATAGGGCATATTATCAAGCCCCTTATCGCCGCTTTAGCGGTAGTTTCCTGCCGCTATAGCGGCGATAATGTTATCGCCCGTTCTTGATAATATGGCCCTGGATTTTTCCCCGGTGTGATATTTTTCAGAGCAAACCTCAGCAAATGAGGCAGGCAAACAATGCATATACACTGTCTCCCCTTCCCAGAATGACCGACAGCATGCATATTTAATGAATTCCCCCCCATTGCATGGTAAGCAAAGGGGAACTAAGTTTAAATTTCACTCTTGATAATTAACGACCCTTCAAAAGGAGTAATTAAGAGCTGGGAAATTTGTTCTTGTAAGCAACGCCTAAATGTGCACGAAATAGTTGAACCAGGAGAGAAGTGCTCATTAGACATTTCAAAGTCTAAGAGAGAAATTATAACCGTCTAATGAATTTAATCCAAACAATCGGAAATTACCTTGGCATTTAATCAATTTTGAGCTATGCAGGCTTAAAAATAACAAATATGTGAGCCTGAGAGCACCGTCCTCCTATCTAAGACCCAACGCAGCCCAGCCGAGAGGCACGATTATAATATTGTCATTTGAGTGCAGCAATCTATCAGCCTCTAGAAGATCCATCTTGCTTCAGTTGTATTATGGGCGTTAATTGGATCAATACTCTATTTTCTTATTGTGCAGATCTTCCACTGCAAACATCTGATGCGTTCAGCGCTGCAAACAAAAGACTTTTTATGACCTTCAAGAATGACACTTAATTGTAGCGGGTCAAAAATAAATTGACAGGCAGACACCACCTTCCAAAATATGTTGCCTTTGAGTGACTATACTTTGCCAGGCAATTATTGTAAAAAATGTGCCCGAAAGGACTGGCCTATATTTCTTTCCATCTGTAATTTGAACAGTTAGTCTGAAACATAACAATACCTTTCGTTCTTTAAATTGCTGTCGTTTGTTCCTGCCTGGGCTCTGTGGAGAACATTATTTATCTGAATTACGAGGTTGCACGGTTCAGTAAATCAAATGAGGGACATGCTGCGGCTTTGCACTGGAATTATGATAGCAGGTAAATAACCCTTACTGCTATGAAAGTGTTTACATTGATGCGACTTGCACTTCACATTCGCGCAGCACAATTGACAGCATGTTTTTCTGTCTATTCTCTCACAAACTAGCTTTGCATTAGCAGGGAGTATTTCAGGGGCCAGGCTGTGTAAAGTTACTCATAACTGACTAAGGGGCATATTAGCAACGAGGCGATAAACAATTATCGCCGCTTTTGCGTCCGTTTTCGGACGAAAAGCGGCGATAATTTTATCGCCTAATCAGCAAGGTCACGCTATCGCGTGAATCCTTGCATTATCGCCTTTTCCCCCAACGCCCATCTTTGCATCTCTAATGAGAAACGCATAGTGGGCGTACCCCGAATGGACTACGTTGCAAATATCGCTGATGTACACATCGCGATATTTACAAGGCAGCCCACATGATTTTAGCAGAGGTTAGATTTCGGCGAAAACGCCCGTTTTCGCCAAAATCTAACGTCTGCTAAAATCCTGATTTAGCCATCCCTAACATAGGGGTGGATTCTGCTGATACGGCCACAGGGTCGTATCAGCAAGGTTATCGCTCGCTTTGCAGGGAACATCGCTGGAAAACCAGCGATGCTCCCTGCAAAACGGCGATAACCTCGCTATCTCTGGAATTTTTATCGCCCTGGAGAAGCGCGTTGTTAATAACGCGCTACCAGGGCGATAAATTCCAGAGATAGCCTGCGATAGGGAATCTGTCGCTAAGCACGGCCAGCGATAATTATCGCTGGCCGTTGATAATATGCCCCTAAAGATCTTAGCAGCAGTTAACACCTTCTGCTAAGGGCGTCAACTGCTGTTAATTAACTGTACTATGCACCCATTTCTTATACTTATGTTTGAAGGATGCCTGATTAAAAGTTCTCGCTTTAGCACATGTGGTTATTCGGCTATTAGCACTTGTGCCCTAAATCTTAGCAATCCCACTCTTGACTCTCTCATTAGACATCCAACAACAACAGTAGCCCCTTTTAGCATTCTTAGCATTCTGATTCGTCAAGCCAAAATCAGCTTCCCATACAGGGCACTAATTGGAAGCAATATATCATGAGCCAGTGCTTACCACTAGCTGTAAGGCAACCGCTTGAGCATCATGCTTTGAAACCTCCTGTGCCTAGTGATGCTCACAAGCGGAGAGGCTGGAAGCCTAATACAAGTGTCGACGAGGATAGCTTCAGGCTCATGGAGGGTGCCTGATAAACTTTAGGTCCCATAACTCTTTGAGACTGGTCATGCTTAGTGCTGCTTTTGGGTGGAGAGGCTGGTTGGTTAAATAAGCACTGGGAGAGCCTGGAGGAAGGCGTTGTGCTTTCGGTGGTTGCGCTATGTGACACATGCCACCAATAAACTACAGGTCCTAGAACTGTCGTAGGAGATGGAGAGCAGCCGTCCTCAGTAATAGAGAATAATAGGAGTTGGAGTTGGACAGCAGCCATCCTTAGTAATTAAGCACAACTACCCTCAAGTTTCATAGCATCCTTGGTAAGCAACTGAGCCTTGATGTTGTTGCAAACAGGACCCCTTGTTCTGGGGATTTTGAT
Organism: Calotriton arnoldi; assembly: GCA_963921515.1. Classification (NCBI taxonomy): domain Eukaryota; kingdom Metazoa; phylum Chordata; class Amphibia; order Caudata; family Salamandridae; genus Calotriton; species Calotriton arnoldi. The sequence goes on from CAWUFW010006992.1 coordinate 80,645, forward strand.
TCGAGTTTCTGGACGAACTGGTTTCTAGTTGAGAGATATTCCGTTTTTCAAGCAAGTATTCTGGCTATTGAGTCAAATGGAAACCAAATTATTTTGAACTATTATTTGAACTTATATTAAGTGGTCATAGGCTCTGGGACTATTGCATTTTTTTAACTTGAATTTTTTTTTTGAAGTAATTAAGGATTTCCGTCAAGCATCCATGATTATGATATTGATGAGCATTTAGGGTACATAAGGAAGTGATATGTATGTCTTGAGATTACAAATCACAGTGAGATAATAATCTTCATCACCCAAATCCATATTCATTCCTGTCCCAGTCATTACTGACTGAGGCATTTCTGCCTCCCACAGATCTTTAACTCCACCTATGTAGTGGTGGCTCCTCCACTAAGGCAGGGGAGCGTCGCCCCACTGCTTAAACTGCAAGCTGAATACAAAAAAAAAAAAAACAACGTTTGTTATTATCATTTTGTTTTCTGTATTCAGCTTGCAGCTGAAGCCAGGGTGGCGGGACTGGGGTCCCCGCGTCACAGGGGGAGGAGTGGTGGCAGCACCTAAAGTGCGCATGATGGTTTGGCCGGCCGTCTCAGGCTGTCCAAACCAGCAAGCGCACTCTGCATGTTCTCCATGCAGGCTGTCTTTGTAAGTAGTCATAATTGTATTACTGTGCATTACTGTGCTATTATCTGTGCCCTTTTTTTTTAATTGCCCGTTCTCCCGTCGCCCTTTTTCCTGCCGCTGCTCCCCCACGGCCCCTCCCCCTTGCCGTCCCCGCTGAGCTTCCCTCCCCCTTCACTATTTAATGGTGGCCGTTGCACGGCCATGCAGTGGACGCACGCAGCGGGTGCGCCGCTGGCGCGCCAAAGGCAAGCCCGTCTGCGCTTGTCCGTGACCCGACCATGACCAGTGCCAGGGAGCCTGGATCTCCGATCATCCACCACTACGACTCAGCTGCCCTCCTCGCACTCAACCCTGGAAGGGACAACAACTGCCAGCTGTCCACGCCGAACACCACCCACTGCCAATTCTCCTGCCGTCACTGCCGCCAGACCTTCCCCACCTTCTGCACCCCCACGGGCACCGCCCTGAGTTGGACACCAACACCACTGAAGCCCTGAAGCGCATCCTCCTCGGCGTAGAGATCCGGGACCTTCTCGACACCCTCTCGCCAGACGTCGCCTTCTTCACAGAAACCTGGACCAATGCCTTCTCCGCCCGACATCGCCACTGCCATCCCTGACGGATACAAGATCCAGAGGAAGAACCGCCCCAACGGCCCAGGAGGAGGACTCGCCATAGCACACAAGAACTCACTCCGACTCTCCACCTCCATCACGAGTGACTCCTTCTCCACCACTGAACACCTTCACTTCCAGATCCAGACCAGCCCTAGAACCACACTCCATGGCACCCTCGCCTACAGACCCCCGGACCTCGCGCCTCGTTCACCACTACCATCGCTGACCTCATCGCACCCCACACCATCACCTCCATGGACTACATACTCATCGGAGACCTCAACTTCCACCTCGACAACCCCAGCGACCCTAACTCCACCGTCCTCCTGGACAACCTTGCCAACATTGGACTGAAACAGCTGGTCACCACACCTACCCACAAGGCAGGACACACACTCGACCGCATCTTCGCAGGTGGGAACAACATCCGCTTCAGCCACACCACGCAACCCCCATGGACAGACCACCACTGCGCACACTTCCTCGTCAACAAACCCACGCCGCCCAAACCTGCACACCGCCCTCCATGAAGAAACTGGAGCAAAGTCACCGAGGAGCAGCTCAGCGCCGCCCTCAACCACAATACCCCCGCCACTTAGACCGACGCCAACCTCGCAGCCAAAGAACTCCACAGATGGATCTCCAACTGCGCATACGAGCTCGCACCCCTACGTAACTCCGACAGACAGCACCCCAGAAAGGCCACCTGGTTCACTGCCGACCTCCAAGAATCAAGACGCACCTGCAGACGTCTCGAGAAGAACTGGAGGAACAGCAAAGCGCCAGAAGATAGGACCACCTACAAGAACGCCATGACGGAATACCACCAACACATCAGATCCACTAAAAGGACCTTAATCCAGAACAAGATCCTCGACAACTCCAGCAACTCCAAGGAACTCTTAAGCATCATCCAGGAATTCACCAAGCCTCCAAGCGAAACCACAGACATCACCCCATCCCAGGACCTTTGCAACAAGCTCGGATCCTACTTCCATCTGAAAATCAAGGGCCTCTACGACAACTTCAACGACCAGACACCTTACTTGGAATCCACTCCCTACTCCAGCAACGCCAGCCAGCCCACCATCTTCTCCTGTACCCCAGTCACCACCGAGAACACCACATCGACCATGAAAGGCACCCACTCATGAGCCCCCACAGATCTTCCACAGAGCCACATCTGCCATCGCTCCGGAACTACGACACACACCATCAACACCACCTTCGAAACCGGCATCTTTCCCGATGACTGGAAACACGCAGAAGTCAGACCCCTGCTCAAGAAGCCCTCAGCAGATCCCACGGACCTCAAGAACTACCGACCGATCTCCCTCCTCCCCTTCACGGCCAAGGTCACCGAGAAGACCGTTAACGCCCAATTAACAAAATTCATCAAAGAAAACTCCATCCTCGACCCCTTCCAATCCGGATTCCGAAGCAACCACAGCACCAAGACCACTTTACCAGCTGCCACAGACGACATCTGCACCCTCCTCAGCCAAGGACACACCACAGCCCTGATCCTACTCGACCTCTCTGCAACGTTCGATACCGTCTCCCACCGCACACTCACCGCCAGCCTCCACAACGGTGGCATACAGGGAACTGCCCTCGACTGTGAATGCTCCTTCCTCACCGGCAGAACCCAAAGAATCGGACTGCCACCCTTCCTCTCCGAACCCACGGGAATCAATTGCGGAGTACCCCAAGGATCGTCGCTAAGCCGCACGCTCTTCAACATCTACATGGCCCCCCTCGCCGTCATTGTCAGACAGCACGGACTCAGCATAGTAACCTACGCCGACGACACCCAGCTCATCCTCTCCCTCACCAAGGACCCCATCACCACCAGACTCAACTTCCAGGAAGGAATGATGGACGCATCCTGGATGAGCAGCAGCTGCCTGAAGCTCAACTCGGAGAAGACAGAGGTCCTAGTCCTCCGACCCTCCCCCTCTGCATGGAACAACACCTGGTGGCCACCGCCCTTGGCAGCCCTCCCACCCCCACAGACAATGTGCGAAACCTCTGCATCGTACTCAACTCCTCCCTCTCCATGACCCAACAGGTCAACACCGTCGCCTCCACCTGCTTCAATACCCTCCACATCCTCCAAAAGACCTTCAAATGGATCCGCCCCCCAAATCAAGGAAGACCGTCACCCACGCACTCATAACCAGCAGACTGGACTACAGAAACGCCCTCTACGCCAACAATAGAATCTCCTTCCATGTACCCAAGAGGAACCTCCGATCTGCCGACCTCGCCCTTGCCGAACCCCCGCGCATCCTCAGAGCATGAACAGGTGGAAGAACCTTTTCCTACGTCGCGACCAAGACCTGGAACGAGCTCCCGATCAACATCAGATGCGCCCCCACCCTGCACATCTTCAGGAAGACCCTCAAGACCTGGCTCTTTGACTGACCCGAGCTGCTCCCCCCAGTGCCTTGAGACCCTCACCGGTGAGTAGCGCCCTTTAAACTCCCAGATTGATTGATAGAAAACATTGAATTGTTTACTGACACAAACAGATCTATCCAAGGTGTTCCAACTCATGCACATATCTGATTGAATTCCTGGACAGACAGATGGGTCATCACTGAGGATGTTACATTCCTGCTGAGATCCTCTGCCCTGAAATGTAATCTTCCCTGTAAATACACTGCTGTTAATGCAAGAAGGTGGCCCTATGCCCAAGAGAATATTTGTATCTCTAGTAGGTTAAGGCTGCCAATCTTTGTCCTCTCTTGATGATTTAAATAGGCTCTTGTCACCTGATTGTTGGTTCTGACAACAATGTTGGAGTCTTTCTACGGGTGAGCAAAAGCCACTTTCCACATCTGCTCGCTCTCTCCAGTTCGAGGAGTGTAACTTCTATTTCTCTGGCCTCTAGATCCTACAGGGTTGCTCCCCAACCCATAGACTCACAGCCGTTGTGATCTGCCTCCGGTGTGGCAGCCGAAGCGGCACCCCTCAAGAAAAGTTGTCTTCCACTAACTGCAATTGTAAACTTTGACATATCTGAAGGGTCACCGGGGCCTGTTATTCAAACTGTTGGGAACTTGAAGACCAATGAAAAAGCAGATGGTTTACTAGAGGTTTGAGAGTGAAGCAAGCCCAGAGAACTACTGCCATAGCTGCTGTCCTTATCCCTAGGCTTTCAACCACTCCATGGCCGATAGTGATTGTTGCTTGAGCAGAAAATATATATTGTTCTGAATCATCACAATCCTGCTGTCAGGCAGAAAGACCCGACCTAGCTCTGTATTAAATTCTGCCCCTACAAATGTCTTGATCTGTTGGGATTGAAGCTTTGATTTCTTAAGATTTATCACTAAGCCTAATGTCTACAATAGTTCGGACACTTCCATGGCATCCTTCTGGCCCTCTGAAAAAGAAGAAGCAGACAGCCAATAATCAAGGTATGGCAATATTGCTAAACCTTTTAGTTGAAGGTGCGCAACAACTGAAGCCAGTACCTTTGTGAAGAGTCTGAGAGATATTGTGAGACCAAAGGGAAGAGCTTGAAACTGTAGATGCTGGCCTTCCATGGAGAAACAAAGGAACATCTGGCTGTCCCAATGGGTAGGGGCATAGAAACAGGCATCTTGAAAGTCGAAAGATTAAACATCATTTGAAAATTGCACTTAGCTATTAGTAGTATGATTGACTCGATGGGACTCATACAGAAAGTCAACACTAGGACATACTTGTTTAATGCCTTTAGATCCAGTACCAGCTTGTATCTGCAGTCTGCTCTTGGTACTAAAAAGAGAATAGAATAAAACCCTGTTGCCCTTTCATGTTCTGGAACAGAAATTACTGCTCCTTTCTTTAATAGTGTCTGAATCCTTAGAAGCATATAATGTCTTTCAGTCTTATGTTGGAAAGGGTGTAGAAACAAATTGGTGCTTTGGAGGTTTGTGAGAAAATAGAATGGAGCACCCCTGGTTGACGATATTGAGAACACAAGCGTCCGTAGTGCATTCCATCCATCGATGAGCAAAGTATTTGAGCCTCACTCTGATCCCAGCACAGTCACTTTCTGAGTGTGGTTGATCTTGGGGTTGACTGGTCGGGTCTTACCAGTAAACACAGCCCCATGACCTCAGATCCCACCACCAAAGGAATGTCTCTCCGGTACCTTTTGAGGCAGCTGCTTTGAAATGGAAGATTTATTTACTGAAAAGAACTTAAATGACTTGAGAATTTTATTCTCATCACCTACGTTTCTAACCATGGTATGTAATTCATCGCCAAACAATCATGAACCTGGAAATGAAAGCTTCTGAAATAGAGATCTTTGAGACGGGTCCAGCTTAGAGGACTTTATCCAGAACAACCGACTTCCTGCAACAGCTGCCCTGTTTGAAGATGATGTTGCCCAAAGCCCTACAAATGAAACACCAGACATAAATTTGGAAAGGATCTCCATCTTAGTCAAAATATTAGATATATTGCTTTTTTCCTGCAATCACAGTGGATCTGGAAATCCTTAAGGAGGACTTGTGTGGTATATGTCAAGTAAGTGTGTTCCCTAAATAGCCCATTGTCGTTTTCCCTATGTTAGCCTAATTATGCACATTGTAGGCAACTTTTGCTTTGCACAAGTTGCAAAATATTATGCTTGTGTTTGTGCCACATTTTATTTTCACACATAGTCAGCACATGTTTTCGTATTTTGTTCTTTTCCTGGGACTCAGTCGGAACAGCCCATGCAAGGTCAGAAAATATTGCTCCTTGTTGTTCTCTGTGGTCAGACACTAGCACGTAGACATAATACAGAAACCCAGTTGCTGTTTTTGAAAACAAACATGTTTTGTCATATAACCTAGGGTGTGTAGTTTTAAAAACACACAGAGCGGAGAGAGCTGCGTAGGCTGAGATGTACAACAACTATCTATGTATGTTATGGTATGGGGTTCACCACTAATCACAGAGATCTATAATTTATAAACACTTAGGGGGTGATTAGGATGGCGGGCGGATCGCCATCGCCGGCCCGGTGGTGTCTATCCGCCCGCCATCCCAACCCGATTTACCCCCGCCATATTATAATGGCGGAGGGTTTCGCGGCAGATGCAAAGTGCGTCTGCCACTTTTCCGCCGGTCGGCAATCGTTCCGATTGCCGGCCGGGCGGAGCTGGGGCTTAATATGGTGGCGGTGCCTAGCAGGCACCGCCATCCATATTAAGATGTATGGTTTTGAAAGCCTTTCCATGGCGGCGATGCCACCATGGAAAGGCTGGTGGGGAATCGCTTTGGGGGTGGGGGGCTGCACTTGGGGGGTACCGCGCGGTGCCTGCCACGTTGTGCATGGCAATGCACAACATGGCACTTTGGCATTGCGGTGGGTGCTGCTTACAGCAGCACCCGCCGCAATGTAAAGTATGCAGAATGCGACCGCCAGGGTGGCGGTCGCATCCTAATTAGCGGTGCGGGACCGCCACACGTCTGGCGGCCGGTCCCAGCACCGCTAGGGTGGCGGGCGGACTTCGCCCGCCATCCTAATCACCCCCTCAGCTTCTGTAGTGAGGGTGTGTTTAGGCAAATCTGTTAGCTAATGTGACACAGCTTTTTATTGTATATGGTCTTTTAATCATGCTAATGACATTACTGACCTGCATTTGTTTTCTAATTGTGGTGCAGTTATTGCAGATTAGAGCACAATAGTTTAAATAAATATTGTAAGCTTCCTTAGTGTCTCTTTTCTATTTATTGTGGACAAGTACGAGTGAGAGAATGAAAGGGGATAACCTGCTACCGTGATCCCTGAGTGGTTTGAGAGTGCTGTGTTCTGGGGTGCCAAATCCCTTGTCTCTTTGGGAAGGGGAGGAGTGCAAGTGAGGCACTATTAGCTAGTCGAATTCGGGCCCATAGGTACTGATGTGGTACGGTGACTCAGGATCTACATGATGATGTTCTATGGTCCAAAGCATAGTTCTGTTCCTGAGCAGAATCCCTGCAACAAGTGTTAGCTCTAATAGCAAAGCAAGAGGCTGCAAACGACCTTTTTAGAGGTGATTTCACCTTTCCATCGACAACATCAGATAAAGTTGTGTTGGCTGAAGAAAAGGAGGAAGTAGAAGCCATTGAAGGCAAAATAGAGTTGACATTGGGGTATGTGGAAAATTAGTAGCAAAGCCCTGCTGGCAATATCTCTTTGAAAGGAATCTAGGAATCAACGCTTTGTCAGTGCCCTTCAATTCCTTGAGAAGAATTTGCTTTATCACATCATGCAATGGCAGAATTTCAACCTGGGCCCCACTGTATTGAGAATTGAACCTCTTCTCTTGGTTTTCTGGCTTCTCTTCATAACAAAGTGAACCCTTGATATGGTTAAGGAGGTCATGAAATTGACTCTCTTGTACATATTTCCCTCCTTAATCAGCCTTTTGAGCATCGTCCTTTGCTTCATTGCTTGAATCTCTGCTAGGGCAGAATCAACCACCTCTTTAAGGAGGACTTGTAGTTCTGTTCTTGATATCTGCAGAATTTCCTCATCATCTTGTATTGGCTCTATATAGTGCTGCTTAGAGGCAGTCTTTTCCCTTCAATGGCCAAAGAGAGTTGACTCGCTATACACAACGTGTAAAAACATGAGAGCGCAGTCACTGTAAGAACTGTAATGACCCAGGACGCGCCAGGACCAGCATCTCCTTATAGGAGATGTCTGCAGCAAATGTCTTGCACACTGGAAGACTCCACCAGTATGAACTGGCATCTCCTTACCTACCCATGTCTTCTCTGCAAATGTGCGCCATTGCAAGCTGAGACACCTTTCGTGGCTCTCAACTGGCTTCGACAGCTGGCACGGTCAAAGTTCCCCATCCTAGCACATGAGGGGGAGTGTGTCGGCGCCCAGAATAACTCTTTACATGCAATTATTGTAAGTACAGGCAAAAATAATCAATATACTATAGAAAATAAATCACACATACCTGTGTGTAGGTCTGGAGAAAAGATACAGAAGGGCTAGGTAGGTTGGGATTTCAATCCCAAAGGTGTGGTTAAAGGTCTGTGGGAGGCAGAAATGCCTCAATCAGTGATGACTGGAATGAGGACGATGGAGAAGAGGTTTTAATGAATGTGAGCTGTTTTTTAGTTGTGTTGCAGAAAAATCAGATATTAACCCCTTTGTTGCAGGTGTTGACCAACGGCCGACACCCTCAAACCTCCCCAGTACATCTGTCGGCCGTTGGCTGACTCTGGGGGGCAGCTAAAAATGATCACCGCAGGATTCGTTTTATGAAAACAAAGGGCATGGGAAATGAGGAATCACTTCTGAGCCAACCCCGAACCTCCCTCCTGCCCATCTGTGATATCAGCGCACCACCAGGAGCAGGTGCGTCCTCGCTCCAGCTCCGGTGGGGAAAAATGGTCAAACCGGCCTCCACAGGATTTAGGGAGGCCTCGGTGGAAAGGGAAGAGTCACCCTTTCCAATGAGGCCTTACTAAAACTGTTTCCTGCCTGTGGATCGTGGTCGTGCCATGATCCACAGTCAGGAAACCACTAGGTCACCAGGGACTAGTGTTTCTTTGGGGCATGCAATATTTAAAAATAATAATGTGATTTTCCCCCATGTGGAGCGCAATCGCACCCCCAGTGGAAGTAACGTCGGAACTCCTGACATACGGGCTGACCCCCTATTGCGCTCTTGTGTGTTTTGGAATTGTTTGTTTTCCCTGGGGGGGCAATCGTGCCTGCCTGGGGAAAACAAACACTTCCAAAAAAGCTATGATGGAAATGTAGGAGGGGGCCGGCCCTGAGGACATGGGTCGACCCCCTTTGGTGGTTATTTATGATTAAGATGAAATTGTCAGGAGGCCGGCCCTGCTGATATATGGAATGACCATCTATTGGGCCCACTTTTTTAAAACAATATGTGTTTTTCCTAGGGGCAAGTTGTGGACCCCCAGAGGAAAACACACATTTCCCAAAAAATAAATGTAGGTGGGGGTCAGCCCGAAGACATGGTTCAACCCCCTTGTGGGCTCATTTTTTAAAAATAAATGTGTGTTTCCTCTGGTGGGTCAATTATACCCCACCAGGGGAAAACACAAATATATATATTAAAAAAGCCACACTGTACATAGTGACAATTTAGTAGAAGAGGAAAGTAGGAGACTTTATTAGAAAAATTATCTTAAACGGCCCAAAAGTTATTAAAATAGTGGCAACATGTGTTCGCATGCAATGGAAGTCCATGCACAAAGGTTGACTGTTCATCTTTCAGTTGCTTATTTCTGTGTTTGGTTGCTGTACTGGTGATAATGAGGTGACATCTTTGCCCAGCCATGTATAGGCATATCATGTTTTGAAATCATAAAATAATGATGTAATACTGTCAAAAAATTTGCTGCATAATTTGCCTCTTGTTGCCGCAAAATGCAGTCAACCCTGTCATATAATTGGGTGCTGTCCCGCCACATGATTCCAGTGACCCTTGTGATAGCACTGTGTGTTTTCACAAGGAGCATGCCAGAGCACAAAGTTGCAGGGGTTACGATGTGCTTCTTGATCAGAAAGGTTAATTTATGGCTTCTGGAAATTAGTTTTATACTGGCAAAGGCCTAGCAGCTCCACCAACAATAAAGGTTTGCATAAGTCATGACAAAAGTAGGCTGTGGTATTGGGTATGTGGCAAGGTGAAGTGATAATGTGTTCTTTTTTGCCTTTTTTTTAGTGTCTTTTGGAGAACCTGCAAATTCAGCGAACAAGATAAATAATTTTCTGTTTATTTACTGTTGCACACATCTCACACATGCACACACCCACCGACTGATTAAGAACAATACTTCTGCCTTCTACATAGGACAGTGTTTAAGAAGGATAATATTAGCCAGTCAGGCGAGATGGCATCTGCATTGATGACTGCTGCCCAAGCCCTGACTGAGGTTATGGAGGAAGCTCTGAGGAAGGATCACATACCGAGATAGCAGATACTGAGACAGCAGCTGATGAAGAGGAAAATGTAGAGAAATCTGGTAGTGAGCTCCATCCGATGACTCATCATCCAGCAATTCTGAGGGACATAATGATGGCAGTCATGCTATTGTTTTCCAACCACAGTCTGTGCAGCGGTGCGCCCATAGCAGGGTAGACCAACCCAGTGTGGTGGCAAACACAGTCTGAGTGCTCTTTCGGCAGTCCTCCACATTAGTTCATCCCCAAATTCCGCCCTTCACTGGATGTAAAGTCAAAACAGCCAGATTTTTGCCAATTGACTACGTCCATCTCTTTTTGGATGTTGACTTCCTTGAGCAACTTGTGCAGCAAACAAATGTGCATGATGTACAATTTCTGAGGGAGCTGGAAGGCACTCAAGAGCCTCATTTTAGGGCACACCAGTGGACTCCTACTTCACTTGAGAAGTTGAAGATATTTTTGGGCCTTACACTCAAAATTACCTTAGTGCTTAAACCAAGCTTGCAGTCCTACTGGTCTTCTTGCACGGCTTGGGTAACAGGCAGCTTCGCACCGTACATGAGCAGAGACCTGTTTTTGCACCTGCAGCACATGCTGTTTTTCAATCACAATTCTGCTGCATTGCCCCGGAACCATCCAGAAAATGACAGGTTGTTCAAAATTTGGCCTATTGTCAAACATTTGTCTGCCAGGTTTCCAGAGATTTATCCTCCTGGAAACAATATATGGTCATTCATGAGTCCTTGATCCTGTACAAAGTCCGGCTGCTGTTCAGGCAGTACATTGCAAGCAAAAGAGCTTCTTATGGCATTAAGTTGCTCATGGTTTAAGTGAGCTGTACTGGTTATATATAGAGCTTGAGAGTGTACACAGGGAAGGACTCCACTCTAACACTTTAGGCTGTCCTCCCATGCTCAGAGTCACAGGAAAAATGATATGGGAGCTTGTCCATCCACTCTTTCACAAATTTTATAAGCTTTATTTGGACAACTAGGAGTAGAGCTGTTCAATAAGAGGTACAAAGTCGGCATTGTGGCAGGTGGTACAGTTCATTGTCACTACTAGGATTCCAGCAGGAGCTTGTAAGAAGCTCCAAAAATCCCAGAGCGCCACGTTGCGTTCCAACGAACTGCTCGCAGTCAAGTTATCTGATAGGCGTGATGTGTACATGCTCACTACAATTCATGATGAGAGCACTTCCCCCATCAAGGTCTCGGGTCAGATGACCAAAGATCACAAGCCCATTGTATACTTGATTACAACAGTACATGAGTGGAAAAGAATGACCAGTCATAAAACTCACACTTGGGATAAGAAGCTGTCTACCCACCTGATCCAAATGCAACATATGTTGTTTATCTTCCTTTGAGTTTCAGTTGATCATCATTGAAAGTCTTCCTGCTACAGAGGCAGCAGCCTCCACTTCATATGCTCTGGCAGACGTGGCAAGGCTGCAGGATCAACACTTTGTCGACTGCATTCCTGAAACAGTTAAAAGGACTAAGCCATGTTGTCTTTGTAGAGTCTGCTCTAAACAAGAAAAGAGGCAAGAGAGTTGTGTTTACTGTCCCCAGAGCCCATCTGAGCTAGCCCTGTGTTTTCCTACTTGCTTTATGTTGTACCATACAAAAGTGAAGAATTGCGAAATTGACTGAGGTGGAGCTGCTGTAAGATAATCCTTTCAATGGCTGTGCATGAATACCATCCTTCCATGGGCCACTACTTTACTAGGCAAGCATCTGTCGAAATTGTTATCCTCTACTTGAGAATATCATGCACTTGCTTATGGTCTGTTCTACACCGTTATCCACCTTCAGAATGTGGTAGGTGTTCCGTTCGCAATTGACAAGTGCATTACAGACCCTACACAACACATAATGGTGGGTGCAACAAAAGCCATGTTGTCACGAAGTACCCTGAGTGGCAAAACTATAAAGTCTGGGCTAGTTTTTGAAGTGATTTTTAGGGAATGTATGTATACAACACAGGGACCACCCGGATTACACACGAAAACCAGGGTAAGTATAATAAGTCAAACAAATGTCAGCAATCTCACTGTGCTAAATCCAACTCCTTCCAGTTTGTGGATGCAAGATAAGGGTGTGTGAGAATGCCTTCTGAGGGCCACATTCCTTGAAAGGAGTTAGCATATCTACCTTTGAAACGAATGCAAACATACTGGGGAACACTGCCTAACTTCCCTAAAGTCATAAGTCAGACAAATGTCCTGTGGGACTCATTCACTGACACTATCTTGTATGATAATGATTATAACATTTTTAGTATAAGGACAATATACATTTCATTAAGTATCAAAATTAGTGTAGATGACACAGTGCTCAGATATTGAACAAATATGTGTTCAACAACATAGAACAAGACAATGATCAGATCCCAGAGTTGCATGTGATTTTGTACTAAACAAACATAAGCGAAGATCCTATCTGTTCATAAATAGTATGTCCTGGCAAACTATAACATGTTTTGAAATCATCTTAGGAAGGGGATGTTGACATTTCGACCTGTAGTTAATCTTCGGGTCTCATGAGGACAAAAGTTGTCAGGCTAAAGTCCACTATAACCCTTCAAGAAGGCAGTAGGGTAGTCTCAGTATCATTGACAATTGGTCCTCTGCCAGGGCGACGGAGTCTTCTCTGTCAGCCAAGATTTACATCTGGGCCTTAGTAAGAACTCTTTCTTTGCACTCTAAACACCCTGAGGTGCCCAGCGAGGTGTGACTTGCTTTGATTCTGTTCACTTTCTGTTCACTTTCCCATAATGCCCTACAAAGTTTGTACATGGCTAAGATTACTAATTTATTTACCATGTGTGTTGAAAAATTCTATATTCTGTTGGGTTCTACAGATTCCCCTAAGTCTCCTGATGAAAATGCTACCTCACTTGTATGTGCCTGCGACAGGAAAGGGCCCCAAACTCAATATAGACACATCACATTTTTGCACTGAAAACACAATAGGCCTAGCCTACAAGTGGGACAGCGTTTTAATTGGCACGAGTGGGGTGGTAAGGATTTTGTGGATTCCTGCGGATTCTGGAAGTTTTTATCACAGGAATGGAAAGAAAATGTGTTGTTTCAGGCAAAGTTAGAGGGTTGCAGGGCAATGTGGGTAAGAAAACCTTGTGGAAACCATGCAAAGGCACACCTTCCTGGACTCCAAAATGTCTGAGGTTTGTCGGTTTCCATGGGTGGCTTCACAGCACACTAACAAATACTGCAGCTACCCCTAATGCTTATCTCTCAATGTAGTGCTTTCGGGCCTTTTGAGGATTGGTCTCTTGGCCCACCCACACAAGTGGGGTACCGTTCATATCGGAAGTCATGTGGAAACTCAAGTTAGCAGGAAATATGTGGCTCCCTGCAGATTTCAGGACTTTCTATCACAGAAATGTGAGGAAAATGTGTGATTTTAGATGAAGGCTTCTGGGTAAAATTACCTGGTGAAGTCCACACAAGTCATGCACCCCTGGACTCCACTGGGTGTCTAGTTTTCAATAATGTGAAGGTTTGGCAAGATGCCAGATGAACTAGGGGCCAAAATCCACAGCTACCCAACTTGCAAAAAACAGGATCCATGTTCAGTGCAAAAATGTGATGTGTCTATGTTATGCTTTGGGCCCTTGCCTGTTGTGGGTACTAAGCTTACCCACACAAGTGTGATAACATTTTTTATCTGGGGACTTTGGGAAATTCTGGGGGGTAGGAAATTTGTGGCTCCCCACAGATTACAAATGTTTTCCTCACAGAATTGTGTTGAAATTGTGTGTTTTTAGTCGAGGTTTGAGGTTTGCAATGGCTTCTGGGAGAAATTACCTGGTGAGGGCCACATAAGTCATGCGGCCCTGGACTCCCTTGATTGTCCAGATTTCAAAAAGGTGCAGGTTTACAAGGTTTGTCAAGGTGCCAGCTGAGCTAGGGTCCAAATCCACAGCTATCCAACTTGCAAAGAAATGGCCCATTTTCAGTGCAGAAATGTAATGTTTATATGTTGCATTTGTGGCCCTTTCCTGCCACGGGCCTACCCACACAAGTGAGGTAGAATTTTTATCAGAAGACTTGGAGGAATGCCGGTTAGTAGGAAATTTGAAGCTCTCCACAGATTCCAGAAGTTTTCTTTACAGAAATGTGTGTTTTTAGTCAATAATTTGAGGACTGAAAAAGCTTCTTGGTGAAATAAACAGGTTATATCCCGCAATTCACCCCACCCAGAATTTCCTTAAGTGTCTACTTTTTAAAAATGTATAGGTTTGCTAGTTTTCTCATGGTGCTGCCTCAGCAATGGCCCAAAATCCACAGCTACCTGCATTGCTAAAAAAGGGTCAGTTTTCTCAGGAAAAATGAAATGTGTCCAGGTTGCATTTTGAACAATTTCCTGTCGCAGGCACTAGGCCTACCAACACAAATGAGGTGCAATTTTCATTGCGAGACTTGGGGGAATGCTAGTTGGATGGAAGTTTGTGGCTTCCTACACATTCCATAACATTCCATAAACAGAAAGGTGAGGAAAATGTGCTTTTTTATTCAAAGTTTGAGGTTTACAAGGGATTATGGGTAATACAAAGCTGGTGGGAGCCCACAAGTCACCTCATCATGGATTTCCCTAAGTGTCTAGTTTAAAAAAAATATGCAGCTTTGATAGGTTTCCCTAGGTGCCGGCTGACCTTGGGCCCAAAATCTACAGCTACCCATTTCCCCCCAAAATGGTCAGTTTTCTATGGAAAAAAAGTGCTTTTGGGCTCATTTCCTGTCGCAAACACTAGGCCTACTTTCAAAAGTGTGGTGACTTGGGGGGATGCTAGTTGGAAGGAGGTTTGTGGCTCCACCCACATTCCAGAACGTTCCATCACAGAAATGTGAGGAAAATGTGTTTTCTTAATCAAACTCTGAGGTTTGCAAGGGATTCTGGGTAAAAAACAAGGTGGTGGGAGCCCACAAATCACCTCATCCTGGATTCCGCTAGGTGCCTAGTTTGCAAAAATGTGCAGATTTCATAGGATTCCCTAGGTGCCGGCTGACCTACAGGCCAAAATCTACCGCTACCCACTTTGGAAAATAAAGGTCAGTTTTTTGTAGAAAATTGTAATGTGACCATGTTGCGTTTTGGGCCATTTTCTGGTACAGACACTAGGCCTACCCACACAAGTGAGGCACCATTTTATCGGGATACTTGGGGGAATGCTAGGTGGTAGAAAGTTTGTGCTACCACAAAGATTCCGGAACTTTCCATCACAGAAAGGTGAGAGCTGCGCGACTCCACTTGTTGTCTGCTTTTAAAAATGAGCAGGATTGCTAGGATTCTTCAGGTGCAGGCTGAGCTACGACCCAAAATCTACACCTATCATCTTTGCAAAAAAAGCACCCATTTTCAGTGGAAAAATGTGAAGTGTCTATGTTGCGTTTTCAGCTCTTCCCTGTCGCGGGCACTAGGCCTATCCACCCAAGTGAGGTACCATTTGGCGAGAATGTGTTTTTGCAGTCACAGTTTTAGGTTTGCATGGGATGCTGGGTAAATAAAACTGGTTGGAGCCATGTGAGTCAACCCACCCAGGATTCCCCTACGTGTCTCATTTTAAAAAATGTAGACGTTTGCTAGGTTTCCCTAAGTGTTGGCTGAGCTAGGGCCCAAAATCCACAACTACAGCCATTGAAAAAAATCTGCGGAAAAATGTGATGTGTTCATGTTGAGTTTTGGGCCATTTCCTGTCACAGACAGTAGGCCTACCAACACAAGTAGGTACCATTTTTATCAGAAGACTTGTGGGAATCCCAAGTGGAAAGAAGGAAGTCCACAGAATGTTGGTTAAACAGAGAAAAGTTTAAGATACATCAATGTCACTGTGAGAGGTAGATGCTGAATATTCATGACAGAATATTAAGGATATCTTCTTTACTTTTAGGTACCCATTTCATCCTGCAGTTATCAGTGTGATCAGAGTGACAAAGCAGAGAGTGATATCTGGTAACTCTGTTTCCTCTTTCATCCCATTCCCCTTTTCCTTCTCCTGTCATTTCTCTCACATCTCATTCGATTTACAGTCAGAATTATTTGGGGTAAGGGCTATATCCAGAGTACAAGGTTAATGCTTTCTGACACAATGTAGAGCTAGATCTTCAAAAATGTGTTCTAATTTGCGATTCCATATTTCTCCTATAGACATTATACAGATGTGGTTAAAAAGAAAAAGGTGCCATAATATTTCAATATAATAATGAATGTTCTCATAGGATTTAACACAGATTACGACACATTGCACTTATACCATTACATGGAATCTTCTTAATGTCTGCATACCCTCGGTCTGAAGCGAACTCTGGTGGCCGCCTGAAGCCGGAACATTTCCTGTCCCTGTTCTGAAGGCCAGAAATCTAGGGTTTCTGGTCGATAAGGACCTAACGCTTGCCCTCCAGATAAATCAAGTGTCATCGGCTTGTTTTTTCACGTTGAAAGTATTGCGGAAGATTCTTCAATTCATTCCACCCTCGTTAAGGAAAACGGTAGTCGGTGCGTTGGTTTTGTCTCGAATAGACTACTGCAATGCGCTATACCTAGGCGCGGGTGTTAGACAGCTCTCTAAATTACAGTCTCTACAAAATGCGGCCGCACGAGTACTGCTAGAGCTACCTAAACACCACCCAACATCCGCAAGCCTAAAACTTCTCCATTGGCTCCCAGTTCGCCGAAGAATAGATTTTAAGGCTCTTTGCCTAGTCCATAAAGCCCTCTTGGAGGAGGGGCGGCAGACATTCAACTCTTATTCCCGCGATATCTGCCGGTACGCTGCCTCAGGTCGGCAAATACTGGACTGGTCCTTCTCCCTATGATAAGAAGAGCTAGATGGGGCGGAAGGGGGTTCTCCTACCAAGCTGCTAAATTGTGGAACTCCCTCCCAATCCACATGAGACTGCAGCCCAGCAGGACTCTCTTTAGAAAGCTGATTAAAACATGGCTCTTCTCTAAGTTCTAGGCCTGCCAACCAGGCGGACGGCTATTACCTCAGCGCCAAGACGCCTCGGCATTAGTGCGCTTTATAAATATTTCAGTCAGTCAGTCATTTGCTGTGCCCCTGATTAAATTAACTGTTTGCAAATTCCCCAAATCTGCTACTGTAATATTATTTCAGGCACACATTTGTATTTAGAAGAGGGGTATAAGCAGCTCCACATATTCAAATGCTATGAGCAATTGAAAGAAGACCCTACACTTCAGATCATGAGATCATTGAAAAGAAGATGCAAGACTCCGTCGAGTAAGTAATGAGGTTTATTACCATCAAGACACAGCAAGGGACAAACAGCACCGCGCCACACCACTGCTTAAGTAACTGCCAGTATACCAGCGCAGTTCTAGAATTCCAAGAACGAGGGTTCTTGGCTACAAGTGAAGTCGCGCGCACATACAGGAACTTACAACCTAACACATCTTTCCCCTTATAAGGATAAAAGAGAAAACAACAATAAAGAAAATTAAACACTAAATAAAAGTACAAAATGCTGTTACATAGACATGGAAACGTAAGCTAAACTTTAAACTAGTTTTGCATACTAGTACATTACATTACATAGTCTTGAATTTTTTTTGGTAATCTAGACACTCTGGAAGAAGGAAAACGGTTATTGAAATCTGGACGCTTCAACTCAGGAGTCAGAACATGGGGTAATTTGGAAATAGAAATTTTGTTCTTGTTCCACCACTTCCCATCTTCCAATTGAACCGCACTCTTGTTAACTCTCACAATGGTTTTGAGACCAGAAAATTTGGATTCACCCTTGGGCAAAATCCTAGAACTTTTGATTCTGACCTGATCACCCACCTTCACTTTCAACAGTCTAGAAGACTGTTGTATGTACTTGCTTTGAGCCTTAAGTCTGTTTTTGTTTACTTCCTTTATCTTAGTAGACGGAAGTTTGAACGACCCCATCCACTCCCTCAACAATTTCGAAGCAGGAAGACGCCCTCTTAATAAAATAAACGGAGAGACATCAGTATCAGCATTAGGAGTAGTACGCACAGCCCACAATAGATTTTTGAGTTCATTTTTGCAATTTAGACCACTGGCCTTTGACAACTGTATGTTATCCTTAACTACCCTATTGAAGCTCTCAACGAGACCATTGCTGCGAGGGTGATAGAGTGAGGTTCTGGTGTGTCTAATTCCCATGAGATCTAAAAATTTCTCAAATTCTGAGGAGGTGAATTGGCAACCATTGTCAGAAACAATTTCATCTGGAACACCTTCCCTGGCAAACAGAAATTCAAGGAAATCCACTACACAAACAGTAGTGGGAGTTTTAACAAACTTTAGTTCAGCCCACCGACTATGGTAATCCATTAGCACTATACCATACTCTTGAACACCATTCTCAGATAAAATTAGAGGACCAATGATATCGATGGCAAGTTTTGACCAGGGTTTGGATGGAACGCTCACAGCTTGAACTGGACTAGGAACTGTAACCTGAGATTTGTCACTCACAGCACAGGACATACAATCCCTCACGAAATGTTCAACCTGCTTGTCTAGCCCAGGCCACCAAAAACGTTCCCTTATTCTTCTTTTCATAGCACGTATACCAATATGCCCTTCATGAACTAGATTGAGAATCTTGTCCCTCATCCCTACAGGAACTACAAGCAAGGAACAACGATACAAAAGACCATTATCAACTGAAAGCTCATCAAATATGTGTTTAAATTTGCACAGATCGTGGTCTTGAGAACATTCCCTAGTCCAACCAGTGTGAACTACACTCATTAGTTTCTTGATATCTGTGTCAGAATCATGTGCATCTCTCCATTCTTGTTCCGAAACAGCAGCGTTCTGAAGTGATACAGTATAACAAAAACATCAGAATCCAAATTCGTTTCACTATCATCACATAACGTATGTGTATCGCATGGCAATCTGGACAGACAATCAGCAAGGATATTTCGTATCCCTGGAATATACTCAACATCAAAATTATGGTCTAAAAGTCTGTACTGCCATTTGGCAATGCGAGGAGTGGCCTTATCACCACCCTTGGTAGTGAATAACTGGACCAAGGGTTTGTGGTCTACTCTTACAGTGAATTTAGACCCCCATAAGTACTGCTTAAAGTGAACAGATTTCACCAACCAACAGGCTAACGCTTCGCGTTCTATCACAGAATAGGTGGCCTCTGCACCCCTGAGACTTCTAGAAGCGAAAGCTACCACTTCATCTCTACCATTTCTATGCTGAATAAGCACAGCTCCTAGACCCTTCTGGCTGGCGTCAGTCATAATTATGGTGTGGTCATTAATATCGAAAGGCTTCAGTGGGATGGCATGAGCAATCTCTTCCTTGATTAATTGAAATTCATCCATACATTCAGAACTCCATTTAAAAACAATATTCTTTTTAAGCAGATTTCTCATGTGAAACGTCTTGCTTGAACAATTGGGTACAAATCTTGCGTAAAACTCGATGAGCCCCATGAAGGATCTTAACTGATCTTTATCCTTAGGAGCACCAAAATCTTCAATAGCTCTTACTAATGATTCTTTTGGTTCCACACCTGCAGCCGATATCTTGTATCCTAAATAGTCTACAAAAGGTACATTAAGTTTACATTTCTCAAGGCTCAATGTTACCCCCTTTTCTTGTAAAATAGAAAGAACATTGTTCAACCTCTCATTGTGCTCATTCTGATTGGAACCATAAACTAATACATCGTCTTGAAAGGCCACCACTCCAGGTATGCCCTTGAACATGCTCTCGACAACTCTTTGAAATACTGCTGACGCAGACGCAAGTCCAAAGGGCATACGCTTAAATTGATATAAACCTTCAGGGGTAATGAACGCTGTGTAATGTCTAGAATCTGGATGCAAATCTATTTGGTGGTAGGCCGAGGTCATGTCAAGTAAACTAAACCACATGCCACCTTTCAATGTAGAGGTCATTTCAGTGATGTTGGGCAAGGGATGTTGATCTATCCAGATATTACCATTTAAATCGCGGAGATCAACACACATGCGCAACGATCCATTTGCCTTGCGGGCCAAAACAATGGGGGACACCCAATCAGAGGATTCGATAGGTTCTATTACATTACTAGAACACAACTTGCTTAGTTCCTCCTTAAGTGCATCCCGTAACGCTAAAGGTACCCTACGAACTTTGTGTATAACTGCTTTGGCATTATCAACCAATCTGATTTTATGTTTAAATCCTTTAAAAAGACCCAATTTATTACTAAAGATTCCAGGAAACGTGGATCCCCATGACTGTTCTTTGACAGCTTGAATTTGAATCAAATCTTTCTTTAATATGACCTGGTTAGGATCATTGGGATCTAGGATAATGCCTAAATTGCATTGGTCATGCCATCCTAGTAAACAAGTATCATCCTTGGCCACATAGATGACCCCTGGTGCACAATTGCCCTTAAAACATAAGTTGGCTTGAAATTCACCTAACACCTGAATAGACTTACCACCATAGCCAACAGGATGAACATTAGAATGATCTAATTTTAAACTTTGAAAGAGATCTTCCCATATTTTATCACTTATAATGGTAAACGGGGATCCAGAGTCAGCCAACACGTTGACATCTATACCATTGACAGATAGAACACACAAGGGACGTTTTCTTTCTTGCAGAACAGCTGACACAATATTATTAGTTTGGGATGATTCAGTGATTAAACAAATTTGATCTTCATCACTTGAAGATGATTCAGCGGTGGGCTGCTCGATGTTGAGTACTTTCTTTTGAGAAGACCACCTAGAATTAGTGAATGCTTTCGAACTAGTAGAGGGTTTCTTATTAGATCTACAAACACTGGTGAAATGTCCTTTTTTAAAACATTTAGCACAAATTTTCTCTAAAGCAGGACAAAACGTAGCGTTACCAAGATGGGAAGCACTCCCGCAACGATAACACTCCCAACGTTTTTTAGGGGGGTTGGTGTTGAGCTTGGTATCATCCTTATGTTTCTCTTGATGTGACGTCACTCTCGACGATTTGTATTTACTCTTTATAGCTAAAACGTCTTGAGTAGGAGAAGATGAGGTAGAAACAGACATCTCTTCCAGATATGACGTAGTGCTTTCAATTCTTGAGGCAATTTCCAAAGCCTTTTGTAGAGACAGAGACGGTTTGGATAAAAGGGCTTCTTGGATTTTTTTGCTGTTAGTTTTTTCCACCAGTTGGTCTCTTATCATTTCTTCTTCAAATGTCTTGTATTCGCATGTACCTGCTAGAATTCGTAAAGCACAAACAAAACTGGATGCAGACTCCCCAGGAAGTTGTGCTCTCTTGTAGAATTTGTGCCTTTCCAATGTTGTGTTCTTGCACGCCTTGAATCTGGTATCCAGTGACTTAATGGCGGTGGCATATTCATCCTCAACACCATCACCTTCACCTTCAATGGACAGCACGAGAACTTTAGGAATATGTTTGAGTATCTTGCGACCATCCGATCCCAAACAATGTCTTAAGATAGCAAATTTTTTTTTACTTGTGAAAGACTCACCATCGAGGGCATCTAAATAAACCTCGAAACTTTCCTTCCATTTCTCCCAATCTGATTCTGGAGATGAAGGATTTGGAGAAAATACTGGAGGAGCTTGTAACGATTGTTGCATGGTGATATAACGTTGCACTTAATTCGGAAGAAATGACAATAAAGGGCAAGTAGTCCGAAGAATCCAGCTAAACCGAGCGCTACAATCACAGCAAAAAAAAAAAATTGTGTGTGTTAATGGTTGTTTAAAATATAGGTTGTTTAAAATATGCACCAAAAATTATGGGCTTGTAGGTAAGGTTACCAATTGTGTGCTTAAACTTTAAGTCAGACTGTGCACATCAGTGAATGCAGGAACTGAAGTGCACGTACATCCTTGCTTGAACTGTGTGCAGTCAAACTGTGCACATCAGTGAATACAGGAACTGCAGTGCACCTGTGCATATTAGTGAAGGCAGGAACTCCAGTGTACATACATGTACTTAAACTGTGCGCATCAGTGAAGATGAGCGCTAAACTTGAAGTTAAACTGTGCGCATCAGTGAAGATGAGCGCTGTGAGCAGTTGCACGAAACTTTTAAAATGAAGCGTCAGGCTCCTTGTTTGTTGTAGTTAAACTGTGCGCATCAGTGAAGATGAGCGCTAAACTTGAGGTTAAACTGTGCGCATCAGTGAAGATGAGCGCTGTGAGCAGTTGCACGAAGCTTTTAAAATGAAGCGTCAGGCTCCTCGTTTGTTGCCAGGTAACGGTAGCGGTGATTGTGAAAGGCACAAAATGGATGCACGTACACGGACGCAACGTCCAGGCAACAGGCAGAAGTCTTGACGTGAGTACGTCACAGAAGGGACATTTGTGAACGCCAAAGACGGAGTGCGGTGCGCGAGGAGAGTGCGTAGTTGCGAGGGTGGCAAAAATGAATAAAAATTCATAAAGTCTCACCGCAGAGTCTGACGATGGTGTGGCTTGAAGGTGAGGAGTTTCCGTGACAAGCTGCAGAAGCGAGGATGTCCGATGCTGAACGTGGTCTTCAGTGGGGAAGAGTTGAGACTTGAGGCACGCGTGGAGGGTCTTGATGGCAGGAAGATCGTCGCCAGTGAAAAGAAGATGCAAGACTCCGTCGAGTAAGTAATGAGGTTTATTACCATCAAGACACAGCAAGGGACAAACAGCACCGCGCCACACCACTGCTTAAGTAACTGCCAGTCTACCAGCGCAGTTCTAGAATTCCAAGAACGAGGGTTCTTGGCTACAAGTGAAGTCGCGCGCACATACAGGAACTTACAACCTAACAATCATGTTGACAGATCCTTTAACCTTTCAATGCATATACAGGAATCTCTGTGGTTCTGGTTCCTGTAAATGCAAGTGCAGTAGTATTTTTCTGGGGTTGTAACTTTCATGGAGAAGCAATAATGACTAACAATGATTTTTATGTTCGATCCAATATGCAAATGCTGAAATACCATGTTTATAATTGAAATGAGTTTAAAATGATGAATAGAAGTGTGTGAAATTAACGTAATTTAGTTGTGTCACTTTTTTTGTTAGATAAAATATATGCTGTTTGATGCTGCTCTATCATTCACTCACTGCAGTATGGGCTGTGTCCTGTCCTCACACAAGGGGCTGATTACACCCCACAGATAGCCTGGCAGACAGGGCTAGGTTGAAAGGGATCCTTGTGCATTTCAGAGAATTCCTTTGAAATCACCTCTACATCAAAGGCAGTTTTGGGAATAAGTACTGGGACTCTGACCCTACCCAATGAGTACACTACTGGACCTGGGAAGAACTCTGCTGGAGTAAAGACTGCTGTGCTGTAAGCATTGCCACTTTGCCTTGACTGACTTTTCTGATAAAACCTTGTGTGGTGCGTTTTCTCTTCCCTCACTAACCTTCCGTTTTGCACTTCAGCACTTTGATACTTTGCTGCTCATTTCAATAATTGCTGCTCATTTTTGAAATGCTCTCGTTTTTAATATCGCTACTTTTTAAAATATTCAATTTGAATAATATATGTGTTTCTTATTTGCACTCACGGTTCTGTTTGAATCTGACTCTGTTTGCTTCTCGCCTGCGGGGGAGTGGGGGAGCCCATTCTGGCCCGAAGTTTCCCTTCCTGTCTGGGATGACTAGAGACACCATTTTGGTGCGTACGTGCTCTAGTCGTCCAAAGGGGATACGAGCATAAAAATGCGCGGACGCCCATGCCTTGTGTGATGCGTTTTCTCTTCCCTCAATAACCTTCCGTTTTGCACTTCAGCACTTTCATACTTTGCCGCTCATTTCAATAATTGCTGCTCATTTTTTAAGTGCTCTCGTTTTTAATATCGCTACTTTTAAAAATATTCCATTTGAATACTTTATGTGTTTCTGATTTGCACTTACTGTTCTGTTTGAATCTGACTCTGTGTTTGCTTCTCGTCTGCGAGAGAGTGGGGGAGCTCCTTCCGGCCGCAAGTTTCCCTTCCTCTCTGGGATGACTAGAGATGCCATTTTGGTGCGTGCATGCTCTAGTCGTCCAAAAGGGATATGAGCATAAAAATGTACGCTGCGCGGACGCCCATGCCTTGTGTGGTGCGCTTTGTCTTCCCTCACTAACCTTCCGTTTTGCACTTCAGCACTTTGATACTTTGCCGCTCATTTCAATAATTGCTGCTCATTTTTAAAATGCTCTCGTTTGTAATATCGCTACTTTTTAAAATATTCAATTTGAATACTTTATGTTATTTGCACGTATTGTTCTGTTTGAATCTGACTCTGTGTTTGCTTCTCGCCTGCGGGAGAGTGGGGAGCCCCTTCCGGTCCGAAGTTTCCCTTCCTGTCTGGGACGACTAGAGACGCCATTTTGGTGCGTGCGTGCTCTAGTCGTCCAAAGGGGATACCAGCATAAAAATGCACGCTGCACGGATGCGCCGCCCATCAGCGCCCGCCAGCGTCCCGGAAGCGGCCAGCGGCAGCCACACTGCCTGTGACTCCTCTTCCAGTAAGTCTTTGTCAATTTCGTATGGCAGGGATGAGCTGTTATCTTTAAACCCCCTGAAGTGTTTTGGAGCTTGATGGTGGGATGTCACGACTAATGTGGCCACGGAATGCAGCAAATGTAAATTTAGCCTATCACCGTGGTCCTCAGATTTCCCTCCCCATACTAGCGCACAATTAGAGAGACACAGGGAGCACACGATAAGAGCGGCTTTGATTAATGCACGCTCGGTTGCTAAACACACTCAGAATATCTTTGACTTGCTCACCGATGAGCCTATTGACCTGATTTTCCTCACTGAAACCTGGTTAACTGTGAATTCCAGCCCAGTGATCGAGATGGCTATCCCTGATGGCTACAAAATCAGGGCGTGGGGGTGGAGTTGGGGTGGTGCTAAGGGAAAATTGGAATTGTCAATGGAGCGAGATAAGGGAACTGGCGGAGGTGAAAGCCCTTGACTTCTGCATCAATATCTCCCCTCAATTTACGCTGGGAGGTATTCTGATGTACAGGTCCCCCAGTCCTTAAAACCCTGGACGAGGTGATTATCCCTCAGGAACTTTGCTACTCTCACTTTGTTCTCCTTGGGGAATTTAAACATTCATATGGATAATTGTGAAGTGGGGGACACACAGGAGCTCCTTGATTCTTTGAAGTTTGCCCAGCTACAACAATGTGTTACCTCACCCACCCATCGGGGTGGCCATATGTTGGATCTGATTTGTTCCAACATTCCCCTCACTGTGGAGGATCCCCTACCAGTGACGTGGTCAGATCATATTCTGATCCACTTTTCCTGGCAAGTACAAAACAAACCTAAGCTGGCGAGGTCATTTTCAGGAGACCAGGGGAAAGCTATCCATTGAATTGACCCGGCGGATTTTAGTCTTGTATTAGCCGAGACTTGCCCCGTGATAGCTAATGATTGGAATGAAGCCCTTGGGAACTTTACTAACTGGATACATAAGGCGGTAGAGCGCCTCACTCCCGGGACCAGGCTCAGGTGCCTTAGGAACCCCCTCTCTACGCCATGGTTCTCTAGCTCCCTGAAAGTGCAAAAACAGCAATGTAAAAGGCTGGAATGTAAATGGAGACAGGAGTACTGCCCCACGGCTAGAACAGCTCTTAAAAAGGCACAAAAGACTTATTATGCCGCCATTGCCCAAGCCAAAAGCCTCTACTATGTGGAGCGAATAGCCCAATCGGGTAACAACGCCAAAGAAATTTTTAACATTGTTCAAAGTTTCCTCTCCCCTAAAGCAGAGACCAGCACCCACACCCCTTTGCTTGCTTGGTGCGAGGAACTCTCGAGTTTCTTTATTAATAAAATTTGAATACTTCAATCTAACTTTGGCGCTGGGGATAGCCAGTTAGTGGCTACGGTCCCCTCCTGGTGGTCACCTCCCTCTAATTCTGCCAAATTGACGGCTTTTGATTCTATATTGGTTAGGGACTCTTTAGCAGTTCTTAACACCCTTTTCGGGCTCGCCTTCTGATCCATGCCCTGCTAAATTGCTGAGCGGGGCTTCAGAGGTGATTAAACAGGTGATGAACACTCTGATCAACCTATCTTTAAAATCAGCCACTGTTCCTTCTGCCTAGAAACAGGCGATGATCGTCCCTTTACTTAAAAAACCTTCTCTGGACCCCAATCTCCCCTCTAGCTATCGCCCTATTTCCCTTCTCCCAGCTGTGGCTAAGGTCTGTGAAAAGCTGGTCAATAAACAGCTGTCAGATTATGTGGAACAACATGATCTTCTCCACCCGGCCCAATGAGGCTTCAGAGCCTCTTACAGCACTATCTGCACTGGTGGAAATCTCCAAGACCATCCGTGGAACTTTAGACACAGGGGGCAGAGCTGCCCTGGTCCTTTTGGACCTGTTGGCAGCGTTTGACACCGTGCCGCATGCCCTGCTCCTGTCCCGTCTTCAGGAAATTGGAGTAATAGGGTCTGCATGGATGTGGCTGAAATCTTATCTTGAGGGAAGAACTCAGCAAATCTGGATTCCTCCTTGTACAGCCATCCCCCAGAATCTGATGACAGGGGTTCTGCAAGGGTCTGCATTGAGCCCTCTGCTATTCAACATTTATGTGTCTCCCCTTATTCGGATGGCAGAGGACTTAGGTGCCAAAGTCATCGCATATGCAGATGACACTCAGCTCCTTTTCACATGGAATAAAAATGAGTCTTCCACTGGCTTACTTCTGCTCAGTTAAAATGCAACGAGGATAAAACTGAGGTTCTCTTCTTCGGGAACTTCCCTTCACAGTTCTGGCACTCTTTCTGGCCGGATGAGTCCCCCCAGCCAACTCCACAAGGCAAACCCACGAAGAACTTAGGGATTTGGTTTGACAAACAGCAGATCTTTGGCCCTCAGATTAATAAGCTGACTGGTATGTGCTTTGGCCTTCTGAAATTGTTAAAAATGTTTCTTCCACTTCTTCCAATCTCTGCAAGGGAAACTGTTACCCGTGCCCTGATCACCTCGTGCCTTGACTACGCCAATGCCTTGTGCATTGGACTGCCTGGCTATTTACTGAACAAGCTTCAGGTAGTTCAGAATGCCGTGGCCAGAACTCTTCTTAATCTACCAAAGAGGGTCAGTGTCAGTCAACACTTAAGTAACTTGCACTGGCTGCCGGTGAAAGAGGGGGTGATTTTTAAGCCCCTGGTAATGGCACATGCAGCCCTCTATGGGCTTGGCCTGGTGTATTTGCGAAAGCGTTTCAGGTTCTATGTCCCTTTCAGGCAGCTTTGCTCTGCTACAATGCATGTGGCCTATACTCTGAGGTCCCGCTGTAAAAGGGTAGGTGGCAGCTCCCTTTCGTATATGGCAGCGGTGGCCTGGAACCAACTCCCACTAGACTTACGTCGCCTTCAGGATCCTAAGATTTTTAGGAAGAGGCTGAAGACCATCCTCTTTAACTAGCCAGTTTCTTCTTTCTTGTTCTCTTTACACTGGACTTGCGCCGGGACACTCTTTTGAGTAGCTGTGCATGTTATAAATTCCATATAACATAACAGAACATAACATGAACTGCTTCTCTGCTTTGCTGAGCTGCGCTGCTGCCTGCTAATCCTTGACCTGCTGAGGACAAGAACTGTACCTATCTCACTTGAACCCAGAGTGACTCCAAGGGCTTGCTGGCTTGCTGGCTTGCCTCCTGTTTTTTGAAGTCTCAGGGACACAAAAGACTACCTGCAAATGCAATCCTGTTGATGCTGCTGGGCTCTGCCATCTGTGAGCCCTGCGCTTACCTGAGGTGGCCCCTCCATCCCGGGGCCTCAGAAGTGGGTTCTGCAGCTGATTTCTGTAAAAACCAAAGCATTGCTACGACTGTGTTAGAATTTCCCCCACATTACCCTTTGACGTCTATGCAGAGGCTGTTTGACAAAGCTGATCCACAGCCTGCACGGCTCAACAATGACGTTCTGTGCGGTTCAATGAAGATGCATTGCATTCAGTTCAATGGAGATTGACGATGATGCAGGACCCCTTTTGCACGGCTTGATGATGACGCAGTAGGCTCTCAATGTTGACAAAAGCTCCATCCAAGGTATTTCTTAAGTGGAACCCATCTGGATCCTGTAGCCAGCCTGCCCTCCATCGCGGTTGACCTGAACTTTGAATTGGCACTGGTCCCTCGCGACCTCAAGTAACCTTTTGAGTGCTGGTGACTTCTAAGCAGTGTTTTCACATGTAATCTTTAAAAATTCATATTTCAACTTCTACTCATTGGATGTTTGTTTGTTGGGTCGTGTTTTACTCAGATAAATATTCTCTATTTATCTAAACCTGTGTGGAGCCTTTTTGTGCTTTTTCATTGAGGTACTGTAATTTATTCATTGCACAAATACTTTACACATTGTCTCTTAAGTTAAGGCTGACTGCTCCGTGCCAAGCTACAAAAGGGTGAGCACAGCTTACTTTAAGGTGTGTATCTCACTTACCCTGACTAAGATTGTGGTCCCTGATTGGACAGGGTGCAAACATCTGCCAACTAGAGACCCAATTTCTAACAAACACTTATACAGATTTTCAAGAAACATAGTGGAGTCAATGATCACGAAATTGTGGATTCGTTTCTGCCTTCATAATGGGTTTGAGGCCAGTGTTTAGCGATCATATACAGCAGAGTGAATTGTGCTGGCAGGCAAAAAGTATAGATGAGCTCTTGAAGCTAGCAAAGTACAGTAGTGATTATTTTGATATGAAGCAGAAAAAGATTAGGAAGAAGCTGATGAATGCTCAAACAGAGAAGTTTGAGAGAGGATCCTGGAGCTCATTTGATTCAAATATGAATTATGTTCAACCTGGAACGAATGGGACGAATCAAATGCAAGGGGTGAAAATAAAAATTGAGTGATGCAAATGCAAGTTTGTGGAAGAGTGATGATGGATAATAATGGGATGAATGTGAATGTTGATATTATGAAAAGAAACACTACTTGTCACTTTTGCGGAGAGATATGTCACAGGAAGTGCAAGTGTCACCAGAATTCATATAGAATTCAGGGTGAAGTTGTTCCCCAAATGCAGAGAAATATGATGGTCATATAGTGCAGAGTACCAACAGCATCCATTGATTCTGAATGATGAATCATCAAGGAGCAAATCACAATGATGGTGCCTGAGGGAGGAGGAGGATTGCTTACTTGGAGCAGTCCTGGAGGTAGACCACAGCAGTTCCTCTATTGACAGTGAAGTCAATGGCCATCCAGTTTCATTTTTGATTAATACAGGGGCTACCCATTTTACAGTTTATTCTGTGGACATCCCAAATCCTACCTCTGTTGGGAAGAGAAGTCCAAGTTGTAGAGATTTGTAATAAACCAATTGTTAATCAGGTTACAGCAGATGTCCAAGTTATAATTTGTCAGATGGAAAACAAGCATCAGTTCATCTTGTGTGATTCAAGTATTGTGATTCTGTTAGGCAGATACTTGTTGTGTAAAATGAACTGTGCAATTTATTGTACACCGGATGATGTTGCCATGGAAACACAAAATGAGGATTCAATGCAGCCTATATTTTTTAATGCAATTATCAGATGAGGAAGCCACCCTATATTTGGTTCCTTTCTGAAATGTGCCACAAGGGCCCATGGCACTACGCTCTCCTAATCTATTGCTGATTTTGAGCTATTTTATGCTGCTCTTTTTATGTGTAGATACATTATTTTACTGATTGTTTTTATATTACATGTTTTAATTGTCATATTTTTATGTTTCTTTTATGGGTGAAAATCGGGCTTGAATAAAGTTAATTCTGAATCTGATTCAGTGTTTGAAATAAAATCACAAGACACAAGAGTTCAGTTGTTTTGGCTTTAACAAAAGATGAATTGCCTCTGGATTTAAGACATATTGTCAAAGATGGGGTATGGGATTTTTCTGGAAAGGAGTTTGGATTGATCAAAAGAGCAAAGCCAGTTAAAATAGAAGTGAAACCAGATGCAAGTTTCTCTAGAACTAAACAGTACAGACTTACAAAAGAAGCCGGAGAGGAAATTAATTTGGTGATTGAAATAATAATTTAACAGGGAATCGTCCGGGAGGTGCTTGGTAGTACTTGCAACTCTCCTGCGGTTTGAATAATGAAACAGAGTGGAAAGTTGGGCATTGTTTAGGATTCATGCAAGATTAGTAAAATTGCCTTCCCATGCTGTTCTGTTGTACTGAATCCAGCAGATGCAGAATGGTATACAGTCATTGACATATGCCAAGCATTCGTCTCAGTTGCTTTGCATGAGGACAGCCAATTCCTCTTCACATTCTAATTTTTGAAGAACATTCTTATGTACTATAGGATCCCACAAGGATGTAACGAAAGTCCTTTAATCTTTAGTGAAATCCTAAAGAAAGATCTAGAAATTCTGAGGTTGCCCTGTCACTAAGTCTTAGTGCAATATATTGATGATTTACTCATTGCATCTAGGAGAAAAGAGGACTGTAAACTTGATACATTTGCCCTATTAAATCATCTAGCTGACAGTGGACATAGGGTCTCTCCAGTGGACACAGGGTCTCTCCAACAAAAATGCAGTATTGTAAAAAGGAAGTGGTTCATCTTTCGCACCACATTGAAAAGGGTGTTAAGAAAAATTAAAAGAACGTGATTCTGCAAATCTGAAAATAAGTCCACCAACCACCCAGAGGAGAATCGGATGTTTCTTGGAATTATTGGCTACTGTTGTCTTTAGATTCCAAACTTTTCCTTGATTGCAAAGCCTTTAATAAGCCTGACCTACGGTGACATGCAAAATCCAGTACCATTTATCAAAGAATGTTCGGAGGCATTTAAAGAATTGAGAGAGGATCTGTTGTGCACCAGCACTTGGAATGCTAGGCTATAATGTAGCCTTTTTCCAGTTCTGCCATGAGAGATCTGGATGTGCATTATTGATCTTTACCCAAAAGCATGGTGGGTTAATGCGTCCTGTTGCTTATCTACCGGCTATATTGGAGCCAGTAGCTGTACGTCTTCCAGGTTGTTTGAAACTGGTTGCAGCTGTTTGTGTTGTCATTGAACAGAGTGAAGGAATAGTGATGGATTTTACTTAAATTGTATATGTTGCTCACTCAGTTTAGATTCTGTTGATTAAATCAAGGACCCAGCACCTGATGAACTTTAGGTTAACTTCATATGAACAAGTCATTCTTGCAAATCAGAACATCTCTATTAAGAGGTGCAATTCCTTGAACCCAGTATCACTGCTTCCTATTTCACAGGAGTTGTGAAGACAGGGAAATTGATGAAAATGATAAGACTGATTGTGAACCAGAGAAGGACAGCATTGACGATCCTGATTTTCCATACCAAACGAAGACCAGACATTAGAGAAACTCCAATGGAAATGGCTGATCTGAAATTATTAGTTGATGGTTCTTGTTTAAGAGACCAATATGGAGCATTGAGAGCTGACTTTGCAGTATATTCCATTAAGGAGACCCTGGAAGCATCTTTCTTGCTGAATGTACCTTCAGCTTGAGTTGCAGAATTGGTTATATTGACAATAGCTTGCGGCTTGTCAGAAAATTTGAATGTGACAATTTACACATACAGCCAGTATGGTTTTGGTGTGGTGCATGATTTTGGGCAACTGTGGCCACAGAGGGGCTCTATGACTTCTTCTGGAGCTCCAATAAAGAATAGTGCTTACATATTCGATTTATTGAATGCAGTAAAAAACTCAAAAGAGATTTCAGTGGTAAAGTGTTGTGCTCATAAGGCTAGAAAAGATTTAGTCACACTTGGTAAAAGATATGAGGATCAAATGGCAACGTATTGTACATTACAAGATAAGACAAGAATAAGCACTATACAAAATGCAGAAAATTTTATTTTTTTATACAAACGCCTATGAGTTGAGGTGAGAGATCTCCAGAAGGAAGCTCTGGATAAAAAAAATTGGAGAAATTGTGTTACAAGAAAAATTATCAGGATTTGTATACTAAAGCTGAAAATAAATATGTCCACCCTGATGCCATGCTGTATCCAATGGGAAAATACATTCATTATAAGTCACAAGCAGGAAGAGGTACCAAATTTAGAAATGTTACTGAAGATGTTTGTGGTGTTTGACCTGTTAAAGGAATAATCAAGGAAAGAGGATCTTAACAGAAATGAACCATATTGGCAAATCAGAAGGCACATTTACAAGACTCCAAGCGGACTTAGGACCCGATTCCGATCTTGGTCGGAAGGGCTCCAAATAGGATTTGGTTTTACCTAAACCGATCCGGAGCCCTTGTTTCCAACCAACTCCTTCCCAATTCCGAATGACCAAGTACGATGCCTGGAAACCCTTAGCGCTGACTGAATCGGCAAATGGAGAGATAGAGCCCTCCGGAGCCGAATCGTACAGCTCTATGGAGTAGTTTTTCCAAGCGAGCAAGTACGATGAACGATTCGGACAGCGTTTACGATTCGTTTTGCCCAGATTGGAAAGGCTGCCAGAATCGGTCTTTGGGGGCCCATAGCAGGCCCCCCTTCACCCGGGGCCCTCCGAATCGTGCCCGTGGGGGTACCCATGGGTCCCCCCTTTCAGTCCATGCACAGTGTGGCAGGCACAAAGGGGTGCCCACCACAGGGTGCACGATGATCTCCAACCACCCCTTTTGTCAATGGGAGCCAGTTTACGCGTTCGGTACACAGGCCCCCATTGAAGTCAATGGGAGTCCGACCGAATCGTATCCGGATGCATTCAAATGCATTATACTTGTTCAGTCGGACTCCCCTGACACAAGTCGTACAGAAAGCATTGCGGACATGAGTCATTCGGTTTGCTTTCCGAACGAGATCGGAATTGGGCCCTTAGTTGGGTGCCAGTTTACTATAGTTTGAAATACATCTTAGTCATAGTCTGCTTATTTTCTAAATTGGTTGACGCATACCCCACCAGAAGATCAGATAGCCTTCCAGTTGTCAAATTGTTGTTGAGGGAATTGATACCGATGTTTGATATATCAGCTTCTATTGAGCTTGATCATGGCACTACTTTAAAAATGAAGTTTTGCAAATATTCTGCACATGCATTCCAAATAAACCAAAGGTTTCATTGTAGTTATTGTCCACAATCTTCAGTTGTGGTTGAGAAAGCTAAAGGAACTCTCAAAAACAAATTGGCCAAAGATCTTCTACTGGTCTGCAGTGGCCTGGCACACTTTCTCTTGTTTTGTTGAGTATGAAATGTACTCCTGATAGAGGGACTGGCTTGTCTCCACACTTGGCGATCATGAGCAATGTGTTTCATCAGCTGCATTAGTTTCAATAACTGATGACATTGTGCTAGATTACTGCAAAGGTCTGGCTGTTATGGTTAAATCTGTTTTCAATCAGGAGAATGAGGCAGCAGAAGAGACAAAGGGCATTCCCTGCCGTGGATTAAATTCAGGAGACTGGGTAGTGGTCCTAAAGCATGTCAGGAAGAATTGCCTTGAATATGTAATATTGATAACGAACAATGCTGTAACATGTGTCAAAGTGCTGCAGGAAATCCATGCTGCTGACACGAAGAGAGTAAAAAGCAGCAGTGGATGAAAGAAGTGGAAAAAGCAACCAATCAGCTGAATCCAGATCCACAAAGTCAAATTGAAGTAAAAAATCAAACTCAAGTTTGCAGCATGGATCCAGAGGGGGGTGAAACTATTGAAACTGGCGAAGAAACAAATGAACATGCCATTCTGGAATTTCAGGTTAGTGAAAGCTCTAAAGAAAAAACAGAAATGTCTGAAGTCCAGTTTGAAAGCAGAGATGAGTGAAAGGTTGTTACCATGTAAAATCAAAAAAAGCATGAGTGGCAGCAAGAAAATGTAGTCTCTGATCCAAAAAAATGGAAGTTGCTGGTAGACATTTGTGTCACGAGAACCCCCAGGGAAAGAAAGTGGTTTGTGACATACTACGGTGACATGCCTTGTCAAAGCTCAATTAAAAGATCCACTTTAAGTTCAAGTCTCTTAGAGAGCAAAGAAATCCTGACCAAGACTGCTGGTGAACAAAGAAAAGCCGAATAAGACACTCTTCGGAAAAGTACTTGCAAAAGAAAACATTGGGAACCAGTACCAGAGGCTGAGAGACAATTAGACTTTGAAACTAGTGAGAGTAAATCACCTATGGCCAAAAGATCAACTAGAAGAAGAGTTCCAAATGTAAAGTACGCCTCACCTGAGTGGGTATATTTAGCTACAGTATCTGAAGAAGAAGAAGACTGGGAAAGTTTCAATCTAAAGAATAATTCCCAGTACATGTTTTTAGAGTGAGTTCGAGAGTGGGGCAGAGAGAGAAGAAGAACCATCTGGTGAACTAGAGAGACTGATGACACAAGTTAGGTTAAGTAAAACAAGACTGAAGTGAACATTTGAGGAAATTAACCAAGAAGAATCTTGTTTTTAAAATTTTTGTTTTGATTATTTCTTTAAAGAAACAAAAAGAAAAGTTGTCTTTAAATTTTTGCAGTCTTGCAATACATTTTTGGTCTCAATTAGAAGATGGAGTACAGCAAATGTTGTAAGATTATAGGGTTGTTCATTATATTGATAATTTTATTAGTTTTAGTTGAACTGTTGGTATACATACTATCACCGGTAGGACATGCTTCTACAAATGTTGAATTAGTTACTGCTAGAAATTAATTACAACATGAAATGATAAGACAGAGAGATAGAGCTCAGATAGTGGATTTCATGATAACATCTATACAATATTACATAAATATTATGAAAGTTAATGAATGCTTTGTGTTCACTTTTTCATACTTCTGCTGGTGAGGATTCCACCTACATGCAACTTCTAATATATTATTCTTTATCCTTTATTCTTTATGTTGCTATATTTAATAATGATGATTTTCTATCCCCTAATTTAACAGATTTCAATGTGTCTTTAGAAGGTCATCCTATAAGAGAGGATGATCAGATCAGGTAAATTCCTAAGGAAAATTGAACAAACTGAAATTAAACCTACTAATTGGGACCAGGTTGAGTAAAGAACAAAATTAGTATATTAGGGAGTATAATGAGCGAGGAGTGCAAGTATTGAAAGATTGGAGAGAGGGAGAATTTATTATGGAATAGGTAATGGAGGAGGAAGAATTTAGATGGTTGAATATACATCCTAGGTTGGCAATGGAGCTGGAACCTAGGGGTTCATTGTGTATGGTATAACGAAGACCTTTGGAAATGGTAAGGCTAAATATGTAGGACAGAGTGCATGTGAAAGGATTTATGAGGTGAGTGGGAATTATCTGACAGGCGGGAGAGTCAATTCTCAGAGGAATATGTTATGTTTGTAGAAAGACAGCTTATTTCAATTTGCCCTATGATTGGGATTGATCTTGTTATCTTGCTTTGGTATTTCCTTGGGTCTATCATGTGAATGAGATGGATGAGTCAGTGGGCCAGAAAAGAGTAAAAAGAGGGTTTGGAAATGTACCTTTAGATATATTAGGTCCTATGATTCCTTCCATAGGTGTAGCAATGAATGATGTAAAAATTTGTTTTTTGTCTATTTTAGTGGATAAACTTGCAGTAGATACAGCTGGTGCCTTGAAACAGGTAAAAGCAGAGATGATTGCTATTAGAATTGTGGTTATGCAGAACCGATTAGCAATAGATCTGCAAAGTATTAAAGGCCAAAAGATTTTGTACCTATGTGCCTGATAGCAGTAGAGTTATTAACACTTATATTGTTAACATTACTAATCTCTTGTATGCTACTGAAGCTTTAGAAAACCCTTTACTTTACCCCTGATCTATAAAGAAATTATTGAGTGGTCTTTAAAATGGATTATGCTACTCTGCTAAATTGACGTTGGGGAGGTTACCATTAGTGCAAGATCAAACTTGAGTGGAACCGTCTGAGCTAAACTGTGGTCATTTCAAATTTTGGGTATGTCATGATTATTTGGGTACCGTCTTAAATAATGGGGCACGGGGTTCCACATCCACACAAGAGATGTCTGTTGGGCTGGTGGGCATGTTTAACTTTGGTGGGCGGTATAGCCTCGCTGTGGCATGAGTAAAGTACTCCGCCATGGAGACAGCACTTAATCCCTCCACGAAAGTATAAATCTAGCCCTAAGTCACTAGGTGGACTCAATATGGGAGAAGAACTGCATGTGGCTCAGCAATTATGTTATTATTGCTTCTATTCCTCATAATATTGTAGATTAAGATTCGTCCATAATCTATGTGAAACACTCCATTCCATTTATGAAACAATTGCAAAATGAACACTTGCTCCCCAGCAGGGGGCACCTCTGACCAATGAGATGTTGGGTACCACCCAGAAGCATGACAACTTCCTCTAAAATGTGGAATCTTTTTTTCCCACAAAGCAATGCACTTCCAATATCCAACTTGGATGATTTCTCCCCAGAGGAGTAAGAGCTAGCTAAATCAACCCACAATGTGGCTCATTTCCATTAGCTCTCCTCCCCCTGACCTGCAAACTCCTGTTCTATACCTGCTATCTGGCTGGGGCACAGGACGTGGGGGTAGGTACGCCTGGCATTCCTTACAGATCTACTCTCTCTTTGAGCTCATGTTTGATTTACCCAGCCCACTCTGCAGGCCCCATCCTCCCTTACTGCAGAACTCTCTCTATCAGATAATCTCTGCTCCTGCCAAGCCAATTATCACCTAATCAAAGCATCCTGGCTAAGTCTGTTAAGGCTGACCAATCAGCGAGACCACTAGAAGGCTGGATTATAGATTATAGCAGAGAGAGTTCTATAACTTTTCTTCTGTACTAGTTAGATTTGTCAATGCCAATCTTTTAAGTCCTTCAACAATATATTTCATACCTTCGTAGCAATATTTATAACTAAATAAACTATTGCAATGTTCACCACTAGAGCTAGGTATCTACAATGGGGAAAACTGAAATGGGCAGTTTTTCCTTACTAGGGCATATAAAACATCTTTTATAACACCCCTGCGTATAGTTACATGACCCCCCAGCCCTGGGACACCTAGGGGTACCTAATATGTAAATATAAGGCATCTGCCTCTAAACTTCCTTGCCCTATTACATAGTGGGGACTTATAGGTAGTTTAAACACCCTAGCCCTATTATCTACTAGGGACTTATAGGGCCGCACCGCCTGCCCACCTGGATTCAACTCGGAATCCAGCAGGCAGGTGCACCACGGGCTTTGCGGTCCTCCTATGAGTGCAGCGGTGGCGGTCTCACGGGAGGACCGCCAAACTTGTAATAAGCCCCAAGTCTTGTTCCTATGCTCCCAAACAAACAACACTATTCCTTATAGTATCCAAATCTACCTGAGTGAGATTTTGTCATTTTGGTGCTATCCTTGTCCGACAATGAACCCAGTGTTGAATTATGTTATATATTCTGATAAAATGACTTAGAAAGAATTAAAATGAAAATAAGACTATATGAGCTACTAGGACGCATCAACAAATCTCACCCATAGCGGCCAGGCAAACAGACCAGCTGTGTTTTACATTTGAATTTCATATTCTCATTGAAGTTTTAGAATGTTCACAATGTGAATAGTACCAGGATTCTAAGCATTCTGGAAATCTCAGAATCAATGCATATTTCTTAGAATGTATGATATGATTGCATCATTCATACAACAACATAAATGCTGTTTAAACTCCAAGGTGATCAGAGATTAAACCACACCAGAATACTGCTTATGCCTTTTATGATGTGGGAGAGGAACTTCAACATACGTACACTTTTACATTGCTGTATGTAGGCGTTTACCATTGACCAAAATACTCCCTGATATCATGCACCACCATTTAAAAAAAGAGGAAGGGATTTGCTTCGTTTTGGCATTTATTAAGTAAAAATATGTTCACAAAGCTTAACTAATATACGTTAAAGGTATACCATGGGAATCAGCAGTGCAAGCGTCGCAATAATGGTGGGCCACAAAAACGTTGTTTGCCGTACTTCCTTTTGGCCTAAGCAGCGCCCCTAAGGTGTTCACCAAGGTGATGGTGTTGGTTGCAGCTCATCTGCAGAGATCAGGGGTGGCAGTCTTTCCCTATATCGATGACTGGCTGTTAAAGGTGGGTTCGCCATAGGCTTTTGCCTACCACCTCCAGACTACAGTGGATCTCCTGCATTCACTGGGTTTCATTATCAACGTGCCAAAATCACACCTGACTCCATCTAAGACACTCCTTTTCATTGGAGCTGTTCTCGACACAGTGCAGTTTCAGGCTTAACTTCCCAAACGGCAGGCCCAGGATATTCAGGCTAAGATACTGCACCTTGCAGCAGACAGGAACGACAGCAGTTTGCTCTTGTCCTCTGGCAGAGATTCCAGCCCCCGCCGTTTGATCCCAAGTTTGTACAAGAATGTATAAAGGTAATTAGGCTGCTAATCCACTCTACAAATAGCAGGTTGCCCCTCTCTATATGCCCGTGTTTGTTTTCTCAAAGGCCTAATATCATAGCAGGGCACTCCTCTCACTGTAAACGCGTGGCCCCTGCAGCCCGCTACGCACCGCACCCCTCATAGACACGAGCCCGTGTCTTTATCAGTCGCTGGGGAAAGTGAGGGGGACCAAAGACCACAAATATCGCCACTGCTGCACTCCAGGTTTTAGCGGGCAGGTAGGAGAGAGGCTCACCGCCCGACCTATCTCCCAACAGTGCCAGCAGCCGCTATTTTGGTGATCCCAGAGCAGATCCGTACAGGCCGCAGGTTAAAGATCAGCCA
This sequence comes from Calotriton arnoldi, assembly GCA_963921515.1. Taxonomy (NCBI): domain Eukaryota; kingdom Metazoa; phylum Chordata; class Amphibia; order Caudata; family Salamandridae; genus Calotriton; species Calotriton arnoldi. Next base: position 119,523 of record CAWUFW010006992.1, read on the forward strand.
CAGCACAGCCTACGGGGCACCAAGCGCGCTCTGATCTATGCCCCTAGTGAAGGAAGGCACAGTGCAGTGAAATTAGGGGACTGATTGTCACCAGGGCGGCAGGATTAGATCAGGCTATCGAAGGTCAAGCTGGAGCCCTCCCCACCCACCATCTTGCTGGCCACAGTCCCCTTTGCGCCACATTATTGGGTCGCTTTTTTGAGTTTTGCTGCTTTTTAGGTTGTGTCACTGTATTTTTGTGGTAGTGTATTGATGTTCTGTGTTATGTATATCCTCTCCGGGATCCAGAGCTCCCTTCCTGGGCAGTAGGGGGAATGTACCAGGGCTTGGGCCAGGAGCAAGCCTCTTGAGCACAGAGCATGCCCCTCCACCCCCCCACCTCCCCGGTGATGGGTGTGCAGGTGGCCTCGGCCGCAGTTCCCCAGAGCTAAAGACAAGCAGGGAACCGAGGAGCCTGGCGAGGTGGCCGCAGACAGTGGGCTGGAGAGTGGCCCTGATGAGGAAGAGGCCTCTCCTCCCAGCGGAGGAGAGCCGTCCGCCCCTGAAAGCCATGGACCCACCAGCTCCCTGGGGCCCATGGCCTACCAGCCCGATGGGTATGGCACGCCCTACTGCGAGCCCCCCGAATCATACTACCTGGCTTACCCGGCCTACCCGCCCGCCCTTGCGCCAAGCACTACCCTGAAGACCCCCAGCACTTCCTAGGGGGTTCCCCCACCGCCACCCCGACTCTGAACCAGTTGCTGACCGCACCCGCCCGCTCCTACCCTGCCTACTCACCCAAGGGTCATGATGGAGCCCCCGCCCCGCAATGTGGAAGTCCACCTGGAGCTGGAGGCTGGGAAGTCGTGCAGCAGAGGGACACCAAGGACCCGCCAGTCCTGGCAGCAGTGGTTAGCCCTTGCCCAGGACGCCACAGGTGAGGGGGCTAGAGTAATGGGGCAAAACTACAAAGAAAATGTGATTATAGAGCTGTGTGCCTCCAAGGGAAGATATGGCTGGCAAAGGGGAATGGGAGTGCGAGGGAGTATGGAACAATGGGATGAGAAGTCACCGGTATTTGTCTGGGTCTTGAAAGGGGTCCTATTCTTGGCATCAGGTCATGATTCTAACGAAAGGACAGGCAGGCAGTAGGTGAGAATCCAGGACTATCTTGAAAATCTGTCACCCGGTATGTACGGGGGTCATGCTCATCAATGGGACGGCCTTTCAAGCACCCTGTGAGTTGGTTGTTTGTACATACATGGTATCTGGTGGTTGCTGGGACCAACTGTTTGGGGATGTTATGCACTAACCTGAATATGCATTTTTGTTGCTCAAATGGTGAGCAGGTTCGGGGCACTGAGGCCTGTGTTCACAGAACAGGGTATGTAACATAAACAATTTCTCAACAGGTAATATTCAAAATAGGCTGTTATATAAACAAGCACATATAGGTGCCAAGAGGAAAAGACAAAGGAGACTCGAAAGTTGAAGAATGTGCCAGAGGCACTATGTATTTAGAACAATTATGGGGAAACAATAGTATCAGCACTGTTTACACTGAATGTAAGTGTAACCAGAAAACACTTTGTACACATATGTGCTCGTGACACACAAGGTGAACGGCACAAGTGACAAGTGACACAGCGATGAACAAACGTTCATCACCCAGGTCTTAACTGGGTATACGGGTGTACTCCTGTTGTTTGAGCTCTATAGAACAGGGTAGGCAGGGTATTTCTCCTAACTATACTGGAGCGTTTATACTGCTATGTCATTGTTAAGTTTAGGGTTTAATACTTAAAAACAACCACAAAACTGAAGACTTTTGGGGCAGTTATGTGACTTTCTGAGATCAGGTGTTGTATAGACAATAGTACGAGTGATGGTGTTGGGGTCACTTAATGTACACAGGCCAGCAGCGTCGCAGGGTGCCAAGCAACTGTAGGTGGATAGGGCTTTAAATGAAAACTCCCTGGTGGTTTAGGTTTGTGCACAGGGGTGTTTGCTCTGGTGGTCTTAGTGCTTGCACTTTTCAGAGTGTAGCTAATCTGTTAACATGCACGAGTCCCAGCGCAGGGGTACAGAGCTCGGGTGTACCCTGTGTTGGATTGTAGTTATCCTGAAAAGCAAGGTTTGTGTCCCCACTACTCATTCCTCCAGCTCTATTTTCTGCGCTCTAAAATGGCTGCTTGTGCCTTGTTCTCCCTCACTGTCCTCCAACTTCCACAAGCGTTTATAAAGAACGTTCTGTAATATATCCCCTACCTCTACTCTGACTCCTCTCGAACCTCATTCTACTACTCTATCCAATGCACTACCCTATTTCTCACCCTATACCTCTCTCAATAGATCCTCTTCCTCCACACTCTCTTTCATCCTAAACCCCATACCACTACTATGATCCCCAAAATAAACCTTTCTATACTCTTCCATCCTCTACCCCTCCTTGCATCATCTCATACCTCTTTTACTATTCAGATTTCCCCAACAATCCTTTCTAAACCCTTCGCTCTTTCTCTTCCCCCTCCACCTCCCCTTTACTCATCCCAAACCCTCTTACTGCTATGAACTCCCAAAAATAAAAAAAACTTCCTAGAACCTTCCCTCTCCTATCCCCCCACAATTCCTTTTCAATCCAAATAACAGACTAGCACCGCTCAAATTAATTTCATATTTCCCTATACTAATTCCCACTAATCCTGTTTTGGTTCCCCAGTACCGTGCTACCCATCAAAAAGCAGTTCAACACCTCATCAGGGGGTAGCAAGCACTATATAAATGCAAACCCTTCCCTCTTCTATCCCTTCACTATCCTTTTACAATCCAAATACCAGACTAACATGGCCATCGCTCAAATTTATTTCATATTTCCCTATACTAGTTCCCCACTAATCCTGTTTGGGTTCTGGAGTAGTGTAGTACTTGCCAGAAAGTGCTTCAACACCTCATCAGGGTTAGCAAGCGCTATATAAATCCAACCCCTTCCCTCTTCCATCCCTCTACTATCCTTCTCAATCCAAATAACAGACTAACATACCCACCGCTCAAATTAATTTCATATTTCACTATACTAATTCACCACTAATCCTTTTGGGTTCCGGAGTAGCGTGCTACTCGCCGAAAAGCACTTCGATGCCTTGCCAAGTTGAGTAAGTGCAATATAATTGCAATTACAAAACAATGACAATAACAAGGAACAGCATTATGCCTTAACACACACACAGACACATGCACACATACTCTATATCCAATACTGCTACCCATATGTGGTCTCTTTTGTGCATTAATCAAGCTTGCTAACATCATTTTCAGTATTCAAAAGACAAAAATATTCGCATTGACTATGCTTGTTTTTCATGCTTTTAAAGAGATGAATCGAAGGATGCCCTTAGGAAGGAGTTTGGTGAAGACATATTACCGGGTATTTTCTTCTACATTTAAAAGGGTGGAGACAGGGGATGTTCACAGGAACAGCAGAAGTACAGTTTCCTGAGGAAGATCCATGTTTTATATGGGTCCTACATGACTTTACTGCCCTACAAAGAGCTAGCCAATAGGATCCGTTGAGTCATGGCTCACAGGGAACCAAATCGAGCTTAGAATTATAGATGGGTGTGTCTTAGAGTGACTTTTCAACCTCATTCTCAATCGGCCCCATTGTATCTGATGTCTCTTAGAACTAGTCATATAAAACAGCCCGTTTGTTGATAACCACCCAACCACAATTGTATATTTGGTTTTCATGCGCTAGAGACGAGTGGTTACTATTTTATTGTAATTTGGCAGGTTCCCTAAGTTTTGCTCAGATGCCTATGGCCAGCATTACTGAATGTAATTCAGTGTGCCTAATAAAAGGGTGCATAGTTTTGATTCCATCTCATGCCACTAGCATCCATTACCAGACACTCCCTCACTCTTTATCTCATTGTTGTAGGCTCTTTTTCATTCCTGCATACTCCAGCTGACATTTTTCTATCTTTCTCTTCCTACTTCTTTCCCACTTGTTTGTTGTTCTTGCGCTTGCTCTGGGTCAAAGTCTGATAAGGATAAAATAAGTGTTGGTTCCCAAAAATGAGTGCCATTGGGCCCCACCTGCAAATACCAGCTCAAATTAGGAAATAAAATGAATCAAATGTAATTTTTAATTATATTAATTAAATGAGCCAGCCATTTAAATATGGAGGAAGCAGAGTAATCAGACGCATGATTTTCATTCCAGTCAAAATTCATAGACTGTTTGCTTTCATTCTTGAATGTGTTTTGTTGCTGCTGATACAAACTTATTTCATATTTTTCTCAGTTGCCCTGGTCAATTATCTTTCTTCTCTCTCTATTCGACCCAATAAATACAATACAAGAAATATCATAGTATACATTACTGAACTAAAACCCCAGTAAAAGTCATGAATTTATAATCTTATAATATTTATTTAGTGGTTTTATACAGTAGCACAAACCACCTTCTGGTCACTTCAGAAGGTTAAGTATTTCTATCATTTAATCGTGTTTTTATTTGGGGGGATAATAACAGAGGTATCCCTAAAACATCAAATGAGTTCTATTCTCTAACTAAGTGCCATTTCAGGCTATTAAGAAGTAGTGACTGATTATTGAACAGTGCAATATATAACAAGAAAATTGTGACGCTTGTGTATTTTTCCCAGATAATTTGAAGTGTTCACCTCAGCCTCAAAGGACTTTTATCAGAAGAGGAACAGCCGTTAAATCTTGTATATTTTTTAACTTCTCCTGCACCAATAGAGCAAACTGTTGGGCTTCATGAAAGAGAGTTTTTGTTGTCTTTATTGATATCTGCGTTTACTTGATGGGGGCAAGAAGCTTTCTTCATGCCAGAGAAGCCATGGCTGGCTGCTTTAAACAATGTAGCAAAGGCTTTTAGATGCTTGACTACCCACTTATGCAGTGCAAGAATACCTACACAATATTGCTTTTTTGGCTTTGTAAGGATCTGTACAATTAGAATCACATTCTACTATTTTTATCACTTATTTTAGTTATTTTGCATATGTGTGACCTCATTTTGAGTGCCATAGTAAGAGTGAAATTGAACGGGACCCTACCCTATAGCATAATTGAAGAGTGGCGCTGACGGTGGCATTTTTTTAACCGAGTGGCAGGCGCTGTGAGGGTTCCTGTGGTTCGACTATCCATCACATAGCATTTGCTCCACCACATTCAGATGCTATGTCTGGATCGCCAACGTTAAGACAGAGTCATGCCTCTGCTAGCGCCAGCACCAGGCCTGAGTCACCTACGTCCACAGCGCAAATGGGTGGACACAGACTTGGCTTGCTCAGAGTCCCTTTTCTACGCCCGCCGGAACCCTTGGTCCTCATATCGGGGGGAGGTATGGGCCTTCGCTGGCAGGAATGGTTAGAAGACTTTGAAGACTTCATGAAAGGGTCTCATGTGACCGAGGAGGAGCAGCAACTGATTGCATTACGCAATTTAATCGGGAAAGATGTTGGTCAGATTATAAAGGAGCTTCCGGCTGACGCTGCTTCGTCCTATGCCAATGTGCGTGATGCACTAAACAGAAAATTTCTTCACAAACGGAACGTTGACTATGAAAGATATACATTCAATTTGGCGTCTTGAAGAAATACCCGCGACTAGATCTTAAAATGGACACGCACTTGGCCAAATTTGTTCTGGATAGTGGAGCATCTCTCAACTATATTTCAGTTGCAGAATACAAGAAAATGAGTCCACCACCACACTTGCATAAAGCCAACGTGCGGGTATACACTTGGATGTCAAAGAAACCACTTCCTTGTTTAGGACACTTCCCGACTGATCTCACGTACAAGGACAGAACTATTCCGGCCCACATTCATGTCATTGATGGTCCTGAAGCAGATTGTCTTCTTAGCTTGCCCACGGCGGAACGACTTCGACTAGTAGAAATTTTGTATAAAGTCGTTGATGAACCTGACATAGTTCACAAGTTTCCGAAGTTATTCACCGGACTTGGAAAGATGGCTCATTGCCAAGTTCGATTGCATATAAATGAACGTGTGACTCCTATAGCACAACATCACAGGAAAATTCCATTTCACCTTCAATAGTCTGTAGAGGAGGAACTGCAGGATCTTCTCCAGGCTGACATCATTGAGAGAACGTCAGGACCCACTCCCTGGGTCTCTCCAGTGGTGGTTGTGCCTAAAGAGGGCTCACCTGGCAAAGTGCGCCTCTGTGTAGATATGAGGGCACCCAACACCGCCATTGAAAGAGAAAGACACCTGGGGCCTCATATTAGCGACATGATCGTGTCACTCAATGGTGCGCAAATATTCTCCAAATTAGACCTTAACAAGGGCTATCACCAGTTGGAACTTCACGAAAAATCGAGATATATCACCACATTCTCTACTCAAAATGGGCCTGTTCAGATACAAAAGACTCAGCTTTGGGGTCTCCTCTGCTGCTGAGATTTTTCAGGAGGCCATCAGAAATGTAATTCATCACATTCCCAACACTCTAAACTACAGTGACGACATCTTAGTCTATGGAGCAACAATGCAAGAACACGACACAGCGCTGGACCGAGTCTGTCATGCTCTATTGGAGGCCAATCTCACTTTAAATAAAGACAAATGCGAATTCCACAAATCCACATTAAAATTCTTCGGACACATCTTCTCAGGCGCCGGAATGAAACCAGATCCAGAAAAGATTGCCGCTCTGAATGACACCCCCAGGCCGCGAGACGCGGGGGATGTACGTTCCTTCTTAGGCATGGCGAGCTACTGTGCACGCTATATCAAGGACTATGCCACTATCAGTTACCCCCTGAGAAAGCTGACCAAACAAAGACACCCATTTCAATGGACCACGAGATGTGATCAAGCCTTTCATGAAATCAAAGCTGCGGTTGAATCTGCCAACAATCTTGCATATTTCAATCCTAGAAGAAAAACTGAAATCACCGTGGATGCGAGTCCCGTAGGACTGGGAGCGATATTAGCTCAATATGACAGAGAGAGTGATCAACGGTATATTGTAGCATATGCCAGTCGGAGTCTCACGGACACAGAGAGAGCCTACTCCCAGCCTGAAAAGGAAAGCCTGGCGGTAGTCTGGGCCTGCGAACATTTTCACATCTTCATCTACGGGAAACACTTCACACTTATCACGGATCACCAGGCCCTGATAACCATCTTTGGAAATCCCCGAGCCAAAATGCCACCTAGAATAGAGCGCTGGGGCATCCGCCTTCAAGAATATACTTATACTATCATCCACAAGCCGGGAAAAGCTGCAAATCCTGCTGATTATATGTCCCGACATCCCAAGGCAACGTCCAAATCCAATCCATCATTAGCTGAGGAATACATCCATTTTGTAGTGGCTCAAGCCAAACCACCCGCAGTCCCTCTGGAGGCCATCCTTGACGCTACCAATGAAGATGCCACACTACAAAATGGAAAACATCGCATTCAGACAAACAGTTGGAGGCATTTGGAAGAATCCGGACAGAGTGAACAGATTGACAGTCAGGAACTGTCCTCTTTCAGGCATGTGAAGGATGAATTGTCCATCACCTCAGATGGTCTTATACTAAGACACAAACGGATCATCATCCCGAAACAGTTGCGCCAAGGAGTCATCAACCTAGCGCATGAAGGGCACAGAGGTATTGTAGCCACGAAGAGAGCGCTGCGGGAACGGGTCTGGTTCCCTATGCTGGATCAGATGGTGGAACTTACACTGAAAGACTGCCCACAGTGTCAGCTAGTAAGTCGAGAGGATCCACCTGCGCCGCTTCAAATGTCTGAACTGCCGGATGGCGTGTGGCATCATGTCGCAGTGGACTTCTTTGGACCGCTACAATGTGGCAAGTATATCCTGGTCATAATGGATGAATACTCACGCTTCCCAATTGCGCACCTCATAACGTCAACCAAAGCCGCCACCACTATACCGGTACTTGATGAGGTTTTTGCAGCATGGGGCATACCGAAGGTAGTAAAAACAGATAATGGCCCACCATTCAATGGGCAAGACTTCGCTGAATTTGCCAAGCACCTCAATTTCAGGCACCGGAAGATCACTCCTTTGTGGCCCCAGGCCAATGGAATGGTGGAAAGATTTATGGCCACTCTAAAGAAGACCATCCAGCAGGCAGAACTTTCAAAGTGTGATGTGCAAGTGTCTAAATGAAGTATTACGCACCTATCGAACCACACCGCATACTACCACAGGCAAATGTCCGGCAACATTAATGTTGGGTCGGACCGTGCGCACCAGAATACCAACTTGGGAAGATGCAGCTAGTGGTTTGTCTCAAGACTCTGAGCACGAAGAATTAGCAGCCACAGACTAACTGAAAAAGGAGTACATGAAGGAATATGCAGACCGACAGAGAAAAGCTGCACAGCCATCCATCCATGAGGGAGACTGGGTATTGGTGCGACAAGAACAACAGAGAAAAGCAGACTGTCGATATCATGCATGCCCACTGCTGGTGACAAAACAAAAAGGGACCATGAATACAGCTGCGTCGGAGAACAAGAGGATCACAAGGAACGTGACGCATTTTCAGAAATGCACACCCAATGTCCGAGAAGCATTGACTGCCCCTCACAGTGTGGCAACAGGAGATGCACCTGAGTCGATAAGTGATCATCGACCTTCCACGTCTCCTGACGAAAGGGAACGGGTGGCTCAAGAGGCTCATCTCCGGCTGCAACGAACTCATCGAAGACCAGTTCGCCCGATTGAAGAACTGTAACTATGTTGTTTTATATTATCGTTTAATCTGGCATGCACGGACACATCTAAAATAGTTAAAATTGTTTAAGAAGGGGGAAGATGTAATGTTGTGATATGTGCTGGGCGCTAGGACCGGCACATGAGGCTAAGAGGTGGGAGGAGAGCCGGGTGGCGGAAGAGGAGGGGCGAGCGAAGGTAGGGCAGAGCAGAGATAGGAAGGTAGTGGGTGCACGTGAATAAAGCTCCCCTTAATAAGAATAGTGTCTGTGTCATTTGTATTGGCGCAGCGACACTACAACAGGTTTTATGCAAATGACACCCAGTCCATTATTTTTGCACATGCGATTTCCTCCAGGAGATATCAGTAGGAAATTTTGCAGGCGAGCACTGTGATAAATTGCATACTATGTGTAAAAAACATACAAAAATACTTTTTCTCATAATTTGTCACTGCCTGGTGCAAAATGTGGAATCGGATGGAAAAAGTGATTTAATACCATGAGAAAACAATGTCTTTCAATGGACTTTGCGTCTCTTTACCCAGCCCTCAAAGCGAGGTCTGGTGCATTATGAAAGGAGCAGTGAAACAGCAGTGGAAATATAGGGTGGCATAATTATAGCACAAAATAGTTTTTAAGACAAACCTGCATGTGATGGATATAAACAAAACAGGAAAAAGTTTGATTGGGTGCGCTTTAAGAAACAAAACTGCCGACATGCAGGATTTGAGTTAATAATGAGTTGACAGATTATGATGCCTTTTCAATTCCTGTTTCCAGATGAAGGCTGTCTTCATTTTAGAGCACGTCAATTGAGATTATGCTACATGTTGCAAAGAGAAAAACACCCTCCTTCCTGTACCCTGCAGAACTGCCAATTACCTACCTAGATGATATGGCAGATTGGCAAGACTGCAGCAGATGAAACACTTCTGCAAGCTAAGATCCCCCAGGAAGCAAGTAAAAGAAATTTCTACTTTGAAGATTTCGTATTTGGCGGGAAACATTTCTCTCTGCTCATGTGAATTCCAATCCAAGCTGTGTTGCCTTGTGCCTCAAGACTATTATATCCTTCCATCCCGCAAAAATGCTGTTCAAATTATTTTCAAGTGTTACTCTGGAGACTTCACATGTGTTTTTGATCTATCGATATTTTACGCTTTAGTTTTTTATTATGCCTACGGTGTTCAGATAGGGCATTCATTCCATGAAATGCATTATTCACTACGAATAAAAAAATATACATTTTTTGTGTGCAACTTCGATCATTTTAAGAACACATGTTAATTAATCCCTGTATGCAAACCAATATTTTTGGTCAGCAGACACTTACATATCGTCTATTGTCAATGCTTCTACTGCCAGATCTTTTTAATCAAATATTACTAAACTACATTCGATTCAGTTTACTTTTATGGTTAAATTTATTTCTACATTTTTTGGCAACAGAAAAATCTTTTTTACTTCTATAATGTTAAAAACCTAGTTAAACATGTTTTCTATGAGATATGCCATTGAGCCTTTAACATCGATTAAAGAACATGATGAAACATCGATTCTCATTAATACGGTTGTCTTAATTCCGGATACCTTGTTAGTGTTTGGGAAACCACTTTTAGGAAGCTGTTTGTATACTCCAGTATTGATTATGGTAATTCTGGGCGGCTCATGGGGTTTCCATTGCAGGTTTGTGAAAGATCATAGAGCACCCCATAGGTCTTCCATATTGGTCTGTGGTGTCTTGTCTAAGCTGGTCCTAGGTAGTGCACTGAATAGATTTAAGTGGAGGACAGACGTGCTAAGCCTAAAATTCAGTCTCTCATTAAGGGGGGCTTCTTAGACGAATTGTTCTTGTTGGCAGACTTTGTTCGTTCTAAATTGTCACATATGTTTGCTGTTCACATTGCAATAGCCAGAGAACGGTTTTAAATTCTCTTTAGAAGTTTACCTTAATTCGAAACCTGTTTGCAGGTAGAATTTGTGCAAGTTCAGAGCTGGTAGACTTAAACAATTGAGCACAACATCTATTTTATGCTTTGTAATAAACTGACAGCATAATTGTGTTCTGTCCTGTATAACAAATTTAGAACCTGAGGACCTCATTTACTATATTTTGATGCACTGCAGCGCAGCAAGTCTTCCTGCTGTGCATAAAAAAAAAAAGGGGAGGAATGCGCAGTATCTTCAAGATACAGAGCATTCCTGTCCTTCTCTCCTGTGCCGGGAAACAAACAGCAGCCGTGCGCTAACGCAGAGACTCCTACGCGCCATGGTGCAAGGGTGGCTGCATTGCAGGGATGATTGCTATTGTGCAGGAAGGGACATGTTCCTGAACAAAAACAATCAATAATGGCATTTTGCTCTTTAGAGAAAGAGCAAAAAACAAGGAGAAATAAAAGTATTTCTCCTCGTTGTACCACTCCTACGCCTCCCCTGGTGAGGCGTAGGATTCTGACTCATTTCCCGGTTTATGACACTTTGTAAATCTGGGAATGTGTTAGGTTCCATGGATGTTGCGTGGGTGAACCCATAGCAACACCCATGGAACTTCTTTTTCATACAGAGTAATGCATGAAAGGGGCCCATATTTACACGTCCATGAAAGGTCATGCAGGTTACTTCACATGCCCTTGTAAATATCGGCAAGCACACTGCGCAGATGGTGCATCAAAAATAGTGATGCACTGGTGGTGCAATTGGCTTGTAAATAAGCCCCTGAGTGTCAACCCCCCCCACTTGCTCATTAGATCCTAATACGTGAAAAAGATTAAAAAAATGCCCTAGCAATTAGGATGGGGCACTCAGACTGGCCAGTATTTGGAGAGATATGCTGGCAACTGTGCTTCCTATTTGAGGCCTACTGGCATACAGGTATGCAGGAGGCTCACCATAACTTGGACGAAACTATAAAATATTTCAAAAACAAGAAATCGTCAAGCTGTCAGCAAGCTGAAAGCAGTGTATTGTATTTAGTAAAATATATTTAGTTTTTATTCTCATTCAGAAATGCTAAATATCTGGTATGGTGGAGGAGATTCTTCCTGTGGCTTTTCATCCAGAGTTATCACTCAATCCAGAGGATTGTCCGTTACCATCAAACTCTCCCTCAAGCTGCAGAAACACCCAGTTCCATTACTGGAAAACCCAAAGGATAAAATACTGTTTTGATATGAGCTAACATCCGCTATAGCGAAGGAACGTGCCCCCCGTTGAGAGCCAGCTGAAGGAAACGGGAAAAATAAAATGATAATACATTTTTATTTTATTTTTCCCGTTTAGCTTTAGAGCCGGCCAAGTCTGGGTGTGGCGAGTTGGGGAGGATTAGTGCACACCATAAATGTGCATGACGTTTTGGCCAGCCGTCTAAGGCTGGCCAAACCGCCATGCGCACTTAGGCTTCTCCAACCTAGCTGTCTGTCTGAGTAGCAAACCAAGCAGCTCAGATCAATCCTGGTGCTGCTCTCATGCTATTGAGAGCAGCACTGGGATTGGGTGGGGAGCCTGTGCTGGTGTCCCAGGGACTGCTGTAACACCATGAGGAGACAAAAGGAGCACCGAGGCGGCAGGCAGCATCGGAACAGGTACCTTTTTTAAAATTATAATTATTTTCCTAATCCCTAGCGACTGCAGCAGCCGCCACTGGCAAACATAAAGTTAACCATGTAATCTATTCTGGTTGATGCAAATGACCTTGGTTCTCAATCTCAAAAAAGGCTGTGCACATTACCCAGACTTTTGCAGTCACCATGCATATGTTTCCATATATTGCCACTTCGTCAGTATGTGACACTCATTTGGTAAATTGTGAAACCATTTTTTCAGCATTACTTGAACGAAGAAAATGTTATAGGATGCAGGGTAGTCATTTTTCTAAATGGAAAATATTGATTCATACATTGCACTATATGTGCCTATATTAACATACATTATCAGGAAAGTGTATTTATCCATGCATAAAAAAAAACCTCTAGGGAAGTACAAAATCTTCTTGAAGTAGCTACATTCGAGAAAGCCATGGATGGTGGGAAGGGTTTTATAGTTCGAAGGCCAGAACATGGAATGTGTACTGAATATGTCCAATGCCGTAAGCACCTTTCAGAAAGCAGACTAAAATGTTATTGATTAAAATGTTTCAGTGCTTGGATTTACTCTTTAGCTTATGTTACTCTTAAAACTTTGTTGACAGTGTAGCTGACTGTCACGCTAGCATGTGACACATGTGGGTCAACATCTACAGATGTGGCGGAATGACAGGGTTTCTGATGGCAGAGTTTCAGCTGGCTCCACCCTCGGTCAAAAACCTCTGACCTGATGGCCCCTCTGCATATCGGTCAACCTACTTATCTATAACTGTATTACTTGCAGGGCCTGACTGGCCTACAGGGCAATCAGGCTTTGACTGATTGGCTGGCCTGGCAAGTCAGTGTGCGTGCCGGTTTTTAGCAGTTTATGAGCCTGTTTCATGGCCAAATGGGCCGGTTTTTACTGTTTATTTTCCTGATATTGCCTGAAGCAGTTTTTTTTCCGGAGTTTTATATAGCCAAACTTGACCCAAAGGTATCAGAGCGCTTTACATGAGCACCAATTGCTTTGCAGATGGACACATTCATTTTGGTAGTCACAGGGGAGCCGATTCACAGAACTAATCTGAGATAAAATCCTAAACTTGCTACTTTTGGTATTCACAGAAGGCATTTAGTAGTAGTAAAGTTAGGACTCCTAACTTTACTACTAAATGCCTTTTGTGAATACCGAAAGTCGTAAAGTTAGGATTTTGACTCATTTTAGTAGTAGTAAAGTAAAAAGATTTCTCCTCATTCCGCCTGCTCTGGGGAAGCGTAAAGTTTTGGCGCAGCCCTAGATTTACGTGATATAGTAAATCTGGGGCAGTATCAAAATCCATTGGTATTGTGTGGGAAAACCCCACTGCAACACCCATGGAACGCCTCTTTGATGCAGAGTAAGGCAAGGCAGCGACTTGCGCTGCTTTGTCTTATTCCATATCTATGATGCCATGCAAAGCCACTGAGAGTGGCTTTGCATCGCTTCATAGATATGATTTAGAGGCCCCTATAGACTTTTGAGGGTATATTGTGGGCCCTGCAGTATCAGAAGTACAGCCATGGCCCGTCGTGAGGTGGGGTCAGGGCCGGCTTTAGCGCTGGTGGTGCCCGGTGCGTCAATCATTTTTGCCGCCACCACACCCATGACCACCTCTTCGGATTCTCTCACTACCACGAGGCAAAAGTGCCCCTCATCTCTCCAATCATAAGTTATTGCCAAACGTAGCACCCTCCCCCCCTTGAGGTCAGCGCCCAGTCCGGCCGCACCAGTCACACTGCCCTAAAGCGGCCCTGGGTGGGGTTGTGGGGAAGGGGTCCCCCTTGGCCAAAGGATTTTGTATATCTGTAGGCTACCCTACCAAGTTCTAACTGTCGGTAGTGTGTTCATTACAGGCAGCAAGCAGGAGTATTAGGGAAAGTTCGCCATGTTGTGCAGGGTTTGAGCTATCATTTTGCATTATGCTACAGCACACAGAGACCAGCTTTAATTAAAAAAAAAATCATAAATGTAGCAAACAGACTTGAAAACTGTATGACAACGATATCAAACTTAAAATGTCTGGCTTTTCATAGTGAAACTCTTTTGTGTGCTGAGCAAGAATATATTAAGCAGTGGGGAGTCAAAATCTTAATTGCTATGTGATTTTGATGAGCAGTGATGAGGATGGTTGTCTGCATAATGTTATGGTGCTTGTTGTGTGGTGGTCTGTGAGTGGCAGTGCAGTTGTGCAAGGGTAGAGTTGCATGGGTGGTGTGTAAGAGTACAGTCATTGAGATTATAGAAAATCCTGTGCAGTGGTAGTGCGGTATAGTGGGGTGGTAAAGTGTGCACTGGTATTGCAATGTGGTGATAGCATATTCAGATGTAGTAGTATAGTCCTTCAATTGTGGTTGTTTAGGCGTGGAGTTTTGGTACTAAGGATTTTGGGGTAGTAGCACAATGCAGGGGTAGCGCTGTGCTTTGTTATGTTGGTGCAGTCGTGGTGTGATAGTTTTCAATAAGGGGCGAGGTGGTAACACAGATGGGGTAGTAGTTTCAATGTGGTGAGTCTGGTTGGGCAGCAGTGGGTACAGGCAATTTCGGTAGGTCATAGAAACAGTGGAGGTGGCAGTGCAATTCTGATGGGTAGTGAAATGGTGAAATGTAGATGGTAGTGCATCACTGGGGGTTTGCGTTCACCAATGAGTAAAGGTAGTGTACATGTTTGGACTTGTATTGCAGTAGTGTGGTAATGTCAGGATAGTAGCATGCAAGAGATATTGTGTTAAGTTGTGGTGGCTGTGCTGTTTTGCTGCGTGGCAGTGTGGTGCTAGATGGTGGTAGTGATGGGAGTGGAAGTGAGATGTGTAAAGGCTGTGTGATGCAGAAGGTAGAAGTGGAGTTCTGTGGAGTACAGTGCTGGAGTTGGTAGTTTACTTGCAAGAGATGGCAGCAAAGCCCCTGGAGGTATGTGGTTGAACCTGTTACAAGGAGGTCCCGTAGTGGCAGTGTTTTCCTAGAAACATTTCAGTGACGTCTTTTGGGAATCCGTGGAAGGTGCAGAAGATTGAAATTGCAGTCTTGTGCTGAAAACAGAGTGGACCTAGAGGGTGGCAGTGCCCTCCTGGGGTTGTCATGGGGTTTTGGCAGTAGAAGTGTGGTCCTAAGCGGACGGTGGATTTCTGGGTGTTGTCGGTATAGTCCTGGGCATGCAGTGTGATAAAAGGGCAGTTTATTATGCTTTTCGGTGCACGCAGGTTGAATCAGCAGTCCACTGGTTTGTAAGTGTGGTTTCTAGGGTTGCATTGTGGTTCTGGGATGGTAGTGCAGTCCTAGGGTGGTTGTGCGTACTTGGGTGGTTCAGGATGAGGCTTAATGGCTAGAGATGCCGACTTTGAAGCGGAGGAACCGTTCAAGTCTGGCGAGAGGCTCAAACATCCTGTGATTCTGGGTAAATCACTTAACCTCAACCTGCGTAGATTTTTTTTTTTAATGAATTTGTCCGTCTGTAATGGAACTGGTGCTCATGTAAAGCGCTCTGATGCCTTCGGTTGAGCTCGCGTCATATAAAACTTATATATATATATTTATATGTATATATATATATATATATATATATATATATATATATATATATATATCTATATATATCTCCTTGGTTGTGAGTGTGGATATGGGTGACAGTAGCAATACCTTTTGGGGTAGCAGTGAGGTCCTAAAATCAGAGACTAAAGAGCTGGATTTGTCAGTGTGTCCTTGGGTATTGATGTGGTATTGTTGCAAAATGGTGCAGCTCTAAATGTTGTAGTGCAGTCTGAAGGTGGCCCCTCAGTACTATGGAGTAGTATTGTGGTCTCTGCATAGTAGGAGAGGCAAAGCAGCCCTAGAGGTGGTTGTGTAGTGATGGCAGTAACAAGGGCATAAGCACAGTGCCATATCCAAATCTGAATTAGTCGATTGACAAAAAAAAAATCATACGCATAAAAAAATATTTTTAATATTACAAATATTTGGGGGTATGGCTTGAGCCACCGAAGGTTGACCGCAACTCTTTGAAGCTCCGCGCCTCGACCGGGACCGCTTTTCTTCCCGAAGCGGCAGCACAAGTCGTTGAACTTCATGAAGTGAAGGCTCTGGAGGCGCTGATGTGGGGGCACAGGCAGCTGCTATTTTTTTATTTTCTCAAGCCGGTTTTTGCCCTGTTTCCCCCGCGTTGCGTTCTCCTCAGGGACTCGGCCGTCATTTTGAATACCGCGGGAGGCGGCAATAGGCTGCAATGCACAGCCAATCTTTTCAAATACTCTCCAATGCTGGCAACAATTTGAATCCTGCGGATAGCAGATCCTAACTGCCTATTGGAAGAGCTCTGGCTAAATTAACCCTCATTTTACCTTTTCAAAGCCTTCTACTTATATTAGGTTACTAATGACCTATGCTGGTGGCTTCTGTATGTTCTCCTCTGCCTCTCTCTTGTTTTTCTAGGGGAGAGAGGGGGGGAGAGGAAAAGAAACAAGACAATATCTAATTTTTGACCCTAAGCAATCTTTTACAAATCTTGGATTTCGACATTACTAATCAAGTGCAACCTAGTGTCTTTTGAGGCTACATTGCATCAGTGTTATATAGTCTTTTGCCTTTATATGAAACCCCCTTCCTCCTTCAGTCAAAAGGGCGCCTCTGCAACCATGACTTCTCTCCGAAAAGATTCTGCTACTGCTGCTTCTAAACGCCAAAAGAAAGACCCTGGTTCTCCTACAAAATCTCCATTACCCATAAGGCTGGACGATCTCATGGAGGAAATAAAGCTTATGAAACCCTTTGTTATCGACACTAATGCTACCCTTCAGAGACTAGAGGAGAAATGGTCCAACTTGGAGTCAAGGGCATCGATGGTGGAGCAGAAGATCAGTGACGCTCAGGATATGAGCCCTAAAGTTGAAGTTATGTCCAAAGAAATAGCTCTTCTTAAACAACAAACAGAGGACTTGGAAAATCGCAACAGGCGCAATAATCTTAGAATTTATGGTATTCCTGAAGGGGAAGAGGGGCCTGACATGCTTGCCTTTCTTGGAATTCACATTCCTAAAATAGTTTGTCTTAAGGAAGGTACCACACTTAATCTGCAACGAGCACATCGTATGGACCCAAATTTGGAGGGTCTCCTTCTTCTACATCATCAGTCAGTCGCCCCAGAGGGATAATTGTCCTTTTTTTTGGAACATACAGAGCTGTTAATGGTTCTGTCGGCTGCAAAGCAGAGGAAGCTGATGCTGTGGTCTGCCCAAAAAGTCTTTTTTTCACAGGATGTGGCTCGTGCCACTGCTGCCAGTCGTAAGGAGTTCCTTTCCTATCACCCTGCTCCTCGTTCCATGAACGCCAGATATGGTCTTGTACATCCCTGTTTTTTTAAAGTCACCTACAAGGAGAGGACACACTCATTTGACCGCCCTGAGGTCTTACGCCAGTTTATTTTTTGCCACAAAGGAGAAGATATGGACTTTGGGAAAACATGAACACTGACTTTTTTACTAATTTTTTGCTTAATTTTCCCCAACCTATATGTCCTGATGGTTCACGCCTTATCTTTTTCGCCCCTGTTTGTTTATTTAACTCGTGGTTGTTGTATGTCTGTCTCTTTATGGGGCAATTCCTTATTAAATATATGTTTTTTTCTTTTTACAGATGTCTCTTGTCTAGCACGGACACCCCTCCTTGATGTTTTTTCCTTTCCTGTGTCTCCCGTCTCATTCCTAGTGTATATAGTTCTTCCCTACATGTTGGTAAGTGTTGATTCCATCTCCAAGTATGCTCACACCTTATGATCGTTTGCTATAATATTTATCTTTCTGAGTCAATTTTATCTCACCAAGTTATTTCTGTCCTCCATACCTTTCTAGCTGCTGCTCCTTACTTAATTTCTTTTCATTAACCTATTTAGTGGTCTCTGTCGTTTTTCTTTGACTTCGTTGACTCTGTCGCCTGTCTTTCCCTCGCGGCTCCTCGCCCCTCATGCTGTTCCTTTCAGTCTGGTTCTTAATTTCGCTTACCTTGACTAAAGTCTCTTGGCTTCCTGTCAACTTCCCTTTTCTTATTATTCATACCTTCTTTCCGTATCTTTTTCTTTTTTTACTCTATTCTTATTTCTTCTTTCTTACTCTTTTTTTTGTGTTGTTGTTTTTCTTTTTTCCTTTTTCTCTCTATATTACTATCTCAGTATATTTCTGTCTATCTTTCCTACCTTGTTTTTCATCCTTTTAACATCCATTTTTCCATTTATTCCTATTGCATACTTTATTACTAGTCGGCTTTACATTTTTGCATGCTGAATTCACAATTTTACCAATTTTAGAATGCTCATGGTTGTGCATACTGTTTCTCCCTTCTCATTATGACTGACAATGTTCGTATTGTTTCTTGGAATGTGAAGGGTCTGCGTAATCCTATCAAGAAACAAAGGGTACTTACCCATTTATCTAGACTACATTGCAAAATTGCAATGTTACAAGAAACTCATCTTACAGAAAATTATATTAATTCTCTCAAAAAGCACTGGGTGGGTCATGTTTATTGTTCCCCAGCTAGAGATAGTAAAAACGGAGTGGTGACATTATTTCATAAATCTCTTTCCCTTAATATAGAAAAGGAGGAGAAGGCATATTGATGGCACATGGCTTCTTTTATACCTGGTTATAAACGGTTCACCTATTTCTCTCCTTAACATTTACGGTCCCACTGGTATTGATTCACAGTTTTGGCAGTCCATGTCGCAAGTCCTACACTCCTGTCCTAATTCCAACCTCCTGGTGGGCGGGGATTGCAATCAGGTTGTGGAACCCTTCATTGACAGGAAATCCACTTCTAGATATATCCCCAACAAGATGCAAAAAACCTTTACGAGCACTATTCGCTCAAGAGGTTTGTCGGATGCCTGGAGGATATACAATCCAGATAATTTGGAATTTACCTTTTACTCTCCTACACATAACTCAAAATCTAGGATTGATTACATTATTTAGAGCCCTCATCTTCTTACTAACCTAACTCATGCAGAAATCAGTTCCATACTCATTTACGACCACACTCCTGTGTTTATCAATTTAGACCTTCCCTCTGAACCTTCCAAACCACGTAGGTGGGGCTTTAATAATTATTTACTTAAAGACCCTACTTTTATTGGGCACTTCAAAGATTTCCTATCAGAATTTTTCCTCATTAATACCAATCCGGACTTACTTTTTCATATTACCTGGGACGCTTTTAATGCGACAGCAAGAGGTTTTATCATAGACTATGTGGCTACCAAGAAGAAAAACTCCTTAAGGACTCAACTTCCCTATTATCTTTTATTAAGAAGCTTGAACATGCTTACTTCTCTTCTAACAATGACGCTAGTCTTAAACAATTAGTTCAAGCTAAAATAAATTTTAACAGAAAATCAATGGAGGAAGCCTCTGGGACGTTATTAAAAATCAATTCCAAATTCTATGGCGGACGCAATAGAGCTGGTAAATTGCTAGCGCACTATTTGAAAGTCAAATCCCAAAAATCTAAAATAGCCAATATTATTGATGATAAAGGCGTTAATCACCTCAAAGACGAGGAGATATTAAAATGCTTTATGAATTTTTATAAAAACCTATACACTCCTGAATCTTCTCCTTCTGATACTGCTTTGGATTTGTTTTTCAATTCTCTGCCTCCTCGTTCCTCCCCTCCCACCGACTGTTCCTTGTTGGATAAAGACCTGTCCCTTTCCAAGATCAAGCTAACTTTAGCTCAGTTACCTAAAGATAAGGCCCCGGGCCCCGATGGCTTTACCGCTGAGTTTTATTCCTACTTTTCTCAGACTCTTCTCCCATATCTTTTATCTCTTTTTCAGTACTGTATCTCTCATAATGAGGCTTGTGGCACTTTTTTAGAGGCCATGATCTGTTTGATCCCAAAGAAGGATAAAGATCTCTCATCTTGTGCTAAATATTGCCCTATTTCTTTAATAAATTTAGATTGTAAAATTGTTGCTAAGGTTTTGGCCCTTTGTATTAATCAGGTAATTCCGGATTTGGTCGACCCTGAACAGAGGGGTTTTGTCAAAGGAAGAACACTGGCAGACAATTCAAGAACTTTTTTAAACATAATTCATCTTGCATCTAAGAGCGCCTCACCTGTCGCAGCTATTACCTTAGATGCTGAGAAAGCCTTTGATCGCGTTCATTGGCTTTTCATGTTGCGGGCACTCAAATGGCATGGTTTCGGTCCTACAATCTTATCTTATATAAGTCTGCTATACTCTTCCCCGACCACTTTGGTTTTTGTTAATGGTTCTCAATCTCCTTATTTTGCCCTTCAAAGGGGCACTCGTCAAGGCTGCCCTCTTTCGCCTTTGCTCCTTATATTATCTCTTTAACCTTTTCTTCACTCTCTACGACATTCCTCTTTATTTCGAGGCTTTATTTACAAATCCACTGAAGTCAAGTTCACTGCTTATGCAGATGATATTTTGTTATATATCTAAGACCCTATTAACTCTCTACCCGCCTTTACAGACATCCTTTCTTCCTATGCCGCCTTGTCGGGTTATAAATTAAACTTCTCTAAATCTGAAGTACTTCCACTAAATAAATACTGCTTAAAAAATATGTTCGAGGCGCAGGGAAAGCAAGATGGCTCTGGCGTAGTTTTGCCGTAGCGGAGCCCTCGCCTCACCCCCCTGAAGCACCACAAAAGTTCCTCCACGGTTTGTCGGCTTACCTGCGGAAGAGAACGGAGGAGGGGCTCGACACGGATGCAGCCCAGTCGGCGGTCACTGGAGGTTTGTGCGTCTTCCCGACAGCGAGCGGAGGCTGTCGGCGGGCCCGGCATACCTGCACTGGAGTCCTCGGGGGCGCACGCTGTGATTATCGCGGTGAAGAGGCGGAGACCTGGTGTGATTAGCGTCTTGGCTGCTAGGCTCACCCGATCTCTTTACAACACCTTGAGGTCGTGGGCGGGTCTCGCTGCCTCCATCAGTTTCGTATCTGCCCGGAAGACACGGGCTGCTGCAACTGACACCAGCCAGATACCGGGAGGTAAAGGAATGCCTCCAAAAGCATCGAGGCAAGTAAAAGAAACTCTGGGGCGGATTTAGCCCAGCTACAGGGATCGAGACAGGAGGCCCCTCCAGTAAATCCCGGAGCTAATGCAAGTAAGCCCAGCGAGTCCTGTACCTTAAAAAAACAACAGGATAATATGGGGGCCGGGAAGTGGAGGAATATAATGGAGCGGGGGCAAACTGGGGGCAAGAAAACAACCGCATTCAAAACCGCAGAGGATCTAGGGGCAATATCGGAAGGGGATAATGCAGCCACCACCGCTGTCCCATCCCAGCCAGCCATCACAGACTTCTTTAAGACTAAGGAGGGGCCAGGGGGTCATATGCTCTGCGAATCTGCAAACTCAAGCAAAAATGTGAGTGATACTACTGGAGCACGAAGGGAGGAGGTTTTTGAAGGAAACGAAACTCCATATAGTGGGACGGATAATGAATTATCACTAAGCAATACTTCAAGGATGCCCCCTCAAACTTGGGTTGGTGATCAATCAATCAATCATGTCACTTATAAAGCGCACTAGATACCCATGAGGGTCTCAAGGCGCTGGGGGAAGAGGGGGGTGGTGCTGCTACTGATCGAAGAGCCAGGTCTTGAGGAGTCTTCTGAAGGCCAGTAGGTCTTGGGTCTGTCGGAGGTTGGTGGGGAGGGTGTTCCAGGTCTTGGCGGCGAGGTGGGAGAAGGATCTGCCGCCGGCGGTCGTTTTCCGGATGCGGGGGACTGTGGCGAGGGCGATCAGGAAACAGCAGCCAATGCAAAAGGCACCCCAAGAGGTGTTCCGCAGGGTGGCACCAGGGTTGAACTTCACAGTATGGCAGACCCGCAACCCTATGTGCAGCCTCTTTTGCCTGAAGGCTCTTACAGCACAGGCCCTGAGGGTTTATTAGGAGCTGATATAATATCTGATGGCATAGATAAATTATTTTCTCTCACGGAGGATTCGCATTCAGGAACTTCCGAGTCCGGACGTAGTGATACAGAGGACAGATTATCAGCCTCTGGCTCGAGCACGCTTGAGGCACCTGAGACTGCTTTTAAACACCAGAAATCTCGAAGGAGCTTTAAAGGATCTAAAGGCCACTCTGGGGCTTGAAAAAAGAAAGGAAAGCACAGCTCCGGCACAGGGTTAAAATGGGACTGCTCCCATTCAAGGATCCTGGGCCCCCCGGATTCAGTGTCTATGCATGCTGGAAGCTCCGTAGCTGAACAACAGGGTGAGGCTGCTGCCAACATAAACCCGGCTCTGAGTTTGATTTTGGAGTCAATTAGAGAACATCGGGCAGAAACAAGGGCTGATGGAAAGAAAGCAAGACAGGCCACAAAGAAACTGGAGGGCGCAGTACGGAAAGTGGGGAGAACCTGTCTAGAGATTGGAGAACGGTTAGATGCAATGGAAGAAAGAACTTCTCTGGTAGAAAAAGATCTGGTCGTTGTAAGAGAACAGAAGAAGAATCATGAAGCTCAACTTACGGACGTCATGTGGAAACTAGAGGACTTGGAAAACCGCCAGAGAAGAAATAATCTGCGTTTCCTGGGCATTAAGGAGGGATTGGAACGGAATGATATCCGCTTGTTTATTCTGGACCTCCTCAGAACTTCCTTTCCCGAACTCTCAGGGTGGGATTGGGAGCAGGAAATACAGAGGGTTCATAGATTTCCTTTTGTCCGTAATAAAACCCACAGCCAGGAATCAACTCAGCCGAGGGCCTTTTTGTTTTTTTTCGGTAATTATTCGTTGAGACAGGAAATATTTGAGAAAGCTCATCCTGAGCCAAGAAGGCAGTACAAGGGGTCATCTTTCTTCGTCCGCCCGGACTTCTGCCACATTACCGTTGAGCGCAGGTGGTGTTTACGACAGTTAATCAAACCTTAGCAAGACGCCGGCTTTGAGGCATTTTTGTTGGCCCCGGCCAGGCTGAAAACTATTGTGAGAGGCTCGGTAAAGTTTTTTACCTCTGAGATACAGGCCAGAGAGCATCTGGTGGAGGCTCAAGTAGAGAAAAGAAATCTATAAACAGTTTGTTAAAGGTGTTCGGATCGAATTGCTTAAGACAGGGGGTTTCAATAGATAGCCGGGAGATGGGAGAGTCGTTCCTGCTCTATATGTTTCTTCTCTATTTTTTTGTGGCTTTATCTCTTTTCTGGCAGCTCCTGTTTTTTCTTCTCACTATGGGCCTCTATATAAAAGAGAGGAATCTGCCATCCGGAGGCTGTCTCCACATTATAAATAGATAACTTAGGCTATAATTGTGGCTCGGTGCACAGGGGGGCAAGGGGCTACGGTGTTTCTCGCTATCTCTATCACACAGACCTGGTTGGTCTGGATGCTTTCAAGGGCAGGGGGAGGGATAAGGGAGTAGGTGGGGTGCGAGGGGGGGTTTGGGCAGGGGGTTACTTGTCAAAAAGTTAGTATGCAATTTGCAGGCAAAGAGTGTCTTCTGTTTTTTAGAATTTTGGGAAGTATTAAAAGATGATGAACAATGTATATATGAAAGTCAATCAGAAAATTTGTTTTCTAGACAGGGCGATGTTAACAACAGGAGGAAGGGTATATGTACAGGCAAGATGATACATTGCCACTATGGTTAAGATACGCATAGCCTCTATAAATATTTGTGGCCTAAACGATGGGGCTAAAAGGAGGAGGATTAGTAAAGATCTTACATTTCTACAAGCAGACTTGTTGTGTCTTCAGGAGACCCACATAGCCTGCAATGACAGTAACATGCTTAACTCTTTAGGCTTAAATGTTCTTGCCCATACAACACAAGACGTGAGGACTAAGGGGGTCGCCATTCTAACGAAAGGTGGGGTCATTATGCAGGGGGGAAAGGCTGTGGACAAGAATGGTAGATGGATAATTATGGAAAGTTGGGGTGGGTCAGAAACGTTTAAGCTATGTTCCATCTATGCTCCAGTATTGGACGATCCTGGGCTGCTGAATTTCCTAGCGATTGAGTTACCCTCTTGGCCTGCTCCATACATAGTGTGTGGGGACTTTAATATTATTGGTTCTAGAGGAGACACAGAAAGGAATGGGGCATCCAGCAAAGGGCGGAAATCTAAATCTTCTAGGGCGATGAAAAACTTCTTAAGGGATATCGGTCTGGTGGATGTATGGCCTAGCCTGAGGGCTCAGGAGCCAGGCTATACTTATTATTCAGTAACAGACTACAGGAGGTAGCCCATAAACCCTAAGGAGACCAGGGCAATAATCTGTAACAAACAACAGGCTGACTCCTGCCGGTCGTCGCAATTCATTTCTGCGTGCCTAGCGGATATCTAATATCCCGCATTAGAGAAAGTAATCTCGTTACCCCGTCTCTGTGATTCCCAAGTTCATTGATGATTCCCTAAACCACGTTCTTGGACTGATCCCCTATTGTCTATCTCGACACTGCAATTTAAATAAAACGTAACCTGGTCCTGATGATGGCCTAACACTTCTGCAGGCCGAAATGCCATCGACTTCCACAGCAGAACCCTTGGCACCCCTATACACGGATACCCTACTCATTTGAAATTTGTATTCATTTACCATTAATTGTCGCAGTATCCTAAATATGTAAACCTTTGTTTTTTATCTCACTTGTCTCCTGTTGCGCCCACTGCCCTCGCTGTATATACCACGCCGTCACTATACTTCACGAGCACTTGTGCACAGTATTTTGTTGGTTACATGACATTTAATGTAACGCAGTGCTACTGACCCATGTGCTTGTACATATGAAGTTGAATATGTCCAACATGCTTGTCAATTGAATTATACTTTACATTTATATGAGAATGTCTCCCTGGCTTTTCTTCCCCTTTGGATTTCATCCGTTGCAATTAATTGTGCCACATATATTTGGCCTGTGAATAATACCCTTGAGACATTGTTGTTTGTTATATACTTATTATTCGGCACCCCATGGCAAGTTTGCTAGGCTTGATTATTTTTTATCTCACCATCCCTACTCCAGGAGGCCCGGGTAGAGCTCTTCCCTAGGGTGATGTCAGATCACAATCCCCTTGTTTTTTAATTCTCCCTGGCAGGGCTAAGAAAGGAGCATAAGAGGTGGACTTTTGAGAGAGCACTTCTTTCTGATCAGGAGTACGTTGACTATATGAAGGGGTGGATTGTGGAGTTTTTTTAGTAACAATAAGGATAGCGCCTCCCCCGGAATGATTTGGGATGGTTTTAATGCATCAGTACGAGGTGAGACACTCCGATATAGCCTGATTAAACAGAAAAAAGGAGCAGCCCAGATTAAAGGGTACTATCAAAGGCTCGCCCTTCTCGAAATAGAGCTTATTAATACTGTGAGTAACGGAAGAGACATCACCTCAGTTATTAATCTAATAGCGGTCACTAAAGCCTCTTTAAATTATTTCAATGCCGAGAAGACAGCAGGTAGATATCTTACTAAAAGGCAGCAGTGTTATGAATACAGTGAGAATGTTGGGCGATTGTTAGCAGTCAGGGCCAGGCAAAAAATTGCTGCAGGACATATTAAGCGGGTTATGAATAGGGAGGGTGACATAGTCTCTGACCCCGCAGATATTAGGGAGGCATTTAGGGGGTTCTATGAGGAGTTGCACGATGATTGGGGGGAATTTGCACCGAATGTGAGGGTCCCCCAGGAGGAGGGCCTCCTGCTGGGGTCGGAAATTTCCCAGGAGGAGCTCCATCTGGCTCTTCAAGCTCTTCCATCGAGTAAGGCCATGGGGACTGATTGTATTCCGTTAGAATTTTATAAAACCTTTGTCAATGAAATCACCCAGGAACTACTTGGATTATTTAAAGAGGTGAGGGAAGGGGCGGCACCACCAGATACATGGGGTACCGCCAACATTGTAATTTTTTTAAAGAAAGGAAAAGATCCCATGAATCTGGGCTCCTACAGGCCGATAACACTCTTAAATAGCGACACTAAGCTATACTCAAAGATTCTGGCTACTCGATTGAATAAGGTAATGCATCATCTGGTTTCAGTATGGCAGCATGGATTTATTCAGGGGAGAGGGACTGCTGACCATGTTAGGCGTGTCATCTCACTTTTGGATGCTACCGAGGCCCTCACAAAACCTATGGGGGTGGCCTTTTTAGACGCTGAGAAGGCCTTCGATAGGGTGTTGTGGGGATACCTATGGAGGGTCTTGGAAGCCAATGGTCTAGGGGGCTCCTTTATTAGAGCAGTACAGGTTCTGTACTTTAATCCTACAGCACGACTACAGATAATGGGTGAAGAGTCCGGGACCTTTTCAATTGGCAGGGGAACTAGACAGGAGTGTCCCTCATCTCCCTTGCTATTCGCGCTATATATAGATTCCCTCCTTAGACGGTTGGAGGCATCTCCAGACATTTCGCCTATAACTCTACATGGCTGGGATACGAAATTATTGGCTTATGCAGATGATGTGGCAATTATTACTGCCGACCCTGAGAGGGAATTGCTCGCGGTTGAAACCATTGCGGAAAAGTTTGGGACATATTCGGGGTTTTCTTTGAACAAGGCAAAGACTCAGATCTTGACAAATAGATATATCACTTCCACTTATAGTAGGATTGTGGAGTTAGCAGTTTATTTAGAAATACACATCACGGCAAAGATAGAAGACATCGTGGACATAAACTTGGCTCCTATAATGGGGAAGATAAGGAACAATATGCGGCGATGGGATAATTTAAAGTTCTCTATTATTGGAAGATGCAATTTAATTAAAATGATGATTTTACCTAAATTACTGTATATATTTCGCACGATTCCTTTAGAAATACACAATGACTGGTTCAGGTTAATTGAGAGAGAGGTGGCGAGATTCATTTGGTCATATGGCAGAACCAGAAGATCCAATGCATTTTTGTCCCTCCCCAGGGACAGAGGCAGGCTGGCGCTTCCCAACTTTAAATTGTATTACCTCACTGCATCTCTGCAATATTATTGCCCCCTTTTCGGAACTAGGCAGAGAGGAGAATATGGTCCCAGTTTTATTCCATCAATTTACGAGATGATGATTGGATCACGGGCTAATGGATGCCTCTTAAAGATCTATGAACCAAGTTATTTTTAAAGAACACGGTTCAAGACTTTGATTACTGCATTCCGCAACTGGGCAGGTGTCCGGAAAAAGCTGGGAATGGGTAGGTTTAGCAGATATACCCCCTTGGTTGGTAATGATCAACTACCAAAGGTTTTACAGGATGACTGCCTGGCAAGGTGGGAACAGGGTGGTTTTTATAGGATAGAGGATATGCTGGCTGAGGACCATATAGCATCGTTCGAAATAGTTAGGGAAAGATTTAACATGGGTCATCAGGACTTCTTCAAATTTTTGCAACTGAGGGATTTTCTCCTTAAAAAAAGCAGGCAGAGCCGCTGGCTTTTCAAAAGTATCCCTCATTGAATTATTAATAAGGCCCTCTAGCACTACGATTTCACAATTGTATAACTGTATGCTGGAAGGTGTGACGGATGATGTGGATAGGCATGGGCAGAAGTGGAACGACAGGTTTGGGGTCCGGGAGTCTCATTTCTTGGAATCACTGGAGATGGGCAACTCCATACTATGCTCTGCAAACCTGCGGGCGCAAAGTTTTAAAACCCTTTTTGATTTGTACATCAAACCTGCAAAAATAGCAAAGTGGGGAGGAGTGGAAGGGGCCCAGTGCTTCAGGTGCAAGACATACGGCGCGGATTTGGTTCATATCTTCGCTACATGCCCAAAAATTGAACCTATTGGTCGAGAAATAGCTGGCTTTTTGCAGCATATATTGAAAGAAGATGTCCTGCTTTCACCTCAGCTGATGCTACTAGGTGTAAATGAGCGAAATGGGAAAATCGGGGAGGAGCTTACTTTTATAGCAATGGCAGTGTTCAGACTCTGTGTCGCATCAGCCTGGCTAGACTCCTCTCCCCCGACCTTTCAGCAGTGGAAAGGTCGCTTCCTACACATATTTAATCTGGAAAAAGCACTATATGATCGGAGAGGGAGAAAAAGTAGGCTCAAAGGAAAGAGGATCTGGGGGCCACTAACCTCATGGATGGCTCAACTTGCCCTGTTAGAATGAACATCGAGGCAATGTTTAATTATGGTCCTTTTCCTTTTTGTCTGTGTTTTAAAATTTGTGCTGAATATGTATGAATTTTGATGACACAGGTGTATGTATTTATTCCCATTTATTATATTCTTGATACTTCCACGGCACCCTGTGTTTTATAATTATCGAAAACGCATAGATCTTAGTAACTTATTCTTAGGCCTTCTTAATTTCACGCCCATATAAGAAGTTATTGTCTACGTTTCTTTTTTGAATGATGTTTATTAATTCTATAGTAATGATTGACGTAAGGGAAATATGGTTTCTCTGAATTGTATCTATATGCATTTTTTCTGTGCTGCATTTGCATCTCTCTTCAGCTTTATGTTTCTTTTTGTTTTGAATTATGTAAAAATAAAAATAAAATAAAAAAATATATATATATATATTCCAAGGAGCGGGTCTCAAATGGAATACTAATTGCATTACGTGTTTAGGGGTCAAATACTCCTCGTCCATTGCTAATACGGTTCAACTTAATTTAGAAGATCTTTTATTAAAGGTGACTCGTATGGCTGAGAAATGGTCTCCCTTATTTTTATCTTCGTGGGGTAGATTGGACACAATCAAAATGATGATGTTCCCCATTATTAACTTCTATTTGTCCATGCTTCCTGTGAGGCTTCCATTAAAGTTGTTTAAAACTCTCAATAGTACTATAAGTAAATTTCTTTGGAATAACCGGAAAGCCCGCATTTCTTTATTTTCTTTGTCTGCACCTAAAGATCGGTGTGGTGTCAATTTCCCCAACTTCTGACAGTATCATTCTTCCTTTCTAATCCGTCAGGTTCTACCATATTTATCCTCTACCGAAACACCCCTCTTATCAGTTTGGCATAGATTGGAAGATTCCCTGATTCATCCCTTTCCCTTTTCCTCGCTAGCCTATTTTTCTCATCCTCCTCGCTCATTTAAGTCCCCCACCACTTCACAATTCATATTGACTTTTAATCCGATCCTTAACAAGTCTCTTTCACCTTTGTAAGCATTCCTAGATTCCTCAATATGGCACAATAAGTCCATTAAACTTTCCAATCGTACTATTTTTTGGAAAGACTGGGTGACAAAGGGATAATCCAAGTCAAACATTTACTCCAAGATTCGCATTTTTTATCCCCTCAGGAAGTTCAATCTAAATACGGCTTGCCCACTTCCTCCCTTCTTAAATATGATTCGTTAAGAAAGCTCTTAACCCAACAGTTTTCTCTTCTCTTTAGTTCTCCTTCCTCTAAAATAGACCGCTCATTAGAGCCTTTATCTACCACATCTTCCGTTCGGGCCTCCCATATTTATAAATACCTTCATTTTTCGCTTCCCAATCGCCCCAAGAGTAAAACTGAACTTTTATGGGAATCAGATTTGCAGCATACTCTCTCTGTTCACACATGGAACTCTATCTGGACACGAATACAACACACCTCCTGTAATGCCAGCACCACTCAACCCTTTATTACTTTTATCAGAGGTTATACTTAACCTCATTGTCTATCACCAAATACAGCTCTGAATTATCAACTAATTGTTGGTCTTGCACAAATACCCCGGGCACATATCTACATTCCTATTTTCTTTGTCCTAGTATTTCCTCTTTCCGGACAAAGGTATGTAAAGCAATCACCTCCATCTGCTCTGTCAATTTTCATTTTCATTTTTACTCTATATTCTTGGGCAGTAATTCTGTTA
Source organism: Calotriton arnoldi (assembly GCA_963921515.1). Taxonomy (NCBI): domain Eukaryota; kingdom Metazoa; phylum Chordata; class Amphibia; order Caudata; family Salamandridae; genus Calotriton; species Calotriton arnoldi. Next base: position 149,639 of record CAWUFW010006992.1, read on the forward strand.
ATTGGTTTGGTGCTCGTAAGATGGGCATGTTTGTGGATTTGTTGCTTGCTATTGCCTTTCAGGTTATTACCTCTAATTGGAAGCATTCCATTAAGGTCACTTTTTCTAACTGGTGAAATCTTCTTTGCTATCATCACAGACTGGATAGAGCTTTTGCCACTACTTCTCAACAACTCCTTCGAAAAGACGCCTTCTGGTCTCCACTCACTAACTGCTTATCCTCTTCTGCTATACGCAACAAAGATAGTACTTTTGTTTTCCAGCCGCCTTGAGTATTGTACTGTACTGTATCCTTCTTATATTGTTCATATTAAGATAATATATTAATATCATTTTGTTATCTGAAAGTTTTTTAGTACTTGTACCGGATGTTCTTATTTATTATATTTGGTAAGGATGTTGACCTCTTGTTGTTTTCTTTCTTTTTCTCTTTTTCTCTCTCTATCTTTTCTTTCTGTATCTGTAAAATATAAAATGCTTATCGGTTATGGCACATAATTCTTTATTACTGCTTCTAGCTTTTGGTTTTATTTTTTGTCAATAATAGTTACATGAGGTTTTTCATTTTACCATGCTCATTTATATTAGGTGATATTTCTAGTAATTTTTTATAATCGTTGTTGTAATGTTGTACCCTTGCTCTTATTTGCTTCAATAAAGCACTTTAAATAAAATAAAAAATAAAAAAATTACAAATATTTATCTTAAAATACATGGCGTATTTATATCAGTCAATAAAAGATATCAGGACTTCTGTTACAATACAACTGCATATCTGGATTACAAACTTTGATCTTACTATATTCAAAATTACGTTTTCGAAGTGAGACTCAGCTATTTGGAAGTTGGCCAACACAAAACATTTGAACTGAGAATCCTACATTAATTATGCATATCAAACCTACAAAGTCTGAGGCTACTCCTCTAGCACCAGCAATTCCTATTTTTCCTCCTCCTTCCCTCATAAAGGCCCTAATTATGGGTGGGTCTGTGTTTTCCGACCACGGAGCAAACTCCTGGTTGCGCAGGGGTCGGAATTCCGACTTGGATGTTGTTAATACACTCAGCAAACAGTGGGTGCATTAAAAATCTTACCCTTCGTTAAATTTCGTCTGGTCCAACCTATATCAGCCTAAAAGAGAGTTTCATACCTGTTCTATGTACACCAGCCTGTCGTGAATCAGTCATACTGTTATGTTAAAAGTACTTGAGATTGTTAATGTTTTTAATGTTTATTGAAAGTATACAGTTGCCACATTTAGGTGGTGGCATGTAATCTCTTTTTCTTATGTTTTTGTGGCATATTGTGGCAATAAAAAAAAAATAAGTAAATGACCGTTGCCATGGCAACAGCTTGCAAAGGCCAGACTTATTGGAAGCCTAACCTTGAATTGTTAAGATTTTCTGGACAGAGACGATGTCTTGTCTGCATAATAGCGAGGATTTCTTTTGTGTACATTTCAACTATTGAACCTTTAATGCCCTCTTCTGTTTATGACGTCTTTCAGCAGTGTGGTCATGGGTGGTGGTGGTAGCATCCTAAGAGGGACCATTGGGGTCCGAGAAATCCTTGGGGTGGTACTGCCATTCTGGCGCTGGTAGAAGAAGCAGGGGGCAGAAGTTTAATCCTGGGGATTTGTAGCATGCTCCTGGGTGGGGGTATAGTCACAATGTAAGGCAATGCACTCCTGGGGTATTGAAAGGTGGCTCTGGGGCAATAAGTGTGAACTTGGGGATGTGGTTGTCAGCTGGCAGTGCAGCCCAGGGGTGATATGGAAGTCATGAGTCTGGTAGTGGGATCCTGATGGCTGGTATTGAAATAGGTCGTCACAGTGTCCTCATTGTGATAGTAATATAATCCTTAGCATTGATAGTGTGGTTTTAGATGTGCTATTTATTTATTTATTTATAAAGTTTTATATAGCGCTGGCTAGACCCGGAGGTATCAGAGCGATTTACATAAGGATCAGTGCATTACAGGTTACATAGTTACAGGATCAGCGAAATACAGGTTACATAGCTACAGCAATTAGATCAACGAAAACGGAGGGAGGAGGAGGAGGGAGGGGGGAGGAAAAACATCGGGGGGACGAGCAAAACAATGTATGATGTCCGGCTGGGTAGGTGACGGCCAAGGGGGTGAACCAGAGCCAGACTCCTCTATAGCTGCAAAGAACAGCTCCACCGGGCATCAGCCAAGGTTGCTCGGGCTCTGCAGTAGGTACAAAACAGTTTTGGAATCAGCCCAGGGGGCATCGTCATACCTCCATCAAAAAGCACCAGGTCCCGGTATTCCTGGAGAGTGCCGTCCGCCTCGTCTTTCAGCTTACCCCCAGGACATGAGTGATGGGAGGAGAGGAGGAAGGGACAGTTCCAAAGTCTGAAGAATTCACACAAAGAGCTGACCTGGGAAAACAGCAGAGGGATCCCTGAAACCAACGCCCGTACTTCATAGCTGTATAGCGGATCTAGTCAGCTTCCGAAAGTGATAGTGAGTTGTCATGTGTATGAGGTGCTTAAATTGTAAAACAATAAGTGCCAGGGCCCTTGTGAGGAGGCCACTGCAACTTGCACCGCCCTTTGCTCCCACTAGCACTGCCAATGACAGTACTATCACTACTAGCCATCACACTCATACAAATGTGACAATTCACACTTTAAATGTACATTAAAATGACTAATGCATGCCACCCAAGCTATTCTAATAGCTTTCAGTGGAAGGTATTAGTGATTTTAATATACATTTAATTATTAAACAACAGCTGTTGTGCTCCTAAAAAAAACCCAAAAAACAGCGCCACCATGTGGCAGGCTGCTATAAGAGCCGGTGTTGACAATAAAATGCCAGTGTGAGGACCGGAAACCACATGCTCAAATTAAGCACTGGATTAATGATAACATGGAAGGTCTGTTGATAAAGAAAGTAAATTAGGAAAATTGTATTGCAAAATTCATTAAAATCGCTGCAAAGCATAAATATAGCATAGACCAGTAGAAGTTAAAAACAGAATTCATCAGAATGGGCCATAAAGTGGGTTAAAAATCAAACCATTGAATAGTAAGAAAGTAAATAAACATTATAATAACTCGATAGTGGCATTCATTATGTCTCTTGAATATGACAGATGGACAAAAAGTGCAACCGTACCGTCAAATACATAATAGACATTAAAAAGGTAATGACGTACAGACACATTAACTAACCCAAACTGGCTGCAAAATGTTAGCATTCTCTGTGCCTAATTTCAATGCTACCAACACATTGTACAAGGACTCATTCTGTTTGGTGGACACTAGAAAACTCCATTATCTACTAATCAGAAAGCTGCAATGCATTGTGCCAAAGAAAATGCTAATACTGTGTAGCTGAGTACGCCTTAGGATTGTGAAACTGCACTAGCTTGAGATAGCATGTACTCCCTAACCCAGAGGTTTAAAAGTGTGCGATTGCCACCCTGAGGCTTGCCAGGCTCTAGCCAAGAGGGGCATTATGTTGTATTACAGGGTAAAACATAGAGTGGCATTCAGCTACTCTGTAATGGGCCATCGGTAACATCTTTTGTTGCTCCTGTCCTGCTTGGGAGTAGGTTTCCATGGTGGAGGGGCACGAAATATACCTTTTAGTGCCTCCCCCCATTACTTATAAAGGGTCACACTGTGAATACTATAACACGTTAGAGTGGCCAGGCTGCACATAGCTTGTTAGCAAAGATGTATTTCATTGCATTATTAAAAGGGATAAGTGAACATACCTGCAGTGTTTGAAGTGCTAAATAGGTTTATAGCTGCCAAACTATGGAATCATTATATTAAAATATGTTTATCATTTTGTTGGTCCCCCAAATAATTTTTTTTTAAACGAGGGGAGTGCAGGATTAAAATGTTTGAAGACCACTTCCCTAACTAGACCTACAAAGGAGAACAGAGCATAAAGTCAGGCACTTCTGACTATGTGTCCTATACGTTATTTATTGAGTAAATTGTATTTCACTATTTGCTTTTAGGTCACTTATCAAAGGCAAGCGCAATAATGAAATCCCAGGTCGAGAAAGATATTTCATTTTTTATACAGTGTGAACAAATTTGCGTCCTGCACTACAATTACGCATTTTGGGTCACATGTATAAAAAAAGCATTTTGAGATGACCAAATAGCGATTTTTAGCAAATCGCTGTTTGGTAATCGAGAATTGCTATGTACGTAAAGAATCAGCAAAGATTTAGTGATTCTTAATGTTACCCAATAGCGATTCGGTAAATAGATATTCACTATTAGGTAATACTACTCCATTCGTTCCTATGGGTCTGAAGGCCCATAGGTGCGAATGGTTTTAAATTAGCTAATTTGCGGTTACCTAATTGGTAATCGCAAATTAGGTAATGCAAAACAAGGGGTGCCCAGGGACCTAAGGCCCCCCTGAAGCAGCCCCCAAACAAATTTGCACATGCAAAGCACACAAATGCCATGGGACCTGTGTGCGCTACATGGCACTTTGTAAAATGCATTTTTGTGCATTTTTAAAAATTTGCACATAGTTAGGATCGACTTGGAGTTGATGGTAATAGCATTTTCCTAAATGCACAGATTGCATTTAGAAAATGCTTGGTACATGTGCTAAAGGAATCGCAAATTGCGATTCCCTATTTGTAGTTGCAATTTTAAGTTATCGCTATTTTTGCGATTCCTAAAATTGCGACTACAAAGCCTTTCATACATCTTGAAAGACTATTTTCCATTCGCAAATGTGCAAAATTACTGATTCGCACCATTTGCGAATGCAAAATTGTTTGATACATGTGGCCCTTTATCTCTTTCACATCAAAGGGAATTATATTTTTAGATTACCCCTTTCCGTGTTCAGGTCTGCCAATAAGCCGAAAGTGCAATGGGCACGTGAAAACGGGAAAGACAAAGTTCACTTTAACAAAGCCAACAGGATGCTACGACTGCTTTCTTTGTGCATTCACATGGACAGGTTGATCACACGCAAAGGGCATGGAATGCCTTCAATGAATGCATCATAAATGTGGCACAGAACAAAAATGGCAATTGCTTAGTAAGGAAAGACTCTAAAAAATGAGCAGTGCTCAATTACTGCACTAGTGCACACCCCTTCCCTATCACATTTTGGACTGTAAACGTAGGAGTTTCCCGCTGCTAGATGTATTTATAATATGAATACATTTTTTTCATCATTGTTTACCTTGATAATAAATAGTGTGAGGAACATTTCACATTAATACTTAAACATTCAAATTTCACACCCATGCTAATTACCGGTGCAAAAGCAGTGTAGGTGCCTGTTTAAAGATATAAAGAGAAGGGTGAGTTATGCTCCAATGTTTTAACAACATTACTCAAAATTGTGTCATGATTTTTAGAAACTGTTAAAGCACCTGGATGAACACAAAACAGGAGAATGAAAGTCCTATTTTGGGTAATAACATATATCCCTTTGTGTATATAGGCGTAGTAGTTTGTAAAATATTATTTGGTCAGTGACTCAGTAATTTGCTTCTGAATTACTTTCTTTATTCATTTTTCATTGTTTACAGATTTTTAAAACATTACTTCCCAGATGCATTAGGTTGTTAAGCCAAAACGACAAAAATCCAAAATACACAATTCAAAATTTGACTTTTTAAAGGTTTCTTCGTGATTTTTGCACAAAGTACCTTAAATGCATTAAAATCCACAAGGCACAATGGCCGCAGAGAGGGGAAGCGATGGGACAACACAGGGATGTGTCAGTTCCTGAGTCCTGAATTCTGCTGCACGCAGGAGAAGTGATGCATCGAATCCGGACTGTAGGGGGAAGTGATGTGTTGATTCCAAGACAGTTCTGGTCTTCAGGTGATGCGTCGAAAAACTTGCTGCACAGGTGCGATTTGGAGAAGTCCTGGATTTGCTGGCGGTCGATGCGGCGGTGGAACACAGGCGCTGCGTCGGGTTTTTCAGCCGCAGTCCCACGATGCGTTGATTCTTTCAGCTGCACAGTAGGGCCTGTGTCGGAGTCAGTGTGGTGATTTCGGACTTCGGAGATTGGTGCACAGGACTTGGCATGTGGCAGATTTTCAGCCTCTGGCAGACACTGAGTCGATTCTTTGGCCACACAGTGGCGCAGCATGGAAATAACTCCCGCTCGACGGTGCTGCACCGGAAAAACAGGCGGTGGAAGGGCGATACGTTGATTTCCTTGGTTTCTTCAAACATTTGCAGCTCCCAGCAATAGGAACAACCTCCAGAGGCCCAGAACTGGAACAGGCACCTCCTGGCAGGTCAGAACTTCCAGCAGTGGAGGTCAAGGAAGTTGGTGGTGAAGTCTTTGTGTCCCGGAGACTTCAAAACAGGAGGCAAGCCCACACAAGCCCTTGGAGATCCTTCACTGGCAGGTTCACAGCAAAGTTCCAGTTTTGTCCTCAACTTGGCAGAAGCAGCAACTGCAGGCCAACCCAGTAAGGCAACACACAGCAAAGGGACAGTACTTCTCCTTACAGCTCTCCAGCTCTTCTCCTTGGCAAAGGTTCCTCTTGATTGCAGAAATGATCTAAAGTCCTGGGGGTTTAGGTCCAATACTTATCCCCCATTTTCTCATTGAAGTCTTTATTTCAGAGTCTCCGAGCTCAGTCCAAACCAGTTCTGTCCTCCCTGGTCCAGCATGACCACAGGGGATGGAGACAGCATTGTGCAAAGGAGACACAGCCTATTCAGGTGCTAGGGAAACTCCTCCTAGCACTCTAAATACAGACCAGGTCTATTCACTCCAGCAATGAGTCACCCAGGCAAGGCAGAACACACCTAAACACCTTGTGACTGCCTAGAGTGCATGCACATCCACAGCTCCTGTCACTCCAAAACCAGACGGTGAATACACAAACAGTCAGAGGCACAGACACTTTCTAAAAGTCGCATTTTCAAACACACAATTTAAAAACCACCTTTACTAAAAGGTGTGTTATTAAATTCTGAGTTTAGAGAGCCTAAACTCCATTTCTTTATCTTCTCCCAATTGAAAGTTACACTGGTAAGAAGTTACAGTGCAGCTCCTATGATAGCTTATGGGACAGACAGCCCTTCAACAGTGAAAAACGAAATACACAGTATTTCACTATCAGGACATGTAAAACACACCAGTTCATGACCTACCTTTTACGCATACTGCACCCAGCCCATGGGGGTACCTTGGGCTTACCTGAGGAGTGCCTTACATGTAAGAAAAGGGAGGGTTAGGGCCTGGCATGTAGGTGCATTTGCCAGGTCAACCTGGCCATTTAAAACTGTGCACACAGACACTACAGTTGTAGGTCGGAGACACATTTACAGGGCTACTCATGTGGGTGGCACAACCAGTGCTGCAAGACCACTATTAGCATTTGATTTACAGGCCCTATTAAAGTGCGTTTTAATAGGGACATAGCAGTAAATAAAATATGCCAATCATGGATAACCAATCATAGTCACAATTTATACAGAGAGCATATGCACTTTCACACTGATCAGCGGTGGTAAAGTGCCCAGAGTCCATAGACACCAAAAACAGGGTCAGAAAAATAGGAGGCAAAAGGCAAAACGTTTGGGGATAAACATGCAAAAAGGGCCAGGTCTAACACCCATCATGGTGAATTTAAGTATGCTGTAATAAATTCCCAGCAAAATACTCATTAAAAATAAGTTGAAAGTGCAGTTAAAGTTTGGATCTTTAAGTGAACTGTTCTAAAATTCCTGCCTTTTATTTTGCATAAAGTAACAGATTACATCTATGGAAGTTATGGTAGATGTACCGATGTATTCAACAACTACTGGGATCTGCACATCAATAGGGGATTTGAGATAATCCTGTGTACAAATAGTGAAATTCTACACATTTTGAATTATACAATTAAACTTAATATATTTATAATTTCATATATTTACACCTATTAGGCAAAAGGACATTGTAATTTCCCAGAATTGTACAATTTTCAGCAATGTGCTAAAGAGAGATTAGAACCCAGGAGCCCAATCACATAAGGGGATGGGGTCGGGGGGGCAGAATTGTTGCAGGTATCTGTCACAGATTTGGGCTGATTGGTGTCTTAAATGGCTTAAAAGCTTGAACTGCGGTAAACGGTTATATGTCAATAGAACTTTAAAGGAATCATCTGTGTTTGAATGTAAATATCAGCATTTGTTAACATCTTTAAAGTAAATGGCAGAACACAAAGCAATATACCTACACAGCAAATATATAACAAGGCACATCACAACAAAGCTGTCATAACAGAATGCAACACAACAAATCAATACAAAAATGCATGCTTCAAAAATGGAAGGGTCAGAAAACAGCAATATACATCACCAGTACAACAACATACAATACAATATTAGGCACAAACATTTTGGTCCTTTATTACCACCTCCACACATTTACTTTCATAGAACAGTGTTAAAATGTCTTTGCACCAAGCACTGTCTTACTACCGAAAACATGTATTAGCAACATTAGTCAAAACTATCATAAGATCCGGACCCAAGCAACCTAGCCAATAGAAAGCATGCCTGGACCAATTTCAGGGGTAATTTTTAAATGTATGTGGTATTTTTTCGCTGATATAATTTATTTAATATAAGTAACAGGGAAATGGTAAATGGCTATCATGTACAGCTTTTATGAGAACATTCTAAAAGTGCAGAAATGCTCTCTTTGTCCCAGGGCTGTGGCCTGAAACCTAGCAGTAAGTGGACAAGCAGGTAATTTACATATCCTTGATATTGACAAATCAGAAAAACAAGATTGACCTTTATGTTTCCAGTAGGAAATTACCCGAGGTCCAGCATCTCGTTAGACGTGAATTTTTTAATTGGTCAATATTTCTTAAAAGGGGAAGTTTTCCCCAATTCTATAACTTGCCAATTTCCACTTCGCCATTTGCAGATTTCTTATTTTAGATTTGCGACAGGGACTGTGGCAAGAAAGATCTTTGGTTATGTTGTGTTTTACCCTGTTTGCAAATTGAGCATAGGAATACATGGGGGTTATGAATGAAATAAATTCACTTTCTTATAAATTCTTTAGAGCATAATGGCAAGAGGAGAAAGAGCAACTGGGTGCAAACTAGAAAAACTTGGTGTTTGCCCTGGCGTTTGACTCCTTGTGTCCTCATTCGGCAATGTGCAGCACAACTTTATGTATCAGACCTGATGGGAATGGCATTCCCTTATGATGATGCTTCACATTGTCATTTTAAGAATTAGTGAGGCTCCTCCAATGCATATTTTCAGGGTCACTGTTCAGAGTAACTTTGAATGATATTACCCATTTTTGCCAATGCAAGCCCGAATTATACCAAATAAACTTTTAAAAATGGAGTCATACAAAAACAGTTGAAGTATGTCTTTCTGAGGGCCCCAAAAATCCTTAAGATGTCACTAAGCAAATAGAGACAGAGTCAGAGGTAGTAGTAAGCAGAGGAAGGAGAGAGTTTGATATATAGAAATAGACAGAGGTGATAGAGCAAACGTTTGCTTTCTCGGGTGACCTGGGAAGGTGGGGGCCCACTTTGTTCATGCCTTAGAAGGTCTCTGATATTTCATACTGTGAATGTCGGTGAGTAAGGTGTGCTTCTGCCTTGAATCTTGTAGATTGCGATTTAGTATCAGAGACAATATCATCTGCAATCCATCGGCCAGATCAGATCTATTTTCAGGAATAACAGTGGCCTCCCAACTTGAAGAAGCTGGTGAAATATACACCTACTTCATCTACTTAGAATGTAAAACTTTGATCGGTCAGTTAAGCAGTGCTTTGATCCATAAGTTAACTAAAGCTTTGCAGCAAGTGCATGAACCATATTACAGCGAGTAGAACATGTCAGCAGCACATGCGCTAAGGCTGTGCCCTCTTATAGTGACTGCAGCCAGAGACCTATGCATCATCCCAAAAGGTTTGCTCATCTAATCGCTTTGAACTAGTTTACAGGTATTTACACTGATGACTTACATGTTACATGGTGATATCCAGCCACCTGTCATGTTAATGTCATGCTGGGGTTTTCATGCAAAGCCACACACACACACTCTCTCTCTCTCTCTCTCTCTCTCTCTCTCTCTGTCTCCGGGCAAAGGCAGGATAATGTCAGCTATGGAAATCATTTTATTTTCTGGTAAAAGTTTGCAATTCACTCTGATCTACTGAGCTGGACGTTCGCAAAAGGAATAACCTTGAACTTAATGCACATTTACAAAGTAATGCTAATCAAAGCTAAACTTTTTTTGTATAATCCTTTATAATCCTTTGTCGAAGCAAGGATTTCATCGCCATTTTAATTGCAACGCTTACGAATTCTGATTAACGTATTAGAAATCAAGACGTGAGGGCACGCGAAAAGCAAGAGGTTACCATTCATTTTTAGCTTACTTTTCACTCACATAAAAGTTGAGAAATCCATTTACTGAACACATTTTGCAGGCAAATGAATGCAGAAACAAACGGCGAAGTTTGAGAACTTACATCCTGCCGCCTGTGTTAGCAATGCTGCTAATGGGCTTGAATGATAAATTTAGTGGTTTAAAGCTTCACTGCGTTTTTCATCTACTTGCTGTAAACATTTCTTATCTCTAAAGGGAAGCTGTTTCAGTGCAGATATAATTTCTTTTTGGAACAAGACATGTTCACTTAGACTGGATATTTATACATGGCATCAAGAGGGTTTTTAAGCAGGCCTCAATTCCTTCCTCCAATCTCAGCATCTGATAAGTAATGCATTTTCAAAAAAAACGAGTGGAACCCATATGCCTTTCAAAAGTGAACAGAAAGTTATGGAGCCATGGAAAGCTTGCCTTATACTTCACTTTTTTTCAACAACACCTCCCTTGTCCACTGATCTCTTCTCTGACCATGTGCAGTGGCGGCTCGCCGAGGGAGTTCTGTCCGTCGTAAGTCCGAGTCCACTACCCCCCACCCTGCCCCTTCCCTGCCCCGCCCCACCGCCCGCTCCCACTCCCTCGGTGAGCCGCCACTGACCATGTGCACCAATAGTTACAGTTGTAGCTTCTAGCCACAAGACCTGGATACATGGAAATAACTGCTCCTGACATTCACTTCACAACACCTCCAGGCTCCCCTCTGTTGTGCTTTGTGGACACACAGGAGCACAGACACTTGAGACTTGTGCATGTATAAGATGCTTGAATCAAGGGACTTTAAGGCACCAGGGACATGGCAGGGAACCAGATGATGAGGACTGAACAGTGTACTCCATAATCTATGTGCATCAGTAAACTGAGGGAGTATGCTGCCTTAGTACTTCTTCTGTAAACAGTAATTCGGTGGAAATGGTGGTAATTAATATAAAAGTAATGGAAATATGCAAGCGATATAGGGATATTTATTTTATCTAATAGCATCTTCTGGTGCAATACGAGGACACAAAAGCCTATGTAAGGAAAGGGAGTTGTAGGGAAACAACCAGGGTTTGAGTTACCTGTGAAATGCGCGCTGAATGCTGCGCTAGCACATTCTGCAGCTGGGATGCTGAGATGGAAAAGGTATACCCCTCTTTTCGCATCCTGCTGAAGCAATTGACACATGACAGAATATGGGGATTTCCAAAGATGGAGGACAAAGAAGGGACATTTAACACCATAAAGTTTAAAACATGTATCTATTACTTGCTATTCCCTGTATTGTTTGTCTCAACTATCCATGTATTCCCGCTTTACCTCTGTACATGTTCGTTAGTCTTTCTGTTATTTTTTAATATAGATTATATAATTGTAGAAAGTTATTTCCTCATTAAATTACGTATATGGGCATATGGAGTAAACAGGTGTTACTCTGCTTTTAACTCACACAATGCAAAAAATAGTAGCATCAGAACCTGTACAGATATACGATAGACCCTACATTGTCCACCTTTATCACAGGTGGAGCTTGGCACATCAATCTGCTTTCATTGAGAAAATACGTGGGACTTTCTAATCTGTTATCTGACTCCAAGCAGTGCAAGCATTCCAGCGAGTTGAAACATGTTGCTATCCTAGTGCAAGTTGTTTCATTGTACAACATCCATTACAGGCTTCGTGGCTGATTATGAAGGATCTACTAAGTTCACATTCTGGTTTCATGGTTCCCTAATGAAGGTGTTAACAGTGCACTTTTTGCATGGATTCTGCTTAGAAACAGAACTATGCTGTGGACCACAGAAAATCACTATGTAGGCACTTAGTCACCATACCACCTTAGTACCTATGGACTCAAATCCAGACTAACTTATTGTGCTCTACCTGCCCTCCTAACCTTCCAGAGTGACAGGTATGTTAACACCCTAGAACACAACACTCTGAACCCACTCAGGGATCACGGTAACAGGTCATCACCTTTCGTTCTCACACCCATATGGGTCCACAATAAACAGACAAGAGGCACGAAGAAAGCTTGCACTATTTATTGAAACTATTGTGCCCTATCATGAAGCAACTGTGCTGCAATTTAAAAGCATATACAAGTCAACAATGTGATTAGCATGATTGATAAACTGTACACAATGAAAAGGCGTGTCACAGCGAATGACAAATCTGCCTAAGCCTACCCTCACTATGGGAACACTGTGATATATTAGAGATCTCTGGGATTAGTGCCAGGCCCATACCTGACGGTCATAATCAGTTGGTCTACATCTCAGACGCGCAGCTCTTTCGTCTCAGGACGTTTTCTCTGCAAGCCTCATTCCTCTCGGTTTTTGGAACAACAAGTCTTGGCTTATATGATAAGAATTGTCTTGCTCAAAAAACAGCAGCTGTATTTCTCTATTATGCCTGGATGTTAGAATTCGACCACAGAGAAAAACAGGGCGCAATGTTGTTTGGCCTTGCACGAAGTGTTCAGACTAAATACCAGCAGAAAAGCTAAATAGCAAAACATGTGCAGCCTATTTCGAAATATCAGTGTAGCACAAAAACAAGCGTGTTACTCCGTAACGTGTGCAAAGCAAAAGCGGCCTACTACATGTGCAGCTAGGATAACATGGGGGAAAAACTACACTGGGTCCTATTTGGGGCTCACAATACACTATAGTTTACTGGAACCTGTGTGAAAATATTAGATGGTCCTTGAACTAAATAATGACGACTCATTAAGAACTGTGGAAACAGAGATTTTGTGCTTGTAACATAGAGGAATGGTGACAATTTGAACTCACCTCTCCCATAATGTATCTGTTCTTTTGTGCATCATTCTCCTTGGTCTTCCCACTTATCATTCCTCTCCCTCCTGTCTCACTCATTCCCATCTGTGCCACCGATACCCTGCACTCCTCTTTTTTTTCTTGATTTTTTCATTGACGCAAATATTTTCAGTGACACAAAACATTTAAAAGCTAGAAATTCTCATTTTGTTATGTGTATTGAATAAAAAAACTATTGATAAGTTGGTAATCAAAAGAATGTATCTCAAAAGTTAATGTAATTACTGAGAGGTTGAAATTAAATTGGTGTGACATTTTCCAACTTACTCAGATCAATATTGTTCCATAAGGGTGCACCCTCTTTAGCTAATAATGTTTCTAACGAGGTTGATTGAAATGGATTATGTATTTTCTAGAATGTTTATTAAGTTTCTAGTGCTGCTAAGTAAAACTTAACTATGACATAGCCGAAAACAAATTCCCCACAAATTCTTCTCAAGGTTTGCAGCAACTCAACCAGATGCTGTTCATCTGAAAAACAATAAGTGCCAGGGCCCAATAATCTTTTAGGAGGTCACTGACAGTGTGACTTCTAATTCCACCTCCTATGATACTCCTATGGTTGTAAAGGGTCAGCAGTACAAAGTCATTTTGCCAACCCAAACACTGTGATTTGCAAAACCACTGGAACTGCAATAGCAGAAATGCTTTTACACTGTACAAAAGCCCTTTCGAAATCGCAAATAGGAGGAGGCGTGAAAGGGTTGTCCTCATTTAAGTTTGGCACAGCACTAAAGAAATACCACTACATACACTGCATTTTGCTATTTGTTTCATATTATCAGCATTTATTCACATAGAGTTCAAACCTATGCAAGCCAATGCAAAAGAATGAACAGGTTGGTTAACGCATTATCATGAGTCACATTAGTAACTCATATTTGCCCTATCTGAATTTAAAAATCTAAATCCTAATTTCACATGCCAATGCCAATTACCGGGCACACTAGCCGGTTTTAATGCACCAAAAGATTTAGTAGTGAGTGCATAGTATGGAGAGCATATCCTGGCACCACTGCTCCTTTGCTGTAGTAACAATACCATCCTTAAAATAATATAAATGCGTGTTTCTCACCCATGGTTCCTGCAAAATGAACAACTTGATGGCCATTGCTCTGTCGTTGCAGTCATGCAAATAGTTGCTTGAATTGAGTCCTGGTGCTCTAAAATGAGTTCCGATGCCTAGTCCTTGCAAAGATCAATTTAAACTAAGCACTGCTTGTAGACAATGACATAAAGATACGACTTGTAAATTATCTCGATGAATACCAAAAGTCGTAAAGTTAGACTTTTGTCTCGTATTGCCTTTTTGAGTCGGGCCCATAGATGGTAGCAAGATTCCCTGTGGTTGCACAACACTTAATAACTTCTCAGATTCTTCTAATATTGTGGTCTTATTTATAAAACAGCATTGCCAGTAACATTGCAAGTGAAAACCCAGGTTACATCCAAATCTAAGAGAAGACGTTACACTAGTTATTCCAGTTCTAGCAACTTCATTATGACATAATCCTAAAGACGATTGAAGGACAGGCTTTCGCTCCCCGACTTCCAAACACAAATTCGAAATTTCCATACTACCATATGCCGGACAAGGTAGATGATGATAAAATCTTTGTACCAACTCATGTACAATTTAAGAAGAGGTGTTACATCAGATTCAATTATGTAAACAAATAATGACATTTCATAAGAAACCCTATCAGGTTGCTGAAACAAAGATTCCTTAATTCTGTGGGACTTAGTAAAATAATTACCAGGCTTGTTAATTGTGATGGGTCCAGTAACTGTAGTCGTGGAAAGTGTTAGAGCAGAACTTCTGCTCTTCCTAGACTGTAATAGAAACTCAGCCCTTATTCTCCTGAACACTCAGCAGATTACAACACTGTACACCATGACATCCTGCTGAAAAGACTTGAAGGCTGTGCTGTGATGAATGGGCTGCTCCCAAATGGATACAATCTTTCTACTCAACTGGAAGACAACTAGTCTGCATTAAGTCAACAGACTCATAATTAAACACCATAACAGCCATAAACTCGACCTTGTAGCTGAGCAGCAGTAGACACCTATTTTAATGCAAGATTACCTTACACCATATTGGGAGTTCCTGACTCCTCTGGACATGGAACACAATACACATCTAAGTGAAACTACAGAGTTTATACCCAGAATCCTTAAATAGCTGTCACTATCATCCTTGAAGAAAAAAAAACAACGCTCACCTATTTTTCTGAACGACTAACCTTGAAGCATATGGTGTAAACTCATTGTTAGACTTGTCATCCTTAGGGTGGTCTTCCCCCAAACATTTTGCCTGCTTACCTCCTCTTTTTGACGTATCTTTTTCTTGGCCTTAGGACTCTCAGCACTTTACCATGGCTGACCAGTGCTAAAGTGCATGTGCATCTCCCCTAAACATGGTGACATTGGTCTATACATGATTGGCATATTTAATTTGCTCGTAAGTCCCTTGTACAGTGGTATACCATATACCCAGGGCCTGTAAATTAAATGCTACTAGTGGGCCTGCAGCACTGATTGTGCCTCCCACACCAGTAGCCTTTTAAACATGTCTCAGGCCTACCACTGCAGTGCGTGTGTGTGTGTTTACTGCCACTTCGACTTGGCATTTAAAACCACTTGCCAAGCCTTAAACTCCCCTTTTATTACACATACGCCACCACTAAAGTAGGCCCTAGGTAGCCCTAAGGGCAGGGTGCTGTGTAACTAAAAGGTAGGGCATGTACTTTTAAGGTTTACATGTCTTAGTAGTAACAACCCGCTAAATTTGTTTTTCGCTACTGTGAGGCCTACTCCGCTCATAGGCTAGCATTGGGAATTCCTTAATACACTTTTAAGCTGTAATTCCTGATCAGAAAGGAGTGGCTGCATCATGTTTTATATCTTTGGAATGGTAATGATAAATCCTCTTTAATGGTAAAGTTAAATTTAACATGAATGTTTTAGATATGCCACTTTTAGAAAGTGGACATTTTTCTGTTCTCACTGCTCTGTGTGCCTTGCAGCCTGTCTCCAATACATGTCTGTGGTGGGTGACAGCTACACTTTGTGGATTCCTATAGACAGCCACAAACACATGAAGGGTGGGTGTGACAGAGAACTCATCTGCATTCATCTGCTTTCTGATAGATCTTCCTGGGCAGTTAGAGAGGGGGAGCTGACACACCTGAATAGGCAGTGTCCTGTTTTCCACACAAAGGGCTGATTACTCCCTACTGATAGTCTGGAGCCAGGGCTGGGGAAAAAGGGAGACCTGTGCACTTCAAGGGCCTGCTTTAAAGTCACTCCCACTTCAAAGGCACAACTGGTATAAGTACTGGGCCTCTGACCCTACCAAGACAGTACACTGCTGGACCTGTGAAGAACTCTGCCAGGCGTAAAGACTGCTGTGCTACAAGTATTGCCACTCTGCTCGATTGCTGCTCTAGAAGAACTGCTTTTCTGCTTTGCTGTGCTGCCCTGCTGCCCTGCTGAGGACAAGGACTGAACCCATCTCACTTGAACCAAGAGTGACTCCAAGGGATTGCTGGCTTGCCCCCTGTTCCAAAGTCTCAGGGCCATCAAAAACTTCCTTCCACTCTGCAACAGCACCTAGGCTTTGCCATCTGTGAGTCCTGTCCTGACAAGTGGTGCCAATCCAGTCCTGGGCCCTTGAAAGTGAACTTCTGCTGTGCAGAACCATCAAATTCGACGCAGTGACGACTATGCACCGATCGGAACCAGGGCCGGACTGGCCGTAGCGGGCACCGGCCATTTCCCTGGTGGGCCGCCAGGGTGGGGGCCGGTTTTGGGACCCTGGGGGCCGTTTTTGTTACAGGGCCGTTTTTGCAGCATAGCTGCAATATCGCCCCTTGTAACAAAAACAACCGAAAACGACCCTGGCAAACAGTTCAGCCACATCCCCAACCCCCCGGGGGGGCGGCCGAGCACTTTGCCAGGGCTGGTTTTGGTTCCCAGTCCGGCCCTGATCGGAACTTATGCATTGCCTTTCACTGCCAATACAGGAGCTAATCGATGACATCACTTCGACGGACTGTGTGGCTCCACAATGACAGACAGCGCTGCTCAACAATGACACAGTGCCTGCATCATAATTGGGTTCGTCGACAAAACCTTCATCGTCTGCGTGGATCAAAACCGACGCACTCGGTCTTCGACGTCGTCACTTCCTCCATCCATGGTACTTTTTCAGTGGGACCTACGTGAGTTCTGTAGCTGGCCTTCCCTCCATCGTGGTCGGTCTGAACTTTGGATTTACCCCTGTCTAGCGTGACCTCAAGTAACCCCTAAGTGCCATTGGCTTCTAAGCACTACATTTTGATTTCAACTTTAAAAATTCATTGTGTTACTGTTTGTGTTGCACAAATACTTTACACATTTTCTCCTTATATAAGCCTGACTGCTCTTTGCCAAGCTACTAGAGGGTGAGCACAGGTTATCTTTTAGTGTGTATGTAGCTTACCCTGACTAGAACTAGGAGCATACCTCTGCCAACCAGAACCCTAATTTCTAACAGCCATCTAGTCTGGAGTCACCCCAAAGACTTCAGTAATTCAAGGTTGATATTGATTTGACATTGTCACCTTTCATAGGATCAACAGAAAACTACTATAAGAGTCATGACCCAAGCCAATAACAAAAGCCTGATTATTAAGATCTGGTTAAATCAAATATACAATTATTAGGACCATAGTCCTTTAAATATGATAAAATAAATAACATTGACTCATCCAGTTGTACTATTTCACCCCACCATCCTCAATCTATTACATTTCACAAGTGTTAACTGCCAATCCAAATAGCCCTACAGCACAAATCACATCTAAGTACTGTATTGCAAATAAGAACTTCTTTGCTCCCAATCGGGTATTTACACTGTATTTGTCTAAAACCAGTTTTAAAAGCCTCTGCCTTTCCTCTCGTAAAAACAAACAATCTAATAAAATATGTGTTTTGGAACATTCCATGCATATTCCCAATTTACATACCCCACCACCCCAATTCATTTAGAAACTTAGTCATCTCGGGTCAAGAATGAAAGGAATTTAATTCAATTCTAAATTTTAATATCAAATGTCTCATTTTAGGATTTGGTAAGGAAGAGATGTAAGGATATACCATATCACTTCTCCAAAAATTCTGCAGGGATGCTGTCTACTACCCGAGTAATAAATAGCTAAAATCCTGTTCTTTGGAAGCCATCTCTGGCCTTAATCATACTTCTGACTTGGATAACCTTATTGGGGATGTTAAAATATGAGAGCTTAGAAGGAGTTACACTGTAATCTTCTCCAACTGCTCACACAATCTCACAGCTCATTTTAAATCACTGCCCAATGCTTCCTTTCGACAGTAGGAGGTAATTTTATCTTATACCGAATTTAATCATCTGGTCCAAAATTGTAGGGTTTGCTTCATAGATATCAAATGCTAAGATTTCAGACTTGCCTCTGTCTTTGTTGCCTGTACCATTGATGATTTAGGCAAATGAAATGCAGATTTCAGGCATTGACCCACATTTCCATCCCAATCCTGTGTCCCTCTTCTGAATAAAACATCTGTACCATAGAACAATTTGGTTTGTACCAATACTTTGAATGCTGTCAATACTGAGACTAGTGCAGGGCCACCGTAATCGTTCCTAAATTTACATAGTACCGCAATGGTAGGTAATGCACGGAATATCAACATATTAAAATGTGTTTTCCAATTTAGGTTCACTAAAAAATACATATCTAAATATCTATAAGACTTGACTTCCTCCACCCTTGCTTTAACTACATATTATTGAAACACTTTCTTCTTGGACCTAAATAGTAATATGTTTGTTTTATCCATATTTATAGTTAGTCTTTTCGATTTGCAACCTCATTAGAAAACTTCTAATTTCCCTTGCAATTCATTTGCATCATGCCCATAACCACCAAATCATCTGCGTAAAGGAGACAAGACACATGACACCCTCCCATCTTTGGAGAAAAGAAAACTGTACTCAACAAAACTGATGGAAAATACCTTAAATAAAGTGCAAACAACATGAGTATAAACAGCCTTGTCGCAACCTGTGAGAAAGTGGATTATTTGTTGGGGCAGATGGTAGTCCACCCCAAGAAATAATGGCACTATTCTTTTTAGGTCCAGTAAAAGCTTCAGCTATTTAAGCCTGAGCTCAACCCCTAGAAGCTGTGGTACAGACCAGTCAGGCTTGACTTAAGAAAATGTGTCAAACATTTAGAAGTACCAAAACAGGTAACTAGTCATAACAACAACATAATAAAAATCCCAAACCAATTTATAAAAATAAATAATATTTTAATGAACAGAATGACACCTAAATGGCAAAGATCCAATAAGGGGAACTGGAGATGTGAATTTTTAAAATTGTAAATAAAAATAACACCAAAATATTAAAATCTAAGATGTCAGACAGCCGTTACCACTGCAAACAAGCCCACAGTGCCCCACTCTATCTAAAGTCAAGATGGCAGAAACATTCTTCCCCCCTGCAAATCTCCTGTGTGGTTGCTCAAAACACGTTCTGGGGTAACTCTTTAATCACAGGAAATATTGCCTTCTATAGGCCTTAGGTATGTAAAAGGTAATTTTTCAAAAGTACCTTTTGTAAAATATTTGTTACAAAACAGACTTTATCAATGATTTGGATTTGTAATGAATATTTTAACAAGTCGAAAAATGTACTTTATGTTCAGTTCCTAGGCAGAGATAACATTATTAACTTTAATAATGTATCCCAATGCTTTCCTATGGAATAGCTAACCATGCTACAGTGAAGATAGCTTTTATGGCATTTTCACTGTAAGAAAATGTTTAATATTAAACTTTTACATGTCATACTTTTTAAGAGATGTTTCAATGCCTCAAATCTGCAAAGCTGAGAAATGTTGATCCCACCACATCTACCTCCACAGCACCTGTACTGAACACTCACCCACTAAACCATGCTTCCACATGCCCAGCTCCTGCAACAACTCACACCTTCTCCCTGCATTCTGGTCCACCCTTCATCCCCTCTATGTCCCACACACATCAACCCCACATTTCAGCTCCTAGCAGGTGAGATCCTCCAACCTAGTTTTATTTACCACCAACATTATTCCAGGCCCACTTATTTCCACCACACCACCTGCCGAAAATGCTTTAAAGTCCAGGTACTGACCATTCCCCATCAGAACTCTTTAGCTGATAACTACCCCATTAAGATCGACTTCAATCATAATTAATACATGCCCAGCCTCTGAGCACACCCATGACATTCATGAACTCTTGAATTGAACTGTCACATAATTGGCCTCCCTTAAACATGGTTTAGAGGCAACCTTCCAGGCCAAAAAATCATCCTGAATAATAGAAAGGGAGGTGAAGGTCTTGTGCTTGACTATACCACAGACATCTTGTGTATTGTAATTCCTGACACTACTGTGCTATCCTTTTAGTTCATTTTGACCCTCTCTATGAATCTCAACAGCTGTTTCATGGTTGTAGTGATTTATTCTCCCCCTACAAACAAGTCCACAATCCTGGTTAAATACCTTCAGCTCACACCCAGCCTGCACCAAATCCAATTCAAATGTAATTATGTAAAATTATGCCAAAATCTGCAAATCTTTATTTGTGTTTAGGTACACCTGTGCCTGAATAACCATGTGCACTGCTGTGAAAATAAACAACTATAAACTCTGTACAAATCAGTTTTAAATGTTTGATAATAAACACGTACTCCATCATTCATTGAACATGTTTTTCTTATTTCTTATCATTTCTATTTGATCGTTACCAACACTTTTTATAAAGAAATAAAACAAAACGTGCTTTTAGCACTTTCAATGTACAAAACAATATATAATGCACAAACATATGTACATATCATCAATTTGAACATATATTCAATTTGAAAAGCTTTCTTCTTTGGCGTAGCTCCCAATTTATAGGTGTGATGCCCTATGCATTTCGGGATGTAATGTCCCTTCATCAGGGGCCACTACAAAAACAAATAAAAGAATACACTGTAAACAATAAATGCATACACTTTAATTCCATTCATCTTAAGCCACCAAAATGCTTCTTTTACCCGTGAGATCATGAACAATTGATGTGCACAGTGACTTGCTTTAAACGTGGATGACACAACACCACCATCATCACCAGGTGTTCACAACACTGCTGACGCCTCGAATTGTGGCGATACCTTTTATTTCTGGTTTAACACACTAATGTCACAATTAACTACATATGTATCTATGGCTATCGAACTCCATGTTGCCGCCAGCAATGTGTGTACCCCTCAACACGTGTTTAAATAAACGCAAAACATGCTGTGCATGGTCATCCAAAAAGACGCTTAAATATATGTGAGCGTAACTCAACGTACTCCTTCCAATTCATGGCAAATGGTCTCCAATATAATACTTACAATCACGAATTGGATGCATGTAGCTCCTCACCACATAAACAAGAGTCCTACAAATACATAGATCACCCACTTAATCTTAATATGACCACCATTTACCAAACAACGTGAGTGGTGAGAAAATCTTTAGTGTCTCATATCTAAATACCTGTATTTATTCAAACAACAGGAGCAAAACCTGCACGATAAAAAAACGAGTAAACATCCACATCGAGACTGAATTAACACAACAATATCGCTGCATAACTTAGATGTTCTTGTTAAACTTACCGCTAGATGCCAAAGGTTAACTGAGAATTATCCGTTTCCAAACGCTCACACGTTACTCGCCTCTTCAGCTTGCCATACGAATGCCGTTAAACGGTAAACCAAATAAAGACAGCCTTACGGCGATGTGGAAACTCTGCTCTCCGCAACGTCTCGACCTACTGCTGTTAAAGCATCCGCCATTTTCAAATGACACTGCGGTACCCAAGGTGTACACACTGTCTTGTAAAGTTATTACTCCTAGTTACTATCAACCAGTTCAATAAACCTTGATGCCAGCGACTTTAAGGACTAAAACAATACCAATAAAACAGCCAAAAATAAACCACAAAGTCTTTCAACAAAAAATAATCGCCAAAGTGCCATCACTAGAACCATTCAGTAATCCACAATACGCCTGACACGTACCCTGACTAAAAAAGTGCCCCGGTGAAATAAAATAATTCAAACAAAAATGACATAACCCCAACCTCATGCAACATATCCTTAAATATATACAATTAGTATCTTGATCATACATATTCAGCTGTGTACATAAATCATGTAGTGCAGAAAATGAATGACAACCATTTATCAACATGCTATAGATATTCGCCTATGGGCACATTTATCAAAATGCTGAAGTATGTACTCTGAGAACCTGGGGACGCTGCATGTATCCTTTGTGAGATGAAACCATAACTAATGAGACATAGCACTACAGATGTTTAGCAAGTGCCTCAATGTTGTGAAAGACTGAGCTAGTGGTTTACTAATCTGTGCTGCACATCAATACTAAATGATTGATCCACAGAAAAATCCTCATGCTTCATCTGAAGAGAGTGTCGTTTCAGACCGTGAAATTGTCGCCTCAAGAACTCCTTTAACTAAGGTACTGATCAAACTAAAACAATACAAGTTGAACAGGTGATTCGTTCTATGAATCAAACTGAGTCTTTTTTTATCCATGGGCCAACATTCAGTAGAACCTCCAGATTTGACATCTACAAAACCATCGGGAAGCACACTAAAACCCGCCAAGGAAAAGGAAAAAGAAAAAAGAAAGGGAAGGACAACTTACGGAGTCAGAAACCTTAGTCATTAATATTTCCTCTCAGCCGCTGACGTCCAAGCAATTACAAATTCTTAATAAAGGCACCTCATTTGTACTCACATACCATACCAAATCTCCAAGAAACAGAAATTGCATTTTTCAGATTCATGAGATCGCTTAGACTACGGCATTTTTTTGAGAATGTGGTGACGGGCCAAAAGATTGGAGAGGAAAAGGAGTTTCTGGAATTTAAAAGCAAAAGCACCTTTATACCACCTGTGTCACATAAAATGCTGGATTCTTTTGAAACATTGGTCAAAAAAGACTTTAATATGATTGATTTCCAAAGACAAAAGAGTTTCAACATGACCAAATCGGAGAAATATATCCTCAAGGAATAATGATAGCTTGGTATTCCAAAAAGCTGACAAAGGTGGCGCATTAGTCGTCATGGATTACAACTACCTCCATAGGAAGGTGTTGGAGCATTTGTCAGACGAAACTACTTATTTGAAATTGGATCACGATCCAACAATGGAACATGTTCTATTGCAAATTTTGGATAAAGCACAGGATATGGATTGGATCAGCCCTAAAACTAAAACATATCTCATTAAACAATTTCCAAAACGGCCGCACCTGTACATGTTACCAAAAATATATAAACATCCTGTTGACTCACCTTTTTGATCCATCGTTTCTGGATGTGGCTCTATTTTTGAGCCTCTAGGCAAGTACATCGACCATTTTTTACAACCGATAGTGTGTAAGTGGAAATCATATGTACAGGATACCACCGATTTTTTATCTCGCTTACAAAATTTGAATACTGAAAATATTGGCAATTGGTGCTTATGCACCATAGATGTGACATCTCTTTACACTTCTGTTCCTTTGGCTGAGGATTTAGATGCAGTCGAATGGGCATTATTGAACCAGCCAACTCTCAAAACTCACAAGGTATTTCTGTTGAAATTGTTGCAATTTTGTTTGCAGCACAGCTACTTCCGCTGGGAAGATGAATTTTTTCATCAAATTAGTGGGACCTCCATGGGTTTTGGGGGGGCACCCACGTATGCTAACATTTTTATGTCACTATTTGAACAAGAATATATATTTGAGAACACTGCATGGAGCCAACACCTGGTTATGTATTGTCACTACCATGACGACATATTTTTGATATGGTCCCACACTGAAGACTCGCTGAAGGAGAACATTGCTACCTTAAATACAAGGAATAATCGCGTTAAATACACTCACTTCATCAGTGAGACCCAAGTATCTTTCCTTGACGTATTGATTGAAAAAAAGTGTACTTGGCTAGTGACCAGCATATATACGAAGCCCACAGATCGAAATAACATGCTGTTGTACAATAGTTTTCATCCCCTGCATCTTATTCAGAATCTACCATATTCCCAGATGATGCGCGTAAAGAGGATTTCATCAGAGACAGAAAAATGTGAACAGGACACCGTTAGGATAAGACAAAGATTCATACAAAGAAAGTATCCATCGGCGATTCTGGATAAAGCAGAGGCACGCATACAACAGATTGCACGCAAAGACTTGCTTATTAAAAAAGAAAAAACTGTCTCTAACCGCATGGTGTTTGTATCGATATTCTCAACCAAATCTAATAACATTAAAAAAGTAATCAACAAAAGATGGGAATTGTTACAAACGGAACCTGACATTGGAAACACATTCATGAACAAACCGTTATTTGCTTACACCAGAAGTAAAAATCTAAAGGATCTGTTGTCAGCAAAAGCTGAGAAATCCATTGGAAACTATCAAGTGATGAAGAAATGTATGAATTCTATTCATTGTAATAATGTTATTCAGCAACAGTCTATTACACATCCCAGGACGGGTGAAAGCATTTCTTTAAAACACACATCGGACTGTAATACTATGAATGTCATTTATTGCATAAAATGTCCGTGTGGATTACTGTACATCGTCAAGACTGAAAGGAAGGTTAAAATCAGGACTGGAGAACACAAAAGCATGATTAGGACAAAGAACACCAATTCTAATTTAGCTGTTAACTGGCTAGAGCAACGTCACATTATAGCGCAGTTACGGTTTTTGGTTTTGGAGAAGGTGGAACCTAAGGAGGGTTCAGATCCCGGGAAAATATTATCTCAGAAAGAAGTGCTTTGGATCAAAAAATTCAACACCATGACTCCATCTGGATTAAATGACAAATTAGATTTAAGCTGTTTTCTATAGACAGTGTAGGCCCGGGTTTGAGTGCGTGGAGGGTGGCTGTGCCGTAGCAGTGGGTGGCCTGTGATCCAGGCTTACTGGCGCTGGTCGCGGTTGGGTTGCAGACGTGCGCAGACGGGCTTGTCTTAGGTGCGCCTTCTGCGTGCCAGCAGCGCCTGTCCGCTGCGCAATTGTGCATCGTCCGCCATTAAGTAGGGGAGGGCGGAGGAACGATCAGCTGGGAGGTGGGAATGTGCGAGGACAGGGGCGCAGGGGCAGCAGCGGCGGGAAGCGTGTAGTGCGGGCTCAGAGAAGCCAATGAAACAGTTAAAATAAGGGACAAACAAGGGATAAATAACGGATGTAATCATGCTATGTATCCTCAGGGGTTGGGCGGGTGGGTAGGACTGCTCCAAACATGGAGCAGGGAATGTGCGGATTAGCATGCACACTCAAGTGGGCAATAACCGTTTGGTCAGCCCACTCAGGCCGCCCAATGCAGACATGCGCACTTCTCTGTTCGCCCCTGGCTGCATGACTTGTCCTGTTGCCAAATTACAATACCACTGCCGCATCGCAGCGTTGTGAATGACTCATGCGAGGGAGCCTGGCTGCCTACTTCCTTTTCCTGGAAGCAAACGCAGGAGAACAGGAGCTACGTAGACACGGGACACGGTTTAGAGGTGAGACTTCCCTCAATAAATTCTTAACTACACACGCTCTCACACAAACATCTCCGCGGCCACGCACCATCCAGTGTTCATTACGGGGTTTACCACCTCACAGCTGTCCAGACACCCCCCTCCGCACTTCTCAATGGTGGCCGCTGTGCGCCCATGCACAGTGGGCATACCACTCATGTGCCAAAGGCACATACGTAGTTGTGATGCATGCCATGACATCGCATTCCATTCTAATACATACTAATACTAGGCACATTGCAACAGTAGAGTAGGTGTTGCATAGCTGAGACATGACGATCACTGTTCCCACTACAGTGAGTGCGACCCAAGAATAACCTTTGCACTACAGACCCAACCGTGAACCCTGGAATTCATTTCTGAACCCCCAGAAGACACCCAAAAGATCACATTTGAGACAAATGCAACCCCAATTTTTTTTTATTTTGGCACAAAACACACCCAGGATTTAGAAATTTGACCCCCAAAAATACACACAAATATTTATCCCAAAAAAAACCCCATTTTTCATATTTTACATCCCATTCCCATGCACACCTGAAAAAGTTGAAATGACCCCATTACTGACCTCACAATGCGTTGTATTCAAATGCGATGTTAAGGCACCTGCGTTGTCAGTGTTGCGTTGTTAACGATGTACTGCCTGCATTGTAATGGTCGTCTCCCGTGCCAAAGGCAACCCATAGGCTACGCCGTTTGCGTCCGTCTGCCCCTGGACCGCGCTCAGCACCAAGGAGCATTCCTCTTGGACACTCCACCGATACGACGCCAGCAGCCTCCTCACCATCATCCCTGGACACCACCTCGCCTGGCAGGACCAACCTCTGCTCCGGACCGGACATCGCCATCACCATCACTGACGGCTGCAGTATCACCCGCAAGGAGCACCCCAACCGTCAGGGAGGAGGCATTGCCATCACCTACAGAAGCACACTCTGACTGACCACGCACTCTAATGACCCAAGGGTGACCATGGACCACGTCAACTCCAAGATCCGGACCAGGCAAAGGTGCATCCTCTACTGCACCCTCATGTGCAGGCCCCCCAGGCCATAGCCCCCCATTCTCCAATACCATTTTAGACCTCATTGCACCCCAGGATCTCCCATCCACCAACGACATCCTACTCGGTGACCTCACGTTCCACCTGGAGAACCCCAGTGACCAGGACACCACACCCTCATGGGGAAGGTCCCCTACATCAGACGCAAGCAGCAAGTCACCGCAACAAGCCACATAGCAGGTCACATGGTCGAGCACGTCACCTCTGCCAGCGTGAACTTCAAGTGCAGCCACAACACCGGACTTTCCTGGATTGACCATCATTGGTAACATCACGTCTTCACCTTGCCCACCGGACGCCACCGCCATCATTGCACCCCCTCGCAGCTGGATCAAGGCCACCGAAGAACATCTCGTCAACACCCTCCGCACCAACACTCCACCAATGCTTCCATACGATGACACCGCAGCGCCCAAACACCACCGATGTATCTCCTACTGAGCCGACATTCTGGCACCCCTCATGAACAGCACTGCGTCAGTACCTTCCGCCTGCCTGATAGCAGGCGTGAGGGTGAGGCAGTGCCACAGGGATATGCCGGCCCCATGCATTGCTGGAGTTGCGTCATGGTTGTGACACGACTGCAGCAATGCGTGACTTTAGCGCAGACAGATACGTCAGGATTCCTGACATATCTGTCATTACTTGCGTCATGGAGCGCTGTCCAGTGAGTACAGCGCATCCATGCTGGTGCAAGGAGGGCGTAATGACAAGTGTTGCAACGCTGTCTTGTCGCAGCGCAGTGACACTTTTCATGACTGGGGCCCAGGAATGCGCACTATCTTATTGATGGTGCACATTCCTGCACTGTATTTTTGTCGCAGGGCAGCGCTGCAACATTGCTTGCAGCGCTGTCCAGCACCAAAAACATGCATGGATGTGGGCCCAAGACTTATTCCCATTTTTAAGACCAGCTATTTTCTTGTCTTAAGTTCCTGCAGCTAACGGGCCTTAGCACGACTTTTTTTATCGCTTCGCGGGTACAGCCTATCCTTGCTAATAGGGCGAAGTGCGGTTAGCAGGAGTTTTTGCTGGATTTAGAGACGGAACGCCTACCTTGCATGTCATTAGCGATAAATATCGCTGGCATGCAAGGCGATAGAAAAAACTCGTGCTATCGCCGGAAAGCTGTCGATAACGCCTGTTAGCGACAGCTTGCTAATAGGGCGCTAAAAATTTCGCCACTTTAGCATCAAAAAAGTGCCTCTAAAGTGGCGATGAGCCCTTGATAATATGCCCCCATGTGTTTTGGTATAAATGGCAGCAAAGGCTGTACCCCAAGTGGTACAATCCTCTATTTGTGGTGTTATCCCCATGGGCAAGCAGATTGTTAGCATTCTGTGTTTTTCATATGGGGTAGTATTCGGGAATACTGCCTCTAGCTGCGTTATTTTCTGAGCTACCCAGAATGGTACTTGTTCACATTTTGTGCGCATGTTACCCATCATTGCGTGTAATGTTTATGGTGTAATTGTAGTGGCTGTACCCTGAATTTGAGTTCCATTTGTTGCAACTATTGCTGATTGGACTGTAAGTGTCCTCATGACGAATTGCGTCAAGTTTCTGTATATTTTAATTAAATCTTTATGTTGTATGAGTAAGTCTCCTGGTGGCATTGTGTCAATGTCAGGATGTAGTGTGTAGGCCGCTAATATTGGCCATGTTGCCCCTTCTCTTCCGAGCGGGCTGAGTCTTACTCTTCTTCTTATATGGGGTAGGGCACCTTTAAACCAGTAAAAGTGTTCCTGTTATGTGAGTGGAACCTCTATATCCTCGAACGGATAATATTCCGCTGGTGCATCTCCTTCCGTGTAGGAGTGAAATGTTTTTGTTCTTGCATTTGCTGCTGGGAATGTAATTCACGAATAAAATACCTCTGTTTTGTTTGATTCGCGTGCCTCAAGCACGAAAACTACTATGCCACCCCTAGCTGATAAACCATGTGCTAGTAGTTTCAGGGTGACTGTATTTCTAAAGTTTGGTGCAATTTGTATTGCGCCTGCATCGTCCTCGTCTGTGAGGGGCAGATGTTGTTGCATTGGGTCTAATTCTTCGTTATTTCTGTCCTCAGTCATTTTGTAAAGAAGTTTCTCAAGGGAACTAAGATAAGGTGTTTTTGTACAATTTAGGAACAATGTGTCCTTCAAGCTTGATTAACCAACAGCCAATAAATAGGATTTTTTAGCCTACTCAGCTGTGGCGGAGTTTGTGCCCACCCACTCCAGACGTCTCTGGTGTTTTGTGAGTAGGGGTCTCTGAGAATAACACGACTGAACTACTCAGAGTCTACTGTTAAATAAGTACCCAACCAACGTTGGAGGCGCCATGTCGTGTAGTTCCTATATTACCTATACAGGATCTGCGCATTTGGATAACATAAACTGTGGGTTTGGTGGCAGACTGATTCCATGCACCCCCACTGGATACGTTAGCCTGTCTGTATTAGCTAGCTCACAGTGCCACTATAATCTCCTCTTATCACGGAGAGAATAGATTCTGGCAACCTCAGAACATGACAACCCTGATCCCCCAGGAGCGTGGAAACAATATACTACTTTTCGCTCAGTCACTCGTGCTTACTTATTTTGTCTCAGAGAGTTACACAGAATAAACAGGCTGGGCGTTTCAATAAGTATTTATTGAACAGTTGTTATTCCAGTGTAGAACATATGAGCTGCAACAACCATTAGACAGTAGCAGAGATATATGATTAGCAGTACTATGAAAGTAAAAGGATGGTAAAGTTCAACCATCTTGCAGAAATCATGAATATATACAAGTACATAAAACACATGATAAAAGTGTGTACTCCTACGATGTCTCCCTAACTAGATGAACCTAAATGTAGGTGTTATTACAAGAATCCCTCTAGGATCTAGTCCACCCCATTACCTGAGAGTTTAGAGAATATGGGACCCCGTCCTGGTCTCGAGTTGGACACCCCGCGAAGGATGTTAGACCACTGCAAGCTGGAGCGTCTGCATGCAGGAACCTCAGCGTCTCTGGTCAGTGTGTCAGCCGGAAAGTCACGGTCTCCTCTATCTTCCTAAGCAAGATGTGTTGTATATATACCCATAGGTCTCCCCGGGGGTCCTACCTTGCTGTGTTACTGTGTCGGCCTAAAGGATGACGTTGGGCCTGAACTTTATACAGAGATATTATACAGGAGATGGTAATCCTACTGTTAGTCCTGCTGTGCTTCCAAGAAGCCTCATGCATAATGTATGAGAATCGAAGCAGGGAAAAACCCGCGTTCTGAGTGCAGTGTCATATCTAGGTAAAAGGTCAGCGCCTAAGAACTGTTATGTATGTAATGTAGGGAAGGATGTAGGTGAAAGGTTGCGATGTTACCTGTGCCTATATAGGGTACCTATATGGAATATAACACCCACTCCTCTTCCGAATGGACGACATATGTAATCTATTACTATACTACTAACATTACTAGATAGTGGTACGCACAAAGTTTATAAAAACATCTTTTGAACTAAAATGTTTAAAAACCTCTAAACATTTTCTAAACAAACTTAAAAACGTTTAAAAAAAAGTTTGCATGCCCTAGCTCTAAAATGTCCGTTGGTATAGTCCGGATCACTATAAGCATTATAAAGCCATGTATGCCCAAAAAATGAAAGGAATGTCAATTTAGTTCCATAGTTCCAAATTGGAGCTTATTTAAAAAAGGGCAAATTTTTCTGAGCGCACGACGAGCCAAATGAGTTTAAATGTTTATGTGTCCTGGCTGGTAGGCGCAACATTTTCGTTGCTTGCTTCCGCAGTAGACGGCCCCTGTAGCACCTCGCAGAGCACATCAATTGAGCACAGATGTTCCACACTGTCCACAGCCGGTGCTGGGGCAGCCTGTGCGACGTCCAAAGCCTGGGTGTCAGAGGAGGAGCCGGTGTTCATACCAACAGGTGAAGTTACGACCCGTGGTGGCTCAAGGAATGCCGCCATCAACATTGGAATACGCTGAGGACACTGCAGAACACGGGTCGTTATCGGGTCCACTAACGCATTCACGTCCGGTTGCGCACATTATGGGAGTGTCAAACACAGGTCTAACACGCATTCTTCTCCGCAAAACAGGAATCGGAGGATAGGTAAGATGCAGTCTATCCAGACCGGTCGAAATGACAGGAACCAAGATTCACTTAGTTCTCTTAGGCGAGGCGTGCCTAGAAGTTGTACCATGCGGTCACGGTATTTACGCTCCAGGAGTGTTCTTTCCATCGTCTTGGTGACTGGGACGTCCATTGCGTAGCAAATAGAAAACAATCAGGATACCTGCTATTAGAAACAGGATCAGCGGAAGTCCACCAAAGATGCTTGTGAATACGGAATGAAGGAAGTTTGGTATAACTGCAAGTACCGTCTGAAAGGTGCTCAAAAGTCCCAAACCTATGGTCTTAAATAGGTGGACAATGCCTGTCGTATCAGACATGTTAAAGATACGATTTACCATTTCTGCGAAATGGAAAGGGCAGTTTGTATGAATGAGCGCCTGTATCTCTGCCGAAGACCTTGCGATCTGGAGATCAAAAGTCTCTCGAGCGGAGGTTAAGGGCACAGACTTCTGTAGAAGCATGGCTTTCATTCTGCTTAGAGTATCAAACAGTATTAAGGAAACATTCAGTGAAGGCCATAACGGCGCCTCCCTGACTGTATGTGTCAGTGGAAACAATACTTCCATACAACAAGTAACCCTGGAGCTCACGGTTACCAGATATGCGATGCCCGGGAGCATGCCACAGCTGCCTTGACCGTTCAGCATCAAGTAACTCCCATTTGAAAGTAGCCTGAATGCTGGAGTAATCACTGCAGCTGGGGCACCCTTCAAATGACAGGACAGGTTTGCTACAGAACCATTACAAGCTCCGTGCAACATTATATCCTGGCATATGAGTGATCCACTTAAAGCATTCTCGCAGTTTGTACTGCTCAGAAACACTTCTTGATCCCCACTCCGGCATCAAAATCTGTATGGTAATTCCCAAGATTCCTTAATGTATTCCTTACCCATTTCTTCATATCTGCCTGCCTGCTTTTGTTCAAGGCAATATTGAAACTGAAAAGTAGTGACCGGTAGAGTTATGTGGCCATGGATTAGCCATTCTGTAGACGGTGATTCTGCCACTGTGAATGGTAATCTATCCAGTTTTTCGACACGCAGCATTGTATATTTTGCTGCCCTTTGTGCCATTTCTATCTGTTTATCTGTTAGATTGCATTCAGAAAACAGAGACGTGCTGTTGATAAAACGCCAAGGCACGTAGCCTGCACGCAAAGATTGCAGCGTCCAGCTTAATAACATAATTGAACGTAACTGTGATTGCCCGTGTTTTAATATGGCCAAATCTTGTTCTAGTATGTCTATCGCAGAAGATACAATGTTGCCTAAGGAATATATCCTGGAGGTCATTGTAGTTAACCCATTGTCTACCACTGCTAGAGATTTTTCTAGATTTATACGGTCTATTTCCCGTGGTCTCTCTGCCGCCTCTTGTTGGGATATTTTCCAAATTTCATTGTAGACAGCATAATAGAAACGTTTCTGACGTGGCTTCCTGGGACCCATTAGAAAATCCCTAAGATCCACATCCTATGAGAGTAAGGATAAGTGTTGTTTCACCTGTGTGAGTGTTGAGGTTTTTAGCCAATCAAGGCACAACTTCCCAACACTGTAGGATGTCACTACCCCTGGATGTTGTCTCTGTACATAACGTGGATCTGGCCTATGGATACTAAACCCTTCGATTTTACCCATGAATCGTGCTTGACAACTATTAGTGTCTGTGGGCCAAATCAACCATTTTTCCCAATCGGGGTCTGATCTGTTGTATTGTATTATATCATCTACTGTAATCTCCTTTTGTGATGTTATGTTGCCCTCGGTGTGTGATGGAGTTGGCAACCGAGGCGTGTTCAAGTCTTTGCTCTTGGCTAGTCCAAGGCAAGACATCTGTTGCACTGTCTCGTTCAAAAACATGATTTGTTGAGGGATGAGGCATGCTCTAACTAAGCTTCTGTTCCCTGAACTTGCCATTCTCTAGTACCCCAGACTGATTTTAGGTCTATGGTGTCTTTCCATAAGTCGAAACCTTGTTCAGACAACTGGGTAATAAAGGAAGCAGAGTAAATCTGTTTGGTGTTTGTCAACATATTTTTCTGTGTTGATGTTGGTGCAACCTTATAATAATATGAGGCTGGGTCAGACATATTAAACCCCGAGAAATATGGAAACTTCTGTGTAAATGTTTCTGAACTCAAGAAACCCAAGGCAGACCCCAAGGACCTCAAGAACTTCCGACCCATCTCTCTGCTCCCGTTCCCCGCGAAGGTCACTGAGAAAATCGTCAACAAACAACTGACCCGCTACCTCGAGGAGAACAACATCCTGGACCCTTCCCAGTCCGGCTTCCGCAGCAACCACAGCACCGAAACCGCCCTCATCGCCGCCACCGATGACATCAGGACCCTGCTAGACAATGGAGAAACAGCAGCCCTCATCCTCCTGGACCTATCAGCCGCCTTCGACACGGTCTGCCACCACACACTACGAACACGCCTTCACGACGCCGGGATCCAAGAGAAGGCCCTGGACTGGACCACATCCTTCCTTTCCGGCAGAACACAAAGCATCCGCCTCGCCCCCTTCCGATCCAAGGCCACCAAGATCATCTGCGGCGTACCCCAAGGCTCCTCCCTCAGCCAACGCTGTTCAACATCTACATGGCACCCCTCGCCCATGTCGCCTGACAGCACAACCTCAACATCATCTCCTACGCCGACGACACCCAGCTGATCCTCTCCCTCACCAAAGACCCTCACACCGCCAAAGCCCACCTCCACGAAGGAATGAAGGCCGTCGCCGAATGGATGAGGACCAGCCGCCTGAAGCTGAACTCGGACAAGACGGAGGTCCTCATCCTTGGTTCCAACCCTTCAGCCTGGGACGACTCCTGGTGGCCAACATCACTGGGAACAGCCCCGCCACCCACCGACCACGTACGCAACCTAGGGGTCATCCTCGACCCCACCCTCTCCATGACTAAGCAGGTCAACGCCGTTTCCTCATCCTGCTTCAACATCCTCCGAATGCTCCGCAGGATCTTCAAGTGGATCCCCACCGAAACAAGAAAAACAGTCACCCAGGCCCTCGTCACCAGCAGGCTGGACTACGGAAACGCCCTCTACGCAGGAACGACGGCTAAGCTCCTGAGACGGCTGCAACGCATCCAGAACGCCTCTGCACGTCTTATCCTCGACATCCCCCGACGCAGCCACATCACACCCCACCTGAGAGACCTGCACTGGCTCCCTGTCAACAAGAGGATAACCTTCAAGCTCCTCACCCACGCACACAAAGCACTCCACAACTCCGGACCAGCCTACCTCAACAGACGACTCAGCTTCTACACCCCCACCCGCCAGCTCCGCTCGACCAGCCTCGCCCTCGCCACAGTCCCCCGCATCCGGAAAACGACCGCCGGCGGCAGATCCTTCTCCCACCTCGCCGCCAAGACCTGGAACACCCTCCCCACCAACCTCCGACAGACCCAAGACCTACTGGCCTTCAGAAGACTCCTCAAGACCTGGCTCTTCGATCAGTAGCAGCACCAGCCCCCTCTTCCCCCAGCGCCTTGAGACCCTCGCGGGTATGTAGTGCGCTTTATAAGTGACATGATTGATTGATTGATTGATTGAACTGCCTTTCGGCAGTGTTGGACAATGTTCCCACAGGTGGTATGTGAACAGATTTCTAGGATTAGCAGATTTATGCAAAAAGTGATGACCATAGTGTTGATAACAATACATACTCTCGAAATCTGATGTGTCTTCAAATGTTTCACTACTAGAAAACGCAGCAGATTTTTCCAAATCAGATAACATGTTATTAACAGTTTCAAAATCCCAATCATCGGAAAATGTACTTATCTTAATCTTATCTTAATTGTGACTTATAGAGCGCTCGTTCACCAATTGGTTTCATGGCGCTGGAGACTAGGTGGGTGCCAATCCGGAACAGTTTATTCATAAGCTTGTGTGAATAACCAAGTTTTAAGAGATTTTCTGAATAGGAGCAAATTGGTGCTAAGTCTAATTTCCAGGGGATGGAATTCCACAGGCGTGGGGCTAAAGTCGCAAACCTGCAGCCCCCTGACGTTTCAGTTTGAAGGTGGGTATTGTCAAAAGGTGAAGTTGGGCTGAACGAAGATTCCGAGTGGGGGTATAACGAGAAACAAGATTGTCAATGAATTTTGGGCTATGGCCGTTTAGGGATTTAAACACCAAACATCCGACTTTAAAGGGACATCACTGCGGAATAGGGAGCCAGTGCAGCTTCCTAAGGAGGGGCGAGGCATGCTGCCATCTGGGCTGATTATGTATCATTCGAGCCGCTTGGTTCTGTACCAACTGAAGTCGTTTGGTGAGGCCAAGTGGAAGTCCCAGGTAGGTGGCATTTGCGTAGTCCAGACGAGACAGCACAAGAGCTATTACCACCTGGACCAAAGCAGCGTGGGACAAAAACCTACTTATTTTCCTAATTTTTCGTAGTTGTAAGAAACAGGCAGAGACCACTGTGCCTACATGCACTTTTAAGGACAGGTCGTTGCCTATTGTAACCCCTAATCTTTTTACTGAAGTTGAGGGGGTAAGGGGAGGTCCCAGATTATTAGGCCAATATTGTGGACCCCATGGATTGCAAGCTCCCCTGTCAAAATTAGTTCAGTTTTGCTGGGATTAAGTTTTAAATGATTAAGATTCATCCATTGCTGGATGAAAAGCATAATAGATTGAAAGTTGGTTATAGATTCAGGGGAATTATCGATTGAGAACATGAGTTGGAGGTCATCTGCATAATTGAAGAGGGTCACCTTCCTGTCTTTCAAAGATCTTATCAATGGGCATAGGTAGAGGTTGAACAAATGTGGTGAAAGCGAAGAGCCCTGTGGGACCCCACAAGTTGTTTTTAGTTTAGGGGCAGTGAATTGGCCAATACGGACTGCCTGAGTGCGATTTACTAAGAAGGAATTAATCCAGCTAAGGGCTGGACCCTGAAAGCCAGCCTCTCTGACACGGTCCACTAGTATGTTATGGTCGACCGTGTCAAATGCAGCTGAGAGGTCAAGCAATATCAGGGCCTGGTGAATGCCTCTGTCTGCATTTTCACGTAGGGAGTCCAATATTGCCACGGTCACTGTTTCAGTGGAATGGTCAGGCCGAAAACCGGCCTGACATGGATCAAAGAATCCCGTCTGTTCCAAAAAGTTGGATAAGCATTTTGCCACATGGGCCTCTAGTAGCTTAGCCATATAGGGGAGCAGAGAGATGGGACAATAATTTGCTAGTGTCTGGGGGTCAGCACTTGGTTTCTTTAGAAGGGGGACTACTATGGCCTCCTTAAAAGCCTTGGGGACGCAGCCCTGGGACAGGGATTGATTTAAAAGGGCAAGAACTGGGTCTGGAAAGGCCATAAAGGCTGCTTTCAAGACATGAGGGGGGCAGTGATCCAAGGGAGAGCCAGATTTAACTTTAGCGAGTAGGTTATTCAAGGTCTCTATATCAATAGGTAAAAAGGTAAAAAGGAGTCCAAGGAGTGGGGATTCCTAGGTGAGGGCGGGGTAATATCATGTGAGAGCCTGTGTGGGATGCTGGCTTTAATATCAGTAATCTTATCCATAAAAAATGTATTCAAAGAATCACACAGGGCCTGTGACGGCTTGGGTTTAATTAGGACTCTCTCAGGGTTTGATAGTTCATCAACTATTGTGAATAATTCCTTAGCTTGATTATTAGAGTTGAGAATTCGTGTTGAGGTAATGATATCACTTAATGATATTTTAAATAAATGTGGAATTTTTAAAATTTCAGTCGGACCAAATATATTGAAATCAACCTTGTCCCAAACTATACCATCAGGTATAGGAACTGCTGTAATGTTCACTGATGACAAGTCTCTTTGTTCTCGATGAGATGATTGGTGTGGTTTTAAAAGTAAGTTCACCTTTTGGGCTGCAGAGCTTTGTCGAATGTATTTCCATTAATAAGCATACTGAAAACTATTACCAAGCCTACCCAGAAAAGAAAGAAAAGTATCCCAGTGATTATCCATAGTTCTACCCAGGGTGACAGCAGGAAAGTCTTTTAAGAAAGTTCAGAAAGTCTTTTACTTGCTGTTTGCGAGATTTTTTGGCTGGCGTTGTTTCCGGTTTGCTTGGATCCAAAGAAAACGTATCAAAGTTTATGAAGTAGCCAGAAGCAGTTCGATCAATTGTTGGTATTGCATCAGGATTTGTAGAAATCGTGGTTTGCTCTTGTCGAGGCATGTTGACGTAGACATCTGTATTTGGTCGAATAGCGAGTTGTTTTTGATTTTGAGTTTGATTTTGAATTTGAACTTCAGGTTCAAGGGGAGCAAGTTCCATAGCATTGTTGCTTAGTCCTTCATTCCGTGTTGGAGGCTCTTCGAACGCGATGAGACTTTCCGTTTGAACTTCTTGAATTGTAGCGAGAGGAGGGCGTCTGCTACTTTGGAGTCCACGTGGCCTACTGCTTAGTATCGGCCACATAATGTGGTTTGATTAGGTCAATTGAGACAAATCTTTTCTCCTTTTTTCCGGCAAGAGGCGGCAGAAGTACAGTTCTTATTCCTTCAATTGCTAGGACCGGTACAGGCTTTCTGTATGATGGCCCAAATTCTTTTCTGTCCGCTATTTTCTCTCTGACCAGATCCTCGACTTTTGGGATCCAGACAGGCCTTGCCGTGACTGATTTGACTTCCCCAGTGGTGGTCTGCTTCAGATGGACATTACTTTGTTGTGTCCTGGATTCATTTAGATCCTGTAAAACAGCCAAACGATCATGGATGTCAAAAGGCTTTTCATCCGCCACTGTGCCTTTACAATCAAGATCAGGTACCCACATTCTTGTCCCAAATAGGACCTCATATAGAGTGACACCCCCTAGAGAACTTCTTGGCATATTGTTAAGAGCACGCTGGACTCCATACAGATGTTTTACCCAACTTTCACCCGTGCCTAATACTCTAGCTGTTAAAGATTGCTTTAAGTCTTGGTTTTTTCTCTCCACTACCGAATTTCCCTCTGGATGGTACGGAGATGAGTACCGCAATGCTACACCCAATGCTCGCATGGCCTCCTTGTAAACCCGAGAGCTAAACGCAGGGCCCTGGTCAGAATGTAATGTGCCAATTGCGTATGTCCCTATAAAGACTCGCAAATCTTTTATAACAGTTCGAGCGTCAGCCGAGCGCTGAGGCCACACCCATAGGAATCTCGAGCAGGAATCCACTGCAACCATGATATATTTGTAAGCTCCATCTCTTTGTAAGGGGCCGCAGTGGTCCAAATAAACACACGCTAGTGGTTTGTCAGATATTAACAGCGGTGTCTGCGCTGGACGTGTTACGGTGGAACCTTTCATCTGCTGACAGATGTCGCATTTCAAGACATGGTCCTTAGTCTGCTTTGTTAATCCAGGCCACCAATAGCGTTGTTTCAACAAAGAAACAGTCGCCGTAACTCCTGCATGTGCAGAACCTATCCCTTCGTGTGCTGCTAGAATTAAACCTAACCCACGATCCATGTTTGGAATTACTCTATCCCCCACTCCAGAAATCTGAGCAAATGGAATGTTATTGGCATCTAACTTGTAGGAGTACTTGAGTGGAAACCTTTTTGGTACTGCTCCGCTATTTTTGCGACAAGCATTGATAGCTACCATTATCTCACCGTCTATTCTCGTTTTAGAACGAGTGATTGCAGCTATGGAAGGAAGCCGTGCGTACAGCCCCTTTGCAGCTTGATCAGCCAATGAATTCCCTTCAACGTGAACGCCATCACGCTGATGACTCAGTGTATGTATCACGTGAGCCCTCGGTAGTTCGGTTTTCAACTCCACTACTTGTTTCCATAGCATTTTATGCTTAATTGTGCCACCTTTTGCGTCTTTGAACCCGTTCTGAACCCAGTGCTGTAAATATTCATTGTATGACTGCACACAGTAAAAGGAATCGCACACAATTAGTGTGGGGAATTCCCGATCCGCATTTACCAGTGCCAGTATCAGCGCTTTTAACTCTGCCAGCTGTGCCGTGCAGTCGCCTAGGGGCTGCGTCTTTGTGCAACTCGGGTGGAACTTTCCATCCCGCATGCGACCTTTAACGATTGCACATGCTGCGCTTTACTGTTGCTTACTTCCTATGGCCGGTTGAGCAGATCCGTCAGTGTAAATGATATATTCATACTGATCTAGAGGCATTATTTCGTTTGGAAGAGGATATTCTTGTTCGTATTGCAGGAATGCTTGTGTCTTTAAATTTGGGTCGTACCTGTATTCTACATCTGTTGCAGTGAGAGAATTAGCCCATTGTATCCATCTTTGATGTAAAGCTTTAGCATTAGGAACGCTTGCCTTTGTCGCAGCCTCTAAGGCTGGAATTGGAGTAACTACTATTATTCGTTTCCCCTGAGCCAGTGCTCTTTCTCTCACTTTAGCATTCTGCACTGCTGTCAGAATCTTTTCTGTAGATGCGAAGCGCATCTCAGCATTTGTGTACAAATGTGATTTGTATGCAATTGGTACTGTCTCACCTTCATTATATGTTAGATAGGTATACCCAGATTGACCCGCAATTATACGGATCACCAGGTTGCGTACGTTTACGCGTGTCTGTAAGTGTTTGGAAGCTATCATGTCAGCTTGTAAGGAACGAAGTGTATCTGCATGTTCCTGTGTCCATTGTTTTACTGAAAAATCAGGTTTTATTAAATCGTAGAAAGGTTTTACTCTTTCTGCGTAATCTAAAATGTATGTTTGACCAAAATTTAGGAATCCCAGGATTGATTGTAAATTTTTTTAGGATTTTGGAGGTTGGAGCAGCGCACATGTTTCTAAAAAATTGTCTGCCAGGTTTTTTCCTTCACTTGAAAGCTCATATCCTAAAAACAGGACACTGAGGTGGGCAATTTTTGATTTTTTAAAGTTGAATTTGTAGCCTCCAGATGCAAATCCCAAAATTATGGTATTCACTCTGTTCAAGTGTTCCTCTAGGTCATCGTCCGTTAGATAAATATCATCCACATAGGACAATGCCTCTTCATTCAATTTTTGAAGTAACTCAGTTACTCTGGCCGAAAACAACCCTGGGCTGTTCTTATACCCCTGGGGGAGTCGACAAAATAGACGCTGAGTCCCTAGCGCTGAGAAGGCTGTCAGATATCTGCTTTCAGGCGCTATATTTTGGCAGAAAAATCCAATTGAGATATCAAGTGTTGTTCTATATTTTTCCCGCACAATGTTATTCATTAATGCGGCACTGTGTGCATTTTGGACTGCAAATGTCTTAGTGCAGGTGTTTAAATATCTATAATCTAAAACTAGACGATATGTGTTGTCAGGTTTCATGACAGGAAACAAAGGATTGTTCATTTGTGAGGTGCAAGTTTCAATCACCCCTTGGTATTCAAGTTGATCTAAGATCTCGCTGACCTGTTTTTTAGCTTCTTGCTTTATTGGATACTGCCTCTGTGCAGTTGGAGTATTTTTTAAAGGAATTATGTGGTGGGTTGAATCCTCATCCCATCCAACATGGTTTTTGTATAATGCCGGAGCCTGGGCTACCGCCCACTCCTGCGCATAAGTGTGTTGCAAGTGCCTGGGAATATGGTCTGAGAAAGCCGGAAGAATTACCGTTTCTCCTTTAGGGCAATCCATGATGAATGCTGGTAGCCAATCTTGTTCAGCTAATAAAATATCATAGCCAAACGTCAGGCTCTCCCAAAACAGACCTCTCACTGTTCTATATTTGTCCCCCTCCATTTGGAGCGTTATTTCATATACTTTATGTGGGACACTTACCCTAGTATCGGGTGTTTCTACCGTGATATAATCATTCAAGTCCGCTGTCACTAGAAATTCCTTCAGGTTCTGGAGGGCTATTGTTACTTCTGCCGCACTGTCTAGCATTGTCAGAGCCCATTCCCCGTTCAGTAGTCGAGTCCTCAGAATTCTGGGCATGTCTGATCTTTAGACCTGCAACCTTCTTCTTTTTGAACTGTGGCTTTTGCTTTGGTTTGTCTTCTTTTTTAGAAGTGTACTCTTGAGCGTGCTGCTTTTCTCATGACTTTGTACGCTCTTCTTGCCTTTCTGACCGTCCTTCCCTCTCGGAGTTTTTCAATGAACCCTGAAAGGAACGAGAGGAACGTGTATCAGTATCCTGATACCTGTAAGGTTTCCTAATCTTATCCCTATTCCTAAGGTTGTACCTCTTTTCGGAGGGCTCCTGTGGAGGAGATCTACCTCGGGATTGAGATCTATTTCCTTAAAAGTTTTGTTGTTTTTTATTGTCCCACTTCTTCTTAGTTGAAGCAGGTGTCTGCTTGGAAGTGTCCTTTTCAGGACTGCCCATCAGTTGTGGTTTTAAAGCTTTCCCACCCAAACTGTCTCTGCCTAATTCTGCATATACAGTTTCAATTATTTTTGGTAGTTCATGTTCCTGTTCTAAAGGATTGAACTCCCTCAGGCGTTGGCGGATGGCCACTGAAGCTGCTTCCCCCTTAATGTTAGCTAGTATTATGACTGATACCTGGGCATAGTTACCTAGTAACTTCATCCCTAAGTTTAGGGCAGGTTCTGCTCCGTACTCATTTTGTATCTGTCTCAGTACATCAGGTACTACTGCTAATGACGGAATACCGAGGGGCATATTAGCAAGAAATGGCGATAACTATCGCTAACCTAGGTTAGCGCTAGTTTTTCTTTCGCCGTCGATCCCTGCAAGTTATCGCCCTGTTAGCGATGTATTAGCAACGTTTTGCTAACAGGCGATAGCTGCAGGGATCAGCGGCGAAAACCATCGCTAACATTAACGTGTCGGCGTTAATGGAACCGGCGATAGCGGGTGGAATCCAGCGATAAGCCCTTAGCAATAGAAAAAGGCACGCTAACCCGCAATTTCTGACTTAGCCTATCTGGCCACCTCCAACATAAAAGATGCACCAAAAAAAAGGATTAATGCAGATTTGAGCAGCCAGGGCATAGTGCAGCACACACCAACAACCCCCTCAAGCCACCTAACATCCCGGTTGACCAGGATGAGATCCTGGTCTCCACGCAGGACCTGCGTCTGGTTCCTGGATCCCTTGCTGGACCTGCGTCTGGTTCCTGGATCCCTTGCTGGACCTGCGTCTGGTTCCTCGATCCCTTGCTGGACCTGCGTCTGGTTCCTGGATCCCTCGCTGGAGCTGCGTCTGGTTCCTGGATCCCTCGCTGGAGCTGCATCTGGTTCCTGGATCCCTAGCTGGAGCTGCGTCTGGTTTCTGGATCCCTCGCCGGAGCTGCGTCTGGTTCCTGGATCCCTCGCTGGAGCTGCGTCTGGTTCCTGGATCCCTCACTGGACCTGCGTCTGGTTCCTGGATCCCTTGCTGGACCTGCGTCTGGTTCCTGGATCCCTGGCTGGACCTGCGTCTGGTTCCTGGAACCCCTGCCCGAGCTGCGTCTGGTTCCTGGATCCCTCGCTGGAGCTGCGTCTGGTTCCTGGATCCCTCGCTGGAGCTGCATCTGGTTCCTGCATCCCTCGCTGGAGCTGCGTCTGGTTCCTGGATCCCTTGCTGGACCTGTGTCTGGTTCCTGCATCCCTCACTGGACCTGCGTCTGGTTCCTGGATCCCTTGCTGGACCTGCAACTGGTTCCTGGATCCCTTGCTGGACCTGCGTCTGGTTCTTGGATCCCTCGCTGGAGCTGCGTCTGGTTCCTGGATCCCTCGCTGGAGCTGCGTCTGGTTGCTGGATCCCTCGCTGGACCTGCGTCTGGTTCCTGCATCC
This sequence comes from Calotriton arnoldi, assembly GCA_963921515.1. Lineage (NCBI taxonomy): Eukaryota > Metazoa > Chordata > Amphibia > Caudata > Salamandridae > Calotriton > Calotriton arnoldi. The sequence continues at coordinate 192,443 of CAWUFW010006992.1, forward strand.
CTCACTGGAGCTGCGTCTGGTTCCTGGATCTCTCGCTGGACCTGCGTCTGTGGCCTGGAGTGGGATGTGGAGTAGATGTGGAGTCGATGAGCCGTGGCGAGAGACATTGATGTGCGACGATCACCCGTACCTGGTGGTGAAGTCTGGCAGGTCGCATGGTGACACGTTGCTGACCTGTGTGAGAAGCCCGCCTTGCGCACCTTGGTGCAGTCAATGGTAGAGGTGATCCTGCGCACCAACGTAGTGATGTCCGCTTTGCATACTATGATCCACCACTACACCGGGGTGCACGGAGGGGATTACCAATGGTGGGTGCCGTCTCTCTGCATCACAGGACGGATGATGTTGGGCTGGCCAGATGCCCTGGAGGGTGAGGCCCCTGTGCGACACCGAACTTGTGTGGACTGAGCGCTGCAACTACATGCCTAAGGGAGCCCTGCTGCATCAACTGCATCGGGCGGTCCACCAGCCGACTACGCAGTGACTGCTGTACCCAGCCCAGTGAAAGCACACATGTCTCAGGCTCCTGCTGGCTGAGTCACAGATGTGGAGAGAGTGCAGTGGATTGCGCCACGGGGTCAATGTCCAGGTAAGGAGAAGGTGGGATGCGTAGTGCAGGAGGGCCGGGGGGAGTCACTCATACCTATCACACGTAGATGACGCACCCCCAGTGGCGGGTCTACCGCTATGTTGGAAGAGCGTTGCCCCACCACCTCAAGCAGTGCAGAAGAGGAACAATAATCACATGATGATAATTCAATCAATAAATCACTCAGGGGAATTGTAAGCACGCCACACACCCGTGAGGGTCCCAAGGCACTGAGGGGTGGGGGTCCGCAGATCTGTAAGCCGAAGAGCCAGGTCTTGAGGGTCTTCCTGAAGGTGTTCAGGGAGGGGGCACCTCTGATGTCTGCCGGTAGCTCGTTCCAGGTATTGGATGCAATGTGGGAGAAGGATCTCCTGCCTGCTCTGGCTCTGTGGATGTGCTGCGTTACGGACAGTGCGAGATTGGAAGATCGGATGTCTCATTTGTGTACGTGGAAGTTGATTCTGTTGTTGAGGTATTTGGTTACGTTGTTGTGTAGGCATTCGGAGGCATGAGTGATGATTTTGAAGGTGACTCTTATCACCACGGGGAGACACTGGAGTCTACGTAGGTGTCGGCCGATGTGTTAGTGCCGGGGGATGCCGAGGACGAGTCTGGCGGCGTTGTACTGTAATGTCGGTAGTTTGCGGAGTATGGGCTTATAAATGGCGGCGCAGAGTGCGTTCCCAATGTCCAGTCTGCTGGTGATGAGTGCATGGGTGACTGTCTTCCTTGACTCTGGGGGTATCCATTTGAAGGTCTTGCGGAGGATGCGGAGGGTGTTGAAGCAGCTGGAGGTGACGGTGTAGACCTGTCTGTTCATGGTGAGGGATGGGTCGATTACGATGTCGAGGTTTCTGGCATGGTCTGAGGGGGTAGGTGGGCTTCCGAGGGCGAAGGCCAACAGGTGTTGTCCCATGCTGAAGGTGTGGTTCCAAGGACAAGGACTCCTGTCTTCCCGGCGTTGAGCTCCAGGCAGCTGTTGGTCATCCAGACTGCGACGTCCTGCATTCCGTTCTGGAAGTTGAGTCTGGCGGTGGTGGTCTTTTCGGTGAGGGGGAGGATGAGCTGTGTGTCATCAGCGTAGGATATGATGTTGAGGCCGTGTTGTTGGACGTTGGCGTCAAGGGTGCCCTGTAGATGTTGAAGACGGTCGGGCTCAGAGATGAACCCTCTGGGACTCCGCAGGTGATTACGTGGGAATGGAGAGGAAGGTTGGCAGTCTGATCCTTTGGCTTCTTCTGGGGAGGAATGATCGGATCCAGTCGAGGCCTGTTCCTTGTATGCCGGCATCGTGTAGTCTTGCGACTAGTGTGTGGTGGGAGACGGTGTTGAAGGCCGCTGAAAGGACGAGTATGATGAGGGCTGAGGAGTGGCCTTGGTCCAGGAGTGTGCGGATGTCGTCTGTGGCGGCCAGTAGGACGGCCTCGTTGCTGTGGTTGGTTTGCAATCCGGATTGGGACGGGTCGAGGATGGCGTTGTCATCAATGAATCGTGTCACTTCCCTGTTGACTGTTTACTCTGCAACTTTGCAACTTTGGCTGCGAAGGGGAGGAGCGAGATGGGCCGGTAGTTCTTGAGGTCAGTGGGGTCAGCTGTGGTCTTCTTGAGAGGGGGTCAGACTTCTGCACGCTTTCAGTCATCTGGGTAGGTGCCTGTCTTGAAGGTGGTGTTGATGGTGCATTGCAGTTCGTGTGTGATGGCGGCCGCGGCTCTGTGGTAGATGTGGGAGGGCATGGGTTGGTGGGGGCCCACGAGTGCATGCCTTTCATGGTTGAGGCTGTGTCTTCGGCTGTGACTGGCGTCCAGGTAGAGATGGTGGGCTGGCTGGTGTGTCTGGGGCCCGGGTTGTCTGTAGACAAGGGTTCCTCGGAGTGTGGAGTTGTGGCTGATCTGGATCTGGAAGTGCATGTGTTTGGCGGAGGGGAAGGTTCCGCTGGGGGTGGTGAGGCGGAGGGTGCTCTTGTGTGCAATAGCGAGGCACCCTCCCAGGTGGTTGGTGCGGTCCTTCCTCTGGATCTTGTATCCGTCCGGGATGGCAGTCTTGATGTCGGGGGCGGAGGAGGCGTTGGTCCAGGTCTCAGTGAAGAAGGCGATGTCGGGCGAGAGAGAGTCGAGTAGGTTCCAGATTTCCACGGCGTATATGTGCACAGAGCGCCCGTTGAGGGGGATGCATCCTAGGGTGTAGCCGGTACTGGTGTCGGCTGTGTTGGAGTCCGGGGTGGTGGTTAAGCTCCGGCGGCAGTGGAGGCAGGAGAACTGGCTGTGGGTCATGTTTTCCAAGGCCTGTTGTCAGTCTCTGACTTTCCCGGGTTTGAGTGCGTGGAGGGTGGCTGTGCCGTAGCAGTGGGTGGCCTGTGATCCAGGCTTACTGGTGCTGGTCGCGGTTGGGTTGCAGACGTGCGCAGACGGGCTTGTCTTAGGTGCGCCTTCTGCGCGCCAGCAGCGCCTGTCTGCTGCACAATTGTGCAGCGTCCGCCATTAAGTAGGGGAGGGCGGAGGAACGATCAGCTGGGAGGCGGGAATGTGCGAGGACAGGGGCGCAGGGCCGCAGGGGCAGCAGCGGCGGGAAGCGTGCAGTGCGGGCTCAGAGAAGCCAATGAAACAGTTCAAATAAGGGACAAACAAGGGATAAATAACAGATGTAATCATGCTATGTATCCTCAGGGGTTGGGCGGGTGGGGAGGACTGCTCCAAAAACGGAGCAGGGAATGTGCGGATTGGCATGCACACTCAAGTGGGCAATAACCATTTGGTCAGCCCACTCAGGCCGCCCAATGCAGACATGCGCACTTCTCTGTTCGCCCCTGGCTGCATGACTTGTCCTGTTGCCAAATTACAATACCACCGCCGCATCGCAGCGTTGTGAATGACTCATGCGAGGGAGCCTGGATGCCTACTTCCTTTTCCTGGAAGCAGACGCAGGAGAACAGGAGCTACGTAGACACGGGACACGGTTTAGAGGTGAGACTTCCCTCAATAAATTCTTAACTACATATGTTCACACACACATCCCCTCGGCCACACACCATCCAGTGTTCATTACGGGGTTTACCACCTCACAGCTGTCCAGACACCCCCCTCCGCTCTTCTCAATGGTGGCCGCTGTGCGCCCATGCACAGCGGGCATACCACTCGTGTGCCAAAGGCACATACGTAGTTGCGATGCATACCATGACATCACATTCCATTCTAATACATACTAATACTAGGCACATTGCAACAGTAGAGTAGGTGTTGCATAGCTGAGACATGACGATCACTGTTCCCACTACAGTGAGTGCGACCCAAGAATAACCTTTGCACTACAGACCCAACCGTGAACCCTGGAATTCATTTCTGAACCCCCAAAAGATCACATTTGAGACAAATGCACCTCCCAAATTTCTCTTTATTTTGGCACAAAACACACCCAGGATTTAGAAATTTGACACCAAAAAATACACAAAAAAATTCAAAAATTTACCCCAAAAAACACCCCATTTTTCATATTTTACCCCAAAAAACACCCCATTTTACAACCCCATTTTACATATTTTACCCCAAAAAACACCCCATTTTTCATATTTTACCCACAAAAACACCCCATTTTTCATATTTTACATCCAATTCCCATGCACACCTGAAAAAGTTGAAATTACCCCATTACTGACCTCACAATGCGTTGTATTCAAATGCGATGTTAAGGCACCTGCGTTGTCAGAGTTGCGTTGTTAACGATGTACTGCCTGCGTTGTAATGGTCGTCTCCCGTGCCAAAGGCAACCCATAGGCTACGCCGTTTGCGACCATGTGCCCCTGGACCGCACTCAGCACCAAGGAGCATTCCTCTTGGACACTCCACCGATACGATGCCAGCAGCCTCCTTGCCATCATCCCTGGACACCACCTCGCCTGGCAGGACCAACCTCTGCTCCGGACCGGACATCGCCATCACCATCACTGACAGCTGCAGTATCACCCGCAAGGAGCACCCCAACCGTCAGGGAGGAGGCATTGCCATCACCTACAGAAGCACACTCCGACTGACCACGCACTCTAATGACCCAAGGGTGACCATGGACCACGACAACTCCAAGATCCAGACCAGGCACAGGTGCATCCTCTACGGCACCCTCATGTGCAGGCCCCCCAGGCCATGGCCCCCCATTCTCCAATACCATTTTAGACCTCATTGCACCCCAGGATCTCCCATCCACCAACGACATCCTACTTGGTGACCTCAAGTTCCACCTGGAGAACCCCAGTGACCAGGACACCACCCCCTCATGGGGAAGGTCCCCTACATCAGACGCAAGCAGCAAGTCACCGCAACAAGCCACATAGCAGGTCACATGGTCGAGCACGTCACCTCCGCCAGCGTGAACTTCAAGTGCAGCCACAACACCGGACTTTCCTGGACCGACCATCATTGGTAACATCACGTCTTCACCTTGCCCACCGGACGCCACCGCCATCATCGCACCCCCTCGCAGCTGGATCAAGGCCACCGAAGAACATCTCGTCAACTCCCTCCGCACCAACACTCCACCAATGGTTTCATACAATGGCACCGCAGCGCCCAAACACCACCGATGTATCTCCTACTGCGCCGACATTCTGGCACCCCTTATGAACAGCACTGCGTCAGTACCTTCTGCCTGCCTGATGGCAGGCGTGAGGGTGAGGCAGTGCCACAGGGATAGGCTGGCCCCATGCTTTGCTGGAGTTGCGTCATGGTTGTGACACGACTTCAGCAATGCGTGACTTTAGCGCAGACAGATACGTCAGGATTCCTGACATATCTGTCATTACTTGCGTCATGGAGCGCTGTCCAGTGAGTACAGCGCATCCATGCTGTTGCAAGGAGGGCGTAATGAGAAGTGTTGCAACGCTGTCTTGTCGCAGCGCAGCAACACTTTTCATGACTGGGGCCCAGGAATGCGCACTATCTTATTGATGGTGCACATTCCTGCACTGTATTTTTGTCGCAGGGCAGCGCTGCAACATTGCTTGCAGCGCTGTCCAGCACCAAAACATGCATGGATGTGGGCCCAAGACTTATTTCCATTTTTAAGACCAGCTATTTTCTTGTCTTAAGTTCCTGCAGCTAACGGGCCTTAGCGCGACTTTTTTTATCGCTTCGCGGGTCCGGCCTATCCTTGCTAATAGGGCGAAGTGCGGTTAGCGGGAGTTTTTGCTGGATTTAGAGACGAAACGCCTACCTTGCATGTCATTAGCGATAAATTTCGCTGGCATGCAAGGCGATAGAAAAAACTGGTGCTATCGCTGGAAAGCTGTCACTAACGCCTGTTAGCGACAGCTTGCTAATAGGGCGATAAAAATGTCGCCACTTTAGCGTCAAAAAGTGCAGCTAAAGTGGCGATGATCCCTTGATAATATGCCCCCATGTGTTTTGGTATAAATGGTAGCAAAGACTGTACCCCAAGTGATACAATCCTCTATTTGTGGTGTTATCCCCATGGGCAAGCAGATTGTTAGCATTCTGTGTTTTTGATACGGAGTAGTATTCGGGAATACTGCCTCTAGCTGCGTTATTTTCTGAGCTACCCAGAATGGTACTTGTTCACGTTTTGTGAGCATGTTACCCATCATTGCGTGTAATGTTTGTGGTGTAATTTTAGTGGCTGTACCCTGAATTTGAGTTCCATTTGTTGCAACTATTGCTGATTGGACTGTAAGTGTCCTCATGACGAATTGCGTCAAGTTTCTGTATATTTTAATTAAATCTTTATGTTGTATGAGTAAGTCTCCTGGTGGCATTGTGTCAATTTCAGGATGTAGTCTGTAGGCCGCTAATATTGGCCATGTTGCTCCTTCTCTTCTGAGCGGGCCGAGTCTCACTCTTCTTCTTATATGGGGTAGGGCGCCTTTAAACCAGTATAAGTGTTCCTGTTATGTGATCAGAACCTCTATATCCTTGAACGGATAATATTCCGCTGGTGCATCTCCTTCCGTGTAGGAGTGAAATGTTTTTGTTCTTGCATTTGCTGCTGGGAATGTAACCCACGAATAAAATACCTCTGTTTTGTTTAATTCGCGTGCCTCAAGCACGAAAACTACTATGCCACCCCTAGCTGATAAGCCATGCACTAGTAGTTTCAGGGTGACTGTATTTCTAAAGTTTGGTGCAATTTGTATTGCGCCTGCATCGTCCTCGTCTGTGAGGGGTAGATTTTGTTGCATTGGGTCTAATTCTTCGTTATTTCTGTCCTCAGTCATTTTGTAAAGAAGAAGTTTCTCAAGGGAACTAAGATAAGGTGTTTTTGTACAATTTAGGAACAATGTGTCCTTCAAGCTTGATTAACCAACAGCCAATAAATAGGATTTTTTAGCCTACTCAGCTGTGGCAGAGTTTGTGCCCACCCACTCCAGACGTCTCTGGTGTTTTGTGAGTAGGGGTCTCTGAGAATAGCACGACTGAACTACTCAGAGTCTACTGTTAAATAAGTACCCAACCAACGTTGGAGGCGCCATGTCGTGTAGTTCCTATATTACCTATACAGGATCTGCGCATTTGGATAACATAAACTGTGGGTTTGGTGGCAGACTGATTCCATGCACCCCCACTGGATACGTTAGCCTGTCTGTATTAGCTAGCTCACAGTGCCACTATAATCTCCTCTTATCACGGAGAGAATAGATTCTGGCAACCTCAGAACATGACAACCCTGATCCCCCAGGAGCGTGGAAACAATATACTACTTTTCGCTCAGTCACTCGTGCTTACTTATTTTGTCTCAGAGAGTTACACAGAATAAACAGGCTGGGCGTTTCAATAAGTATTTATTGAACAGTTGTTATTCCAGTGTAGAACATATGAGCTGCAACAACCATTAGACAGTAGCAGAGATATATGATTAGCAGTACTATGAAAGTAAAAGGATGGTAAAGTTCTACCATCTTGCAGGAAATCATGAATATATACAAGTACATAAAACACATGATAAAAGTGTGCACTCCTACGATGTCTCCCTAACTAGATGAACCTAAATGTAGGTGTTATTACAAGAATCCCTCTAGGATCTAGTCCACCCCATTACCTGAGAGTTTAGAGAATATGGGAACCCCGTCCTGGTCTCGAGTTGGACACCCCGCGAGGGATGTTAGACCACTGCAAGCTGGAGCGTCTGCAAGCAGGAACCTCAGCGTCTCTGGTCAGTGTGTCAGCCGGGAAGTCACGGTCTCCTCTATCTTCCTAAGCAAGATGTGTTGTGTATATATACCCATAGGTCTCCCCAGGGGTCCTACCTTGCTGTGTTACTGTGTCGGCCTAAAGGATGACGTTGGGCCTGAACTTTATACAGAGATATTATACAGGAGATGGTAATCCTACTGTTAGTCCTGCTGTGCTTCCAAGAAGCCTCATGCATAATGTATGAGAATTGAACCAGGGAAGAACCCTCGTTCTGAGTGCAGTGTCATATCTAGGTAAAAGGTCAGCGCCTAAGAACTGTTATGTATGTAATGTAGGGAAGGATGTAGGTGAAAGGTTGCGATGTTACCTGCGCCTATATAGGGTACCTATATGGAATATAACAGCCAGGTCTGACAAAAAAAGTATGCCCATTAAAGGAGCGCTGCCATCTGGTCGAGCTAGATCATAGATTGCCTGATGAAGGAGAACATTCATAATATAGATCAAAATTGCACAAGGTTTTCTCCCGTCTGTCAGAGATGGTTTCCTCTACTTAGATGGGAATCTATGCGCACGCTGGATTTCTTGAGCCCAATCCCATTTCCCCAGCTCAGGAAGATCGACAACAAATTTTGACACATCGCCCCGCTCAGACCCCTCTGGAATGCCTAAGACCCTCAAATTATTTCATCTCAGTCTATTTTCAAAATCTTCCAGCTTATATTGGGTGTCTGACATTTGATTTTCTAGTGTCACTGTCATCTCTGTATGTGCCGAAGCTTCATTTTCCAGCGTGTCCACCCTGTTCTCCACCTCCGTCATTCTTTTCATAAACTCAGAGCAGGTTTTAGAGACCTTGCGGATAGCTCCCTGCATCTTCCTGCAGGCTGTCTGGACTCTCCGACTCTCCACCTGAGTCTCTTCCCTATGGGCCATGATGCTTTGATACATAGACTCCAATGAGATTATTTCCGCGCCTCCCGGTAGAGTGTTGCCAGCCACTGCCCTGGCTCCTTCTAGCACTGGGAAGATGGAATAGTCCCAAAGAAGCCCCCAAGCTTTTGTTTCGCTTTTACTAACTTTATCTCATGAAGAAAGTTTTTTACCTTTCTTCACTGTGGCGGCATTGATCGAGGCATCATCTTGTCTTCCATTCGAGCTACTAGAATCCGATACGACGCCCTGGCTCTCTGAGTCAGACCACTCTGAAATATCTGACAGGGAAAAAAAACGTATCCCCACCTTCTGTTTCAAGCCCCCGACTAGTAGCGAGTGTTCCACTTGGCATGCCCTCCTTGGGATTAAGACCGAGCAGCTTATGTGACTCATGAGTCCCGACTGTAGATAATTCTGCTTCATTCTGCTGGGCAAAGGACCCCTCCTATCCTCCAGGTCCCTTAGGAGCCTGCACTGCCCCTCGGACAGTTAGCTTTTCAATAGAAAGATTTTGGCTCACCTCAGGATCCTTACATGCCGGGTGAATATGTGCCTCAGAAGGTGTAGCTTCTGCCTGATGTGGAACACGGGAGCCAGAACCTTCACTTTGCATGGCTGAATTGCCCGGGGAGGTTTGACCAGGCGCCATAGAAGTTTTCCAATTGGGAGTTTTCCCACATTCCCTGGAAGTTGTACGGTGGGCTTTTTGAAATAATTTGGCCAGACACCCTCCGACTCTGCTGCACCAGCTCCTTTAGATGCAGAGCCCGAATCAGCTTTCACTATGGGCTTTTTTACGAGTAATCCAGTCTTTGTTCAGCCCTACGTTGCTTTGGCCGCCTTCGCTGGAGACCTCGCCAGGCTGCCAACGAGAACACTCCAGCAGCTGCACCACTCGTGAGAGAGACCAGCCGCTAGGCAAGACGAAACCAGGTCTGGAAAGCATGTGGTGCGCGGTACGCGAGCAAGCTGGAAATTGCAGTCCACAGCTCAGTTCGTGCTCTGGTAAGGATCCCCAACTCCTTCATCCTACATTACCAGCGTGGAGGGGAGATCATATTGCGGCTACGAGGCAGAGGCGCGGGAAGGTTCTAGTGGCCGCAATCAAACAGCTGCCATCTTGCCGCCATCCAGTGTCGACATAAATTAACTAATCTTATATAGTTCTCTGTGAGTAATTATGTATCCTGCAAAGCAATGACTAATTGGCAGTGATTTAATGATTTTTCTCCTCTTTACACTTCAATGTTGTGAAGAAGAACCATCGGATTGTGACTCTAGAACAGATCTAGAACGTATGGGCCCGGATCTTTCAGTTGGTAGCAGAGTAGGATGGTTCACACATGAAGCAAGGGGAGAACCTAAAAGTGATCTAGCTTAGGAGACGTAGAACCCCAAAGTCCCGTACTAGAGCCCAATGATCGAGAATGGAAGGCGACAGAATCTGGTGGAGACAAACTGTGTTTGATGGTGCGGCAAGATAAGCGGCAGAAGGAGGGGTGAGTTTTAACAAGGTGTATGTAGAGTGTTAGATTGCGGGAATGGTTTTATTGTGTGATTTCTTGCGGAGTTGGAGTGAGAGTCGAGTGAATGTGGTTTTGGGCCGGACGTGGTCCATGGATTGAGATTTGAGTTGCAGGTCCCAAAGTGGCCTAAGATCCCCGGATATATTATATGGTGTAGAAGACGCCGAGATTGGCATTGTCTGACCGAAGAAATTGAGGAGTTGTCATGAGACGTCATTGGCAATTCCACCTATGACAGGGAACTTGTGTGAATGGGACATATGGGAATCGTTTAGTAGACCTTGTGTACAGGGGTTGACTATACTGATTCGGGTGATCCACGCTGGTCGAGGGTTACTGTGTGCGAGTGTTCGTGAGTGTCTGAATTCGATCAATGTTTTAGATGGTCGACAATTATGGATTTATGATGATTGTGTGAGTGAATGCGTACAGAGAAATTGTGAAGGAGGGTGAGCCGCTGCGAGGAGCAGGAGTGACGCCAGGTTGTGCCGTGCTCTGATAGGTTGGTTGGTGTAATGCGGCACTGGGATTGATTGGTAGTCATCTGGAAGCTTGTGATTGAAAAGGACTGTTTAACAAATTTTGAAATCATGTGATGCTTTAGGGTGTTGCGAGATCTTTTAAGGGGTGATGGAGGGGTTGTTTCTCGAGTGGGCAAAGAGGCGCCACCCGAAGATACTCCAGCACATTACGTGGCGAGAAAAGTTGGGCTCAACACTATAATTTGGCTCCAAAATTGGCATAAGATCACTGAAAAGGATGGTGAATTGTCATTTCTGCATTTTGTCTCATTTGGATTAGACGTGTTAAACCAGCTCAGAGGAACGATGTTTGCATTGCGACCTTTGCCCAGACCCACACAGTTTGAAGTGTTAGATGCGCGCAGTATTGGATGCGCGCAGCTCATGCTAAGCAAAGGGGAAAAGATCAAGTGAGAATGAAGAAAACTGTGAAGGCGTATCCAAATGCACAGTGGGATGCAAGGCTTAAGAGTGGAGAGTGGATACCATTGAGGGAGAGAGGTTATACCAGTGCTGGTAGGAGATGGAGGACGACAGAATAGGAGCAGAAGGGCAAATGGGAGTGACAGTAGTGACAATGAAGACAGCTTGTTGAATGGGTTGTTGGGGGAACGCCCACTACCCTAAAGTCTGCAGTTGGGTGGAGGAGGGAAAGGCATTGAAGGCACAGAGAATGTGGGAAGTGCATCAGCCTGAGTGGTTCCTGACACAGGAGTCGTGGGGATGATATCAGCAGGAGCAGTTAGGGCAGGAGTGTCTGCCTTGGGAGTTATGGAACAGAGTGATGCCAACGCTGCTTCATGGTTGCCGGAAGCTCTTACGGTACCGGTTACCATTGATCCCATTGTTCCTGTCTTTGACCCAAGCTCAGTAGGAAATGTTCGTCAGAGGCAATCCATACATATCAAAGGAACTGGGATGGGAAGAACTGTCATCCTATGGTGCCTATGGAATCCAGTACCCCTTTAGCAATGACTGCTGATCCTTCTAGAATACGGATTGGTTCTAGCACTAAAAGGCCTGTCCCTATGGTAAACACTAGCTCGGATCTTCAAATGTGGGAAACTCCATTGAGAGGACCAAGCGACACACCTCGAGAGGCAAGCATAGGTCAGAGGGCTTCTGAGGACCAACATGTCTTAGACATGTCAGACTTGGAATTCTGGTTGAGGGATCACAATAACAACAAGGAGAGTCAGAGTAGCAAGTTGAGTCAGGGGACCATCAAGGCTGCAGTGAAGGTGAAGCTAGTGGATGTGGTAGGTATGAAGGCTGAGTTAGAGGAGATCATTAGTGGGAGTCTACCGGTAGGTAGAATTGAGACCTATGAGCCAGATGACTTGTTGTTTATGGCAAAGGATGTTACCTGGAGGGTAGGACAGGCACATGAGAAGCTGTCTGAATTGGCTCAGAGGTATGGGATGGACTTATCTTGGAACGAAGACATTGCAGGGAAACCACAGGCTTACTTACAGTGATCCAGAACTAGGGGAAAAGAGGGTGACTGGATTGAGGACGCATATTCCAGAGCTGGTAGTGGGAATAAGGGCCTGGAGTATGCTAGATAAATGGGAAGAGAGATGGTCCAAAAAGAAAAATGCAAGGAAGGTAACAGGAGAGACGCAACCTCCAGGTGGGGGGATGCAGGGAGTAAAGGTATATCCATTACAGGAGGTGCCTAGTGGAGGATACGTGCATGTTCCTTGGAGTCGAGGTGGCCTTGTGCATTCACAAATGAATTCCCCAGACTAAGAGAGAAACCTGCTGAGTGGTACAAGGAAGTTGACCGCTTTGTTAAGATCACGAAATCGTTGTGGACTGATTTAAACACCTTGTTCGAAATTGTGGTTACTAGTGATTTATGGTCTGCCTGTAAGATTGCTATTGAGTGGCCTCATGCAGGCCCAGAGAGGGACTCAGTAACTCACAGTCCTTCGCCAGTGGTCACGAAGAAGTACGATCAGGTGATCACATGGTTGCAGTCCAAATATGAGTTAAGATAGATCAAACTACCCAGGAACCTAAAGAATCAGTACATGCCTACAAGCCTTCAAGCAGTAAAGTCGATTAGATACGCTCGACCCCAAAGACATGGGTCAATTCGTGTCCAAAATTGTGACTGGACTGAGGCCGAAGATCAGCCTCATGATCCAGCAGCACTTAATCTGCTGGCAGAACAAGTCCGTAGATGAAATCCTACGGTATGCCAGGTATTGCAGCGATGAAGTGGACTTGAAGCATAGAATGATAAAAGAGAAATTGATGCTAGTCCAGATGTGTAATGCACAGAAGGGAGAACAGGTACAAGCAGTAATGGGAGTTGCAACTCGTGGACAACGAAATGCCTCAGGAGGAGTACAGGAAAAACAATTCATAGGAATGACAGGATAGGGAAGAGGGAGAGGCATTCCAATAGCCCCCAAGACAGGGATAGATGTCATGACTCTGAAGAAGACCACCAATTGTCGATTTTCTCACAAAATCGGGCATTGGAAGCACAGGTGTTGCCTTAATCCAGCGAATCAAGAGCAGGGAGAAGAACTTGTACAGGTGTCACATGGGGTAAACCAGTTACCAATAGTGACCAGGCACAGATCATTTAATGTGGAACGGAACCAGAATCAGCTAGTACAGGTGCCCCAACCTCCAAGGATTTCACAGGGTAGGCAAGTATACCAACAGATGCCCTTAATGGAGTCTTTCAATGGATTTGATCAGGACCCATCCTTATGTCGGTGCCTGAGAGGGGAGGAAGACTGTACACTTGGCGCAGTCTTGGAGGTAGACCAGAGTGGACCCTCGTAGAAGCAGATGTAGATGGTCATCCCATTACATTCTTGATTGATACTGGTGCTACCCATTCTACTGTGAGATCCACAGTAGCCCCTCTTGGGAAAATCATTTCAAATTGTAGGAGTTTCTACCATAAGAATGACAAATTCATTAACAGGGAGGTGTCAGTGAAAATCAGACTTTTCCATGATCAGCATCAGTTTGTTGTGTGTGATTCAAGCCTGGTGTGCTTGTTAGGGTGTGATTTGCTGTGTAACCTGAATTGCACTATCTACTGTACTCCCAAGGTAACTGAGTTGCAGACTAATGATGAAGATGTTGCCTTTAAACTAACAAATCAGAACTTTTCCACTGCTTTGTTTTCTTTACTGACAGTGGAAGACATGACAATGGATCTGAGAGACACTGTCTCTCCGGTAGTGTGGGACTGTTCAGGAGAAGAAATAGGACTGATTCGAGGAGTCGAGCCAGTCCGTATACAGGTCAAGTCAAATGCAGAGTTTCCAAGAACACCTCAGTACAATCTGACACAGGAAGCGATAGCAGGGATTACACCAGTGAATGAGTCACCATGATTGAGCAGGGTATTCCGAAGGAAATAATGGGGAGTCCATGTAATTGCAGAAGCCTAACGGGAAATATTGCATTGTTCAGGACCTTGGGAAAGTTAATAACATAGTGGTTGCATGTTGTCCCGTGGTACCAACTCCCTCTGTGATCCTATTTTAGATTCCGTGTGAAGCTGCATGGTTCACCGTGATTGACCTCTGTCAGGCATTCCTCTCAGTCCCATTGCATGAGGAAAGCCAATTTTTGTTTGCTTTCTGGTTGGAGAACCATGTCAACATGGTGTCATATGCCTCAAGGGTATACTGAAAGTCCATCAGTCTTTAACCAGTTCCTGAAAAAGAATCTTGATGGTCTGACCTTGCCCCGAAACTCAGTGCTGGTCCAGTATATCGATGACCTTCTCATTGCATCTGAAACACGCGAGGCTTGCAGGGACGATACCATTGCTTTGCTGAACAATCTGGCTGACAATGGGCATAAGGTGTCACCAGGAAAACTTCAGTACTGTCTCACTGAAATTCAGTACTTGGGTCATCGAATTGAAAAAGGCAAAAGGAAGGTGTCACCAGAGAGAGTGGAGGCAATTATGAAAATTAATCCACCTGCCACAGAAAGAGGTCAGAATGTTTTTGGGAATGGTTGGCTACTGCTGACAGTGGATTACCAATTTCTCCTTGATGGCGAAACCTTTACAGATGAAGTGGGTAAGCCGGTGCCTTGGGATAATGATTGTTTGCTTGCTTTCCTGGAGTTGAGAGAGTGCCTGTGTAACGCTCCAGCTTTAGGAATGCCTGATTACAACAAAGCATTCTCATTGTTATGTCATGAGTGTGAGGGTTGTGCTCTATCTGTACTCACCCAGACACCTGGAGGTGCCCATAGTATTTCTTAGCTACATTAGACCCTGTAGCTTCAGCGATGCTCGGAAGTCTCAAATCTGTTGCTGCAACAGGTGTCAGTATCAAACGATGTGAAAGCTACGTGATGGGTCATCCTCTTACAGTATATGCACTCCATTCAGTTCAGCTTCTGATGACAAGAACCAAAACACAGCATTTGACAAATATGATCAGGTGTTGCTCACCTCAGAAAATGTGACACTGAAGAGGTGTTCTGTGTTAAATCCTGCTACCTTATTGCCTCTTCCAAGTGCTGACGGTGAAGAATGGGAAGACCATGACTGTCAAGATGTCCCTGAACACTGCACGAAGCTGAGACCCGACATTGTTGATGAACCACTGTCTGATCCTGACCAGAACCTTTTTGTTTGTGATTCATGCCTAAGAGACAATGAAGGAACTTTGAGAGCAGCGTTACTATCTGTACCATCTCTGGAGTGGTGGAAGCTGCTGGGTTACAAGGAGTACACTCCGCACAAGTGGCTGAAATCATTGCTTTGACCCGTGCATGCTGGGTCTCTGAGCACATCCGAGTCACCCTCTATACCGATAGCCAGTACGGTTTCAGTGTGGTTCATGATTTTGGACAGCTATGGTCACAGAGAGTATTCCTGACATCATCTGGATCCCCGATTAGAAATAGGGAATATGTGAGACCATTGTTGGAAGCTTTACAACTTCAGAGGGAAGTGTCTGTCATCGAATTAGCAGCCCATGAAAGGGGAAGTGATTTTATCACGGTATGCAGATGAAGTTGCATATTACTGTACTTTCCATGCATGTGTTTTCAATAGGGAATATACTGGTGAGAGTACAGAACAGACCAAACTCAACTTGATGCTAGCAGTTGTTGATACCTGGGATGAAGTAAGGCGGTTGCAGATGGAGGTTACAGAGGAGGAACAAGCGGGGTGGATCAGAGCAGGATGTGAAAGGGGAAAGGATGACATTTGGGTGTCAGCTGATGTCAGGACGGTATTGCTAGATTGTTTGTTGCATCCAATGGCAAGGCAGATTTATGGAGCAGCTCATGTGGGAAGGGATGCAATGGTGAGATTGTTCAGACAGGCTTGGTTCAATCCGAGGTTTCGAGTGATTGCTGAAGGTGTGTTCCACTGTTGTGTTACATGTCAACAGATGAATGCCGGGAAGAAGACTATTGTCGCTTTGAGTCACATTGGTAGATCAAGAGGTCCCTTTAATCTGATCCAAATGGACTTTGTTGAGATACCTATGTGTAATGGGTTGAGGTACATTCTGGTGGTTGTGTGCATCTTTTCTCGATGGGATGAAGCCTACCCAACTAAGAAATGTGTGTAGCTAAGTTGTTGAGCAAACTCATTCCTAGATTTGGATTTCCAACTACATTGGAAATGGATAGAGGAGCACACTTACATAATGAAATCATGAAGTTGCTGTGTACCGCTTCGAATGTGGATCAGAGACTGCATTGTAGCTATAGGCCGGAGGCTTCTGGGATGGTGGAGCAAGTTAATGGAACCCTGAAGCCAAGGCTAGATAAGGTGTGCACTTCAACATCATTGAAATGGCCCGATGCTTTGACTTTGGTGCTGATGAGTCTGCACAGCATTCTCGACAGAAGGACTGGATTGTCACCACATGAGATCCTTATGGGAAGAGCAATGCGGTTGCCTGCTGTGCCTGCCACTGCATTACTAAACATCACAGATGACTTAGCCCTTGTCTACTGTAAAGGTTTGGCAGATGTGGTTCGTTCTCTGTCTCATCAGGTTGAAGCTGCAACTGCACAGACATCAAAGGATCTTTGTCACGACCTGAACCCAGGAGACTGGGTCCTTATCAAAAAGCATGTGAGGAAAAACTGCCTTGATTCTCATTGGCGTGGTCCATATCAAGTGACACTGGTGACTATGACGGCTGTAAGGTGTGGTGGAGTGCCAAACTGGGTCTAAGCATTGCAAACACAATGACTTCTAGATCCCTCTGAAGAAACAGCTTTTCTCCCAGAAGAATTTCCAGCCGTGACCAATGGGTCACAGGAGGGGACAAGCCAAGCTGTAGAGATACCAGCAGATGCTGGAGTCACACATGGTCGATCTGAGGGGGGTCAAGCTACACAAGACCCTGGTACAGACTCTGAGGGAGATGGTAACGTTGCGAGTGACAGAGAGTCTGACTCAGTAGAAGAGGCTGGTGTGACAAGTGATCGTGTGCAGACAAGGAAGAAAAATTATGTTGGTGAAACCTGGCCTGTGAGACAGAAAAGAAAGAACTTGAGACTCACAACAGAAAGAAAACTTGCACCAATCAGCCAATCTTCTTTTTTTTTTTTTTTTTAATCCTCATCTCACCAATAGACATCTGCAGATTTAACAAGCCGTCATGTCTTACATTTAGGTGCCCCATGGCTAACTGCATTCGACTAGGTCAGCCCGACCTGCCCCGGGTAGTAGGGGCTTGGTGTAATCATAGGACCCGGATGAGGGGGAAAACCATCACTCTTCTGCTTTCTGATGTCAAGAAGAAACTAATCGCAAATCCCGGCCCCATCTTAACAAAGGTTGCCAAATGTTAGTCAGTGACTCCTTATTCCCCTCTTGCTCTAATCGTGCCATTGCAAATGAGGCTTTAAGCCAGTCCTCTCTATTTGGGGGGATAGAGTCTTTCCACTTTATACAAATCTCCCTCCGGGCGAGCAATATGAGGTATAGCAGCAGTCCCCTATGGATCTGAGATAGAGCCAAGTTAATCGCATCATTACCCCCAAAAAACACCAACTGGCAGTTGATCTCAATGTTAACTTCAAAGATATTGGATAAAGAGTCTCCCACATCCTTCCAGTACGTTCTTAACTCCGGACATTCAAAAAAGATGTGGATATCATCCGCAATTGCTGATTTACATCTAGGACATTTAGGCGGGGGGAGCGGAGAGAACTTGGCTATCTTGGCTGGGGTATAGTAAAGTCTGTTAAGAACAAAAAAATGATTCTTTTTAAGCTGGCTGGTTTAATATATTTGTAAAGTAGTTTAAGAGATGGCTCAAAAAAATCTTCAATATTTAGCTCAAGTGGAGATTGGTTCCAGACCGATGATTGTGAAGGAAGGTCTGTATCGTCTGCTTCAAGAAGCCTCGTATACCACATGGATATCTCTTTTTTTTTGGCTGGACATTTTGCAATGGCCGCTCTAGCTCCCAATTGCCTCTTATTTCAGCCCCTTCTGCCTCATACCATGATTTATGTTGGAAATACTTAAACTTAGAGAATGCTGGGCCTATCTTAGCTCTTAAAACCTCCAATCAGTCAATCTTCAGAGTCTGACCTAAGTGCGAGCGAACAGAGTGCAGAAAGTATAAGGAGGTCCAGGAAGGCATGAGTGCCTTGTTGACGATATTCCTGTCCCAAGTGGACTTATCTGGTTTCAAATGCCGGGGAGAGCAAGGTCCGAGATTTCGATACTGGTTGTCGAAATTTTGATGAGAGTTCCTGGCCTTTATATAAATGCAGTTCTGTCACTGACTGTCCCGTTTCCACCAAGGCTAAGTGGCTTGCGGACCCTAATACTGGAAGACATCAAATTCCCAAGTTTCGGAGCACCGCAGTCTCCCCAAGAGATTGCTGCATTGAGAGCTGAACTGTTACAACGGGTTATTGAGGAGATTGGCTCTGATCTGATAAGGGATATAAATTGAACTCTGAACTGTAAATAATTGCTTGAAAGAAGATAACCTAGGCCCGAGTGAAAGAAGAATAAAATTAGGGTTTTCCGTCTAGAAGAAGAAAGAGGGCTAAGGAAGTCTTCCAAGCTGTGTAAATACTGTAAACAAGAAACCGCAAAAAGAGTTTCCAAGGTTAAAGGAGAGTTGGTTGAGAGACTTTGTTAGACATGAGTAACAGGCAGAGAAAAGAGACTCTGTGTGTTGATCCTCTTACAAGCTATAATTCTAAACATTTTGAAAATGGAGTCTGGAAATTCAAATCGTAGGCACAAATGGATTATAGGTACACTCATTGTAGGGGTAATCATAGTAATAGCTGTAGTCATCACTGAGTTGATATTAAGTGCACAGAAGGATGAGGGACATGGAGTAGGGGTGCCTGGGACATCTAAACCTACTACTGCTGCCTCAAAAGAGGGTACATTATGATCTGAAAGAGGCTTAATAGAACAAACTAGTCGCTTTTTGCATGTAGATTTGTCCGAAGGTGATTATATGTTGAATGCTTACGCTAAATTGCTTTATGAGTACATAGACACTATGGAAGTTAGCTATTGCTATGTGTTTATGCAATTGCCTGCTTCAGTAGAAGAGGGTATCAGATATCACTACCTACCCGTGACTTATGTTATTAGTTGTAGTTTAATGCTTAGCATGTTCTATGGAAAGGGTCATTACAAGTATTACTTCTCAAATTATGATGTGGTACTCTCAGAAATTCCTGTGTATAAACACTTGAACAAATATGATTATTATAAAACAATAGAAAGAATGGAAAGCTACTTCGCACCAACAGTAACACTATATACCGCTTATGCGCATAGACACAACTTAACCTGCTCACTAATTGATATAGGAAAGAAAGTCTTAGGAGCTGGGAAAGTAGAAAAGAAGTTACAGTTACACTGCTGCTTGAAGGAGATAGAGGCGGAGACGGTTTCACATGGGGGAAGACCTGAGAACCAAGGACAAATGTTGCAAAGACCGAAGGAGAACAACACAATGGAAGGCTTCTTATGACTGTGTCTACTGAGAACCAAGATATGCGCTTTGCAGTATGGGATGGTTACCTGCTAATAATTGGATATTGGAGTTCGGGAAAATGCCCACTTCTACCTTGCCTTGAGAGAGAGAGCATCATAGAATGAGCTCTTTCTTCTGCAATGGTGGCTTTATGCTGCTTGACCCATTTGATGGCGGAGAGACTTCTTAGGAAGACTCCACTCACTGACACCGTTATCCTCTATACAGGGAATGCTATGTAGGGATGTCAACTTAGTTATAGAGTAGGGATAGAATTAATGCTTTTTGCTCACCAACCCTCGGTGCAGGGGAACTTGGACTCATGTTTCCTGATTCTTTGTATTCTTCTTCTTGAACTAATAGTGTTGTTTATGCTGTATTGTTTGAATTGGAAACACAGATTTGGCTTCATGCTAATTCCTTTATATTTTTACACACTCGTGTTGAGGTGTCTCTATGTCCAGTTGTATAATACTTTTATTTCGGCCACAGGCCACAAAAAGTTTCAAATAAAACAAGTTTTAAAATATTCCGCATCCAACTGTACATCGTTCATATTAGGTTGCCGCTCAGTGCATATAACATACATGGCATTTCTATTTACATTTCAACCCAAGTGTTCGGACCAGAAGAAAAAGTGCTGGTCCTTAAATCTATTGTTTGATCCTTGGGAGATGTCATGCTTTGTGGAATGCTTAGATTTTGTCTATATAGTTGTCCGTGAGTTATTATGTATCCAGCAAAGTAATGACTAATTGGCTGTGATGTAATGAATTTTCTCCCCTGTACACTTTCATGCTGCAAAAAACAAATATTGGATTGTGACTCTAGAACAGATCTAGAATTTATGGGTCCGGCCCTTTCACAAACGAAAAGAAAACCTCACTGCTTGAAAATATTTAACTTGTGGCGTGCAAAAATACCAACCTGAGCAACTTCCATGATATATATGTATTTTGTTGCTTTTTATGCTTTAAATAAACAAGAGGTCTCAGGGTTAATTGAATGTCACGTTTCAAAAGAGTTGGGCTGCACCTGGTTTTATTTGGAGAGTTCGGGAATGGGCTGTTAAGGTCCAGGAGTAGATTAGTATCACTGAAGTTGCTCTTATGTTCTGCTCGGTTATTAGGAACATCAACCATGGTTTGGCGGACAGTTATCTCATGTAGTTTAATAATTGAATGGGTCTTTTGAGTAATGAAGGGGCTACCTGGCCAGTATTAGCTGGGTATAAACCATATACTATCATAACAAATCTGACAATTGCAGAAGTAAGACACTTAACAAACTAGATAGTGGACATTTATAAGCTACTTCAACAGTGTTTCACAGTCGACCCACTACAGGAGACCTTGTTCCCAGCTCTGCCCAGCAAGGACATCCTGTGGTGCAAGCATTCGTCTACAAAGCAATAATGCCATTATGGACAAAGTGTGCTCTAAATGAGATGAGATTCCATTTTGGATTGCTTGCAAAACTAACAAGTTAGAAGTGGCTTTTCACTCAACACCCCAAGATAGACAAAAATGTTAATTACAAGTGTTCTACTGGGAATGGTACCACCCATAGAAGACTGTACTACTTGGGGGACAACATTTGCAAGTATTTATACCACTATGCATTGCACACCCTCATTAGTTGCATTGCCGGAGGTCTGAAAACAAATACAAAATGAGCATAGAGCTGCATCTGCTCTGGATTTAGGAATGAAACTAAAGGATAATTTTGAGATTGTTTCCTTGATAATTTTGAGTAAAGTCAAGAAAAGCTGCAGTTCTAGCAGTATGCCAGTGGTTGGCAGTAGTTTTGATTCAAGATCACAAACAGGAACTTCCAAAGATAATTTCAGAAGTTTATACTTCTGTGACCCATGAAACCTTAAGGTGTCAAACTGTAAAATGGAAACTCAAATAGAACCATGAGAAAGAGGTCTCCAGTAAGGAGAACACTGTAGCAGAGGCTAAGAAAAAGCAAAAGGTAAAACAAAAATAACACAACTGCATCTCCTCCAATACAGGAGTCCAGTTGGAGTAGGAATAATTTGAGGGACGGTGATAAAATTAGAAATCCAGATCGGTATCAGTATTCTGATGGCCATTCTTCCAGTTCTTTGCAGCACTCTGGGGACACTAAAACGACAGAAAGCAGTGGACGGTCTGAGTACTGCAAAAAGGAATTGAATGTCAAGAACAAAGGTGGACCGATGTGTGAAGTTAAAGTTTTTTTATTTTTTATTTTATTTTACGTGGTCAGTCAAATAGCTCACATTGTACACATTGTATATACACATAATTACAATGGCTTTGCATACATTAAGTTTTATACACAAATATGTATCACATTGCCGCCTTTAGTGACATTGAATTACAGGTCTAAGCTCTTGCACATTTAAAAAGAATATCACGCCCGTACCGTCATGAAACAGATAATTAGGGAGCACTGGACCGGCATCTTGTACATATATGCGCATATAGTCCATACTATCGCCCACCCGTAGGACTTAATGGGACATACACCTCCCGCATCATACCGTGACTGTGAGCTAGCCAGTGATCATAAACCGTCCTCTGTTTGTGTGGAGAGAAGATATTGCACTAGTGGGTCCCAGAAATCACGGGGCCGAGAGGGTGAGGTATGTCTTCTGCATACGTGTCTAATTGTGTTTTACAATATGACATGTCCCTGATCCAGTCTGTGTGCTTCGGTGTCTGTTTACTGCCCCATTTCATTGCTATTCTTCTCTTAGCCAGCAGTAGTGCCACCGCCAAGAACTTACGTCTACGTGCCAGTTTGATCTTATAGATACCCAAAAGGCACATCAGGGGTGCATTTGGAATACGCTCCCCTAACATTTGTGTGAGAATGTCAGTGACAGCCTGCCAGTAAGATTGGAGCTTTGTGCACGCCCAGGCCATGTGTAAGAAGTCTGCGTTGGGGGCTTGGCATCTGAGACATCGGTCGTCAGCCCTTAGCCTGTATGTATGCAGTTGCTTGGGTGTATAGTATACCTGGTGTATGAACTTAAAATGTATGATTTTCAGGTTGCAGTTAGATGTGAGCAGCTGTAATTGCATACACCCGTAATCCCAGTCTTCTTTATGAATGTTTGTGCCCAGTGTTGCCTCCCATCTAGCTAGGGGTCTGTCCAGTGCGCGGAACTGTTCACGTTGTGACGAGGTATACAGTTTAGTAACTAGGCGTTGCCGCGTAGTGGATGTCAGGAGTGTCTGCAGCGCATTATGCATTGGTGGTTCAGCTGGGAAGGAGGGATACAAGGCCCTGACCACCATACGCAGTCGCAGATATGCGAAAACTTTTAAGGGAGTGCGATATGCGCTCAAGGCTGCGTCATCCCGTGATATGTATTCCTTGTTCGGGAAAACATCCCCCATGGTTCGGAGTCCTATCTCATGTAGTTCCTGTGCCATTTTCTGCTCCTGAGTCACCGTGAGTTGTGGATGATGTCGAAGGGGTAGTGCAGGTGCGTATGACGGAAGTTTGTGTGCCCGCTTCGACAGTGTGTGCCAGGGCCTCGAGGTGCAAATCGCTGGGTGTATCTCAAAATTGGATGCATATTGTCTGGGAGAGGATATAAGTGAGAGAAGGGGGGTGGGGTGCATACTTTCGTGTTCCACCTCAATATGCGGCACGTGTCCATGTGGCTGTAGCCAATAGTGTGCATGTTGCGCCTGTGCGCAGTAATAGTATAGTTGGAGGTCGGGGGCACTAAAGCCGCCTTGAATGTAGGGTCTTGTCAGTTCCTTCCAACTTACCCTTGCGTGTTTCCCTGCCCATGTCAGACGAAGCTGCGCAGTGCGTAGTCGGGTGAACAGGGCCTGTGGGAGCCAGATCGGTATATTCATAAATAAATATAAAAACCGTGGTAGCACTACCATTTTCTGCAACGGGATTCTATCAGCTAGTGACAGGGGTAGGCGAATCCATCTAGTCACTTGGTCTTCCAGTTTAGCTATTGCTTTGCCATAGTTTTCGCGTATTACTGTTTCGGAGTCATGGTGTATCCAGATACCCAGATATTTAACTGGGTCAGTCTGCCACTGCAATGGGTAATCAAGGGACGGTTTGGTCATCACGGGAGTAAGCGGGATGACCACCGATTTGTCCCAGTTAATACAAAGGCCCGAGAGATATGCGAACCTAATATATTCTCGGATAAGCGCATTGAGATTGGTATCTGGGTACCTAGTATACAAAACCATGTCGTCCGCATAAAGTGATATGCTAACTGGGCGTAGCTGGAACTGTAACGCCATATCGGCATGTCTCTGGCCTATCTTGCAGGCCAGTGGTTCCAGTGCCAGCGTGAAAAGCAAAGGCGACAGAGGGCAGCCCTGTCTCGTCTCTCTGTAAATGCTAAAAGGGTCAGATGTGATGCCATTGATTCTTAGCCTAGCACAAGGTGCTGTGTATAATAATGTGATCCATTTCAGAAATGGTTCCGGGAATCCCATTCGCCATAGGACATAGAACATATAAGGCCACTCCACAGAATCAAACGCCTTCGCAGCATCCAATAAGGCCGCAGAAGCCGGTAATTCTGGATTTATATGATGGAACATAGCGAATATGGTCCTTAAGTTTTGCGTGGTGGATCGGGACGGAATAAATCCCACCTGATCTGGCAGGACCAGCTTCTGCATCAGTGGTTTTAATCTAAGGGCTATGACTTTGGCTAGAATCTTAGCATCCATGGTGATTAGCGATAGAGGGCGGTATGATTCACAATGGGTCGGATCCTTATCAGGTTTAAGGAGAGTAATCAATAATGCCTCACGTACCGACGGGGGCAACATGCCATCCTCATATGCCTCCTCGTACATGGCCGCTAGATGTGGTATCAACAAATCTTTGTGTTCCTTATAAAACTCGCCGGGCAGTCCATCTATGCCCGGCGCCTTGTTGTTTGGGAGGGAGTTGATGGCTTCACGGAACTCATCCTCGGTTATATGATGACTAAAGTATTCGCGATGTGCGACAGCCACGCCAGGGCTATGTCGTCAAAATACTGATTCAGTTCAGTGGGATCAGGTGTAGTCCCTGCCTTATACAGCCGGGCATAATAATCCAGGAAACACTGAGAAAATGAGGGGGTATCATATCGAGGTATGGCCTGAGGGTCCATAATCTGGGTAATATATGACGCTGTAGGCGTAGGACGTATCTTGTTAGAAAGCATCCGTCCGGGCCTGCCTCCCTCACCGTAAACCCGCGCCGTGTATTTCCTTGAAATGTATTTAAGTTCGCTGTCCGCAAATTCATGGTGTGTGTCTATTTTCCCCCTAATATCAGCCAGGATCTTGGGATCAAGGGTGTTAGTGTATATGCTCTCTAATCGGGTAATGTCCGCCTCAACCATGGATAGCTGTCTACGGATCTCTTTAAGGACACCCGCATGTTTACCGATACAGAATCCACGGATTGTTACCTTGAATGCCTCCCATAGCACCTTAGCACTGTCCACTGATCCCACATTATGCTCAAAGTATTCAGTGATAGCGTGTCTGGTCCTGTAATGCACTGGGCTGTAGGCGCCAAGTGTATTGTCGCGGTGTATGTGAGGGTCTGGTTAGTTCCAGTCGGACTGGTGCGTGATCAGAAAGGGTTTTAGGCAAGTGTGTTATATCTGTAGTCCAGGCGCTTACATCTGCAGTGGCTATCCAAAAATCAATCCTGGACCATGTATTGTGAGTGGAAGATATGCACGTGCCCTCCCGGCGGTGTGGGTGTCTTAGTCTCCATATATCCAACATGGTATAGTCCTCCATCCCCTCCTTAAGTGACTTGGCAGAATTCCTCCCATCCTGTCATTCCCAGTGGACCTATCTACCAGCGGGTCTAAGCACGTGTTAAAATCGCCTTCCCAAATTATTGGGGAGGGGGAGAGTGTTCGTAACTTGTTCCATATATCTGTAAAAAAGGAGGGGTCATCAACGTTCGGTCCGTAGGCTGTAACAATGGTTATGATTGTACCTCCAAAATCTCCCTGTACAATAATATACCTTCCCTGATCATCCTAATGTGAGTGGAGCAGTGTGAACGGTATACCACGCTTAACTAGAAGCATTACCCCCCTGGCATAAGTTGAGTAGGAGGATGCTAATCTGTATGTGGCCCATCTACCTCCTATTCTGCATTCAGTGTCATGGGTGAGGTGAGTTTCCTGAAGGCAGGCCACATCTACAGTGTGCCTGTCCAAGTATGCAAAGACTTTCCTGATCTTCTGGGGATTGTTCAACCCTCGTACATTCCAAGTCAGGAGTGTCAATTTCCTCACGTCTCTAGCGCCGTCAACCATTTTCAATGCGTGTGGTAGGATTTACAAGGCAGCATAACATGTACGTATGAGTCATGTGGTATGCAGCAGTTGGCTTATCTGAACTGACCGTTTTACTAAACTTACCCCTTTTACCACCCCACTCCCACATCACCATCCCAAACATGGCGAAGACAGACCCAGAAAACATAGAACAGTGTCCCCCACCCCTTCCCGATCCCATAACTAAGAGCAAGAGAATGTGGTATACACATGGAGGCGAAAGCTGCCAGCCGGTTCCCCGGGTGACCTAGTCACTCGAGTGGCCGTCTAACCCATCCTGCCCAGTTTACAAAATATAATAACATGTCTAACATGACCTTAATGAATAATAAGGGGCATATAGCCCGACAGTAGGATATAAGTCCCAACCATGAATCAGAGTTCCTTGCACCGTGATCATGCACCATTGTCTCTCGTTCTCACAGTAGTGTCGAACCCCAATCTACCACTTACGATACTTATCTGAGTCCAGGTATAGTGTCACTGGGGTCTTCGCGCAGAACCATCCCTCGTGCAGCATGCGTCGCAGATGGGAGACCATGTCATTCAACATCTGAGTTGCCACCCTGTTCGTCTTGTGTGCCTCTGGGAGATTTCCGACGTGGAGGTTGAGTATTTTTCGTTTGGAGGAACTTCGACATGTCTTTTGGCTCACTGAAGATCCTACTCTTGCCTCCATCTGTTACCCGCAGCCTTGCCGGATAGAGCATCGCGTAGGGGATGTTACATTCATGTAGCTTCTTTTTTACTTCCAGGAATTTCTTCCGTGCCTCCTGCCC
This sequence comes from Calotriton arnoldi, assembly GCA_963921515.1. Taxonomy (NCBI): domain Eukaryota; kingdom Metazoa; phylum Chordata; class Amphibia; order Caudata; family Salamandridae; genus Calotriton; species Calotriton arnoldi. Next base: position 219,252 of record CAWUFW010006992.1, read on the forward strand.
TTGTGAGGTGAAGTCCGGATAAATGGATATGTTCATCCCCTCGTGATTAAGGCGGCCCACCACCCGGGCCCTACGGAGCGCCGCATCACGGTCTCTATAATTTAAGAGCTTCGCGATTATAGGGCGTGGTCTCGCTCCCGGTGCAGGCCGCGGCGCAAGCGATCTGTGTGCTCTCTCCACTATGAACACTTCCGAAAAGGTGTCTCTGCCAAGGAGTGCAATCAGTAGGGTCTCGATGTAGCGCTCCATATTGCCCGTATTGGTTGACTCCGCCACCCCCATAAAGCGTAGATTGTTACGGCGTGAGCGCGCCTCCAAGTCCTCTGTCTTTGCCATTATTGCTGTCATGGCCCTGTCAATTCTCTCCTGTTTCATTTCCATTTGGTGCTGTGCGTCCTCAGAGTCGGATATACGGCGCTCCGCCATGTCTATTCACTCTGTGTGTCTGTCGAGACGCTCGGACATGCGGTCTACCCGGTAGGTTAGGGAGTCAATTTTCCCATCGATGTTGGACAGTGTCGATTGAATCGTCGCGAACATAGTATGAAAGTCCACGGGTGTGTCGGCGTCAATCGCCGAGGTGTTCGCCTGGCCGCTTGGCGGGTCATCCGAGGCGTGCTCCGCGGCCTTTTTCGACTGCTCAAAGTGCAATTTAGGTTGATTTCGGTCCGGCTTCCCCATATTTAGAGCCGAAAGGAGAGTCTAAGAATGGCGCCTTGAGCTCTCTACACAGGCTCCAATGAGCACTCCCCGTAGGCCGCTAGTGACAGCGAAGAGGCAGTCAAGGCTCGTGCCTTCTGCTGTGCTTCAGTTCCAGGTGTGTGTCGATGCCCCATTCCAGGGCCGCGCCGCCAATAAAAAAGCCACCTCGCTGAGCAGTAGCAATCACTGAGTGTGGCTATGGATTAGCCCAAAGTTCGCAACTAGAGGCATAGCAGCACCTCGAGGTGATCCACACTGCCACAGGATTGCCCAGCATGGCACTTATGGGGCGCCCGCTCACAATAGCTGCAGATGGGGAGTCAGAAGTTGTCTATGAGCAGGGAGCCTCAAGATGGAGGCCCCCACACATCCCAGTATCATGCGGAGCCCGTCTCTATCTATGGGCTTGTGACCCCGGGTCCAAGGCGACGCAGTTATCAGGCTGTGAGTTGTTAGACGCCTCCTCCGTGGCGCCAGTATGCGGGGTTGCAGCAGCGTGTAGAGCAGCAACAAGCAAGGGGGCACCGGAGTCACACTGCCCCCCCGGCCACGCTGCCCAAGGGGAAGGGTCGATGGCTGGCCGTCACTCCTCCCAGCCAAAAGCGGAGTCACATACACGGGAGTCACGGGGTGAGGATAATGGAGGCGCCGGTGAAGTGCCGCCGCCGCCCCCCCCCTCTCGTAGCAGCACAGCGCAGCCCACCGGCACCACAGCAGACGGGCTCGCAGCGCCGGCACTGCCTCCAGGCTCGGCCCTCGCTCACCTCGGCGGTGCCGACTCCGCGATCCGGGCACTCCACCGGGTGGCCAAAGGGTAGGCGACCCAGGCGCTAGGTGCGAACAGCGCTGGTCTCGGTGCGGCGCGAACAGGCCCAGCGCACTTCGACTCCATCCTCGGCGCTTGCGTGGTTGTTACGCCGACGCTCGCTGTTGTAATCTAGTAAGTGAATGATGCAACCTCTCTGTTGTTGCCCTTATGCCTTGCTGCTCAGTCTATGTGATGTCATCAGAATGTTGAGAGTGTTTGAGTGTAAGAAGGAATCAGTTGGTGTGGAAGGGCTGAGCGGCAAGGAGGCTGCTCCTGGTGGGGCATTGTATGAGGCCTAGCATGAGACTTAATATGGATCCTATCTGAAGAATAAAGCTGTGATCCTGAACTACATCACTGGACTACGTATCTTTCATTTAACCGTGACACTGGCGACGATTTTAAAGAACCTGCGTACTACTTCAATGGAGATTGGACTTTTAAAACTGAAGAAACTACAACCTGTGGATTTGAACAAACCTGGCACCCCTAATGCCCCACCAGTGACCATTTCATCGGTCGCCCCAACCAGTAAGTGCCAGTTTGTCTTAGACTTTCCTTCATTATCTTTGTTTGCTTGTCTTTGCTGAACTGTTCCTGTCCTGTAACATGTTGACAGAGAACATCATCTGTGACCTGGACATTATTTGCATGTACTAGTGAGTACTGTACATTTGGATTTGGGTTGGTTCCTGCTGCCTGTTGGATTTTGGGAACGTTTTACCAGTGATCTAAGGTGCCAGTTCCTACCTGCCTGTCTACTGTCCACTGCCTGCTTGTCTTGGAGGAAGTCTGCCCTCCTGCTCCTTGGGACAGTCTCAGAGTAGTTTTGTCGTGTTCCCAGACTTGTGCCCTTTGAGCACTCTTCTGCAGCGTTTTGTACTGTGCGGCATCGGCACTGCTCTGATCATCTAGGGTTTTGCTGTGGCACTACTTCCATTGTGTTTGGCGCTTTCCTGTCAAGACTTTGTTGCTGCGCCATTGAAATATAAACCGCCGCATTGCAGTTTGAATTACACATCTAGCGTGTGCCACTTACCTCAGGTTGTCGCGCGATGTGTGCCCCATTACATTCTTTCTCCTTTCCTTTTGCTCCTGTTGAGAGACGCCCAGCTGCTTCAGCGTGCCGTGAGCCACCCGGCACGACGCTGAAAACGTGCCGCCATCTTGTGGCTGGCATCCATCTTTTCCTTTGACTATTGCCTGATGCACGCTCCCGTTTTGCCAACCATGTTTTTGCCAACCAAGCACTTCGAGGATCTCGTTACGGGTGCGCACACCTCATGTGAGTTGTTGGACTGTGCGTTATGGGTGCCCAAATGAGAAGACTCCTTCTTTTGAAGCTTCTTTGACTTCCCTGTTTTGGTTTTACCCTCTGAATTGGTTGTTACCTCGTGTGAGGTATTGGACTGTGCGTTACGGGCGCGCACGTGAGAGATCTACCTTTTGTGTAGCTTCTCTGTCTTACTTGTATTGGATGTACCCTGTGAGTGGTTGTTGCCTCGTGAGAGGTGTTTGGACTGTGCGTTACGGGTGCGCACTTGAGAAGACTACTTTCTCTTTAGCTTCTCTGGATTTACCCTTGTTTTGGTTGTGGTATGTGTATCGCCCCGTGTTTAGGGGTTGCATAATTACTCTTAGAGTGTACGCCTTCGAGTGTTGGGCATGCGATTTGAAGAACACAACACTTTTGTGTTTCTCTCATCTTTTCAAGATGGGATGGGGTGTTTGACGATGCTCTTGAAGATTGATGTTATTCTTGTAGCGTTATGTTATTTTTGAAGCTCGTTGACTTTCGTATGTGTGTATGTCCACCTCCGCACATTTATTTATTGTCAGTCATATTGCATGTATGTGCTATGATCTCGCATGCTTGTATTTTTACAATTTTGATGAGGGGGGATGTGTTGTAATCTAGTAAGTGAATGGTGCATCCTCTCTGTTGTTGCCCTTATGCCTTGCTGCTCAGTCTATGTGATGTCATCAGAATGTTGAGAGTGTTTGAGTGTAAGAAGGAATCAGTTGGTGTGGAAGGGCTGAGCGGCAAGGAGGCTGCTCCTGGTGGGGCATTGTATGAGGCCTAGCATGAGACTTAATATGGATCCTATCTGAAGAATAAAGCTGTGATCCTGAACTACATCACTGGACTACGTATCTTTCATTTAACCGTAGCACTCGCTCACCCCGCAGCGCAGGCTGCAGCCCGGTTCAGGACACATCTCGATCTCTCTCCGCTTGGCTTGGGTGCAGCCGGCAGGGAACGAGCCCACAGGTCACCGCCATCGTCCGCAGCAGTATTCCACCAAAATTGGGAGGATTTAATGGGTCAAGAGACCAGGATATTTGCAGGATAGGCTACGGCCGGAGGAGCTCGCTTACATTGCGGCCATCTCCTGGCGTGGTTAGCTCCGCCTGCCGTGTGAAGTTAAAGTTAGTGTAAAGAAGGAAGAGAAAAGTTTAGACTTAAACAATTAAGTAAGAAAAAGAAGTTAGCTGTCTTCGCAAAAAAATATGCCCTGCAGACTATGCTATTTCTCATGGACGTGGGCAGTAGCACTTCTTGACAGCGCAGCAGAAGTGACAATAGTTTGCCAGACTCTCAAAAAGCAGATGCAGTCTTCGTCTGTTCTTCCACAGGTCCAGCAGGTTCTTAAGAGGGTACTGGAGATGAATAGCACTCGTTACTTAGCATGCGTTTAGTACGCATGCCATTAAAACGCGGTCATTAGAACGACCGCGTTGTTAGTCCGCATACCTTTACTACGCAATTCGGAACAACGAATTGCAGTAGGGGGCGCTGGATGTTGGAATATATAATTTACTATTCCAACTCCAGTCTGTGCGGACACTAGGGAAGGTGTTGGATTTTAAATCCAACACCTTCTCCCCCCCCTAACGCAAGTCGTTGTTCTGACTTGCGTAGTAAAGGTATGCAAACTAACAACGCGGTTGTTGTAACGACCGCGTTGTAATGGCATGCGAAGTATTGCATGCGAAGTAAACGCTGTTTACCACTGGAGATGCCACATTTATGCCTGGCACCAGCAGCTTGTGGGTGTGGGTGACTCCTGGCTCCTCCCTAACCAATGGAGTAAAAGTTCCCTGGGATTACTCTACCCACTTTTGCAGCATCTCTTTCATGACCTATTGCAATCAATCCCACAGTGCCCCTCCGCCAAAATCTAAGACGCTAAAACCATTCCCCCTTCAGCAAAGCCTTTGTGCCCATCCTAGAGTTGTGGCCAAGGAAATGAGCAACCCCTTCTCTGTAGTCATGACAAGCCAGTTCTGAGGGCCACCCACTTCCGACTAAGTGGCTTATTTACAAGCCCATTGCACCACCGGTGCATCACTTTTATTGAGGCACCAGCAGTGCAATGGGCTTCCCAATATTTACAAGGCCATGTAAAGTCACCTTGCGTGACTTTTTATGTTCTTGTAAATATGTTTCCCTTTCACGTATAACTCTGCGTGAACGGGGCATTCCATGGGTGTTGCTGTGGGGGTGTTCCCAAGCAACATCCATGGAACCTGACGCATTCCCAGATTTACAACATATTGAAACCTGGGAATGCGTCAGAATACTATGCCTCCCCAGGGGAGGCGTAAGGAGGCGCAACGAGGAGAAATACTTTTATTTCTCCTTGTTATTTCCTCTTGCTATGCATTCTGCAGCATGCATAGAAAGGAGAAAATGCCTTTAATGATTGTTTTTGTGCAGGAAGTTGTCTCTTCTTGCAAAAAACCAATCATTCCCTCAGTGCTGACACCATTGCAAAATGGCGCTAGTGTGTTTGCGCCGGCGCACAGCTGCTGTTTGTGCGCTAGCGCTGGGGAGAAGGACAGGAATATGCTGTATCTTGTAGATATGGCACATTCTTGCTCTTTAATTTTGACGCAAAGCATCGCAGCTGAAAGGCTTGCTGCACTGCCGTGTGTCAAAATATTGTAAATTAGGTCCTACGATTGGAGCCTGCTGACTAGGGGAACAAAGAAAGGGACCTGCCTAGGTGTCAGCTAACATTTGCCTGTGACAGGGGAGGCCTTTTTGAAGGTAATAATGTTCCTGGGTAGGGCCCAATTGGTAATCCTACCAGAGGAACAGAAACACTTGCCCATACCCAGGCATTTTTCTGTGCTATGGGTGCTGTTTTCCCACCTCCTTCAGGGCTTGTGCACTTAGAGGGCTGCAGGTGAAGGCTAATGCAAATTAGCCTCAAGAGGCTTTAGGCAGGGAAAAGGTCAATTTCTAAAAGTACCTTATCCTTAATATTTATTACAATCCGACTTCACCAGTGAAATGAGATTTTAATATTTACTACAAATAGTCCAATAATTAATTGTCTAGGTGTTTTCTAGCCAAAGATAGCATTATTAAATTTAATAGCACATCCAGATATTTGTCTATGGAAGAGCAAAGCCTTGCTGCAATAAAAATAGATTGTAGGGAGTAGTCACTGCAAGGTCATGTTTCATATTAACTTTCTACATGTGCCAATTTGAAATACCAATCACCCATATTACAGATGATGAAGTGACTGAACACCTGGCTACGGTGGACACAATAGTGGCACTTTCAGTCCGACATGGGTAAAAAATTCATTATAAGAAATCTAAAATTGCATATCGTAATGTGATTTTACTTGGACATGAATTACTAAGTGAGGGTAAAGGATTGGCACCAGACCTATTGTTGCCTGGCTTCTTGCAGAAATGTGCTACATTACAACCTCCAGAATCATTAAGAAAGTTACAGGCCTCAATGAGGTTTCTTAAATTTGGCAGGGCTTACTTAGCACATTATGATTTCAGAAGTTAGGTCCATGTATGAATTAGTCACTCCAACATTTTCCAAAACAAATTGGACAAAAACACACACGGCTACCTCGCAGGGACTGCAATCAGAGATGTTGTAGACCAAATATTTACAAACACAAGATAACAAACCAAACCTACTAATTAAGATTGTACCTAGCACTTCCCACTGCACATATGTAGCATACAACGAGGGAGAGACAGCTCCCACAGCATACAATTCACATCTGTATTCCTCGATGGGCATTGAAACAGATAAATCGATCACAAGTGGCTGTGAGAGTAATTCAAAATTCTGCCTCCTGCTACCAGCCGACAACAGAATTGACCTCTTTCAAGAGATAGTATCTGAAGGTCTTAGAAATATAGCTGGAAAAGGACACAAACACATCACCATTGCCCCAGAGGAAATATGCCTTGGGAGGATTGTTCTGCTGTTAAGGAACTACAAAACAATCAAGATATAGTTATAAAAGCATCTGATAAAGGAGGGAATATTGTAATTACGGATCAAAGCAAATAAATATACAGGAAGAAAAGAGACAATTGAACAATTGAGATCGCTATGAAAGACTAATGAAGGACCCAAATAATGACATTATGGTGAAATTTCATGAAAAATAAAGGAATTGGTGGGACCATAGTCTCCTGGAGCAAGACCCCTGACCTTCTGGCCAGGATATTGCTCTCCTGGCGTGCAGCTCCACCGTGAGTGCCACTGCCCCCTGCACCCTCCGCTGACCCCGGTTCGAGGCCTGTGCCTCGCTCTGTCTCTTTATTAGCCTGCTCCTACTTGGCCACTCTTTCGCCTTCTCTGCCCTCTCTGTTCCTGCCCTTTTTCCTTTTTTATTTTTTTTACTATTTCCTTCAGTTCTCATTCTCCTTACTCTCCTTTATTCTCTTTTTGCTTTTGCTTTTTTACTCTATCCCTTGCCTCCTTCCTGCCACTGTGGCCCTCGTGGCCCCTCCCCCTTCGGTGTGTTCCTGCTCCCGCTCCTGCCTCCCAGCAGACCCGCCCTCCTCCTGACCCCTACTTAATGGCGGCCGTTGCACGCACAGGCGAGCAAGACCCCTGACCTTCTAGCCAGGATATTGCTCTCCTGGCATGCAGCTCCACCGTGTGTGCCTCTGCCCCCTGCACCCTCCGTTGACCCCGGTTTGAAGCCTGCGCTTCGCTCTGCCTCTTTATTAGCCTGCTCCTCCTTGGCCTCTCTGTCGCCTTCTCTGCCCTCTCTGTTCTTACCCTTTTTCTTTTTTTTTATTTTCTTTATTATTTCCTTCATTTCTCTCCTTAATCTCCTTGATTCTCTTTTCGCTTTTTCTTTTTTTCTCTATCCCTTGCCTCCTTCCCGCCGTTGCGGCCATCCCCCTCCTGTGTGTTTCCGCTCCAACCTCCCAGCTGATCCGCCCTCCCCCTCACCCCTACTTAATGGTGGCCGCTGCGCACCCAGGTGAGCAAGACCCCTGACCTTCTGGCCAGGATTTTGCTCTCCTGGCACGCAGCTCCACCGTGAGTACCTCTGCCCCGTGCACCCTCCGCTGACCCCGGTTCGAGGCCTGCGCCTCGCTCTGCCTTTTTATTAGACTGCTCCTCCTTGGCCTCTCTGTCACCTTCTCTGCCCTCTCTGTTCGTGCCCTTTTTCCTTTTTTTTATTTTCTTTATTATTTCCTTTATTTTTCATTCTCCTTACTCTCCTTTATTCTCTTTTCGCTTTTTTCTCTATCCCTTGCCTCCCTCCCGCCGCTGCGGCCCCCGCGGCCCCTCCCCCTCCCACGTGTTCCTTCTTCCGCCTCCCAGTCGAACCGCCCTCCCCCCTGAACCCTACTTAATGGCGTGCCAAAGGTGCACCAAAGGCAAGCACGTCTGCGCCCATCTGAGACTCGACCACGACCAGCGCCAGGAACCCTGGCCCTCCGACCCGCCAGTACTACATCTCCTCAGCTCTTTATGCTCTCAACGTCAGCAAAAACAACAACTGCAAACTCTCTTCACCTTTTGACACCCACGGACCCTTCACCTGCCTAATCTGTCGCCACTCCTTCACCTTCGCCGAGACCCAGGTCCCTCCTCCACCACCCAGCAACAACTCCATCACACCCCAAACCCTGCATTGCATCCTCCTCAACGTTCGCTTCCTCCACAGACGCCACAGAAATCTGGGACCTCCTCGACAGCACCACCCCTGACGTTGCATTCCTCACCGAAACCTGGACGAACGCCGCCTTGGGACACTACATCGTGACCACCATCCCCGAAGGATACACGATCACATGGAAAGACCGCCCCAACCGCCCCGGAGGACGCATCGCCATCGCCCACAAGTCCAACCTTCACCTGAGCACCTACACCGATGGGCCCACAGACCTGATGGAACACCTCCATTTCAAGATACAGATCGACCCGTCCACAGCCCTCGGGGGCACCCTCATCTACAGACCACCCGGTCCCCGCGCACCTTTCTCCGAGTCCATCACCGACATCATCACCCCACAAGCCATCACCTCCACTGACCTCAACTTTCACCTCGACAACCTCCAAGATCCCAACTCTGCCTCCCTCCTGGACAAACTCCACAATGTCAGGCTCAAACAGATCGTACCAGAACCAACACACTCAGCAGGACACACCCTCGACCCCATCTTCACAGCAGTAAACTCCATCACCTTCAGCCACACCTCTGAGCTCCCCTGGACGGACCATTGTTGTGTCCACTTCACCTTCAAAACTAACATCACCCGCAAACATCCTCACCAGCTCAGAAATTGGAACAAGATCTCTGACGACCAGCTCGCCGCCTCCCTCAGCAGCTCCACACCCACCGCTACAGATGATGAACCAACCACCACCGCCCGTACCCTACACAAATGGTTTACCGACTGCACCAACACCATCACCCCCTCAAGAAAACCTCCAACTCCCATGCCAAGAAAGCCTGCTGATTCTCCACCGAACTCCGAGAATCTAGACAAACCTGCAGACGCCTCAAAAAGCTATGGAGGAAATCCAAAACCACAGAACACTTCAACAGCTTCACAGCACCCACCACCGCTGACCACAAACTCATCAGATACTCAAGGAAGAAAGCACTCCTGAACAGAATCTCCACCCATGCACACAACAGCAAGGAACTTTTCGGCATCATCAAAGAGTTTGCCCAACCCAACAGCGAGACTACCGACATCCCATCATCTCAGGACCTGCGTGACAGACTCAGCACCTTCTTCCATCTCAAAATCAAGACCATCTACGACAACTTCGACGACAACAACCTCCATGAGGAATCCACACCAGCCGCTCCCTGCAACACGCAGCCAACACTTGACAGCTGGACTGCCCTCAGCATCGAAGACACCCTGAAGACTATGAAGTCAAGCCACTCCGGGGCCCCCACGGACCCCTGCCCCCACCACATCTACCACAGAGCTGCAGACATCATCGCCCCTGAGCTTTGACAAATCATCAACTGCTCCTTCCCTGACGACTGGAAACACGCCGAGATAAATCCTCTCCTGAAAAAATCCTTGGCGGACCCCACCGACCTCAAGAACTACAGACCGATCTCCTTACTCCCGTACCCAGCGAAAGTCATGGAAAAAGCCGTCAACAGTCAACTTGCCTCCTCCCAATCAGGCTTCAGGAAGAATCACAGCACCGAAACCGCCCTTCTCGCCACAACAGAGAACATCCGCTCCCTCCTCGACAGAGGAGAGACAGTGGCCCTCATCCTCCTGGACATCTCTGCAGCCTTCGACACGGTCTCTCGTCGTACCTTAGCCCGCAGACTCCACGACGCGGGAATCCAGAACAAGGCCCTCGACTAGATCCGCTCATTCCTCTTCAACAGAACGCAATGGGTCAGACTCCCCCCTTTCCTCTCGAACCCACACCAACCACCTGCGGAGTCTCCCAAGGATCCTCCATCAGCCCGACCCTGTTCAACGTCTACATGGCACCGCGCGCATCCATCATCAGATCACACGTATCGTACACCGACGGCACCCAACTCATCCTCTCCCTATCCAATGAACCCAACATCTCCAAACACAACTTCCAACAAGGAATGGAAGCAGTCGCCAGATGGATGAAGAACAGCTGCCTACAACTAAACACGGACAAAACCGAAGTACTCATCATAGGACCACACCCTAATGCCTGGAACGACACCTGGTAGCCCCACGTCCTCTGGAACCCACCTTCCCCCACGGACCATGCACGCAATCTCAGAATCATTCTGGACTCTGAACTCAAAATGGACCACCAGATCAACACTGTCTCCTCTTCCTGCTACCACTCCTTCCGCCTCCTCCGAAAGACCTTCAACTGGATTTCCCTTGAACACAGGAAAACAGTCACCCACACCCTCGTCAGCAGCAGACTGGACTACGGCAACACACTTTACGCCGGGATCAACAAGAACCTCACCCTCAAACTCCATAACATCCAGAACGCTGCCGTCAGACTAGTCCTTAACCTACTGCGCCACTGTCACATCAGCCAACACCTACGGACACTACACTGTCTCCCCATTGAGAAGAGAATCACATTCAAGCTCCGCACCCACGCCCACAAAGCCCTCCACAACACCGGGACAGCCTACCTGAACCACCCCATCTCGTTCTACGCACCGCAAAGATCCCTCTGCTTGGCCCAGCTCTCTCTTGCGACGGAGCCCCGCATCAAGAAGACCAGAACAGGAGGACGCTCCTTCTCCTTCCTCGTGGCCAAAGCATGGAGCACCCTCCCTCTCCACCTCCGGCAGACACCTTCACTCGCCAAGTTCCTGAAGGGACTCAAGACCTGGCTCTTTGCTGAAGTACCGTAACATCCTGGAGCCGCGTACCCCACACCCCCACCCAGCGCCTTGAGACCCTTTGGATGAGTAGTGCACTTTACAAACCCCTGATTGATTGATTGATGAAGAGTATAATTACTTGATGAAACATCATCCCATATTAACAACCATATACTTTCTACCGAAAGTACATAAAAATATCAATAACCCTCCAGGATTCCCCATTGTAAGTTCCTGTGACTCATGGTTAGAGAATGCCTCAAGATTTGTGGATGTCTTTTAGTTTCCATATGTTTCAGGCCTTCCTTCCTATATAAGAGACTCTTTGGACTTCTTGAACAGGATCAATGGCAGTCCATGGGAAAAACAGTACATCATTGCAAAAGTAGATGTTGTATCTCTATACACATCCATAAAACATGAGGATGGTCTACAAGCCAGCAGATACTACTTTAGATCCAGATCAGTAAGCTTGATGCTGCATTTGCATGTCTTATTAGAAATCATGGAATTCTGTCTCAAGAACAAAATTTTTATATTTGCTGGGAAGTTCTATATCCAAAAACAAGGAACGGTTATGGGCACTTTATTTGCCCCGACATATGCAAATCTAGTTATGAGTTTTTGGGAAGCCGAGAGAATTTCGACAGACACACATGCTGAGAATTTGAGAAAAGTGGTTCTATGGCTGCGGTTTATCAATGATCTGTTTTTAATTTGGGAAGGAGAGCAAAATGAGTTTGAAACATTCTTACAGTCATTGAAAAATAATCCTCAAGAGCTGAAATTTACAAATGAAACAAATACCAGTAGAATCAACTTTTTGGACATTGATTTGTACATTGAAAATACCAAAATTTGCATGAAAGTGTTTAGAAAACCTACCAACTGCAACAGTATTTTCTTTGCAAATATGCACACCCAGATGCTTTAAAATGGAGGATGCCTTACAGGCAATTTCTGAATGTAAGAAGAAATTCCTCTGAGGACAAAGATTTTGAAAATCAAGCAGGAGAGATGTACCAGAGGTTTATAAGACGTGGATATCTCATCAGAGTTTGGAGAGATGCATTAAAAAGAGCTAGAAAAAGGAGCAAACTGTTGACTGAAAATAATGGAAATTTCAAAGGATAATGCAAGAACAGGATATATTATGGATTTTAATGATTCAGAAAAAGAGGCCAGAGCATTCATTAAAAAACAATTGGAACATTTTAGAACAAAATGAAAACTTAAATTGCACCTCTCAAACCGACCAAACATAACATAGAGAAAAATGTCATCACTGTGAGATATTCTAGTTCAGAGTTTCATGGTTAGTCAGAGAAATACATCAAATTGGTTACCACCAAGGAAATCTGGCTTCTATAAGTGCAAACAATTTAAAGCCTGCAAATGGAGTGATAACAGCACTGCCTTTTGTCTGATGGATGGACGCATTAAAAATATCAAGGAACATATACATTGTGAAAGTACATATGTGCTGTATATGATAGAATGTGTTTGCTGGAAAAAAATACATTGGCCGTACAATTAACAAATTGAAACTTCCGATACTGCAACACAGAGACAATTTTGAATAACAATTTCACCTATGTGATCGCAAAACATATATAGGAGGAACACAATGGTGATTTAAGCAGAGTGTGTTTCTTTGGTATTCAACATATCTTGCCAAATCCGAGAGGTGGAGATCGTGAACTGATCCTCAGAAGAGCAGAGTCAAGATGGATCATCATGATTGGAACTGGAAACCCATGGGGCCTAAATATGGATGCAGAGCTACATGTTCATTTATAGGAGGTATCTAGAATGATCAATAGTAGTACATCCTCAAAATATTTCATTAGGTTGGTGGAACTCGGGAGAAGCTATCGAAAGAGAAAAAGAAGACAATGAAACAGAATTGCAGAGGAATTGTTTAAGGAAGGGATCAAAGATTCCATAAACCAAAGTATCTATGTACCTTGTTATAAGAGAATCATAGATTGCTCTCAGGGGGCATCGGATAGCAAACCGAGAATGATGGATTATAAACAAAAGACTTCCAATTCGGAATCTCTAAATTGTACTTTAACTGGGGTTTTAACCCCTTTGTGCATGTATTCCTTTAAATGTTAATGAGTTGGCCCTTAGTTTTGAAACAAGCAGGAAAGATACTTCAACTAGGATGTTTGAGGAGGTGTATAAGAAGCGCTTGATGCATTTTATGTGGTTTTCTTAGAGGAAATAAATCATGTTTGTTTAACTGTGCTAATACAAATTGAATAGAGGATTGGCTAGGAAGTACGAGTGGAATGTTTACAAACCAATTGTTGTTTACGTAATATCCAATTGCACTTTAGATTTAATGTGCACAATGTTTACAACCCTAGAAAATGTGAACTTTAAGAAAGTGATTATATGTTATGCATTTTGTGCTTTAATTGAAAATCTACGTTGAAGTATGTGAAAGTATCATGCATTGGGGTTGAATAACAAATTAGATCTTTGTGGAGTATGATCTAATATGCAAGGAGTAAGCTGTTTACAAGGTGTTGAATATTACAAACCAGTTATTGTGAACAGAAAATCTAAATTGCACTTTAGTTTCAATGTGTATAATGCTTACAGCCCTAGGAGAATGTGAACATTTCTCCAGAAACTGATCATATATAATGCATTATGCACTTTAATCAAAAATATATTCTAGAGTATTTTAGAATATGTGAAACTAGTGTGAAAAGAACAAATTAGATCTAATACATAAGTAGTAAGATATTTACAAGGAGTGGAATGTTTACAAACCAGTTTCTGTTTACAGAATTTCCAATTGCACTTTAGCTACAATATATACAAAGTTGACAATTCTAGGAAATATAAATTATTCCGGGAAGGTTTACATAGTATGCATTATACACTTTAACTAAAAATCTTGGTAATTGGTTTGTAGAAAAAACTTCTCTATGATTAGTGAGAAAGAGATCACAATTTGGAAGTTGTGAATATTTCCACTGGAGCAGGAGGATTGCAATACTATGAAAATAAGAATCTCAAGGAATGTCTTTTACCTTTGAAGAGCTGTAAGTGGACAGGACAGGAAAGAGATTGTTGGGAGAACATGACCAAATGTTGTAAAGTGGTAAATTCATTGAAAGATGGAATTTATCTTGGTGATGTTTGGATACTTCACCAATGCAAAAAATGTGATCAGAATTGTAAAACATGGGCTAAAGTTGCAAAAGTACTTTACTTACAATAAGTTAATGCAATGTTAGTAAAGCAATTTTCCTTTATACTGAACCATTTTAACTCCCAAAGAATGTATCCTGTATAACAATTACGGAAAAGTCAAAGAAAATATTGTATTTAAAGATGAATTACTTGATGGTTGAGTTCCTGATTAATGTAACTTTGATTTTAAACGTGGTGATGGTATTAAGAGTTTTTCCCTTTAAACAGTCACTCTGTACACATGTCTCTATAGCCCTGTGAAAGGCTACAGCTGAAACGCGTAGGCTATGCTGTGCTGCATGATGCACTTTTGTTTGTAAAATAATGAAAAAATAAAAAGGTGATTAAGATGATTTCTGGATCACGCCACATACTGCTTGGAAGAGTCTCAATGGTGGAGTGGAGGAATGGTCCTGTGAGCCGATTTTCTAAGGATATATATATATATATATCTAAATCTATATATGTACATAGATATAGATATATATAAACATATATATAGATATATATATATAATAGAACCCATATATATATGTATACATAGAGATATCTATATATCTATCTATATGAAATATAGATATATATATATATATATATATTCACTGAAAAACCATAGGTTTCAGGCACGTTATAGTTAGAAATTAGCATTTAAAAACCTTTGAAATTCACTGAAAAAACATAGGTTTCAGGCACGTTATAGTTAGAAATTAGCATTTAAAAACCTTTGAAATCACTGAAAAACCATAGGTTTCAGACACGTTATAGTTAGAAATTAGCATTTAAAAAACCTTTGAAATTCACTGAAAAAACCATAGGTTTCAGACACGTTATAGTTAGAAATTTGCATTTAAAAAACCTTACAAATTCACTGAAAAAACCATAGGTTTTAGGGACAGTTATAGTTAGTTGGACATTGCACTCGTACAAAACCCGTGAAATTCCCCGTTATAGTTAGTTCAGCTAACTATAACTCGCGCCCCGCAATGCACTGCTGATGACGTCACATATTACATCACTCATGACATGGTCATGACATATATATATATATATATTATCTACTGGCGGTCGCCAGTAGATAGTTATAGTTAGGACCTTTATCCATAGGAAATCCGCAACATTCTATTCCCAATAAGTTTGGCGTCGTTTGACGAATCATCGCGAAATTTTCAAAACTAGTGGGGCGCTCCGGTCCGCTCCTGTCTTGAAAGTTTCGGGTGATTCATCAAGCAGCGGCCGAGAAAAAGGGGGGTCCCAAAACGCGTTTTCTCCATGTTAATTCCCATAGGAAATTTTAGCCACGGCTACAGCTCGAACTGCTGAACGGAATTACACCAAATTTTGCAAAAGGTAGCGCTTGGTTCAGAAAGCGACCTTTTTTAAATGGTGTTAATCCGTTCAGTAGTTGCGGAGAAATTCAAAAATAAGAGTGAAAAATCAATTTCCCATAGGAAACTTTATGCAAGCCTACAGCAAAACTGCTGAACGGAATTACACCAAATTTGGCAAAAAGGTAGTGCTTGGTTCAGAAAGCACCCTTTTTAAACATGGTGTAAATCCGTTCAGTAGTTGCTGAGAAAATCCAAAATAAATGTTTCGATATCTATGGCCGCGGTGGATCCGCGCACCCTCCCGACCACGAGCTGCATGCTAATTGGCTGTCAACACTCCAAACCAGGAAGTGTTGGCAGCCATCTTGTCCCTCGGTAGAACCGAGGGACAAGAAAAGACAAAAACAAGGGCGCAAAACGCAAAAAGGGGGCAGGGTAGAAACACCCTGACCCCTAGGCCTGCTCAGGGCCAAAATAAAAAATAACAAATTTTTAAAAATCGGCAAAAAACGCGCTGGGTGCGCGGATCCTGCCGATAAAAAAAAAACGAGGCGCGGGCTCCCGTGCTTTGTGGTTAATTGGCCCCCGGGTGGGCCAAGTCCCGGGGGCATGCGGGGGATCATTAATAATTATATGGGTGGGCCTCTGAGGCCCCCCCAAGCCCCGGGGACCGCTACCCCCCGGGACTTTAAACAAAATGGTGCGGGAGGGCTCTGAGCCCTCCTGCAGCCCCGGGGACCGCCACCCCCGGGGCTTCTTTTTAAAAAATAAATTACCTGTGTGGGGGGGCTCGAGCTCCCCACATGCCCCGGGACCGCCACCTCCCGGGGCACTAAATATTTCAATATGGGGGTCCGTTACGGACTCCCGAGCCCCGGGACCACCACCTCCCCGGGGCTGTGCATTGGTTGGGAGGGGGGCCGCGCGGCCCCCCTCATGGAGCCCTTGATGGCCCTGGGGACCACCACCCACCAGGGCCGGCTCCTGCAGTGTCCCGGGCTGCCTACCCCCGGGACACTGTAGTTTGCTATGACAGGACGGGAGCCTTGCGGCTCCCGTCCTGTCATAGCAAACTGCTTTGGCTTTTGGAAGAGAGAGTAGGAAACCTGCTCTCTCTTCCAAAAACCAAAGCCTATTGCTTTTCCACACGGGGAGCTGCATCTTAGCAGCTCCCCATGTGGAAAAGCAATGCCGGCTCCAGAGGGACGCGGGGAGCCGGCGGGACCGTGGGGGTATTGGGGACCCCCCCACAGTCCCCAACGGAGAGGGCCAGCCCCGGGGGATGGGGTCCCCGGGGCAAGTAGTGGCCCCCCTCCCCCCAAAAAAAATAAAGAAAGAAAAATAAAGGCCTGCCCCGGGGGATGGGGTCCCCGGGGCAAAAGGAGGCCTGAGGAGGGGGGCCACGCAGCCCCCCTCCTTAAAAAAATAATAAAACGAGTGGCCATGCCCCGGGGGATGGGGTCCCCGGGGCCGGAATCAGCCACGGGAGGGGGGCCACGCAGCCCCCTTCCCGTTTTTTTTTTTTTTTTTAAATGAAAAAAAAGGGGTAAGGCCCTGGGGGATGGGGTCCCCAGGGCCCAAAACAAGGAAAAAGGAAGGGGGGCCACACAGCCACCTTAATAAAAAAAAAAAACGATTGTGCCGCAGGCCCCGCCCCTTCCTGTACCACTCTGCAAACGCGCCCCTGGCGCGTTTGCAGAGGGGAACGACTCCCCTTGAATACTGGGGGTCCCTGGGGCTAACTAGCCCACCAGGAACCTCCAGTATGCGCCGCCTTTACACCTCTCTGCAACGCAGCTCTGTGGCGCTTACTGGAGGTACCTGGTGGGATAGTTGGACCCCAGGGACCCTCAGGATTCAAGGGACTTAATCCCCAACTTAAAATGCGCCACGGGCGCGTTTGCACAGTGGTGAAGGGAGGGGCGGGGCTTCAGGTGACATGTATGCAAACAGGCCCCATGGCGCGTTTTAAGATGGGGAATTAAATCCCTTCAATCCTGAGGGTCCCTGGGGGCCAACTAGCCCACCAGGTACCTCCAGTAAGCGCCACGGAGCTGCGTTGCAGAGTGTTGTAAAAGGGGCGTGGCCTCTGAACACCTCTCTGCAACGCAGCTCTCTGGCGCATACTGGAGGTATCTGGTGGGCCAGTTGGCCCCTAGGGACCCTCGGGATTGAGGAGGAATTAATTCTCCAACTTAAAACGCGCCACAGGGCGTGTTTGCAGACATGTCACCTCAGGCCCCACCCCCTTCCTTCACCATTGTGCAAATATTCCTCTAAAATCAGCCGCACTACGAATTCCGATTTACTCACCTGTTATCAGGAGAGACCTCAGTGCTGCATCTTTGAGCCCAGTACTGATCCTGAAAAGTAATTTTAACCGTACTTACCAGTAACTTGAATTTCCTTCCATAGGATATCATTGCCTGCTTTTTGCTGAAAAAGTTTCTAAGTGTTGATTTTTGAAACATACAAATATTCCTCTAAAATCAGCAGAACTACGAATTCTGATTTACTCATCTGTTATCAGGAGAGACCTCAGTGCTGCATCTTTGAGCCCAGTACTGATCCTGAAAAGTAATTTTAACCGTACTTACCAGTAACTTGTATTTCCTTCCATAGGCTAACATTGACTGGTTTCACTTGAAAATTCTTCTAAGTGTGGAGTTTTGGAACTTTATAATATTCCTCTAAAATCAGCTGAACTACGAATTCCAATTTACTCACCTGTTATCAGGAGAGACCTCAGTGCTGCATCTTTGAGCACAGTACTGATCCTGAAAAGTAATTTTAACCGTACTTACCAGGAACTTGTATTTCCTTCCATAGGCTAACATTGACTGGTTTCACTTGAAAATTCTTCTAAGTGTGGAGTTTTGGAACTTTATAATATTCCTCTAAAATCAGCCGAACTACGAATTCCGATTTACTCACCTGTTATCAGGAGAGAACCCAGTGCTGCATCTTTTAGCCCTGCACTGACCCTGAAAAGTAATTCTAACCGTACTTACCAGTAACTTGAATTTCCTTCCATAGGCTAACATTGACTGGTTTTCAGCAGAAAAGTTTCAAAGTGTCGATTTTCACAAACTACAAATATTCCTTAAAAATCGCCTGTATGACTTAAACGCATTCTTTCAACTGTTTACAGGAGATGCACCAGTGCTGGATCCAGGATCCACCACTGAGTAAGAAAAAGTAACGATAACACTACTTACCTGCTAAGTGAATTTCCTCCCATAGGATAACATTGGTGATTCTATGTGAAAAAGTTTCTAAGTGTCAACTTTTAAAATACAATAATATTCCTTAAAAATCACTACTGTAACCAAAACGCTTTTACTCAACTGTTTACAGGAGATGTCCCAGGACTGAATCTAGGATCCAGTCCTGTGGTTAGAAAAGTAATCCATAAAGTAACTAATTGCATTTAACTAGAAATTCACATTGAGCTCAATGTTGCATTGTGTTTGAAATTGTGTTGCCCATTGCAACAACTGTAACTACTGTACTTAAAAGTCTATTGCCTATTTGCAAAGTATTTAAACTAAAGTAATTCATTCTGAGAAAGTATTTTGTAATGTAATGTATAATGTAATTACAATGTAATTTAAAAAATAAAGTATCTAAAAATAAATAGTTTAAAAAAATGTAGTAAATCAGTATCAAAAAATAAATATAACAATTAATACATTTAAAAATTGTCATTTACAAAACCTTTGAAATTCACTGAAAAAAACATAGGTTTCAGACATGTTATAGTTAGGAATTAGCATTTAAAAAACCGGCCGTCGAGAAAGCACCACCCCAGAATGTAGGGGGCCGTGAGGTTCAGATACACTGGCCTCTTTACGGAGAAGCGTCGCAGGATTGAGGACTGGTTCCAGTGGCTGGGGTCCACTCAGGACTTTATTATTAGCAGGAATTGTGTATGCTTAAAATGAAGGTGAAAATAAACATGCACTACAACCCCCATAATGCCTCCATCACTGTCTCATTGGAGCAGCCCCATACAGGGGTGTGTTATTGTGGCGATTTTAAATGAAGGAGTTTGCACACCGCAGCATGCTTACCACTCGTGAAAAGCCTTTGATAAAGATGGAAATCGAAACGCGTCAGGCGTCACGCTAGGCTGCTACAATTTACCGGCTACACGAACCTTGTCCATACCTGTGAGTAAGGCTGGTAACCTTCGCCGCTATCTCGAGTGCTGCTCAAGAAGGACTACCAAGTGTTTGTATCAATAGACGGCGGTCCGGCCGTCGAGAAAGCACCACCCCAGGATGTAGGGGTCCGTGAGGTTCAGATACACTGGCCACTTTACGGAGAAGCGACGCAGGATTGAGGACTGGTTCCAGTGGCTGGGGTCCACTCAGGACTTTATTATTAGCAGGAATTGTGTATGCTTAAAATGAAGGTGAAAATAAACATGCACTACAACCCCCATAATGCCTCCATCACTGTCTCATTGGAGCAGCCCCATACAGGGGCGTGTTATTGTGGTGATTTTAAATGAAGGAGTTTGCACACCGCAGCATGCTTACCACTCGTGAAAAGCCTTTGATAAAGATGGAAATCGAAACGCGTCAGGCGTCACGCTAGGCTGCTACAATTTACCGGCTACACGAACCTTGTCCATACCTGTGAGTAAGGCTGGTAACCTTCGCCGCTATCTCGAGTGCTGCTCAAGAAGGACTACCAAGTGTTTAGGATCAATAGACGGCCTTCCGGCCGTCGAGAAAGCACCACCCCAGGATGTAGGGGGCCGTGAGGTTCAGATACACTGGCCTCTTTACGGAGAAGCGACGCAGGATTGAGGACTGGTTCCAGTGGCTGGGGTCCACTCAGGACTTTATTATTAGCAGGAATTGTGTATGCTTAAAATGAAGGTGAAAATAAACATGCACTACAACCCCCATAATGCCTCCATCACTGTCTCATTGGAGCAGCCCCATACAGGGGCGTGTTATTGTGGCGATTTTAAATGAAGGAGTTTGCACACCGCAGCATGCTTACCACTCGTGAAAAGCCTTTGATAAAGATGGAAATCGAAACGCGTCAGGCGTCACGCTAGGCTGCTACAATTTACCGGCTACACGAACCTTGTCCATACCTGTGAGTAAGGCTGGTAACCTTCGCCGCTATCTCGAGTGCTGCTCAAGAAGGACTACCAAGTGTTTGTATATATATATGTATATATATATATATATGTATGTGTATATGTATATATATATATATATATATATATATATATATATATATATATATATATATATATATATATTTCTCCAAAAGTGGCTCAAGGTTTGCTGAGATTTACGGTGCTTCTTATTTCGGTGCGTAACCCTTGGCTGAGCCACGCCAAATTTATTCCATCCACATCCCTCTGCTCGAGGAAAAAACGGGCTCGCACTCCCAGGTTTAGTAGTTCACGTTCTTTTAATTTTCAATTCATCAGATATCAAGGCTACACCGATGCGTTTCGCTCTCTTGATCAGTGTGTTTGCAGGGTGGTGGGAAAAGGGGGCGTGGCCTGCTATGAGAACTTGGAGGTCAACTACCCCTCCTGTTACCTCCAGTAAGTCCCACACAGTGGGATTGCTAAAAGGTCTTCGGAGGCCAAGCTCACCTTTCTCCACCACTCTGCAAATGTGCCTCCTGGCATAGTACTGGTTGGGGGATGAAGTCCACTTTACTCCTGAGGGACTTTGGCAGCCAAGTAGCCCTCCTGGTACCTCCTGTAAGTGCTACGCAGTGGAATTCCTGAGCGCTGGTCAGAGGCCCAGCCCCCTTCCTCCACCACTCTGCAAACGTGACTACCTGTTAAAGAAGCATTTGCAATGTAATAGGTCTCGCATTTGAGAGAGTTGGAGCTATTGCCATTGTAAATGTAAAAGTTTTTTACTAATGTTTTTTTTGGAGTGGAGTGGATGTATGTTGTGTGTAGTGAAATTATGTGGTATGTTGTGCAGTAAAATTATGTGGATAGAAAGTATGTGGTATTTAGTGTATAGGAATTATGTAGTGAGATTATGTGTTATGAGAGTAAATATGTGGTATGGTAGTCTGTGTTGTGGAGTGGTAACCTCAGGTTTAGTCTTCCTCGTTTCAATGGAAGCTAAACTATAAACTCAATGAGACAAAAAAGATGGAACCACTGACAAGCACTTCTGGACCTAGTCAGAGGTATGAGCAGGGCCACTGTAATTATGCGACTGTTTGGCTGCACCAACTTTCGCACTATTATACATTTTCCGCATTTGCCACATAATCCATCATCTGCTGCATAATCTGCAGATTTGAACAAAAAAACCCTTGTTTCTAGCTCAAATGGCTCAAACGTTACCAAAAATGCAGCAACAAGTGGTATAGCGTGGTGGAAGGCCCTTTGCAAACCTAGAATGGTCACCTCTTACTTATTGCTAAATGTGGGTGTTAGATTGGTACTAATGGTGTGCAAACCACTCTTGCTTTTTTCTGCGCCTCTCTTGCCTCTTTCTGTATATCTCTTGCTTCTTTCTGCACCTTTCTTCCTTTTTCTGCACTTCTCTTGCCTCTTTCTGCACTTCTCTTGCTTCTTTTCTGCACTTCTCGTTTCTTTCTGAAAATCTCTTGCCTCTTTCTGCACTTCTCTTGCCTGTTTCTGCACCTCTCTTGCCTCTTTCTGCACCTCTGTTGCTGCTTTCTGTACCCCTCTTGCCTCTTTCTGCACTCCTCTTCCCTCTTTCTGCACCTCTCTTGCCTGTTTCTACACCTCTCTTCCCTCTTTCTGCACCTCTCTTGCCTCTTTCTGCACCCCTGTTCCCTCTTTCTGCACATCTCTTGCCTGTTTCTGCAACTCTCTTTCCTCTTTCTACAGTTCTCTTGCCTCTTTCTGCACCTCTGTTGCTTCTTTCTGCACTTCTCTTGCCTCTTTCTGCACCCCTCTTGCCTCTTTCTGCACCTCTCTTGGTTGTTTCTGTACTGCTCTTGCCTCGTTCTGCACCCCTCTTGCCTCTTTCTGCACCCCTCTTACCTCTTTCTACACCTCTCTTGCCTCTGTCAGCACCCCTCTTGCCTCTTTCTTCACCCGTTGCTTCTTTCTGCACTTCTCTAGCTTCTTTCTGCACCCCTCTTGGCGCTTTCTGCACCTCTATTGCTTCTTTCTGCACTTCTCTTGCTTCTTTCTGTACCTCTCTTGCAAATTTCTGCACCCCTCGTGCCTCTGTGTGCACCTCTCTTGCCTCTTTCTGCTCCTCTCTTGCCTCTTTCTTTACCCCTCTTGCCTCTTTATGTACCTTATTTGCTTTTTTCTGTACTTCTCTTGCCTCTTCTGCACCCTCTTGCCTCTTTCTGCACCTCTGCTGGTTCTTTCTGCACCTCTCTTGCCTCTGTCTGCACACCTGTTCCCTCTTTATGCACCTCTTTTGCCTGTTTCTGCAACTCTCTTGCCTCTTTCTGTACTTTTCTTGCCCCTTTCTGAACCTCTGTTGCTTCCTTCTGCACTTATCTTGCCTTTTTCTGCACCCCTCTTGCCTCTTTCTGCATCTCTGTTGCTTTTTTCTGCACTTCTCTTGCTTCTTTCTACACCTCTCTTGCTTCTTTCTGCATCCCTCTTGCTTCTTTCTGCACACTTCTTCCCTCTTTCTGCACCTCTCTTGCCTCTTTCTGCACCTCTCTTGCCTCTTTCTGCACCCATCTTGTCTCTTTCCGCACCTCTTTTGCTTGTTTCTGCACTTCTTTTGCCTCTTTCTGTACCCCTCTTGCCCCCTCCTGCACCACTGTTGTTTCTTTCTGCACTGCTCTTGCTTCTTTCTGCACCTCTCTTGCAAATTTCTGCACCCCTCTTGCCTCTTTCTGCACCCCTCTTGCCTCCTTCTGCACCTCTGTTGCTTCTTTCTGCACTTCACTTGCCTCTTTCTGCACCCCTCTTGCCTCTTTCTGGACCTCTGTTGCTTCTTTCAGCACTTGTCTTGCTTCTTTCTGTACTTCTCTTGCTTCTTTCTGTACCCCTCTTGCCTCTTTCTGCACTCTTCTTTCCTCTTTCTGCACCTCTCTTGCCTCTTTCTGCACCCCTATTCCCTTTTTCTGCACCTCTTTTGCCTGTTTCCGCAACTCTCTTGCCTCTTTCTGCAGTTCTCTTGCCTCCTTCTGCACCTCTGTTGCTTCTTTTTACACTTCTCTTGCCTCTTTCTGCACCCCTCTTGTCTGTTTCTGCACCTCTGTTGGTTCTTTCTGCACTGCTTTTGATTCTTTCTGGACCTCTCTTGCCTGTTTCTGCAACTCTCTTGCCTCTTTCTTCAGTTCTCTTGCCTCCTTCTGCACCTCTGTTGCTTCTTTCTGAACATCTCTTGCCTCTTTCTGCACCCCTCGTGTCTGTTTCTGCATCTCTGTTGGTTCTTTCTGCACTGTTCTTGCTTCTTTCTGCACCTCTCTTGCAAATATTGGCACCCCTCTTGCCTCTTTCAACACCCCTCTTGCCTCCTTCTGCACCTCTGTTGGTTTTTTCTGCATTGCTCTGGCTTCTTTCTTCACCCCTCTTGCCTCTTTCTGCACCCCTCTTGCCTCTTTCTGCACCTCTGTTGCTTCTTTCTGTACTTCTCTTGCCTCTTTCTGTACCCCTCTTGCCTCTTTCTGCACCTCTGTTGCTTCTTTCTGTACTTCTCTTGCTTCTTTCTGCACACCTCTTGCCTCTTTCTGCACCCTTCTTCCCTCTTTCTGCACCTCTCTTGCCTGTTTCTGCACCTCTCTTGCCTCTTTCTGCACCCCTCTTGTCTCTTTAGGCACCTTTTTTGCTTGTTTCTGCACTTCTTTTGCCTTTTTCTGTACCCCTCTTGCCTCATTCTGCACCTCTGTTGTTTCTTTCTGCACTGCTCTTGCTTCTTTCTGCACCTCTCTTGCAAACTTCTGCACCCCTCTTGCCTCTTTATGCACCCCTCTTGCCTCCTTCTGCACCTCTGTTGGTTCTTTCTGCACTGCTCTTGCTTCTTTCTGCACCTCTTTTGCCTGTTTCAGCAACTATCTTGCCTCTTTCTGCACTTCTCTTGCCTCCTTCTGCACCTCTGTTGCTTCTTTCTGCACTTCTGTTGCTTCTTTCTGCACTTCTGTTGCTTCTTTCTGTACCCCTCTTGCCTCTTTCTGCACCCTTCTTCCCTCTTTCTGCACCTCTCTTGCCTCTTTCTGCACCCCTATTCCCTTTTTCTGCAACTCTCTTGCCTGTTTCCGCAACTCTCTTGCCTCTTTCTGCAGTTCTCTTGCCTCCTTCTGCACCTCTGTTGCTTCTTTCTGCACTTCTCTTGCCTCTTTCCGCACCTCTTTTGCTTGTTTCTGCACTTCTTTTGCCTCTTTCTGTACCCCTCT
Organism: Calotriton arnoldi; assembly: GCA_963921515.1. NCBI lineage: Eukaryota > Metazoa > Chordata > Amphibia > Caudata > Salamandridae > Calotriton > Calotriton arnoldi. Next base: position 244,250 of record CAWUFW010006992.1, read on the forward strand.
TTCCTCAGTCTGCACCTCTGTTGTTTCTTTCTGCACTGCTCTTGCTTCTTTCTGCACCTCTCTTGCAAACTTCTGCACACCTCTTGCCTCTTTCTGCACCCCTCTTGCCTCCTTCTGCACCTCTGTTGGTTCTTTCTGCACTGCTCTTGCTTCTTTCTGCACCTCTTTTGCCTGTTTCTGCAACTATCTTGCCTCTTTCTGAACTTCTCTTGCCTCCTTCTGTACCTCTGTTGCTTCTTTCGGCACTTCTCTTGCCTCTTTCTGCACCCCTCTTGCTTCTTTCTGCACTTCTGTTGCTTCTTTCTGCACTTCTGTTGCTTCTTTCTGTACCCCTCTTGCCTCTTTATGCACCCTTATTCCCTCTTTCTGCACCTTTCTTGCCTCTTTCTGCACCCCTATTCCCTTTTTCTGCACCTCTCTTGCCTGTTTCCGCAACTCTCTTTCCTCTTTCTGCAGTTCTCTTGCCTCCTTCTGCACCTCTGTTGCTTCTTTTTACACTTCTCTTGCCTCTTTCTGCACCCCTCTTGTCTGTTTCTGCACCTCTGTTGGTTCTTTCTGCACTGCTTTTGCTTCTTTCTGGACCTCTCTTGCCTGTTTCTGCAACTCTCTTGCCTCTTTCTTTAGTTCTCTTGCCTCCTTCTGCACCTCTGTTGCTTCTTTCTGAACATCTCTTGCCTCTTTCTGCACCCCTCTTGTCTGTTTCTGCACCTCTGTCAGTTCTTTCTGCACTGCTCTTGCTTCTTTCTGCACCTCTCTTGCAAATTTTGGCACCCCTCTTGCCTCTTTCGGCACCTCTCTTGCCTCCTTCTGCACCTCTGTTGCTTTTTTCTGCACTGCTCTTGCTTCTTTCTGCACCCCTCTTGCCTCTTTCTGCACCCCTCTTGCCTCTTTCTGTACCTCTCTTGCCTCTTTCTGTACCTCTGTTGCTTCTTTCTGTACTTCTCTTGCCTCTTTCTGTATGCCCCTTGCCTCTTTCTGCACCTCTGTTGCTTCTTTCTGCACTTCTCTTGCTTCTTTCTGCACTTCTGTTGCTTCTTTTTGCACCCCTCTTGCCTCTTTCTGCACCATTCTTCCCTCTTTCTGCACCCCTCTTGCCTCTTTCTGCACCCCTGTTCCCTTTTTCTGCACCTCTCTTGCCTGTTTCTGCAACTCTCTTGCCTCTTTCTGCACCACTCTTGCCTCCTTCTGCACCACTGTTGGTTCTTTTTGCACTGCTCTTCCTTCTTTCTGCCCTCTCTTGCAAATTTCTGCACCCCTCTTGCCTCTTTCTGCACCCCTCTTCCCTCTTTCTGCACCTCTCTTGCCTCTGTCTGCACCCCTGTTCCCTCTTTCTGCACCTCTTTTGCCTGTTTCTGCAACTCTCTTGCTTCTTTCTGAACTTCTCTCGCCTCTTTCTGTACTCAAATGGGAAGTGCAAGCTGTCAAGTTTAAAGGTCTGCGTGCTCTCGTGACTGAGGTATATGTCTACTTGTATATGTATTCTTAAATGTGTTAGCCGCCTGAGCTGACGAGCTTGGGAGCGCCTGCATGCCCTGAGTGGAATTATGCCTGTGAAAATTAAGTGGCAGCATGTCCAGCAACCTACGACCTTTTCCCTACTGATGACGGAGGAATCCAGAAACACGTGTCTAGGGATACGCGATAACAAGTTAAGGCATTAGCCTATTATTACTACGAACTTTGCTCTGAACTGAAAATAATGCGCTACATCGACCAAGATGCCCAGAGGTAATGACGCTGAGATGTGATGACAGTGTGCTCCTACCCCCTTTAATTGTGACTGAGGTATATGTCTACTTGTATATGTATTCTTACATGTGTTATGCATCTGAAGATGGTAGCTTAAAAAGCGGGTAACTTCTCCTATAGGTGGTCAAATCTTCTCAGTTCTGCTCATTCATTCGGTTTCACAGGCAGACATGTCTTATGTATATATGTGTTATAGAGCCCATCAAATATACTATTGAATACCCATGTGCCCTGTATTGTGAGCAGAAAGAAATGCATACACCTTTTTTTACACAAATTTACAGAGTATGCTGTTTGAAACACAGGTATTCAAGTGTTTGTATGTTTATTTTCATTTAACATGTCACTAGGTAAAAGCATGGACACGCATGCATACCTTCACAAACTTGGTCAGACTTACAACAGTGATATGCTTAGGATTGCTGTTTTATATTTGGTAGGCCTAACATTCTGAGCAGTCGAATAATAGTGAACCTTCAAGAGAAAAGTGAGGTTTAAGACATCTTCGGAGAAGGATTAGTGATTAGGGTACTTTGTATGAGTCTGTTGTAAGGTACAGTCAAAGTAGGCCTCTTTCTCCATCTCTGTTGGTTCTTTATGCACATCTCTTGCTTCTTTCTGCACCTTTCTTCCTTTTTATGGACTTCTGTTACCTCTTTCTGCATTTCTCTTGCTTCTTTCTGCACCTTTCTTCCTCTTTCTGCACCTCTCTTGCCTCTTTCTGCACTTCTCTTGCTTCTTTCTGCGCCTTTCTTCCTCTTTCTGCACATGTCCTACCTATGTAGGCATAGTTAGAAATGAGCATTTAAAAACCTTAGAAATTCACTGAAAAAACCACAGGTTTCAGGGACGTTATAGTTAGGAATTAGTATTTTAAAAACCTTAGAAATTCACTGAAAAAACCGCAGGTTTCAGGGACGTTATAGTTAGTGGTTAGCATTTAAAAAACCTTAGAAATTGATTGAAAAAACCATAGGTTTCAGGGACGTTATAGTTAGGCTGACATTTCACTCATACAAAACCAGAGAAATTCGGCCGTTATAGTTAGCTGAGCTAACTATAACTTGCGCCCCCACAATGCACTGCTGATGACATCACATATTACATCACTCATGACATGGTCAGTGACATCACTGATGACATCACTTATGACATCTCAAATGACATCACTGAGGACAGCATCCACGTAATCATTTGATGTACCTCCTCACACCCTAATATAACCTTTGATACACCCACTCTAAAATACAGACTACCAATCTCGAAACCATCAACAGACCAATACCAGTTAGTACATACCCGCTCATTGATTCATACATCTACACACACATCCACTCACTAACCATACAGTCAGTATATGAAATATATGCAAACACACACAAACATATATTATGCACTAATAATTAAGAGATGAATAAAAGTAATGTAATTCTATTTTATTAAAAGGTAATCTTGCATTAATTAAAATATTTTATAAATAAATAACAAATATGCTTTACTTATATATATTTGTAGGTTGAATACATATTTATTGATTTTCTGATAAAGTTTTCAGAATCAAATTCCAGCTATCAGTAAAAAAAAGCACGTCAAACCCCCACCCCAGGGAACCCTCCCTCCTCAACGGAACACCCTACTACTTACACAACAACCACAGTACCTCTCTAACTGTCATTGCACCTAACATAGCCTCTACACCCTCTGACAGGTGGTTTAGAACTTCACCCAGTCAATTTGACAGTTCCATAATAATCAAACATTTCTGAATGATCCAAGATTTGTAAGGTTTCTGGTCTTTTTGTGCATGAAAGTTCCTTATAGTCTGATTGGAAGTACTGGAATGATTCCCCATTGTTTAGCAAAGTCCTTAAGTGTCTCTCTTTTGAAAGCGTTTCCATCCCCACCAGCCACCACAATTGTTCAATCCATTTTGCCTCCATATGAAGTGCCCTTTGTCCCCATAGGGCTAGCACCATTTGTTTAGCCACTAGCAGCAATAGGGACATGAGTTGCCCTCTCTTGCCCCCCAGAGGGTACCTCTCATCATCTGGACAGCTCAACAGTATAACCTCCGGGCAGCGAGTCAACACCAATCCCTTAATCTGGTGTATCATTGACAAGACCCCGTCCCGGAATACCTGGATCCTTGGGCAGGACCATAGGATGTGGGTTAGTGATCCCTTCAATATAGTCTAGATGTCGCTTGGGCACCGTCAGAGGCCGTGATAAGGTAAATCTCAAAAGGTGTCAAGGGGCAGGTCGCTCCCACCTTGACTGCTGGGTTAAGAATCCAGTGACACAGTTGCCAGTATTGGTAGATCCACGGCAGCCCATATTCCTCCTTAAGATGGTCAAAGCATTTGATCTGGTCCACCTCAAACATATCTTGTAAGGTTTTACATCCACCCTCCAGCCAGTGCAGGTAAGGCTCTCTATTTATCCCGGAGTGAAGTCCCCTTAGGGGAGTGATTGTAAGAGGGTAAGATGTGAGCCCCCTCCTCACTGCCTGTCTATCCCAGACCTCTAATGTCACTCTTGCAACTGGGGATTTGTATGGTGTGGGATTTCTCTGTGCCTTTCGACTCCACAGTACTTCCCACAGGGGACATGCCATCATCATATGGTCTACTGTGCACCACCCCCTGTCAGTCCCTCAACATGTCCAATGATAGATATATCAGAGGTGTGAGGCTGCATAATACAGCGAGAGATTTTGAACCCCTAGTCCTCCTTCTCAGGGCTTGAGGAAGGTCTGGCATCGAGTCACTCTCGCCACCTTCCCCTGCCAGAGGTATGTCTGGTAGGCTGACTCCAGTTCTTCAATATATTCCTTGGGGATCAAGGGTATCAGCGTTTGGAAGATATAAAGGATCCCAGGAAGGAATGCCATTTTAAATACCTTCATGGGAGAGTGATCTTTGTTTCCTATTGTTAAGGTCTAGCTTCACCGACTTTTTAAAGATTTTTGGGGATTGATTTTCTAGGTTTTAAGCAGTGTGGACACCAGGGCCACCCCCATGTATTTGTATGTGAAGTGATCAGGGTTGTCAGTTACAGCTTATCCCCCAGTAGTTTTGGGGTTCAAATGTTGATGATCACCAATTTTGTGAGGTTTATTTTTATCCTTGATACAGTCTGGTAGTCTGTGAGCTCTTCCTAGAGCTGATTGAGGAAGTGGCTCAGATTAGTAAGTGGAGCCGGTATGTCATATGCAAACATAGTTAGTTTAATATTCTGTGTTCCAAACCAAATTTCCTGTACAATGGTTGTATCAGATCTTTTTAGCCAACAGCACTAGTGTAGCTGCTAACAGGAGTGGCGAGACATTCCTGCCTCGCCCGCTTTGAGATGGGTAAGCAACCTGATAATATCCAGTTCATTCTAATGCTCGCCTTGGGAGCTTTTTAGCCCTTCAGCAGACAGCTGCTAAATGAGTCCCTGAACCCCATTTCGTGAATGACATTGGCCATGAATTCTCAGTCCACCCAGTGAAAAGCCTTTGCAGCATCCAGGAAACCAGGATTGACTGTTTGGCTCCTATTCTGCATATATCTATCAAGTGAAATGCTTTCTTGGTGTTTTCACTCACTTGGTGTCCCAGGATAAAGCCTGATTGATCCAGGTGGACGATCAATGATTGAAGGAGCAAGTATAAGATTTTAGGGAATTTTTAATGCCGACGTTCAGAAGGGATATTGGGCGGTATGAACCACAACTGATGGGGTCTTTGCCCAGTTTAAGTATGAGCGTTATTGTGGCTTCCACCATGGATGGTGTCGCCATTCCCTCCTGAATAATTTCTTGATATACTTTATGTAGTAGTGGTAGTAACCCTGGAGTAAAGCATTTAGCATTTGTTAAAGGATGCTATGAAGCTATCTGGGCCTGGGGCTTTCACCCTCTTGAGTTTGGTAAAGGCCTCCAGAATTTCTTCTTGAGCAAGAGGTTTGTCCAGTTTGTCCCTATCCTGTCTAGACAGTGTGGAGAGGCCCACCCCATTCAGATACTTCTCTCTCTCCTGGGGACATGTCAGTTGCTGAGTATACAGGGTCGAGAAGTAAGACCAACAACATTCCACCTTGTTCTGGTCGAACGTGAGGAGACACCCATCCAGACCCTTGACTTCTGTGACTGTATTGCATGTTTGCCTGGTTCACAGAAGGCTTGCCAGTACCTTGACTGATTTGTCGCACCATTTAGACTTTATTATCCTGTTTCACTAGGATATAGGCCATACAGTCCATCTCCAGCATCCTGAGTTGGCGCCGAAACATGAGGATTTTCCTCCAAGTTTTGGGGGAGTGTGTGCATTTGTAGTCTCCGTCCAGTTCCTTCAGGTCCTTAAGGTGCCTGTGATGCAGGTTTTCCATTAGTTGTTTTAATCTGGCCACCTCTATAATAAAGCATACCCTTAATATGGCTTTGAGGGTGCCCCACTGGATTGCTGCTATCGTATCTCCAGTGCACTGTGTTCAATACATTCCCTGATACTCATTGATATGGTTGCCTGTGATTGGGTCCTTTAAGAAGGTGTTCTGAAGCCTCCCGAATGCCCCTCTTCTGTGGAATCTTGTCAAGCCAGATAAGAGGGAGCGTGTGACTGGGCCATGATCCGATAAAGTCATCGGCTCAGGTTCATTCAGGCTAGGTAAGAGCCGTTTATTCAGCAGGAGGTAATCCAGTCATGCATACATCTTGTGGGCCCGGAGAAGAGAGATCAGTCCAGCTTAATGGGTGTTTGTGCCTTGTAACATCACTATGGCCCATCTCTTCCACTAGGGATCTGCCCACTGGTGATAGTATTGATGTGCCTCCCAGACCCCTTTCATCCTTGTCCACTGAGCCATAGCAAACTAAGTTGAAATCTCCCCCTATTAGGATCGGGGCTGGGACAAGGCTCTCAGAGTGTGTATAGATGTTGGTGTGGAAGCGCTCCTGTCCCTGGTTGGGGCAGTAAACTGAAACTACCATCAAGGGGGAGCCTCAGAGAGTGCCTATCAGGGTTACCCATTGTGCCACTCCATCATGGTGTATCAGCTCTACTATAAGTAGATAGCATCGTGAGTGAACTAGAATCTCCAGTCTGCCTATCTTTTTCCCCCCAGAGGAGTAGTATTGTATAGGGGAAAGTTTGTATCGCATGCATGGCCACTTTTGTTGTAATTAGTGAATCTCCTGAAGTAGCCCTATGCCTGTGTGGAGACTAGTCAGCCTCTGCAGAATGAATCATCTCTTGATGGGATTTTTAAGACCCCTTATGTTATATGTGGCTGGGGTGTAAAAGTATATGAGGAGGGTGGCTGCATAGCAATTCTTAAATTACTGGGATGGGGTCTGACCCCATTGTATGGACTCACCTCTATTCTCCCCCACACACTGCCCTCCAACTTCCCCACTCCCCACACAAAATAGTAAAACAACCAAACCAAACCAAACAAACTGATAGTCTCACCATATCCGCACACGCATCAGTGTTCAGCACAGTGCAGTGTGGGAACTGAATTACCATCATATGTGTCTTGGGAGTAAGGCCTCAGTCAGCTTCAGTGGTGGCTCCTCACCCCCCTACACTGGTCATACTAGCATGTGTGTAGTGAGTGGTCCCCCGTTTATAAGTGCCTTCCCTAGGGCATAAGCCAAAAGCGGTGTCTGACTGCTGGACGGGGTTGGGGGGCACCCCACTGCATTACTGGCATCACTCACTCTATGTACCTGTTTGAGGGCTGCTTTGCATTCTGCTAACTGGTCCTCTCTACTCAGGGAAATCTGTCTTGTTTTTGTCTTGTAATTCAACAAAGGGATTCTACCATTATCTACATAAAGATATATATGTGCATAAGTGTATATTCAGTTATACTGAGGTGTTTTATATGTTCCAATGATGATGTCTAGAAACCTCCTTCTCTATTTTATAGGAAGGGCAGTGTTAAAAATTGTAAAATACCTCACACACTGAAACCTGATTCAGTGTCATGCTTCATCATTAAGTCTTCCCGCCCTCTACGGGATGGGGCGTGCTACTACCTACGTAGATGCGGGAGCACTTAATTTAGTGATTAGTGTATATGTAGTGCGTGGGATCGTGAAAAATATATATGTGATGATTTAAAATTCCTGGCTAGTGGAAAAACACTTTATTTGCTTCCCTAGCTGAGAATAATAAAGTGGGAGGTGTAGATAGTGTCTTTGATGGGTCACTTTCTAAGGTCGACATGTTCAGAAGCCATCCCCTTGGCTTACTTTCAGGACCAGAAACGATCCCTATTGCACCTCACTGGGTGATATTATAAATGTACATATGCCTACTGGTCACACATACTCTTCCATGCACCCAATTAGGGTATTACCTTCTCGAGTTCCAGGAGAGCCACGAGAAGGTAATCCTTGGTGATTGAGCAGCATCCAACATTATCAATGTGAAGGCGCCTTTACACCCCCCGTGGCATCTCATGGAGCGGACACGTTAATATACGAATGTTTCATTACAGGATATACAATTGGTATATTGTGCCTAAGACCCTAATTGGGTGCATGGAAGAGTATGTGTGACCAGTAGGCATATGTACATTTATAATATCACCCAGTGAGGTGCAATAGGGATCGTTTCTGGTCCTGAGGAAGTAAGCCAAGGGGATGGCTTCTGAAACATGTCGACCTTGTAGAAAGTGACCCATCAAAGTACACTATCTACACCTCCCCACTTTTATTATTCTCAGCTAGGGAAGCAAATAAAGTGTTTTTTACCACTAGCCAGGGAATTTTTAAATTATCACATATATATTTTTTTTTCACGATCCCACGCACTACACATATACACTAATCACTAAATTAAGTGCTCCCGCATCTACGTAGGTAGTAGCACGCCCGTCCCGTAGAGGGGCGGGAAGACCCCAATGATGAAGCATGACACTGAATCAGGTTTCAGTGTGTGAGGGGTATTTTACAATTTTTTGAACACTGCCCTTCCTATAAAATAGAGAAGGATGTTTCTAGACATCATCATTGGAACACATAAAAAACACCTGCAGTAAAACTGAAAATACACTTATACACATATATATCTTTATGTAGATAATGGTAGAATCCCTTTGTTGAATTACGATACCATGAGGAGGACGATTTTACTTTTTTCCTCTTCACTCCCCCCTTTGATTTTTGGATCATTGTTTTTGTCTTGGCCAACTTCCATATCATTGTGAGCGTTCTTCTGGTCTAGGCATCTCTCATCCTGGGCTGATTCCAGTGAGCTGACTTTCTGACCCAGGTCCTCAAGATCTCTGTGAGGCTTTGCTTCAGATCTGTCTGCATCGAGCTGATTTCTTTCGTCAGCTTTGTGAACATTTGTGTCTTGAAGCTCTTGGTGACCTTCCTATCTTCGTTAGTTTGGGCTTCAGTGTTGTCTCGGTGCTCCATGGCTTGTATTTTGGATGATTTTGCAGTATATCATGCCTGTTTCAAAGAGCTCTTAATCATGCCATCTCACTTGTGTCTTGTAGAGGCTATGATGCATCCTCCCGCTCAGCCCTTTGGTGTGTCATTCTCGAAGGTAGAGTTCAAGAGTCCGGTACTGCTTCTACTGTGGCATCAGGGGAAGGCCTTGTGAGGTGTTGTCTGTGGCCCGATGCTCACTGTGTGGGTCAGAAGCCCGTAGGTATCAACAAGCATTGCAGGCTGGCAAGGCAGTATAGAAGTCTCTTTGGAATGTTGAGAGGTCAGAGGACAGCTAAAGCACCCCAATCTCTCCATTGGCGGGTGTGTGCTATAGTGCCAACTTTATCCTTGCCATCTTCGATAGTGTGAGGGTGGTGCTCTGGGGCCACTCAGGCTGATGTCCTCCTGGAAGGCTGGCCAAGGATGTCGTCCCACCCTCCTCATCATCCCTCCCTGTGGGTCTCCTCACCACCTACCTCAGCAGAGCCTGTTGCAGTCTGCACTCAAAAACCAGTGTCCCTCATTGCAGCTGTAGATCAAGTAGCATGGGCCGTGACTCCCTCGCTTTGCCAGGTCCTCAGGGATCTCAGTCAGGGGGTGGGCGGCTCACCGCAGCATGTACTTTGTCCCAAGTCCTAGGCATGCTGAATGTGGGGTCTTGACAGCGTTGCTGAGTTCTCCTCACGGAGCAGGCATCAGTTTCCTGTCTCCAAAATGGCAGCCAACTATGTATCACTGGGCCTGTCGCTGAGCTGGGCGGCAACTGCATGTTGGGTGGCATTCGCAAGTCAGAGGTACCCCCCCACATGGGTCACGATATGTCACAGGTCTCATCTCAAAGGCGAGCCGTGCCATCTGACATGCAGGTACTGTCCAATTTACAACCACCCCTACCATCGCTCTAGTTTGGCGTCAGTGGCAGCACAGGCAATGGATCCTTCTGTGCCCGGTGCCACGCTCCTGTTGAGGGGTCCCCACAGTCTCCTCCCAGTCTGCTCACAAACTGGCAAAGCCCATCCACTGGCTAAAATGACATGACTCACACAGGCATGGGGAGCTGAAACCCGCCCTGGGGATGGAGTGCCCAATTTACACCACTGTCACCATCTTTGGGCTCCTATATTTTTTTTAAAAATTAAATTATATTTATTTGTATATTTTACTATTTTAAACAATTTAACATTATTTTCTATGGGGTTTTATTTTAAGTTCCTATCTCTATTATATTCTATGGAATTGTGATGTGGTACCAGTGGTTGGCTGTGTGTGGTGTTGCACTCACATCAGCTCTGAGCTGCTGTAGTTTTTACTACTTTTTGGGTCCCTTTTTAGCTGTAGTAACTTTAAAAGTGGAGTTTGCAATTAGAGATGGGCTTACTCCTTTGTGAGTGGGTACAAGTCCATCCTAAACTCCTCCCTAGCACTCCCAAAACCCCTCTTTACGCCTTTCTAATCTCGCCCCCTTTAGTCGTAAGTGTTGCTAGAATCGGGTTTCCTTAAAAAACAGAAGGCAAGAGGTGATTGGCAAAACAGGAACAGATTGTTTAATTAAACAGTTCGGCCGTGGGACGAGTTATAGGCACTAGGACTGTCTCAATTTACATTGAGTTTGAAGCTTCTTCAAATACAATATTGCATAAAAAATTTCTGCCGTGCCATATATGGTGAGGAATGTTTGTTGCTGCCTTTAAGCTCATAAATTAATGGTCAATGGTTACTACGGGTGGGTTTTGACCTGCATGGACACACTGTGGCTAGTGGTGAATGTGTCCAGTTGTCTGGCATAGGGAGTGCGCGTTCACGACGTGTGCTAGGCCCTGATTGTCTAAGTGTTCCTAACTCATGTGGCATCTGACTTTATGGTGTTTTTTTGGAGCGCCTACCCCCACAGGCCATCTTTTGGGGCAATCTCCCCTGACCATTGTAATGTCACTGCGACTATCTGTTGAGCTGCTCAAGAGTTTCCCTGCCCGAGTGTTTGCCTGGCAGCTATGCACCCTCCTACCGGTGACCCATAAATCAGTAATCCCGGGCCTTGGTCGCAGGACTTGCCTGACCACGTACTTGCATGTCGAGGTACATGTGGAGTTCAGAACGGGTGATTCTATTAATAAGGACGATATTCATATTCCCCATTTTACAGCCATTCCCTTCTGTCCCTCCCACAATTACTACTAAAATAAGCATACTTGTATGTTCTGAGACTCTGCAGTTGAGGTGGAGATTTCTGCATCGAAAAAGATAAGCAAGTCGAAGTAGATGTAGGTTCTTGACTACCATTTTGTAATTCATTTGAAGTACTAATGCAATGATAAATAATCCTAAAAAATGCAGTTTGTGAATAGGCCCCTATTTCTTTAACTCACTTTACAATGTCTTAAATAATGCCATATGAAAAAAACAGATAGACATATTGCCCATCCCAATACTTGTTGATTTAGTAATTGGTGTGTTCATATTCTACCATTTTCACCGTAGATCTGTTTCCATGGAGTGCAGACGCTTGTGTTTTTTCATACTGTGATACTGATGGAATTACAGATTCACCATGCAAGCCAGAAAACTAAATTTTGTTAGATTACGTGCCTAGTAACTGTTATCTATGCAACTGTGTGTAAGGCACAAATATTGTGAGTGTGACCTCTCACTGCAATAAATCTCAACAGAAACTCTGCTTTACCAACAGATAATCTGTAACTGTGAGGTTTAGGGCACTGGGTGAGCTTGAGATTAGTTTAATGTTCAATGATGTACAGGGGCAACTCTGGCTTGATTTCACATAGCAACAGAAGGCAGTAGCCTCCTTCTGTCATTTCACTACTCAATTATGTGCCAGCAGTAGACTAGCCTGTAGCAAATTCACTAGTTGCAGACAACCATACCCCTCCCCCACTGCCATTCAGTTGACTTAAATAATTGTCCATAATAAAATATGAATTTTAAGGCTCAGAGTGGAAAAACTAGCTGGGGATCTCCCTCAACAGCTGGCCATCAGTTGCGTTCTGACAGTGTGGGCTGTGTTTTGAATCGCCCTAACTGATCATTTACTCCCTAATATTTGAGAGCACTGCAAAGTATGTCAGTGTTAGGCCTATGTAAACTTTTCTGGCATGCTAGGCTAATTTGCATAATTCTCACAATGTTATATGATACAAATTATGCTAAATAATTGAAGTTATACCAGCACAAAATGTCATCCAATTTATTGCTTTAAAGGAATGTTTAAAACAGAACATAACTTGTAGGAGCCAGGTGGGAGCAAAAAATGTGTTGGAAAAGACATTCTTTCCCTGAACCAGTCTCGTGCTTGTATCTCGAGTGAATTTTGAATGCTAGGTAAAACCTCGAGTTTTATGTTCACTCGATATAGTGTTATTATGTATTTTGAATTACAATCTTACTAGGAGTCTCTGATACTGAAAATTTGCTCATTCACTCTTTGAGGCCTCAGGGTCTACATCGCATTATTCATTGGCATTTATTTTATTCATAGAGTTTTATATAGCGAAAACAAGACCCTTTCTGGTGTCAGCGCTGTACAATAGTATAAAGAAAGGAAGTTATGATACGAACGATAAACAATTGATATGTACATGGCATTGGTCATGGAAGTAATAGTTACAGTGGCAAAACATGGAATATAGCACCGTATAAAAAGAGAGGAACCCATCGTCTCTCGGAAATAATAGCGTGAACAAGATCTTTTTGGGTGTCTGGGCAATGTACGACAGTTTACATGTAGATAGTTAGAAAGTGGAAGATCGGTGATGATCCCAGTTGTTATTAGACATAAAAGTAATAAATAGAATGTCAAACATGGAAAACAACCACAAAAAAAATAGGAGCACATAGAGTCTCGACGGTAAGGGAGAGGGAAGTACAGCCTCAATGTGAAGGGAATCTGTTGGATAGCATACAATTTACTTCTTTTTTGAAGAGGGATGTTGAAGGGCTGGATCTTGTCCCAGGAGGAACAGAGGGGCAGATTGACAAGGGCTTATCGCCACAGGAACGTCACTTTTTGTGTTGTTCAAGTGGTGATAATCCCTACGCCTTATTTACAAAGCGGCGTTAAGCCACTTAATGTGGCTTAACGCTGCCTTGTAAATAAGGCCCCCTTTCACACTACACTTAGGGCCCGATTACGATGCGGTTAGGACAGCATTCCCACCGAATCGGTTTGGGAATGGTTTCCGACTGACTCGGATCGGGAGAGTCCAACCGACCGATTACGATGCATCCGGATGCTTCCAGATACGATTCGGTCGGACTCCCATTGACTTCAATGGGAGCCTATGTTCCGACCGAATGCATAGGCTCCCATTGAAGAAAGGGGTGGCTGGTGCCTCCCACACTGTGCATGGCTGGTAAGAGGGGACCCATGGGTACCCCCACGGGCCCGATTGGGAAGGCTCCGGGTGTGGGACCTATGGGCCCCCAAAGTCTGATTCCGACTGCCGATTCGAGTCGGATGGCACTAATCCAGCATCGTAATTGGTCGTTCGGAAACACGGCCCGTAGAGACGTACGAGTCTGCTCCGTATGGCACAGTCATTCGAATGCCGTTGGATTTGGATTAGGATATTCCTAACGCCTAACTTGCATCGTAATCGGTCGGTGAGAAACCTTTCCGATTCGGTCGGAGAGACACGTTCCCGATCCGATTCAGACGGAGCAAATGCCGTTAGGAGGCCTTCCTAACCGCATCATCATCGGGCCCTTAGTGTGAAAGGGGCAGGCAATGGGTGTTGTGGTGGGCGTTCCGCCGTAACACCCATTGATTTCGACACTGCCCCCTTTTTACAAGGGTGGCTTAAATATGCGGCCGCGCCAAAATTAAGACCTGGGAAAACCTGGTCTTAACATGGCTAAACAAGGAGAAATGTTTCATTTCTCCTCGTATTTGTCGTTTCTATGTGTGCTGCATTGTGCAAAAATGCCAAAACTGTGGTAAAAAAATAGTTTTTTTGATTCAGCTCTGCGTGTTCCTGAAAGCCGGGAAAAAGGTGACTTCAGCATAGGGAATCTTTTGTGATTCCATTTTTAGGGGAAAAAACAGACACTAGTTTGCAGAGCACTTTTTTTCCTTTTTTGTCCTCCAAAACTCAAAATGTAGCTATATTTTTGCCTATTTTCTCAGTCCCCTCTAGGGGAATCCACAAACGCTGGGTACCTTTAGAATCTCCAGGACATTGGAAACATAGGACACAAATGGAGTGGATACCTTATGTGGAATAAAAGTTATGGATGCCTTAAGTGCGAACTACCCCAAATAGCCAAAAAATGGCTTCGCATTCTAAGGGGAAAAGGCTTAGTAGCCAAAGGGGTTATCTTACAAAGACGAGTAGTCGTGGGTGTTTTTTGGATCTCTTTATTCAGTAAATGGGAACAGCCCCCGGTCAGCAGCTTCCCCAACAGTCACTGCCGCTCCATCTTCTAGAACACACACAAGTTCTAGAAGTGGAAGCAACAGCGCATAAGGAGCATACATATATAAATATAGCAAAGATAATCACACAGATATAATACATCTCCCCTCCTAAATAGAAAACAATAACAGCATAAACACTGGTAATAAAACATAAGTGTACAATGCAAACAATAAAAAGTGGCTGACACCTAGGGGCCGATTCCGATTCGGGCCGGAAATCTCTCCGACCGAGCCGGACCCGGAGAGAATTCCGACTGAATCGGGCCCTAGCAGTCCGACCGAACGAGTACGATGCGCACGCATGCTATCGGACTCGTGTCGGTCGGCCTGTTGGTCGGCCTGTCGTACAACGCGTACGCGGGCTCTCATTGACTCAATGGGTGCGAGGCGAACAAGGGCGCCCCCTACAGCGGGTACGCGTCCATGCGCATCGCGGCGTACATGCACAGGTAGGGGGACCCATGGGTCCCCCTGTGTGCGACTCGCGCGCCTACGCGCACAGGGGGTCCGACGCGGACCCCCAAAGTCCGGCTCCGACAGCTTTTTCGAGCCGGACGGCGCGAGTCGGTCGGACTGCTCGCGGCGCGCATCGTACTTACCCGGCCAGGAAACGTCTCCATAGCGCGGTGCGAGTCGTGTCCATGCGAGTCGGTCGGAGCGTGTTGAAGCCGCGTTCGAGTCGGTCGGCGATTTCGCGGGTGCTTGCATCGTACTCGCTCGGCCAGACCCGCGTACGATTCGGTCGGGGAACAGGGCTCCGAATCGGATCCGGTGAATCCGAATCTGATTCGGAGCACTACCGGCCGAGATCGGAATCGGCCCCCTAGAGTCTCAGACCATCAAATTAAACCCCATTTTCTATAGCATACCATAAACAAAACAGTGGAACTCAATTGCAAACATATTTGTATTTGTAGTTATTAGTATTTATAAAGCGCATCATTCATCCCGAGGGACATCACGGCGCTAGGACGGATTTTAGTGCAGTGCAGGTTGGTCTTTGATAGGATCAGTATCTAGGGAACAGGGTGGTTTTCAGTTTTTTCCTGAACAGCAAGTAATCGTCTGTCAGGCGAAGATCAAGGGGTAGGTTGTTCCAAAGGACCGCAGCTAATTTGGAAAAGGACCGGTCGCCCATCCTGACCTTGGATGTGCGTTTGACTGAGGCGAGAGCTTGATGACACGATCTCAAGTTGCACGAAGGGACATGGAATTGTAGCTTATCTTGCAAGATGTGTGGTCCTTTTTTATGCAAAGTTTTATGTCCAAAACAAAGGAGCTGGAAACTGGCTCTCTGGCGAACTGGTAGCCAGTGTAATTCCTTCAAGCAGTGGGATGCTGAACTGTATTTTTTTTTATTACAAATTAGTATTGCGGCGGTGTTCTGGACCACCTGGAGTCTGGAGAAAAGATAGTCGGCCATGCCAACATAAAGAGCATTGCCGTAGTCCAGTCTGCTCTGCAGCAGAGCCTGTGTTACCGTTTGTCTGCAATTTAATGGGATCCAGGGAAAGAGTCGTCTGAACAGTTTCAGTGTAGAAAAGGCTTTTCCGCACAAAGTGCGTACTTGGTCCTGCATAGATAGGGTGTCATCGAAGATGATGCCCAGATTTTTTGCCACTCGCTTAGATTCTGGGGCGGTGCCTAGTGCCTGGGGCCACCAGGTATTGTCCCAAATCACCTGGGCACCCCCGAAGAGCAGAATTTCAGATTTCCCAGCGTTTAGTTTTAAACAGTGCTGGGACATCCAGCCTGCGAGTTCAGTGAGGCAATTTATTAAGTTGTTCTTAGTCTCGGAGTTGGTCAGTCTGTTTATCAGGGGGATCACCAATTGAGTATCATCTGCATATGAGCAGATAACAAAACCCCATTTTTTACTAATATCCACCAAAGATGATACATATGCGTTGAAAAGGGTGGGACTTAAGGTAGCTCCTTGCGGGACTCCATACTTGATGCTCTTTGAGGTGGAGGTACAGGATCCCATTTGAATTGTTTGGGTTCGATCTTTCAGAAAAGAGGCGAACCATGACAGGGCTTTAGAACAGATCCCTTTTTTGTGTAGGATTTGAAGTAGTTTAGTGTGTGATACGGTATCAAAAGCCACAGTAAGATCTAATAGGATCAATGCTACGGCTCTGCCTTGATCAACTAGTGATCTCATATTATCAGACACAGCTAGTAAAGTGGCCTCGGTGCTATTATTGGCCATAAAGCCAGTTTGTGAGGGATCAAATAAATTGTTGGATTCGAGGAAGGTGGTGAGTTGTTTATTAACTAAATGCTCCAAAACCTTGGATAAGTAAGGTAATTGAGAAATTGGGCGATAGTTAGCTGGATCATATATTCCAAGTCCTGCTTTTTTTAGAAGGGGAAAGACCACTGTTTTCTTCCATATGTCTGGGAATGAGGCTTGCTCCAGAGATTGGTTGAGGATTTTGGTGACGTGAGGACATAAAACCGACACTAGTCTGGTAAAAATAAAATGCGGGCAAGGATCAAGTGGAGATCCTGCCTTGACCTCAGTCATAGCTTTGGCCACCTCTTCCTCGGAAAAAGGAGTCAGAGTGTCAAGGTGGATTTGTGCAGAGGGGTGAGGTGCCAAGTTTTCCTAGTCAATATTAATGTCTTCATGGGGATTATCGAAGGACCCGTAGATTTTTGTCACTTTGTCGGTGAAAAAAATGATTAATTAGCTCACAGTTCTCTGTCGTGGGAGCCATGGTTTGCGATAGGCTGGTGGGTTTGCAAAGTTCACGAATAACTTTGTAAAGTTCCTTGGATGAGCTACCGTTATCTTCGATCCTTCTTGTATAATAGTTTGTTTTGGCATTTTTTATGGCGTGGTGGTAATTTTTCAGTTCGGTTAAATAGTTTTGTCTATCTATGCTGTCTATGATTCCAGATATCTGGGCCTGGATTTGCATCGCACACTGGGATCCCTATGAATTTCCAAAGGTCTTCCAACTTCACCCCCACATCTTCTCAACCACTCTCTTCCTTCTGCCTCATTGCATATCCCCACTCTTCTGGTGTTCCACCATTTTCCATCATCCAAATTGACAACATTCCCCCTAACTTCAACCATCACCTTGGGTGTCGATAGTTTAGAACATCCTTTCTTTTGGAGATGGTCAGAATGCACTCTGACCAACATGCCTCTGTTAAATACCTTGCATTCTTTCCTCACATTATCATTGTGACTCAATCTGTACCTTGTTTGATAATTGTCCACATTCTCACGTAATTCTTTATAGTTCACTCTAACCGTGCCAGCTCTTGCCATCCATGCTGGTGCTGCTACTGTGCACAGCACCCTACCTTTCAGCAAACTAAAAGGTGTAACCCCGTTGCAGAATAGGATGCAACACGATAATTTCACAACATTTCTTTCACTTGATCCTTCCAACACAAATTGCTATGCCTCGCCAACTGGATGCTTTCACCCAAAACACAGTTAAAACATTCAATCATACCATTCCCCCTTGGATGATAAACAGGGGTTTTGCAATGTCTGATGCCCCACTTGCTCAGAAAACTGCTGAACTCTTCTGACACAAATTGAGGACCGTTGTTGGTTAACACTTCCTCAGGACACCCCTCATGCCGAAATATGTCCTCACAGAACACAATCACATTCTTAGATCTCACCTCCCTCACCAATCCCACTTCCGGCCATTTAGAAAAGAAATCCATCATGACGATGGCATATTTTTCATTAGCACCTAAACCCTCAAAAGGGGAACAAATGTCCATTGCTAACCTCTCCCACGGTTGTCTGGGAAGCGGAACTGGGCATATCAACGTCTCCTGAACCTTGTGAGACTTGTCGCTGCAAGCACAGGGAATGCAGTCACGCACACATCTTTCTACTTGCTTGTCCATCCCTGGCCATCAAAAATCCATGCCGCCATGACCCTCATGAAGCAAACTCATGACTCTCTCTCTCAAACCCATCGGTACCACCAATCTCTCATTCCTTCTAACAATAGATAACTCGAAAGAAAATTCCTCCCACACAAACCTGAATGGTAGTAATTCTTCCTGTTTGTTCCACCCATTGTGTCTGGGAAGAGCATCTATGAGTTTCACCAAGGCTGGGTCCTCCGACACAGCTTCTTTCCATTCCTCTTCTCCAATGGCACCACCCCAGTCTTATATTTCAGCCACCATCCATTCCTCATCACCCTCCTCCTCACTTCGCCCCAATGGTAATCTAGATAAGCAATCAGCATTGATATTTTTTACACCAGGCACATATTTTATAACAAAAACATATTCTTGAAGACGGTATAACCATTTTGCTATGCGAGGTGTAGCTTTACTTGCACCAGTTGTAGTAAATAGGTCCACTGGGGGTTTGTGATCCGTCCGCAACTCAGCCCAGCTCATCGAGTGAAAACTTCCTCGCACGTAGTCTTCAAATTCACACCCTGCCGTAGAATCCCAGCTCGTCGCCGGTCTTACAAAGATGAGTAGTCGTGGGTGTCTTTTTGTGCTCTTTATTCAGTAAATGGGAACGGCCCGGGCCAGCAGCTTTCCTAACAGTCACTGCCGCTCTATCTTCTAGAACACACACAAGTTCTAGAAGTGGAAGCAACAGCCCATAAGGAGCAGACATGTATAAACATAGAAAAGATAATCACACAGATATAACAGGTTAAGCACATGGCTGCCTGAAAGGCATTGGTAAGCTGCAGGTGTGCCATGGCCATTATTCCTTAATAAATATGGCTGCATTGACACACTCTAGCCTTGTCTTGCATATAGGTTGAAGACTGCATTATCTCAAAGACGTTTGGTAAGCGACAAAATGCTCAGCTCATAGATTGTGAGGTGTCTGATGCTAATATCTTAATTAGCTAGGGTTAAATGTGTAGGGGTCCTTACAATGTACTACACTGCCTGCATTCCTATTTTTAATAATCTGCTCCTTTAAGCTTGCTAGCATTGTTCATTCATCTGGAATAATATTTTCCTATGCATTCTGAACTACAGTTGACTTTAAATAAACCTTTAGAAATAAGTGTAAATTTCTTGTGTGAGTGAAGTTGGGGCAAATGGGCACCAGTATGTCATAGCAATAAATTAAATGGCTGACGGTCTCTGGCAGGTTTTTCTATGTGCTTAAATGCATTCTCTACAGGTAAGTTTAGAGAGATGTGTCAACCACAGCTGAGTGTGCTAAATTTGGGATACCTATGCTTGCCTAAAAGTCCAAGGGGATCAACTGAGTGGTGATCAGGAAAAGATCCTGATACATTACCCAAAGTGCATTTAGCATAATTTGGCAATAATTTTGCATAATTTTCCTGGCATTTCATGTAATCTCAGGAAAAATATTTATGTAATTTCACACACCTTAGTAAGCATTCTTTAGCAGAGTAGCAGGGTGATAAAACATGCCAGCTTTGAGATAATCTGAAGTTTCCCTCTTTCTTGCTCTCTGCCACTTCAGGGATCCTGGAGGTTTAATAGGGTATGAATGACAGCATTTCTAACATTACATTAAAAGAGGCAACTTTGAGTTGAGTATCTTAGAGGCAGCAAGAATCTTGGAAGGAGCCTCCTGCTGCCACAATAATTTAAGTAAGGTCCATCCAGCCTGTCGTGTTTGCACTGTTTCCATTCAATTTGACTTTGCCTCTGTGCAAAAACAATACTGTGACACAATCTTTGAATGATTAGCGACATGGTAGCCCAGGTTCTGATAATTGTGATGTGGAAGATAAATGTCAAAAATACAGTTCTCTCTCAATATTTCTCTCATTCAGAAAGCCTTAAAAATCCACATCTTCAATTCTAAACTATTTCTCCTGTTCCTGTTGCATCTATTATCACCTTTCCTTATGCCTGGAGACGTTGGAGTACAATAGAGATGTGACAAATAAATAAACAGTGCTTTTGTGAGTGTGACATCAATTGCTTTTTTATTCTGGTCTTGCAACTACAATGCTGTTGTTGTCAGGACCAATCTACAAAAAATAATATACAATATTGGCCCCATACTGAGCCTGGAATTCAGAAGAGAATTTAAAAATTAAATCCCAGCATAGCTACATTATTAGATTTCATACATACTTTGCATACAGTTGCTCCATTTATAAATTGGGAGTCTCATATCTCTGTGTGTGTAGCTACTTATCATCAGAAACTTTAACTATCCCCGAAACGACTTCTAGTCACTTGTATTTTGGGTGATTAGAGGAATGTCTACTCTATAAACATAGTGGAAATTCATAAATGCAAATTTAAGGCAGAGTTTAATGCAAATGTGGCAAAAGTTTTCCCCACTGCCACCACATTGGAGAAGCATGTAGGGAAGAAGGCAATTTGCTATGATGGCTTCAGTATTGTATAATACAATCTGAACACAGGGATGATTGCACACAGAGGTAGGATAGAAAGTACCCCAGGAATTATGTCATGAGAAGATAAAATAAATTGAGGGATTCCATGTGAATCTAGGTGGTCAGGCATTTTGAAAATCAAGGTTCCTGTTGGTTTAAATGAAGATTAAGATTTATCATTTTGACTTTTTATGTTAACATTATACAAAATATAACATGCATTAGTCTTTTAAATTTAAGGAATTTGCCTTTATTTAAAAATACTTGAATTTACCACTTCGTCAGACTCATTTGAGATAAAAATGTTTTAGCTTCTTCAAATGAAGATTAGTATTAACCTGCAAAACCAATAACACATAGGTAAGTCCAAACCCTGTGATATGACCACAGGGTCTCAAAGTCTTCACTGTAGTAATGTTAAGCAGCAGTGTATACTCACCAGTCACGTTAAGGGATCTGTGTTATAATTTTATATATTTGCAGTTCATGCTTTACTGGGTATATCCTGACCTTGAACATCTAATATAATGTTTAGTTTTTATTTTGCAAAGGTTATGATACAGTCTCACTTCTACAAAAGAGTTATGATCCAAAAATGAAAAGAGTGCTTTATCAGCATCATCCTTTGTTTTTTAACGAGAAATCAAATAAAATAATGAAATTCAGTAACATAGAGGCCAATTCACAAAAGCTTTTATGAGTATGGTAAGTACTACATCTACAGTACTCTTTTCCGTACTCTTAAATGCCTTTGTGAATCTGCCCCAAATAGTCCAACTTCTCATTAACAAAAGTGCAGAAAGGGTACCCTTCTTTCTTTTTGTACCAGTTGTACTAAATAATCCCTGAGTTTTCCAATTTGATTCCCATTTTATACATTTTGGGGCCAATTTACAAATGAATGTAAGAGTACATAAAAGAGCACTACAGGAGTACTACTTTAGGAACTGCAAAATACTCTTGTGAAAAGGCCCCCAACATGCTCTGTTTGAATGTCTTGAATTAGGTTGGTTACCTGAAATGATACAGAACTGACTGTGTGCTAATAGACTATTGTAAAAAATTGGGTTATTGGTTGAGGAGGGTGGAAGCCCCATTCAGGCAACAACCACAATCATTGTCAGGGTGAACCACAAAAGTCAATAAATTAACCTGTGCTTAAGCCCCTGGTAGCATGGCACAAAAGCAGTCAGGTTTAAGTTAAAGACAGTGTGTAAAGTGTACAGGCAGCACATAAACAGTAATAAAGTGAAAACACAACACAAGAAATATTCCAATTTAGAAACATAGAGTAAACGTAATTAAACAAAATGATACCAAAATGACAAAAATTCAATCAGTAGAACTGTAGCCATTCAATTTCAACAATTTAAGTAAGTATAACACCTAAAAGCACAAAGCGCCACTCGTGGTCTTCTGATTGCGCTAGACCGGGGGAAGTCACAAGTTCAGGCTAACCACGATGGAGCATGGGACAGATACAGGACCAGGTTAGTCCTGCTGAAAAAGTTACCTTCTCAAAGTCTAGCATGAAGATTCCAAATCGCGGTAGAGGAGCCTGCGAGGAGTAGGGAGAGCGTCACTGATGGTTGTCACTATAGCACAAGGAACAGGCCTGACATTACAGACAGTTGTCACTGTAGCATGAATATCCATTCGGGTGCCGTGAATGGTTGTTGCAGGAGCTTCGTGTTGGCTGTCACCATGGGTTACCGGTCATCACTTGCAGTTGCTGTAACGTAAAGTATTGGGTTTACCGGAGCTTCACATTGGTGGTTGTCACAGGTGGCAGAGTCTCAGCATGAACGGGCCCATTCATAGTAGTGAAGAGCCCCAAACTTCAAGATTTCTCCTTTTCTTTAAGAGGAGTGCACTCTGATGCCAGCCAAGGGTCCAGGACCTGGGGAGGCATCAACTGGTGCCAGCATTGTTCGGGCAGTTGCAGATCCAGGCAGCTCCAATAGCAGCAGGTCAACTGGACAGTTGCAGGGAGGCCTCCGGAGCATGTATCCCTGAAGCTCAGAACAGGAGGTCAGCCAACTGACCCTTGGAGTCACTCAGGTTAGCCTGGGATGAAAGGAGCAGGTCCAGTCTTCCTTCTCAGAGAACATGGCAGGCCTCAAGCAGCAGGGAAGTCCTCTGAAGAACAAGTCAAGCCTCAAGAATTAGGACAGTCTTCTGGGGAACAGGTCAGCCCTTCTTCTGTGATGTCCAAAGGTCCAGGAGTTTACTGAAGAGGTGTTCTGAGGGTCCAATATTTATGACTGGTGACAGCCTTTGAAGAAGTGAGGAGCTTTCCTATGCTACCCACACATCTGTGTTATACTGTGCTCTTAGTCTGTCTTTACCTTCTACCTTCTGTGTCATGTTGTTCTGTGGAAAGTGGGGCCTATGACATACTGTGGGTTCTCTTGTCAGTTACTTGGTGGTTGGAGCTCCTTTGTCTCCTTGGCATGGGGTTCCTGTTTTACATTAAACTTGGATCCTGAATATACCTGCCTACTACTTCTTCTTTGGATGAATGTCATTACTACAATTTTGGCGACAGGATGGGATGTGCCACACTCATCTGACATCATCATCCAATTTTCAATCATCTGGACTTGCTGCCTACTTAAGGAAACCTGTGTCTGCCTACGTGATCCATGGTGTGGTAGGATTACTTTTACTCTGATTCCTCCTCTGTGCTGCCCTGCTCATATTATTTTTTTTGTACTTTTGGCCTCCGTTGTATTTTTCCCGGTTACGGCCTTTCAAGACTGTTTAAATCTGCTCGAGCGCTGCCTCGCGCTTTCAAACTCAGCGTCAAGTTCTTTTTCACGAGCCCTGCCTCACGCTGACATCTGCCTCGCGCTGACATCCTTCGTCATAAGCGTTTGTTGTCTCGCTCCTCCTGCCTCGCTCCTTCAACTCATTCAGGACTACTGCCTCGCGCTTTATATCCAGCATACGCGCCATTCTTCATTGTCTGTCTTTACTTGTGGTGCCTACCCGCGCTACCTCTCAGCCTGACTTCGTTCGTTTTTTTCGTTCTTTCACAAGCGCCCTTACCTGAGCCTACTGTACTCACTGTTTCCTCCAGTACTCACTGTTTCTCCATCGGCACGTCTATCCCGGCAGTCTCCTGTGAAGCATACTCCTCTAACCGGTCTCTGGAATCATAGAGACTAGACCATAGAGACTTGTCAGGTTCTGTTCTTATACAGCAGCACTGCCATCTTCTGGCCGTTGTTGGTATTTCTCAAATTTAAACAAAAAATAAAGGTACAAAGCAAGCCTGCGTTGTCAAATAAATTTACCAAGCAAGTCAGTGTTGTTTGAACTGTTTTTTCAAAATGAGCATCAATCAAGCTGTTGTCCCTCCTCCTTCTTTCTTGATGTTACAACGAGACCCTCACATTGAATAGGAAGACTAGGTTGAGACTTTTGAGAACTACGTTGTGGCTCTAGGGCGCTCAAATTTTTCACCCGTCAGGAAGAAAGCTCTTTTAATTGGATGTCTTGGTACTGAAGGGCAACATGTATTTAAATACTTACCACAAGTCTATGAAGACAATGGAGATGTCATGGAGGATGTTTACAAAGAGGTGAAATTACGCATTCACAAGCGTTTTGCAAAAACTTTAAACATTGTCATGCAACGCCACAAATTCTACACCCAACCGCAAAAGCCAAGTGAATCCATAGATAAATTTGTGGCAAGACTCAGAGAGTTGGCTATAAAATGTAAATTTGGTCCCATGACGGAGGAACTCATACGTGACCAATTAATTGTTCAATGTTGCAACAAGAAAATTCAAGAACGGTTGTGGGCAGCTGCTGATCCCTCTTTGAAGGAAGCTATTAAATTAGCAAAAGTAGTGGAGGAATCTCAGAAATGCATGAAAGAAATGCAGAAAATGGGCAATAGGGAGCCCGTTGAGGTTTCAGAGGTTAACTGTGATTCAAACTCTATTAATTTCGTTAAGAAGAAGCCTACCACATCTTCATTTACTCGCAATCCGTCTTCAAGACCGTCAGGTCCTCCTCAAGTCAGATCACCATCAGGTCCTCCTCAAGTCAGATCACGTGTTTGTTTCCATTGTGGCAGCAATCTCCATCTTGCGAACTCTAAGTCATGTTTTGCTTTGGGTCAAGACTGTCGTTTGTGTGGAAGAAGAGGACACTTTGCCCGCATGTGTAATGCCAACAAAACCAAAGTTGCTGTGGTTGAGGAATCTGAGGAGTTCTTTGAGCATAAAGTTATGATGGTTGACTCTGACACTTCAATTGCGCTAGAGCATGAAGAGACAGATGACTTCAAGAGACGATCTCGTCCCAAAGCAGATTTTTTGATTGATGGAAATTTGGTGACTCTGATGGTGGACTCAGGGTCTTTATATACTATAATTTCCAAAGACCTATTTGACACAATATGGCCTTGTGGAGCATTGAATAACACGAATGTTATACTTAAGGGTTATCAAGGTGCCAACATTGGTGTTATAGGATACTTTGAAGCTGATATTCTTTTTCATGAACGTCACACGAAGGGGAAGATTTATGTCGCTACTGAGGGTCCACCCATTTTGGGGTGGTCTCATCAGTATGATTTGCATATTGTGGTCAATCCCAGAGCTGCAGAGCAAGTGATGGTGGTGTGTGAGGATGATGTCAACCAGGTGCTTAAATAATTTGCATTGGTTTTTGATGGTAAATTGGGTGTGGCTAAAGATTATACTCATAAGATTGTTTTAAAGAAGGATGCCATTCCTGTAAGGCACTGTTCCAGGAAGGTTCCCATCGCCATGAGGGGAGAAGTGAAGGAAATCATTGATCAAATGGTTGTGGATGGAGTTATTGAACCTGTTGAAGCTACACAATGGTTATCCCCTGTAGTAATTACTAAGAAGGCTGATGGGTCTTTGAGGTTCTGTGTTGACCTTCGCAGCCTTAATCAGAATGTAGTGATGGACCGTTTTCCACTCCCTAACATTACGGAGTTGGTTTTTCTTTTGGCGGGTGGGAGATTCTTCTCAAAATTAGATCTCAAAACTGCATACCACCAGGTCATGTTGCATCCCGACTCCAAACACCTTACTGCCTTTGTCACTGCCGAAGGGGTTTTTCAATTCAATAGATTGCCCTTTGGCTTGTCATCCACAGCCAGCGTGTTTCAAAGGCTTATCTCTAAAGTCCTGGTTGGTGTCAGCAATGTCATCTTCTTTCAAGATGACATTTTGATCTTTGGTGACACCATTGAATCACATAATGATACCTTACGCACTGTTCTCCGCAGGTTGTTGGAAGCTGGTCTCACTTTGCGTAGACAAAAGTGCAAATTCCTGGTCACTGAGGTGGAATATCTTGGTTATCGCATTTCAAGCGAAGGAGTTAGGCCCAAACTAAACCTTCTTAGTGCTATTGTTAATGCGCAAACACCCATTGATAAAGACATGTTGCGTTCGTTTATGGGTATGGTTGAATATTATTCGAAATTTGTGAAAGATTTTGCCACCAAATCTGAACCTTTAAGTGTGTTACTCAGGAAAGGGCAAAAATTTGAGTGGTGTGTGTCTCAGGAGATTGCTTATTGTACCATTAAAAATGAAATTTCTAATGCTAAAATTTTGGCCCCATTCCAATGCAACTTGAAAACCATACTCACTGTGGATGCCAGTTCTGTCGGAGTGGGTGCTGTTCTTTCTCAGATGCATGCTGGTATCGAAAAAATGGTGGCCTTTGCGACCCGCTCTCCCTCGACTACCGAGAGGAAGTACTCTGTTATAGAGTGGGAGGCTTTGGCAGCTGTTTGGGCCACCGCTCATTTTCGTTCATTCATTTGGGGCTGTAGGGTCACTTTGAGAACGGATCACAAACCTCTATTGAAAGTCCTTGCACCTAATGGTTTCAATAATTGCTCAGCTCGCCTTGCTAGGTTGGCTGTTAAGTTGCAAGAGTGTGATTTCACTATTGAATATGTGCCTGGTTGGAAAAACAAAGTTGCTGATTGTCTTTCCAGACTACCTGATAAAATATGTGATGGTGGTGAGGTTTTCACAGAAGAGGTTGTTGCAAGCATTGAGGATATTCTTTCTGGTGCACATAGTGCCATTTCTAAACGTGAATGGATAAATGCCTCTGAAGAGGATCTTGAACTTCTTGCTGTCCATAAGATGATTAATCAAGGCGTTATGAGGGAGAGTGTATATTCTAATGATGTCAGACCTTATTCTAAAATAGTGGAAGAGTTGTCTGTGAACTCTGATGGCATCATTGTCAGAGGTGAGCGGTTCATTCCCCTTGTCACTTTGAGGTCCAAACTTATTGCTTTGGCACATGAGGGACACATGGGGCAAACCTTTACTCTCAAAAGAGTCAAGGAGAATTTTTGGTGGCCCAGAATGGAGTCTGACATTAAGGGGTGGGTTGAGAACTGTGTTGCTTGCAAAAATTCTGAGAAAAGATTGAAGTTGGGGGGAGGAGCTTTCAAAGATTTTTCTTTTCACATGGCTGAAGCTTATTCTGTTTGGGAGAAGCTCAGCCTTGATTTCATTGGTCCTTTCTCATTCCTCTCTGAACATGAACGCTTTGCCGCTGTCTTGGTTGATGCCAAGTCACGTTGGTTCGAAGTTGTTTTTCTGAGAAATATTAGCACTAAGACCACTATTGCCTTGTTAGAGGAAATTTTCAGAAGAGAGGGTGTTCCACTTAAACTTGTTACTGACAACGGCACTCAACTCACTTCCTCTGAAATAGAATCCTTTTTGACTCATGTGGGGGTAAAACATATTTGTACGTCCTTGTACAACCCACAGGGTAATGGTCAAGTTGAAAGGATAAACAGATTAGTAAAATGCACTATGGAATTAGCCTCTAGGGCTGGGCAGAATGTACAAAGTGCTGTTAAGGACATGCTGTGGGCATATCGCACCACACCCAATGCTGCCACTGATAAAACTCCCTTTGAAATGATGAGGGGTAGGATACCTTGCACTAAGTTATGTCCTTCTTGGATGTGGAAAAGTGGGAACCCTGCTCCTCCCAAAGACACTGCTTTATCTTCCAATGAAGTTTTCTTTAGAATTGGTGACTTAGTCAAAGTCAAACCATGTGGTGTTAAAGCTGGTCTTTCAAAATTTCGTGGCCCTTTTAAAGTTATTCAGGTTGGTCACAATTGGTTAAAGTTAGACAATATGCAAGTCTGGAACATGAGAAGAGTTGCTTTGTTTCAAAGGGGTGTTGGTAGCTCTTCGCATGATGTTTCAGTTTTGCCTAAAACCTCCAAGGTTTCGTCTTTTCAGACTATAGGAGGTAATAAATGTTCTGATAAACATGCTGTGATGTCTTATGGCAAACCTGAGAGAAGGAGGAGGTCCGTGGTGTCTGCCAAGTGGCTCAATGATTTTGTTACTCATTGATTTCAAGTATCACCTTGCATTCTTCTTCAGTTTTTTTTTTCTCTCAAGTGGCTCAATGATCTTGTAATTTATTAAGTAGTATTCATTTCTGTTTTTCCCTTGTTCATTTGTTTTGTGTTTTTGTGTGGGTGTGGGTGGTGTCCTGTGTGGGGTTCCTTTTTGTGGCTGTCTTTGTGTGTGCACCCATTGTCCTGTTTCCGTATTGAAAGAAGGGGGATGTGTTATACTGTGCTCTTAGTCTGTCTTTACCTTCTACCTTCTGTGTCATGTTGTTCTGTGGAATGTGGGGCCTATGACATACTGGGGGGTTCTCTTGTCAGTTACTTGGTGGTTGGAGCTGCTGTGTCTCCTTGGCATGGGGTTCCTGCTTTACATTAAACTTGGATCCTGAATATACCTGCCTACTACGTCTTCTTTGGATGAATGTCATTAGTACAATCTGGTTCTGAAACGCTCTTCCGTTCCCCTGCCAATGCTCTTAGAAGTCTAGGGTGACAAAAGGCTAGAGTCAGGTTCCTTTGTGTGTGCTGTAGGCAAGACCCTTAGATGGGCAAGGGGGGCACGGAACAGCTCTGTCCCCACCCATCCTGCCAGAATGGCCTATCCTGCCCACATTTAAGCCCTATTTTCTTAATGGTTGGACGGAATACACAAAGCCTAATAGTAGGGCCAGACACCAAATGGTTAGGACAAGAAAATGCGAACGTTCCAAAAGTGGAATTTTCAGAATTTGTGACTTAAAATCTGACTTTACTATTGAAGAGTATTTTAAATTACAATTCATTTGAGAATAAAGATGACATTTCTACCTGTTCCCAATCAAACTTTAGCGCATATTAAATGTAATAAGTTACAGTCGTGAACAATGAATGTATGGTTTTTTCACTGTCAGGACAATGAAAACTCAAGAACACATGTTCGACTTTTTAAATACAATGCACCCTACCCTTTGGGGGGCTGTTTAGAGCCTACCTTGGGGGTGACATATGTATTAAAAGGAAGGTTTAGGCCTGGCAAAAGATGGTTTTGCCAAGTCGAATTGGCAGCTTAAAACTACGCTACAGGCTTCAACTGCAAGCCTGAGACATGCTTTAAAGTGTTACTAGTGGGTGGCACAATGAGTACTGCAGTCCTACTGGTACCACTTCATTTACAGATCCTAGGTACATATAGTACTATATACTAGTGACATATAAGTAAATAAATGTGCCAATCAGGTGTAGGCCAATTTTATCATTTTTCAGGGAGAGAACACAAGCACTTGAGCACTGGTTAACAGTGGTAAAATGCAGAAAGTACTAGTGCTAAAAAAAACTTCCTGCACAAAAACAATAATTAAAGGCATTCTGCAGCACGCATAGAAATAGCAAAAAGCAAGGAGAAATAAAAGTATTTCTCCTCGTTGCGCCACCTTACGCCTTCCCTGGGGAGGGGTAGGATTCTGACGCATTCCCAGGTTTACAAAATATTGTAAATCTGGGATTGCCTCAAGTTCCATGATGTTGCGTGGGAACACCCACATCAACACCCACAGAGTGCCCTTTTCACGCAGAGGTATGTGTGAAAGGGAAACATATTTACAAGGCCATGAAAAGTCACGCAGGGTGACTTTACATGGCCTTGTATATATGGGGAAGCCCATTGCGCTGCCAGTGCGTCAATAAAAGTGATGCACCCCGGTGGCACAATGGACTTGTAAATTAGCCCCAGCATATTTAAATTATTCTGAGTCAATGAAAAAGGAGTGTATGCACAGATTAATCTGATTTAGGATTGTCTTTTTCCATTCAAACACTGACATTCGTTTATTTAGCATTTAAGAAAGAATACATTCGAAAAAAGATTTGATAAGCATTAGCAAAGGGGAATCATTTTGTAATTGTATGTATATGAACACATTTTATGTAATCCTGCCAGGGATTTGCAACGAGATTCCTGGCAGGCGTAAACCTATTTAAAGGTGAGATCTCTGTAGCTGTAAATCCTACTCAAGAGGTGAGAAGTAGGTGCTGCTTGTACATTTGTAAACACCGACAAACTCATATATTTGTGTTTTTTTGCAAACTCATCCCCCACCCCTTTTCGCCCTGGAGAGGGTCAAAAGGTTAGGAGCACCCTCGATTTGCTGTTGATGTACAGGAAGCACTTTCAACACAGAGGGTGTCTCCTGTGCAGACTTTTCTGCTATGGAGAACTACGCCAAGAGGGAGCAGGATTTTGCTGCAACGAAGACACAAACCTCCCAGGATTACACCTGTAAACCTACACCTGGGGATGTATTTGAATTCTAAAAATTAGGGGAAAGTCTCTAAGGCAGAGCCAGCGATCTCCACACATACTTTACCTACTTTTTTCGAATCGGGTCCCTAGTGTTTTATTTCTTAGAAATTTAACAGACCATTTCAACAGGGAGTTAACACTGCATTCCCTAGAGGAGAAGCCAATTTAAGCTGAAAATTATATCCTTACTGCGCTCTACGAGTGAGACAGGTAGACCAGGTTAGATTTGCAATGCTACGAACACTGAGACAGAAAAGCATTTGAAATTGGAATAACATTTTGACACTGCCAACACAGAGTGAGGCAGGCAGGCCATGGTTGATTTGCAGAGTGAAGCAACACAATAGGAGAAAGAAAAGCATTTGAAAGTAAACCTACATTTTGAAACTGCTCTATTAAAGTGAAACCGTCTGTGGCTGAGTTCGGATGCGAAGAATCATCAGTTTACCCCGAGAGGGAAATCCATTTAACCTTGAAATTGCATTTGAAAGTTTAACATTAAATGCTAATTGGCAGACTGGCAGAAAGTGGATTCTTCATTGCCTACACACATCTGTAAGACTAGAGTATCACGGAAGAGAGAGAAGTGTGCAGATGCTGCGTATTATACGGAAAGCAACAACTGTATGCAGTGATTAAAATAAGTAGGTGATTGTGAGGTTGATACTTTTTTCCTCCATAAAGTATGCAAAAATGTTTTTACAACTTTAAAAGCTTTCAAAACATTTGAGATATAAATTGCAAGTAAAAAAGCCTGCACCTGGTAGGATTTTAATAAATACAAATCACATAAAAACCCACTTATAGTGGGGCAATTTTCTCACAGAAAAAATATTTTGTGGCAAAATTAATCCTTGATAACTGTTTTTACATGAATTTCACCCTCATGTGAAGTTCTGCAATGTTTACAAAACTTTGCAACCTTTGTGGAATGTGAAGTTTGTCAACTTTACAAACCGCTACAATAAGTGTACATGTTGCGTACTGTGTTGCCAGCACCTACTCTACTACAATACTTCTAAAATAAAACACAACTAACAAAGGGAGCCTCATTTATGACATTTTGGCATAGGGAAGCGCAGCAAAGCCCCTTGCTGCACTGCCCTACGCCAAAGTGAAAGGGCAGGAATGCCCTGTATTTAAGCGATATGGTGCATTCCTGTCCTTTCTGCTTGCGCTGGTGCCGTTTCAGCAGCATAGCACCAATGTAGGCACCCTTGCACCATAGTGCAAGTCTACCTCCATTGCAGGCAGGGGCACCTTCCTGCACACAAACAATCCTACAAGACATTCGCAGCACACATGGAAAGAGGAAAAAACGAGGAGAGACGTACAGATTTGGTGCTCCCCCAGGTTTACACCACTTTGTAAAGCTGAAGAAGCATCAAATTCCATGGGTGTTGCATTGGAAAAAACCCTGCAATGTCCATGGAATGCCTCCCGGGTGCAGAGTAAGGAGACAACGAAATGCGCTGTGTCGCCTTACTCATGATTTATGAGGCCACTCAAAGCCAGACAAGGTGGCTTTGTGTGGCTTCAAAAATCTTTGAGAGAGCCCTGCGTCATGCATGTACCACCTTGCGTGGTGCAAAAGTGATGCAGGGCTCTCATAAATAACCCCTGCATGGTGTATAGTCAATATTGTTATAAATTGTCAGTGCTGACACAACAAGTGTCTGAGACATGATGCAACAGTCAGCTCTAAGTATGTCTGTTAAAATATTATAACAAAATATATCTTATCACCACCTGGACACAGTCTAGATGCTCGGCATCAGTCTGCAATATGCATTATTGAAGTGCATGTATCACTGTTGAGGTCTACCAAGAATTTGGCAGGGAAGGTTATGTTTCTGATGCAGCAGGAGAAGTGGAGCAGCTGTCAGCAGTTCAGAAACAGGGATAGGTGTGATTCATTATAGAGACCAACATGCAAATAATAACACCAAGTGGACGTTTCCCCTTTCAATCTTATGGAGGTACAAGATTTTTTTTTTATTTTGCAGATTTATATACCACGATCTTGACCCGAAGGTATTGGAGCGCTTTACATCAGCACTTGTTACTTTACACTAGGTCAGATTCATTTTTTTTTAGGTCTTGCATTAGCCAAGACCTTTTGATTTTTCTGAAATAATATGCATAATATACTTCCTCAAAGGGGCTTTCAGCCACCTCTCTTCACCCATTGGTCTGTTGCATCATTCCGCTTTTGCTTCCACCAACTACACCATACAGCATGGGGCTATGGGTAAGCCTACTTAAGTCTCTGGCTAATATTACTTTGATTAACTGAAGTTTTGCTCTTTCACAATAAGCGCAACCTCAAACAAGGTAGTTTAGTACCCTTTAGTAACAGCGTTGCCTGATGTGATATTAGGACCCATTTGATGTGAGCACAGTGGCACATTCCAGTTTAATGAGTTCCTGTCTGGCAATGCGGCTGTAAATTCCGTTTGAAGTGTACTGCTGATATTTCACAGCGTACAGTATTCCTGGAGTCAGTTTCATCAATGGTTCTTTAATAAAGTTTGCCCAGGAAGAAAACCAAAAGTTGTTTCATTTGCAGCACACTTGTAACAGTTTAATTTAAACGTGGGTTTTAGTACCTAATATTTCCTTCTTTCCTTTTTTATTTTTTCCTTCTTTTTTTCCTTTTTTCATTCTTTTCTCTTTATTTTCTTTTTTGCCTTGTTTCCTTCCTTACTTTAGCCCTTTTTCCTTCTTTCTTTCTTTTTTCCTTCTTTCTTTTTCTTAACTTTTTTCTTTCTTGCCTATTTCCCTCCTGTCTTTCATTTTGCCTTTCTTCCTTCCCTTTTTGCCTTCCTCCCTTCATGCCTTCCTTTTTTAATTTCTGCCTTTTTTGCACTTCGTTCTTCTTTTGTCTTTCTTCTTCCCTTCTTTGTCTGGCTTCCTTCCTTCCCTTTTCCCCTGCTTCCTTACTTTCTTCTGTTTTTTCTTGCCTTCTTTCTCAAAGGTGAGGCTAGCAGCCAATGCCAGAGCGAGGACTTTCTTAGGTCTGTGTTGTCCAAGACCTTTTGATTGTATTCAAAGTATCTACAGCATAGTGACTTATAGGGGTTTTCAGCCAGTCCTCATCCATTAGTCTGTGAATGTGTCATTCACATTTTTCTCTCACCTAATCGAGAATGCATCAAAGGGGAATGTTTGTCCACTTCAGTCTCTGACAGACTTTACAATGAGTTATGGCATGCTGCCCTTTCACAGGGGGCAAATACATACACAAGGTAAGTTCCCGTCAGTTCCAGGTGTACTGTAATATAATTACACTGTAAAGTGTATTTTTTTAGATCAGAAAAACACTTGCCCAGCTGCAGCCCATTCATACAGGCAAACGGGCCACGCCCTCTCACTTTTTTCCGGAGAAGAAGATTGTCTGTCAGGCTGAGAAAAGTTCAGTCTGACAGAACTCTTCTTGTTCAGGTCAGGCAGCCAGGAGTTAGACATGCACTAAATGAGCAGGTCCCTGGCTGCCTGAGCTGAAGTTTACCAGACTGAGGATTTCACAGCCCTGTGGGCATAACCTTCTCAGCATGGCAAACGTGCTTCAAGACCCTCATACTCATGATGAGGGGGAGTGTCACTGACTGCCCCCAACCTGGGGGCTTCATTTGTAAGCCCTGAAGTGCCCAGGGCCGAGTGTCAGTCAGTGACACCTCGTCAAAGAATGGGGTGGGGTTAGCAGTCTCACTGACCCAATCCCACTCTGTGATGAGTGAAGGACTGTTTTGTACCTGCTGCTCAGCCAGTGTGAGTGTGGTTTGGAATGTTGGTGTGGATGATGCTGTGGAATGTTGGGTGAGTTAGTTTGCGAGTTGGAGGATGGGCTGAGCAGCAGGAAGGCTGCTTCATTACAACAGTTTGGCGACGAATTTAAAGAAAAGAACCTGTGTGCAACATGGAAGAAAAGATATTTTGAAGATAATAAGAACTGGTAACAG
Source organism: Calotriton arnoldi (assembly GCA_963921515.1). NCBI lineage: Eukaryota > Metazoa > Chordata > Amphibia > Caudata > Salamandridae > Calotriton > Calotriton arnoldi. Next base: position 278,853 of record CAWUFW010006992.1, read on the forward strand.
AAGAATGCGAACAAAAAGAAGTAACTCAGAAAGATAAGTGTAACGTGAACAGCAAACTGGCAGCCCTGAGCCCCACCAGAGACCATTTGATCGGTCGGCCCTGACCTGGGTGTGCCAGTACCTACTGAACTTTCTAAAATACTGACAGCGCTAAGCAAGAGGAGCTGTCTGTGTCGGATTTACGTGGGAGAGTTTCTCCTTCGAGAGGTGTACAACTGAGGTGCTGTCTAGAGGAACCGGTCAACTCAGGTGTTACTGAGAGCTACTGGCACATGTGACCGTCGTGTGGAGAAGCACCTGCAGACCATTTCTGTAGGACTGAGGAGTCCCTCTTGCCTGCCTTGTGGAGGAACGCTCGAACTGAGGTGTCCCATGTGAGTAGCACGCGGAGGAGCGTCTGGTTAGTGACGAGAGTCGTCTGGCATGTGGAGTCCTCACGGCCCCTGTGAGGTTGAGCTACTCGATCCTGCATCTTTTGGGAGGAGTTGGTCAGCATGAAGGAGGAGTCCCCTCGCTCCCTGTGTGAAGGGCATCCTGGGCGCAGTGGGGTTTTCCCTCCAACTTCTTTAAAAGTGCTGACTTTATCGTGCATAGTATGTGGTTAATGATGCAACTTTACCACTTCTGTGTTTCTAAGTCGGTGAGTGTCACGTTCATGAGTCTTTCAAAGGATTGCTGTGCCTCACGTTTAAGAAATATGATAACCGTGCCTCATGTTTTAAAAAATTCACATCTGGCAACTGTCACTTACCTTCAACGGCTTCCTCTTGTTCGTTGGTTTTGGCGTGAGTCGCTGCTTCTAGCTCGCGCGGCGCCCTGCTGCTTCCATTCTTTGGTGCTTGGACGTGCCTTTAGCCACCCGGTCCAACGTCGTAAAACGTGCCACCATTTTTGTGAACGTGGAACTTTAACGCAGAGGAAGGTCACCGTCTGTGTTCCCTGCTGGTGAGCAGAATGACGGGTCGTCAGCTGTTTAACGTCCCGGTGAGCCTTTCAGTGACGCTTTGCAGGTTTCTTACAGTCTGTTCTGCCCGCGCTGTCATCGCCTTGAAGAGACTCAGTTTTATTGATAAAAACAAGGATGTTGGAATAACTTGGAAGGGTAATCTACCTATGCTGACATGGGAATTGAGAAATGTATGATTCCTGATGAAAAATGTCTTTTAAGTTTGGGAAATGTAATAAAAAAAAAAAAAAAGACGACAACGAGACTTTACACTATTTGTGGTTTCCCAGTGAGAGCTGTATTTGCGAAGTCTATAGTCATGAAGTGTTTCACAATAATCTGAATTGTTTGTGAGTAGGCCCTTCGTTGCGGAGTCTCTTTTGCCTACCACTATTTTGTGGTTGTGGGTGACATTGGTTTGTCACCTTTTTGGGCAATGTTTGTATTTGACTCCTTGTGGATATTGTGGGAGTGTGTGCATCTCTCACTGTTGTGGGTGTTTGGGAGTGAACGCCCTTTGTTGTGGAGCCTCTCTCTAGCCTACCACTATTTTGGTGGTTGTGGGTGACATTGGTCTGTTACCTTTGTGGGCAGCATACCACTATTTTGGTGGTTGTGGGTGACATTGGTCTGTTACCTTTGTGGGCAGCCTACCACTATTTTTGGTGGTTGTGGGTGACATTGGTGTTATTGTCACCTTTGTGGGCTGTGTTTTTGGTGTGAACCCCTTGCTGTTGTCGTGGAAGTCTGCGTACTTCTCACTGTTGGGGGTGTGTGTGTGAGAAGGCTCCTAGGTATTGAGCTTCTCTTGCCTACCACATGTTTCGTGGTTGTGGGTTGACATGTTATTGTCTCCTTTGTGGGCAGTGTTTTTGGTGTGAACCCCTTGCTGTTGTCGTGGAAGTCTGCGTACTTCTCACTGTTGGGGGTGTGTGTGTGAGAAGGCTCCTAGGTATTGAGCTTCTCTTGCCTACCACATGTTTCGTGGTTGTGGGTTGACATGTTATTGTCTCCTTTGTGGGCAGTGTTTTTGGTGTGAACCCCTTGCTGTTGTCGTGGAAGTCTGCGTACTTCTCACTGTTGGGGTGTGTGTGTGAGAAGGCTCCTAGGTATTGAGCTTCTCTTGCCTACCACATGTTTCGTGGTTGTGGGTTGACATGTTATTGTCTCCTTTGTGGGCAGTGTTTTTGGTGTGAACCCTTTGCCGTTGTTGTGGGAGTCTAAGTACTTCTCACTGTTGGGGTTGTGTTTGTGAGAAGGCTCCTTGGCTTTGAGCTTCTCTTGCCTACCACTTCTTTTGTGGTTGTGGGTTGACATATTTTGTCACCTTTGTGGGCATGGTCTTGGAGGTGACTTGTTTTAGTCACTCGTGTCTACCACCTTTGTGTGGTTGGTAGGTGAACTTTTCCGTCACCTCCAGCTTTGGCGTTGTTTTTTGAGGTCTGTATGCCTGTTCCCCTTTCATTAATCACATGTCTTATCGTAGTTCCTTCTTAGTTTGAACATGTGTTTGCTGTGGTGTGTTTGCTCTGCACCGTTGTGGCTTGGTCCTCTTTGTGTTCACGTCATTTCGGCTTGGCCAGCTGGAATGTTTATGTCCCTAGGGGTTGGTTGGATTTTGCGTGGTGCAGTCTGCTGATTTGTATGTTTGTGTAGAAAGGGAGTGGGTGTGTGAAGGAGTTTGCCTTTTTGTATCTAGATTCATCTTTGTATGTACGTGGGTGGGCATTGTCGTTTTTATCTATTGCTTTGCCTTTTGTTGACATTCATGCATATTGCCATTTTTCTACTGTGCTTTCCTGCATTTTTGGATGTTAACTTGCAAACCCATAGTACTGTGTTTTCCTTACTTTTGATCCTTTCTGGTTTGCCCTCAACCATTCTCAGGTCTATGCAATGGTACCTTTCCAGATTTTATGTGCATGTTATTATCTCTTTTATATGCTTTTCACTTGTATCATTGCATTGTGTTTTTGTTTAATATGAGGAAGGGAGAAGTGTGGTACATGCTGCTCAGCCAGTGTGAGTGTGGTTTGGAATGTTGGTGTGGATGATGCTGTGGAATGTTGGGTGAGTGAGTTTGTCAGTTGGAGGATGGGCTGAGCAGCAGGAAGGCTGCTCCTGGTGGGGCTCTCTGTTACTTTATCTTGAACCTACTATCTTAATAAATACCATCCTAAGTTTACCAAGGAACAGGACTCTGTCTTCATTACAACAGACTGCTGCCTCTCCTTACTCACTGACCTAAAGTCAGTCAATGAGAGAAGGCAGCACTCCGGACCCTCCTCGAACCTCAGAGGCTTTCCTCTCCAATAGCTGCAAGCCAGGTAAGTTTTATGTTTTTGAATGTTTCGTGTATGCATGCATGTTTGTATGAATTTGTTGTGAGTGAGTGTTAGGAGTGGGTGTGTGTGTGTGTGTGTGCGCACATTTGTGATGCATGGGTATGAGTAAGTGTAGAAGTGTGCATGTGTAGCCCACCCGCCATCCTCCCAGCCAAAATTAGTGGCTGCCACTGCTTTTGCCTTTAGCCAGTATTTTTTTTTTTTAGATTAAATGAGGGCCGAACGATAAAGTTTTGTAAAAACCATGACAAAACAAGAAAAGAATTGATAAAAGTCTGGTGGCCAACGCCGGACCTATTAGCTTTGCAAATGCTTAATTAGGCATGGGGAAGGTATGTGATATTCACAGAATCACAGGATGTTGAGTTGACGCAGAGGGTTGATCCTAGTTCCCCAGTACCAAGGTCAGCAGCTCTGGCTGTAATGCCACATCTATCTGCCCCTAGTAGGCCAATAACAAATACATCAACTATACCATTTCTTTTTCAGTCTAAGCCGTGATCACCAATTTTCTGACAGCCAAAACAATAGATTATTTAGCCAAAACAATAGATTATGTAGCCAACACAGTTTTTCATGTAGCTTTTGTTGGAAAGTGGGTTATTGGTAGGGGTAAGTCTGCACCTACCACTACTAACAAGTCCACTAACACGGCATAGGGTCCAGTAAAGGTCTCAGTAAATTAGCCCCTTGCTCAACCCTTGGTAGTTGACAACAAGCAGTCAACCTAATTTAGGAGACGGAGACTAAAGCAATTAAAAACACCAATATATCAAAGAAATATGACACAACACACAATAATCCAACACCAATTTATAAGAATAGTAAATATTTTTATGAACAAATAGACACTATAATGACAAAAATCCAATGTAAGGAACTGGAGTTATGAATGCTTGAAGATTATAAACCTACAGCGCCACTATGGGACATCTGGTCACACTTGACCAAGACAAAGTCAAAGTTTCAGGCTGACCGCAATGAAGCCCTGGTCGGAAACACTAAGCGGGAGGCCCCCCAAAATGTTACCTTCACACTTAGAAACTTTTCTGGAGCTTTATCTTACAATCGCCCTCGACCTTCCGCAGCAGGCCGGATTGGGAGTGGGTCTGCCGGCTTGACTTTCATCGAGGCCGCGGCCAAATCCTGGAAGTCTGGAGCTCTTTAGCCTTCAGCAGGACGAACCGGAAATTCTGGCCAGGTCGTAGTTGAAGGAGGCCAGCTTGACTCTCCCGGTTGGGTCGGTCACTTTATGGAGCTTTTCCCCAAAAATTATCCAAACTTCTCCAAAGTTCAGGAGGTACTTCCTGAACGTGTCCTTCTCGGGTCCAAAGTGTCACAAATCCAAAAGTCTGAAATCTCCTGGATGCTCTCTGGAAGGCCGGGACCACAATTCCCCCAATGCACCTGGCCAAAACCTTTAAAAGTCCATTGGATGCACTCCAGGATGGGGACTCTTGGTGGAGATGATGCAGGTGGGCTCTGTTAACCTGTAGCTGCAAGGAGTCCACTCCTTAATCCTTTATGAAGCAAGGAATAGTCCCCAGGGCTGTAGTACCAAAGTCATTCAGAGTTTTGGCCATTGGGGTGCAAATTCAGATTCAAGCACGACAGTCCTTGTAGTTTCAGGCAGCAGAACTGAGAGGCTATTCAGCTCTCAGATATGTATTCAGTGTTCTGAGGCAACAAGCACCTCTGTCCAATGAGATGCTGGGTGCCACCCAAAAGCATGACAACTTCCTCCAGAGTGTGGCATCTTCTTGTACCACAAAGCACTGCACTTCCAAAATCCAACATGGATGTAATCTCTCCAGAGGAGTAAGAGCTAGTTAAACCAACACACAGTGTGGCTCATTTCCATTACCTCTCCTCCCACTGACACCTGCAAATTCCTGTTTTAAACCTGCCATCTGGCTGGAGCACAGGGCATAGGGGAAGGTGGGCCTGGCATTCCTTACTGATCTGCTTTCTCTTTGAGCTCAGTTTGATTTACCCATTCTGCAGGACCCATCCTCCCCAACTGCAGAGCTCCCTCCATCAGATATCCTCTGCTCCTGCCAGGCCACCTATCACCTAATCAAAGCACCCTGGCTAAGGCTGACCAATCAGCAGAGATCACAAGAAGACTGGATTTTGGCTTAAAGAAGAGAAAGTTCCATATGTTCTCTCTGGTACTAGTTATGATAAATTCAACAGTGGCAAGTTGCTGCATTTATCAAAACCAAAGTCCTTGAATGATATTTTATTCCTTTCCTAGCAATATCTATCTCTACATAAAATATTGCAATGTTAGCCTATGGAGCTATGAAACTTTAACTTCAATGGTGAAAAATGAAATGGGCAGTTTTTCCTTCACTAGGGCATATAAAAAATCTTTTATAAGGCCCCTGCTTATGGTTATGTGACTCCCCACCCCTGGGACATCTAAGAGAGACCCTGGGGGTACCTAATATGTACAACTAGGGTAGATTATCACTTTTTAAGTGCCCATATCACCAAAGTCAAGTTTGAACACACTTTACTTTTAAAAGCAGTGCTGCAGAGCAGGGCTGCTTTTAAAATCACACCAGGCACTCAGCAGTGCGCGCATGCAAGTGCAACAAAGGCTGCTGGCCTCTAAACTTCCATGCCCTATTATATACTAGTGTCTTATAGGTAGTTTCAATCCCCCTGCCCTGTTATCTACTAGGGACTTATAAGGTAGGTCATGACCATTGTAAGAATTTACTTTTATAGGCACTCTGCAAGACAAGGCTGCATTTAAAACCAGTGGCGGCTGCTGCATAGCTAAAGTTTATTTGTGTGTGTGTGTGTGGAGGGGGTGGAATATTAAATAATAAAAAAGATGCCGGCTACCTTGGTGCTCTTCTCCGGCTCTCCTCCCGGCAGTCACTAAGGCACAGGCTCCCCACCCAATCCCGGCACTGCTCTCATTCTATACCTAGCATGAGAGCAGTGCCAGGATTGGTCTAAGCGGCCTGGTTTGCCGCTCAGACAGTTCCTGGGAGTCTATGCTGTTTCTCCAACCCGCCTGTGCAACACAGCTGGGTTGGAGAAACCTAAGTGTGCATGTCTGTTTGGCCGGCCTAAGACGGCCGGCGAAACTGACATGAGCACTTTACAGTGCCCATCACTCCTCTCCTGACATGGTCTGCCCTGCCCTACACTGACATCTGGTCAGTAACTCAGTGGAAAGTAAAATGATAATATTGCTTTATTATCATTTTATTTTACGCTGATTGACTTTGCAAAGTGGGGCGACGCTCCTTTGCCATTATGGAGGAGCCGCCCCTGTTTAAAACGACAGACAGCCACTCAGCAGTGCACACATGAAAAGTACATAAAATCTGCTGGGCTTCTAAACCTCCATGCCCTATTATCTACTAGGGGTTTATAGGCAGATTAACCCCCCTTGCCCTATTACCTACTAGGGTCTTATAAGGTCTGTCAGGCCAAGTGTAAATGTATCCTATTACTTAGTGTACCCTGTACATGTGTTGTGTTTTAAACATAGCACTGGCCTGAGCCTACCAGCAGAGCCCAGGGAACAGTCAGTTACCACAATTATCATTCAAAAAACAATGGGGGTGAACAGGGCATTCAACAAATTCAAAGAATGTCTGAAGCATATCTCTACATGGATGTATGGCAATTGTTTGAAACTGAGTGCGGATAAGACTGAGGTCTTGTTCTTTAATCAGGGCTCACCATTGCCGTCCAATCTCTGGTGGCCTGAGGAATTGAACCCCCTTCCAACGCCTGCTGAGTCCGCGAGAGATCTGGGTATCAGCTTTGATACTGATCTCTATTTTTCGGCACACATCCCACAGATTTCGGCCTCATGTTTCTGGAAGTTACGATCCTTGAGGAAAGTCTTACGATTTGTGACAGAGGAGAGCCGTAAGATCATCATACCGCCCTGGTCACCTCCCAGTTGGACTATGCGAACAGCCTTTATATTGGGCTCCCGGCATATCTGGTTCACAGGCTACAGATTGTTCAGAATGCAGCAGCAAGGCTGATCTGCAGGGTGCCCTTTCAACATCACATTTCCCCTCATCTGAGACGGTTACATTGGCTCCTGGTGGTCAAGAGTATTGAGTTCAAGGCCCTGAATTTGGCCTTTAGAGCCACAAGAGGCCTTGGGCCCTGCAATCTCAAGCAGAGGCTCAGCCTTTATCATCAGGATTGCATACTGAGATCTAGGCACTCGTTTCTAAACTCCGGAATGCCTTGCCCCCCCATAAGCGCCTGATCAAGTCAGAGCAAGAGTTCAGGAAGGCCTTAGAGACTCTGCTCTTTTCGCAGATGTAGTATTCTTACGCTGATTTCTGCTGTCAGTCCTCATTAGTGCCGGGACACCTCCGATGAGGTGGATGTTGCGCTTTATAAATGCACATTGCTTGATTGATTGATTCATTCATTGATTGAAGAATGACTTTCTAACAGCTTTGTTGACAGTTTGAAGTAAAATCTTCATTAAATGTTTGATATGTGTACATGCAACTTTGCCATAATTTAATTCACTATCAAATGCCAGAATGCATGTGTGCTCCAGTGCCTTAGTGTGGAAAGTCATATTGCCTGACATTCCACATTGTATGACAGAGAGAAGCCGAAATTGCAAAAAATGCAAAAGATTTTTCTCTAAAGAGGTATATCTTAAATGTTTCATTCCACTAGCCTTCTCAAAGTACTTTTCAGCATCCCTGATCTGTCAGTATCCTTGGCGCGTTCTCCACCTTTGACAGCCCTGGCTGTAGTGCTACATTCTCTCCCTCAGATGAAGATAAAGATTTTTTGCTAAGGCAAAAGGAGACAATATCTTTACTAGGGGTAGGCGAAACTTGCGGAGTTTCACTTTGTGGAATTCCATGGAGTTACATAAAAACTCAGTGAGATTCCGCAGAGTTCTACGAGCTGGTGGAATTGGCAGATTGTGCTGATTGCTAGCAGCGAGAGCTTGTTCGACGCTGCAAAATCAGTACAAACGCCACCACGCTGCATGCCAGAGGGCACAGCTTCTTTACTGCTGCTCAAGTAGATAATCTATTCGAGCTGCAGCCTTCTCATCACGAGCAGTCACTACTGCCTGCGACTGCCTGCCTTGAGAAAATCCCACTGAGTGCCGTCCTAGTGCCCGAAAACCATGCTAGGGGACACCAATTCTCGATCGCGAGTCACACGCACAAAAAAACTCCACCACGCAGTGGTTGGCGGAGTTTTGCAGGAACTCCACGTTAGAAGCTTAATGCAGAGTGGGCGAACTCTGCCGGCAGAGTGGAATATATCGCGCACCCCAATCTTTACACTAGCACCAGGGACAATGAGTCCAACTTAGCAGATGCAAAGCAGGAATAGAACGGTGAGTAAAGACCACAAACCAACCACTAAACAGGCTCAAGTGACAGGAGTATTGCAATCAATATATTTTTTTCTGTGTGTAAGAGAAAAGATACATATTGCTACTTGAAACACTGAGCCCATGAGTCATGCCTCCTTTTCAATGATCAGGCTTCCTCAAGCCCAGTGCCCATTATTCTAGAAGGTTTAGGAACCCTCTAAACATTGACTGTTCAAAAAGACCTCAAACTCGCCCTGGATCTTTCACAGGAAACATTGCATCAGGGAAATCAGGTGAGCTATTGCCCAGCGTCATATGATGCTGAGCTGAGCTGCTGCCGGTGATCGAACCGTAAACCCCACGCGCCGGAGTCAGCTGCTCTGGTCACTGCATCACATCTTTCCCTGCTCAGTGCCAAGAGCCAGTCAAACTTCCTTTAGCATTAACAAAAGTTCACATTTTTATTGTTCGAAATAAATAGGGTAGAAATCAAGACAGGAGAATGTTCCCAACGAAAACTGCATGGCACTTTGCACCCCATTAAAATGGCATGTTTTATATGCGTGCTGTGCCCTTCATCAGCAGTTCATGGGTGGCATAATGGTTACAAACCATACATGTGTGCCGTTCTTAAAGAACCTTAGTCGATTCACTTTGAACACATTGTGGAGGCACTAGAATTGTCTACAACACTAGATGAATGATGTCAGGAATGACTCAATGGAACACATAATTGCACAAGCCTAACCATGTGCGAAAACGGCAAGTACCTACAACAGCAATTTACACTCGACCATTTCATGAGGCCTTACTCACATGTTGCCTACTACAGCAATCACAGCCAGCATTTCATGTGGCTTTATTCACATCTTTTTAGTAACAGCTAATACGTTTTGGAATTTTGGCTGCTTCTGGCCAAAAAGCTGCAACAGCAAGTGAAGTGCTGCTGTTGGTACATTTTGTTAACGAGTGTTGAGAGCCGGCAGGAAAAACTAGTTTGTGGCAAGTTTGGGGTAACAATGCAGCGAGATGCCTGCCTTTGGCTATTCGAGCAGATTTGTGCAATGTTGATATAAAAGGCAGTGTGCCAGATGTATAAAAGCTTTTTGTGTTTCTTAACGGGCCAAATTGCAATATTGGCCTGTTTAGAAATGCAAAACAGCCTTTTCATATCTACAAAGGCCAAATAGCTGTCGCAATTTGCGATTTTTACCCGGTAGAAAACGCAAATCGCAACTGTGATTTAGGAAACGCAAATAGGGATTACCTATTTACGATTCCTAATGCAAATGTACAAAGCATTTCCTAAATTTTCTAAATGCGAATTGGGCATTTAGGAAATGTTATTACCATCAACTCAAAGTCAATGGTAACCATGTGCAAAGTTAAAAAATGCATGTTTTAATGTGACATGAAGTGCACATTTGCCCGTAGGGCATATGTGCACTTACATGTGCACTATGAATTTCGGGGGGCCTCCAGGGGGGTCTTAGTTAACCATGTGCAAAATTAAAAAATGCCTTTTTTAATGTGACATGAAGCGCACATATGCCCCTAGAACATATGTGCACTTACATGTGCACTACGGATTTCGGGGTGCCTCCAGGGGGCCTTAAGGCCAGAGGCACCCTTGGGTTTGGATTTCCTAAATTGTGATTTCCTATTGGTGGGAAAGCAATAGCATTTCCTATTTGCGAGTTCCTAATAGCAATTCCTACTCTGTTCTGTACTCTGTAGGAATCACTATTAAGAAATCAAACATTTTGTACATATCATTTTGCATTTCCGAAATAGTGATTCCTACGGAATCGCTATTTCGGAAATGCAAAATAAGAATTTCGCACATCTGGCCCAGTATCAACTATCTTTACAAGTCTCGCCCCAAAGTCAAAGGGGCTGCGTTAGAGCCTTAAGGTGGGGAGAAGCCACATGAAGTCAGACGTTCAGATTGAAAGCTTACCCTGCCTAGGTGATTTGAGGAAATGTTTTCATCAGATGCCTCTTGGCATTCTGAAGATGCTCTGCTCTTGCCTCTCCCAGAGGTTCAACGCCTGCATTTACAATTGCACACTTTCCTGTGCTTAAGATTGCATACACAATCCCCAGATCCAGCTGTGCTCCGACAGATGCTGAGCCACAGATTCTCAGTGATACCCTTAGCTCCCACTGCGGTAGCTTCAGCAGACCTCAAAGCTTATCCCTGCAAGCGCTGCCATGGAAGCAGCCAATATTAAAAACAATGAAATGCAGTAAAGCTATAAAGAATTTAGCTTCTAGGTAGCTTGAATACTAACATTGCTATTGATGTGTCACTGTACCACTGAAAGTTTAGCAATGAAAAAGCAGCAAAAATAAACATTAATAGTGCAGCAATGATAAACCTATTTTTACTGTCAAATATGGCTATGGGGCTGGGATTATGAAATGCATCTCACTTAAAAGGCTCATTAATGTCTATGTTCCAGGCACAGTATTTAATAAGACAAAGCATATAAAGATGATGATCGGCTTACTGGACCGACCATGATTCAAATCTCTGCCCATGTGGTTAAACAAGGCCTTGGTAGTAAATGGGTTTGACCACTGAGCTTCTAACTCATTTCCAGTGTCACTCTGCTCTGGCTCAGAAGAGGCTACATTGTCTGCTGGTGCTCATGAGTATTCTAGAAGGATATCCTTTGCCAAGAATGAACCAGCTTCCATATGCTTTATGGGATCCTTAAAAGAGGTTACTCATTCCCCTATTTGGTAAAATGAGAGCTGACACCTTTCAGAAATAAATGCAGAGGCGTAAAATAGCTCTTAGCTTGGTAGATTAGTCTGTATACCTGCAGAGAATACCAAGCATTGGCTAAACCAATATGCCACTACTTTTGCCTTGCAAATGTTGATCTAGTGGCTTTGCCAATACGTTCTGCTAAAGGCTGTTAAGCATTACCAAAAAGAAAACAAAAAGAGATTTTGCTGATACTGAGCAACATCAGCAAAAAAAAGAAGCACAATGATGTGTACGCATGCATGATGCTACAGAGGCCCAGTGCAATGATGCATGCCTGTGTTTGCATTACCACACGTGCATGCACATCTGTCATGATATGGCCACTATTTTGTTTTTCTAATTTTCTGTTCAAAGATGGAAGACACCCATCTTAGAGCACTAAATTAGAAAACAATAAAAAATAAGATTTGCACAAAAGTATATTTTCAGAAAGGACCGGCCAAGCTGCTGAGGAATATGACATTTTACAACGCATGCGTTACAACGCGTGTCATTACAACAAATTTTTTACATCGCAAAATCCATTACAACGCATGTCGTTACAACGCATGTCGTTACAACGCATAATCCATTACAACGCAATTACTATTCTAACTCCGCCGGGGCGTTACTTTGGGGAATGCGTTGTAATGGATTATGCGATGTAATGAAATGCTTTGTAATGGATTTCGCGTTGTAAAACATTCGTTGTAATGACATGCGTTGTAACACGTGCGTTGTAAACGATGTTTCCCGCTGCTGAGCCATCAAAATAAGAACACATTTTTTTAAAAAGGAAATGACCTGGAGAAGCAAGGGAGCAAGAGTGAAGCAGGCAAGAGGTTGTGGGAAATGTAAATGCTGATGAGCGGTGACAGCAGTGGGGAGCAATGGATGAGATGGGGGGGTTAAATAAAAAAAACTAAATCAAGAAAAAGCCAAGCTGGATTCAGAGTGGCACTGGGAGTGAGCATCACAGAGAGTGTATGGGAGTGGGATGTGAAGGGGGAAGCAGCACACAGTGGAAAGAGCAAGAAAATACACCCACTCCTATGGAGTTCTTAAAACATAAGAAAAAATGTTCCTTGAATGTGAACAATGGAAGATACAAGCCAGCTACTCAAAATAATGGCAATTAAGCTGTGCTCCAAGAAAAGGGCAAACACAAGAAGAGGAAGTAAAGTCACTTAATAAGAAACAAACAAATGAGACAGACATAAAAGTCAACCAATAATAACAATGGTCTGTCCCAAAGCCCATTCTAAGGGTAGGCATTGTACACAACAGGTCTTCCAATCACTGCTAAAGCTGTCTGTAGGTGAGACCTAAAAGTAAGAGGTCTATAGCTTAGACTAGTTTATATAGAGGAATCTTTCCTTTTGGATCAGAGAAGCTTGCTAGCCACCTAAAGGAATCCTTTTTTCGTTACTGGTGCCTCATTGTTTATGATTGTTGCAGCTTTACAGTCACCTAAAGAATATAATTAGGAATTTGCTTATTAGGCACTTGCCAGTCCTCGAGTGCAAGTTATATCTTAAAGGTTTTCCCTCTGCACTGTAATCCAATCTTCTCCTCTTCCTTTTAGGTGAAGCAGCGTAGATGTGATGCTTTGTGGGAACTGCAGTACAGCTAAGAACAACCATCCTCATTGTGAGTAAAAGGTTTTGTGGCAGGCTTAAAAGCCTCCCCACTTGACTGACTCCAAGACCTCAAGTAGTCAGATGTGAGTTACCCACATTTGAAAGGTAACTGCTGTTTTTCCACAACAGTCCTATCTCTGTTCCTTTGCTTATCCTTAAAGAAAAACAAATCATTTTCACACATATTTCTTTCAATAAAGGGATCTTCAAGTCGGGTTTTAGGTCGAAGCCTACCAGACAGTAGAGCTGTCTAGTTTGCAAAAGACATCTTGGGGACATTCAGTTAGCTTCTCTAGAAATGCATTTCGCCCAGTTCTTACCATTGGCTTTGCGATTTGTAATTCACATTTCCTGGCTTTCTATTTGCTGACTTTATTGGTTTATGACTGTCCAGCTTGAGTTCGTCCCTCCCAAAGAGCAAAGCCTTTTAACACTACCTTTCCTTGTATTCTTGCACAAGTGCTCCTTTCTGTAAAGAGGACTGTATATCTTGTTCTTTTCTTTGTCACATTTTCTGTGCATTCAAAGACAGAGGTCAAATTGCAGGCTCTGTCTTCCCAGGAAGCTTGATGTTAACTTTTCTTTATCTGACTCCAAAGTAAGAAGATTTATAGGACAATCTTGCTGGATACTGGGGGAAGAAAAGGGTTTTTTCTAGCACACAACAACATTTAAATGAACTGTGCAACTGTTTCAGAGTATATCAGAATTCGGAAAGCACAAATAAAGTACATTTCTTGTTAGTTCTGAAGAGTGTTGGAAACAAATACTTTGATATGGTCAAAACATATGGTGATGCCATTTCCACACATTGGTGTTAATGCACAGTATAGTTTTATTAGAAAAACTGTATGTCTGTGCAAATGTCATTTCAATTGAAAGTGTGTTGTCTGTAATGGCAGCGTGCTACCACACCATGCATACCCCACTCTATGACTCTCTACTCTACTCTGCACCACTCCATGTCACTGCACTCTACCCTGCACCACTATATTTTACAACCACTTCACTCTATGCCACTGCACTCTACTCTACTTCATTCTACATCTCTCTACTCTACACTACTCTACTCCACGCCAATGCATTCTATGCAACTCTACCCTACACTACTGCACTCTTTGTCACTGCACTCTACACCACTCGAGTCTAGGCCACTCCACTTTACTCTGTAAAACTGAACACTACGCCACTCCAATCTACGCCACTCTGTGCCACTCCACTCTGTGTCCCTGCACTCTCTGGCAAGCCACTGTATGCCACTCTAATCTACTCTGCACCATTGCACTCTCTGCCACTGCACTCCATACTACTTTACTTTATGCCATTACACTCTACGCCACTCTACTCTACGTCACTGCACTCTACCCTCCACCACTCAACTCTACATCACTTCAATCTACTCTAAAACAATCTACTAAATGCCATGGTACTCTATGCCGCTCTACTTCACATTGTGCCACTCCACTCTATGCAACTGCACTCTACGCCACTGCACTCTACACCAATGCACTCTATTCACCTGTACTTCACTCTGCAAAACTGTACTTTACACCACTGCACTCTACGCTACTGCACTCTACACCTATGCCACTTTACACCACTGTACTCTACAACTCTACTCTGCAACAATGCACTCAGTGCCATATAACTCTTCACCACTCTACTCTGCACTAGTGCACTCTAACCCACTGCACTCTGCTGCACTCCACTCTACGCCACTCCACTCTATGCCACGATAGTCAGCTCTGCGCCATTCTACACCATCACACTCTCCTCTGTACCACTCTATGCCACTAAACTCTATGCCACTCTACTCTACATCACTCTACTCTGCACCACTCCACTCTGCACCACTGTACTCCTCGCCATTACACTCTACTATGCAGCACTCTAATCTACGCCAATGCATTTTATGCCACTGAATTATATGCCACTGCACTCTATGCCACTGCACTTTATGTCACTTTACTGTGCAACACTCGCCACCAATATACTCTACATCAGTCCACTCTACTACACTCCATTCTACTCCCCTCCAATGTACGCCACTGCACTCTACTGTGCACCACTCTACTTTACTGTGCTCTGTGGCACTACACTCTACGTCATTGCACTCTATGCCACTGCACTCTATTCTGCACCACTGTACTCAATGCCACTGCACTCTATGTCACACTACTCTACACCACTCTAAGCCACTGCATTCTATACCAATGCACTCTATTCCACTCTACAAAACTCTACTCTGCAACAATGCACTCACCGCCATTTAAGTCTACACCACTCTACTCTGTACAACTGCACTCTATGCCAATGCACTCTACGCCACATAACTCTGCACTACTGCACTCTATGCCACTGCACCTTGCTGCACTCCACTCTAAACCACTCCACTCTACACCACATCATTTTACGCCACTGAATTCTATGCCGCTGCATTCTATGCCACTTCACTCTATGCTGCTAAACTCTGCAACACTCTAGACCAATATACTCTGCATCAGTGCACTCTATTCTAAGCCACTCCAATGTATGCCACTCTATGCCACTGCACTCTACTCTGCACCACTCTACTCTATGCCACTGCGCTCTATGTCACTGTACTCTTCATCATTGCACTCTATGCCACTGCACTCCACTGTGCACTACTGTACTAAATGCCATTGCACTCTATGCCACACTACCCTACACCACTCTACTCTATGCCACTGCACTCTACACCTAGTCAGTCTCTGCCAATCTACCTCACTGCACTCTACGACAATCTAGTCTGCAACACTATACTCAATACCACTGAACTCTACACCACTTTACTATGCACTACTGCATTCCTTGACAATGCATTTGACACCATTGCGATATACACCACCCCCACTCTACTCTGCATCATATAAGTCTACGCCACTGCACTCTACACATTTTATGCCACTGCACACTAAGGCACTATACTCTACTTTGCACCACTCTATGCCACATTACTCTACCCCACTGCACTCTATGCCACTCTACTTTACTCGGGACCACTAAATGCTAAGCAACTGCACTCTGTGCCACTGTACTCTACAACACTTATGCCAATGCACTCTACACCAGTCCACTCTACTCTACGCCACGCCACTTAAATTAACCTGTGTTTAACCCTCTGGTACCTTGGCACAAAAGAAGTCAGGCCTAACTTAGAGGCAATGTGTAAAGTATTTATGGAGCACACAAACAGTTATGAAGTGAAAACACAATGCAAGAAAAATCTCCCTCCAATTTAGAAAGATAGAGTACATTTTCATAAAATATTTAACACCTAAATGACAAAAATCCAATCAGTAGAAAAGGAGTTAAGAATCTTTTAAGTTTCAGGTAAAAATGACCACCTAAAAAATCAAAGATCGGACCATGGGCATCTAGGCGCGTGAAACCTGGTCAAAGTAAAAAAATTTGGCCGACCAAGATGGAGTGCAAGTCGGACATTATAAATGCATTGGGCCTGGTGGGCACTACCTTCATACTTCATATTTCAGCAAAAAGTCTCAAAGAAGGTAGACGTTGAGCAGGACAAGGCTGCAGGCAGAGTCTGAGAAGGAAGGGTTGTCATTGGGGAGCCTTTGGATGAAGTTGTGATGAAGATTTCTATGTTAGGACTTAGTCTCTTTTTTAGAAGTCGAAAATCTCCAGCAGGATGAAGCTAGATGCTGCAGCCGACGAGAGTTCCACAAGGCCAGATATCCCTTTGGTGACAGACCGCAGAAGAGGATTTGCTTCTGTAAAGAAGAACAGAGTGCCTCCTAAAGGCATGTTTGCCTCTGCGCCCATGTCGGTAATACTGTACTGGTGCAGCTGCGAAGAGATTCCCTCATTTGCATGGGGACACACCCCCATAAAAATGAGGGAATGCTCTCTAATGATAGCGCTGGTGCTAGATGTGCACCAGCACTTCTGTATTACAGAGGGGGCAACACAAGCATTTGCAGCTCCTTCTTAAATACCAAAGTGCCCTAAGGGCTCACAAAGTGGGCACTTTTGTAATGTGGCCCCTGGTGTAAGCCAATGTTATCATGTTTTAGGGAGAGAGCACAAGCAGTCCTAGTTAGCAGTGGTAAAGTACACAGAGTCCCTGAGCCAACAAAAGTGAATTCTGCAAAATAGGAGGGGTGAAGGCAAAAAGTTAGGGGAGAGCCAAGACCAGCAATGTTCTACTTATTTATTCATTAATTTACAATGGCATGCCTCCCAGTTATTTAAGCATGGCAGAGGCTTGCATTCCAATGTGTTAAATCTCCAGAAACAGTCGGTAAAACTATGCTATTAGGTGAAAAATGTCACTTTTGAAATAAACACATTTATTATTTCAGATTTATATAGCATCATTACCTAAATCTACACCTACACTATGAGAAACCAAAGTTTTTATCTAGTAGTACTGCTTATAAATTTATACTGCTGTCACTTTTCATTCCATATCCTAGAAAAAAGATTTAAATAGATTTCTCAATCAGGCCCACTGTCTTCATACAGTTAGTAAGTGACTTCTAAAAAGTGCAGAAGTATTTTCTATGCAAAGTGACTTTCATTTTTTTTTTTTTTTGCATCCTTTACATTTTTATAGGTATTCAAAACCCTCTTAAATAGTTTGAAAGGTTTCTAAGACCATATAAATTAAAATGCATTCAGGTATGGCGCAAAGTCATCCTTGTCCCTGTGCACCCCCATATTTTGCTGACTGGTACTGGTGGTAACTGACTCTGCCTAACCAGGCCCAGTGCCAGTGCTATGCTGAAAACACACTTAGAATACAGTGAAAACACCTACATACACTAGGATGCACTATGGGTTAGGGTACCCCTATGATTGGCATGACCTCTCCTATAAGGCCCTAGTACATAATAGGGCAGGGGGATCAAAACTACATTTAAGTCCCTAGTATATAATAGGGAATGACAATTTAGAGGCCAGCAGCCCTCTCTGCACTTGAATGTGTGCACTGCTGAGGCCTGAAGTCAGTTTAAAAGCAGTCCTGTGTTGCAGGACTGTTTTTAATCTGCAAATGGTGCCAAAACTTGACTTCGATATTTGGGGAACTTAAAAATTAATAAACTACAATAATTTGTCAAATTAGGTACCCCCAGGGTCTCACGTAGGTGTCCCAGTGGTGGTGGGTCAGGTATTTATAAGGAGGATCCTTATAAATTGGGTTTTATATGTCTTGGGTTTAGTGAAATTGCATACTTCACTTCCCACATTGTAGTAAAGTGCTTCCCAAAATCGACATTTGTTCTAGGAGCACTGTGGAGTGAGGATCTGCAATATTTTTACATATTCAGAACCCCTAAAGTCTCCCCTAGGTGTTCCAGGGGTGGGGGTCCTGTAGATATAGGCTGGGTCCTTATAAAAGATGTTTTATAAGCCCTGGTGTTGGAGAAATTTGCCAGTTCATTTTCCCCATTGCAGATCCCCAGCCACATGGGTTAACATGGCAAAACGTTATTGATTAATAATTCCCGCCATGAAACATCAAAAAATATAATTCAAAGACTTCCTAGAATGGTATTGATAAATCCAACAATACGCTATTATTGAATTTATCCTATAATGTACAGACATGAAGTTATAAGACTTTCTTCTCTGTAAGCCAAAATTCAGCCTTTCAGTGATCTGCCCTGGTTGGTCAGAGTTAAGTGGATTAGCCAGGCTGATTTGATGAGGTGATAAGTAGCCCCTGCGGTGAAAAAGTCATTCTGGGAGGAGAGGGTTCGGCTCGGCTACATAGGAATGCCAGAGCAAGGGGGAGGAGTCGTAAACAATGATCTTCAAAAGAAGGAGTGAACAGGCACAAGAAACCAGTTTCATTTACACCCCTACCCTTTGAACCCAGCCAGATGGCAGGCTTAAGAAAGGAATTGTGCAGATGCCAGGGGGTGGGAGTCTGTATAGATGAGCCATTCTGGAGGTTGATTTAGCCAGTTCGGCCCATCTGCTGAGACTTTCGCCATATTGAATTTTGGAGAAATAGTGCTTTCTTGGAGACCATTGTGCCACACTTTGGAGGAAATTGTCATGCTCTTGCGTGTTGCCCTGCACCTCATTGGACAGGAGTGCCCTCCTGTGTGACCCCAGAGAACACTGAATAGGAAACTGAGAGGGGCAGTGCCTCTCAGATCTGCTGCTTGAAACAAAAGGAAGAAGAAGGGTCCATGCCTGAAGTTTGATTTGCACCAACTAGGCCCTGCACTCTGACTGACTGCATCTGCTGCACAATCTGGAATCACAGCCCTGTGGATCAAACCTGCTTCAAAAGGACAAAAGAGTGGGATCCCCAGCCTGGAGTACTAGCAGTGTATTTGTAAGGGTTTTGCCCAAGTGGATTGTGGGAATTGAAGTTCCAAACATTCAAGGATGATCTTGGAGCTTTCAGACCCTTGGAGTAAGTTTTGGACACTTTGGGATCTGCAAAGGAACTTCAGGAAGAAGTTCCAGAACTTTGGAGCAACTTTGAATAAAAGCTTCATAAGTGGACTGACTCGACCTGGCCAGCCACCCAGAGATCCTCAACCGTGAGCCGGCCTGCCCTCCAGTTTCGTCCTGCTGAAAAGCTCTGGAGGTCCGACTTCCAGAGTTTGACTGGGAGCTGGTTGAATCCCAAGCCGGCGAACCCTCACCGAATCCGGCCTGGTAAAAAGCATTGAGGAACCCTGGGAGAAAAAGCTCCGTAATAGTTTCTAAGTCCGAACATAGAAAAGGTGACCGGAGCAACCGCAGGAGTCAAGCCGCCCACCTTTAACCACAACCGGCCTGAATCTCTGGTTCAGTCAGAAGGTGAAAACTTTGACTGAGACCTACCTTAAAGGGTAGCCGTGCAGCCTGAAACTTTGATTTTATCCCGGTCTAGCGCAATCAGATGTCTCAAAAGGCGCTATAGTTTTCAATGTGCTATATAATGCTACATCTTTAAAAAATCATATCTCTAATTCCCTACGTTGGATTTTTTTTTCGTTAAAAAATATTTCCTATTTTTATAAATTGGTGTTGGATTTTTACTGTGTGTTGTGTCTTAACTTAATTATTTACTGAATTGGTGTTTTCAAATGCTTTACATACCTGTGTTTGAAGATAAGCCTGCCTGCTCGCAGCCAAGCTACCACTGGTTGAGCATGGGAATCATTTTCTATTCTATATATTCCTATTCTCAGCCCTATATTTTGTTAGTGGCCTTATTGCCAGTGGTAGATGCATACTTACCACTACTAATAACCCACATTCCAACAAAGTATTTCAGAGATTTATAAAAAAAGAGACACATTTCCCACAAAGGACGGTGTTATTATGTTAGTTGAGGCAGTCAGAGCACACATTTCAAGCCAACATCTTGACGCACGAGATTGCCTTCATTTTTCCACAAAAGCGCCTTTTCATTTTATTTTGTGTTTTGCTGTTTTTTTTCACAACTTTTCTTTATCGCCAGCAGCTACGAAACACAATAAATAAGCCTGTTGCTGATGCAATCTAAAAAGACATTTCCCCAGCGTTTGTAAGGGTGTTACTACTGGAAATAAACAGGGTGCTTTCTATGCCAAAGAGACTGGACGCAAAAGCTGTATAACATAGATATCCATCTTTTATTCCTCTTTTAATTGGCTTTGTCTGAAAGGACGGGTTGTTCTTCAGAGTACCTAAATCATACATACTTTTATGATTTGGCTCCTGTGTACATCATAAACAAACTGAAATTTCTCCAATCAATCAGTCTTCTCATACCGAAACTCCTTATCCCAACTCTGAACCCCCACCCCCCATAGGTGCCCCCTAGGCCGCTATCCGGAGGCCTTGCACCCATGGGGGCCCTGCTGGGGGCCCCCAAAGTCAGATTCCCACAACCTTTCTGTGTCGGAAAGGCCAGCATAGAAAGGCTGTAGGAATCTGCCATCGTAATCCCTTGGGCGGAAAGAGCCGCCCTTGGGATTACAGGCCCCTTTCCGAATGGCAGACGGGCTCTCCGAGCCCATCGTAAGCCATTCAGAAATCCTGTTTGGATTAATTTCCAATGACTCCACCAAAATGGGTTGATCGGAAATTAATCCAAACAGGAGATTACAATGCTGTAGGAAACGGCTCCGACCAAGGGTCGGAGCCGTTTCCTACAGCATCGTAATCGGCCCCTTAGTAGTAACAGTGAGACGGAACAGGGAGTGTGGCTGGAAAAAAGGGAATACTTACTACTAAATGGGAGGGGTTTGGAGGAGAGTAAGTAAGAGTTAAGAGAGGTCTAACAAGGGAGAGACAGACACCCATCCACAAAAGAGTAAGCACGTTTCTATTCACAAACTGCACTTCAAAAGTTACTAAAGCTAAAAAGGACCCAAGACCATAGTAGATGTACTCCAGCTCAGACCTAGAGTAAGTCCAGTACACACATGGCCAACAACTGATACTGCAACACCCTCCTATAGAATATAATGGAGCCAGGGACTTAAAATTGTACCCCATTAGAAATAATTTTAAAATAAATGTATTTATTTTGACTTTTTAAACATATATTTCAATTTAATTTAATGTTAAAAAAGTATATATAAATAAAAATATTACTTTATGGCAAAATATTTTGATAATGTATTTTGTACTTAAAATAAGTAAAACTTAATTTTTTCTAATAATTAGATTAATTTAATTAATTATATACATAAAGTTTTATTATTTTTAATACAATGTACAATATAACCGTGTGTTTGACCTGATTCATTTGAGAGGAAATAGAGGAGTTAGTAACAATGGTGGAAGTGGAATTGACAGGGAGAAAGTGGCAAGTTGTTGGAAAACAGTAGGGACCAGGTACATCATATTTTGCCATAATCAATATAAAGAAAAAGTGAGCAAAGACAAGAACAAATCACTCATATGTGAGCGATATAGGAGAGTTGTACCCATAGTGAAGGTATATAGAAATAACAGCACCATACATGATATCCACAGATTAAAACAATCATTGTTCTATGAATACATTATGCTGTATAACAGCATTTCCTGTACCCAGATGTTGTAAATTATGTAACTAATACCTTTGATTTGGTGGATGATACAGAGGTATCATGGGACAGCAGCTAAGAATGGAACGGAAGCTTAATGTTCTTGGAACATAAGGAAATATCTATGTTATTGTTACAGTAAACAAGATGGTTAATTTAGTCTGTGCTATAGAGCAGGGCCCCTTCTCCACCTCATGGGGACACACCAGTTTGCAAGAAGAAGAACCAGCGCTGTGAACTTTCTCGACTGTTTGGGGATGCCTTTAACATGTCCTATCAGTGCCTGGATCAGGAAGGGTGGTGGAGACAGAAATCATTTCTAAAAGGGCTTCGAAAATCAATTCCCAGAATGCTAAGATAGGTGAGCAGATCCACACCATGTGGTAGTAGTCGGCCTATAACATGCAATGATGCTAGAGTGTAGTGTATTCTCTGTAGATATTTAAAATTAATGTATCTATGTCTACTGTTCAGGGATAATCTACGAAGTTGCTGACAGCAATATTTACATGTGGCATAATTAGGAGCTACATTCAGTTCACTCTTATTTCACTCTATATAATGTTTAAGGACCCTTACATGATTCTGATGTTGCATTGTACAGTTCAGTAATTAAGCCCAGAGGAGAAGCAAAGACAAAGGACAATGTCAAGACACTGAAGGTGGGTGAAGTGTTCAGGACGTGTGAGTAGTAGATCTAAAGTGTTTTTCCAATGCACCAGTATAGGAATACAACCATAGGGCAGCTATCGCCTCTCTGCTTAAAGGCTTTGCACATTAAGGGGCATATTCCCAAGAACGTGTGATAATCATCGCAAAAGTTACTTAACGCAACCCTCAACATCACAGTTCATTGCGGGAAATTTACGCCGTGTTAACCAAGTATTCACAACACGGCGGTACCATGCGATAGTCTCCAGATAACGCGTCAACTGACCGAGTTAAAATCAACGCCACGCCGCAAAAATGCGAAACACGAACGCAAAAAAAGCTGCGATGAGGCCAATCGCGATATGAAAATCAGCGAAACCCAGCTACAGGCCTGCAATTCACACGCGTCAGGCGGGAACAATCACCATAAAAATAGAAAAAAAACAGACAAACAAATGCCAAACAACAGCGAAGCACAATGGACATTGCTGGAGCAAGTACGGAGGAGAACCAGAACCCCACAAGCCCCCCTGAGGACCATCCTGGGGCCTCGGGGTCAGGGTAGGGCAAGGACAAGAAGAGTAGGAAGAAGCGGTTCAGTCTGCAGGAAAACAGGTTCCTGATAACGGAGGTGACAGAACACCATCAACAACTGTTCGTCACCTCCACTGTGTCAATGGCAACAAAAAATGGACTATGGCAGTCCATCGTGGACAAGGTGAATGCAGTCGGAGTGCTGAAGAGGACAATGGACGAGGTCAAGAGGCGCTGGAATGATGTCAAGCGCAAAACCAAGCTGAAACTCACCAACAACCTGAAGGCAGCAATGCAGCCTGCAGGTGGGAGCCCAGCGCCACAGGAGGAGCTGGACGACATGGAGGAAATGGTGTCCACAGTCATCAGTGGGGAGACGGTGGCAGGAGTTCATGCTAGAGTGTAGTGTATTCTCTGTAGATATTTAAAATTAATGTATCTATGTCTACTGTTCAGGGATAATCTACGAAGTTGCTGACAGCAATATTTACATGTGGCATAATTAGGAGCTACATTCAGTTCACTCTTATTTCACTCTATATAATGTTTAAGGACCCTTACATGATTCTGATGTTGCATTGTACAGTTCAGTAATTAAGCCCAGAGGAGAAGCAAAGACAAAGGACAATGTCAAGACACTGAAGGTGGGTGAAGTGTTCAGGACGTGTGAGTAGTAGATCTAAAGTGTTTTTCCAATGCACCAGTATAGGAATACAACCATAGGGCAGCTATCGCCTCTCTGCTTAAAGGCTTTGTACATTAAGGGGCATATTCCCAAGAACGTGTGATAATCATCGCAAAAGTTACTTAACGCAACCCTCAACATCACAGTTCATCGCGGGAAATTTACGCCGTGTTAACCAAGTATTCACAACACGGCGGTACCATGCGATAGTCTCCAGATAACGCGTCAACTGACCGAGTTAAAATCAACGCCACGCCGCAAAAATGCGAAACACGAACGCAAAAAAAGCTGCGATGAGGCCAATCGCGATATGAAAATCAGCGAAACCCAGCTACAGGCCTGCAATTCACACGCGTCAGGCGGGAACAATCACCATAAAAATAGAAAAAAACAGACAAACAAATGCCAAACAACAGCGAAGCACAATGGACATTGCTGGAGCAAGTACGGAGGAGAACCAGAACCCCACAAGCCCCCTGAGGACCATCCTGGGGCCTCGGGGTCAGGGTAGGGCAAGGACAAGAAGAGTAGGAAGAAGCGGTTCAGTCTGCAGGAAAACAGGATCCTGATAACGGAGGTGACAGAACACCATCAACAACTGTTCGTCACCTCCACTGTGTCAATGGCAACAAAAAATGGACTATGGCAGTCCATCGTGGACAAGGTGAATGCAGTCGGAGTGCTGAAGAGGACAATGGACGAGGTCAAGAGGCGCTGGAATGATGTCAAGCGCAAAACCAAGCTGAAACTCACCAACAACCTGAAGGCAGCAATGCAGACTGCAGGTGGGAGCCCAGCGCCACAGGAGGAGCTGGACGACATGGAGGAAATGGTGTCCACAGTCATCAGTGGGGAGACGGTGGCAGGAGTTGGGGGCCCGGACACTGCTCAACAGGACCCGACACAACAGCAACAGGGTGAGTAACGACCAGGGCCTGGGGGACGGGGGAGATGGGCACAATGGCACACATGCACAATTAAGTTGAGCACATCTGCGGACAAACCATGCCCCAGACCACCAACTCCCACCAAGAGACCAATGTACCCAAGTATGCAACATGTCAGCACTGTACAAGCACAGAAGTCAAAGGCACACCTCATGAAAGGGATAAGGGGCAGCAAAATCTGAGCTGCAGGGTCAACTCCCCCAAAATGCAGCACACACATCACATGCAGAGCACATCTACATTGACAACGATGTGACACAATCCGCAAAACACCTACAACAGAACACAGGACACAACTGGCGCCGCTTGGGTGCAGACACTGGCCAATCACATTTGGCATTGCAGGGAAATGTGCGTTGATAATGTACAAGTACAAACACACACACGTCTGTTGTCGAAATGTCCACTGTCCCCCATCAAATAGGCAGCTCCTCCCAAACAGCCACAATGTACCCTGTCATGCTGTCTGCATGAAAACATGTACAATGCGACAACATACATGTGGACACATTGTTAAACTGCATCTCCCCTTCACATTGCAGAGGGAGAATCAACACCTCCTGCAGAGCAGCCCGACCCTCTCTTCTCTGGAGACGAAGAGGACCACCACAGCTTCGACTCTGACGCCCTCCAACTGCTCGTGGACAGCCTACGCAGCCCACTTCCAGAAGCTGGGCAGCCCAGCTGCTACGAGGAGACCCCACCCCCTGCACAGACCACACAGCAGGCAGCACCCAACACCACTGCTGGCTCCCCGGACCCCCACGAAGAACACATGGCCTTCCAACGCCGTGTTTTTGGGTGCCAGGAGAATCTGGCTGAACAGGTGCGGGTGGGCTTCGACCGCATGGCAGACAAACTAGATGCCATACGTGGGTGTCTAAGTCCCATCAGGAACCACTCACGGTCCCTAACAGACACCCACAGTCCGCTCCATGCTCTCCAACGGACCATGGCTGACATCGCTGGAGCCCTGACTCAGAGATTAGTACAACTGTCCAGTCCGAGTGGCTCTAGCGATGTCACACAGGAGTTGGGAAACATGCGGATGTTAATGGAGACCATGGAGCGGGCGAATGCGGAACGAGCGGCTGCCACGGCTGCACACCAGCGAGAGGTAGCTGGGTTCCTCAATGACCTCAGGACCATCCTCATGGCATTGCTGCCACAAGGCCTGGCGCGGATGCATGCTGCTGCCACCACTCCATCCACATCTCTGCCCCCTGATGTGTCACTGCCATACAGTGCTGGAGACAGAACACCACCACCCACACGTGAGGCACATGAAACAGCAGAGGACGAAGATGCGGATGATTCTGCCCTCATGGTAAGAAGGACGCAGCAGCATGCATCTCAGCCATAGGTCCGGCTTCAGCTTGGTACTGCCCTCTGCATCATCACCTTCCACTGTCCCCCGATGCACTCTGCGACACTCACCTTGGACCTCGACATGGACTGCCATATGCTGTTTGATAGCCATTGACACAGCAATCAGACTGCGGACTGAACTCGTCCTCTTCCTTTGGACTTGTCATTCCCTGAAGGACCCTGGCTGGCCCTCCACGGGACAACATCGTCATGTGGGGTTTGCATGGCCCTGTACTGCTCCAGATGCAACACTCCACTGAATGTGCATTAAACATTCATATTCACACAGATGTGTCATGTCTATGGTCTTTCAAGTGTGGAAGTATGGATGAATGTAGGCTCACTGGACTCCTCTTACGTCCATGTGGCTCATGTCGTGGCACAGGGGGCACAGGGTGACACTTTGTCGAATGCGGTCCGGGTGGCGCTGACACAACAAAAGGGACACATGCATGAGTTACTTCCTTGTCCAGCCCAGTAAGGAACCACGCCCAGGGCCCCGGGTTCATTTACGCACCCTTACGCTGGACTGGCATACGCCAGGCCAGCCCACTCTGCTTATGCTCACTGGGGGGACGGCAACGCTACATGTCCCATGTCTTTCCTGTAATGATCTGCTGCTCACAGGTCTAGTTGTCAGCATGCCACAGCCACTCCCTCACGGCTGGTGTACACCCACACCACACCCATCCAGCACACGCGTCACAGGACATGTGACCCTGCCAATTTAAAGGGCCGGGCACACGTGCTCGACGCCATTTCCACTCTCTATCTGGGTGCATCCGTGTGGTGTCAATGTAGGCCCTGCAACATCACATTTCCCAGGACCGGAGGTGACATGATAGCGTTCGCAACACGATACCCAATCATACAGGGTCCATGACTTTGGGACACAGACTTGGTGGCACCGGATACATTGCGGCCGGCACAGGCACACCGCCACGGGACAGTGACTTTGGGTGCACTGAGGTAGGGGTACCTTAAGTGCTGAGCAGGTGTGCAGCCTGCGATGATGCCCCGTCCCGGCGGTCCGGACTGCTCAGGATTTGTGTGCCCTGCTGGACCGCAGTGTAGGCCAGAGCCAGCGGGCAGCGCGGGCCTACCGCCACGTGGCGTCACATCCCGGATCACAGAGTTAGTAGCACCTCAAGGGCTGAGCGGGTGTGCAGCCTGTGATGATGCCGGGTGCACTGGTATGTCCTCTGCCATGGCGAAATCAAGACCCAGAATCATATGTGAGACCTGGTGGTCTGCGAAGCGGGGCTGCATGATGTGGAGGGTGCCATGTCCGTGGGCCACGGGCATGTGGCTTGCAGCGGCACGTGGTGGGCCCTCATTGCTACACGCCAAGGGCGGAAAGTGAGCAGTGAGGCCTGGGTGCGCAGGGGCGGGCATGCACTGCTGGGCGGCGGGAGGGGCTGGGGTACATCTGCCTGGGTGCGCAGGGACGGGCATGCACCGCTGGGCGGCGGGAGGGGCTGGGGTGCATCTGCCTGGGTGTGCAGGGGCGGACAGGCGATGATGTCTTGTGCAATTGTATGTACTTTGCCATTCATGTATCTGGACTCTGTTTCAGATGACGGATCTGTTTCAGATGTGTGACCTGGTGAACTGCACTACATACCGGCACGTGGTTGGAGACACACCAGTGGCAGCAGGTGAGCAGTGTGGCCTGGGTGCGCATTGTCGGCACTGTTTCTCCCTGTCCATCTCTTCTGTTATCTGTGTCTGGCTCCCCCTCTCTGTCCGTCTTTCTCTGGCTCCCCCTCTCTCTCCGTCTTTCTCTGGCTCCCCCTCTCTGTCCGTCTTTCTCTCGCTCCCCCTCTCTGTCCGTCTTTCTCTCGCTCCCCATCTCTGTCCGTCTTTCTCTCGCTCCCTCTCTTTCTCTCTCTCTCTCTCTCCTTCGCTCTCTCTCAGTCCTTTGATGTGTGCAAGACACACCTTCTCATCAATATTTTTGTCTTGCAGGCTGTGACCTATGGATTGTCCCGAGGGGAGCCGCCATGTGTCTTCATTTCTGTTCTGTGTTTCTTTGAATACATTTTCACTTGTTACATCGAAGGTGTATGTGTGATGCTCATTTTTGTGACGACACATGCATGTCACCAAATGTGGTTGTGCGACATCAGGCGGATTATTTGGTACATGATTCCGTGTGGTTGATGTGGCATGTATTTGGCCGGGGGGGGTGCCCGGGGAGTGGGGGTCCTGGGGTGGTGGCAGTGGGTGTTGTGGCCCTGTTGGGGCTCCGAGCTGCATGATCAGTGGCTCCATGGCATCTGTTGCCCTTCATGTGTGGCTCTGGGCTGGGCTCCATTTTGTGGTGCCGACTGTGGTCCGACTTTGCACCAGGTCAGAGCAGGTGTTAGTTTCCTGCTGCTAACGCACCTTGTCGCCTGTTTGGTCTTGTCGCCGATCTGGCTGGTCGTTGAGAATGTTGCGGAGTGGTGTTTTCGCGCCTTTTTGCACGGGAACGCCTACTCTGCATCTCATTAGCGATAGTTGTGGGGGTCATCTGTGGCGATGTTTTTTG
This sequence comes from Calotriton arnoldi, assembly GCA_963921515.1. Lineage (NCBI taxonomy): Eukaryota > Metazoa > Chordata > Amphibia > Caudata > Salamandridae > Calotriton > Calotriton arnoldi. The sequence continues at coordinate 307,615 of CAWUFW010006992.1, forward strand.
CGGCTGCTATCGGGGGTAAACTGGTGTTATGGGCTGTTAACACCAGCTTGTGAATGGGGTGATAAATTTATCGCAACTTTGGCTGCGATAAAGTGCCGTTAACTCGGCGATGGCTCCTTGAGAATATGCCCCTAAGTATTTACAATCGACAAACAGACCTCCAAGGATTTTAATACGTAAGGATGATAGTTGGTTTTGTAATTTCTTCTCGTATCACAATGGCATGATGGGGGTTATTGTGAATCGGGAGTCATAGGAAGAAGAATTATTTTACACCTGCATGGCGTGCTAAAGGGTGCCAAGCATGGGATGTGCATTTGATGGCATCTGAGTGAATGATTGGACGATTTGTAGTTTGAGCTGAATAAGTGATCAATGGTCAATGGAGTAGTGCTTGTCATATTTTGCTCAATAATGTGTGACAGGAGATGACATGCTTGGTGACTCCAGTGGAAAGAATATTTGGCTTGGGCTACTAAGTAGTAATACTCCAAACTGGGGGCAGCCATTCCCCCCTAGAGTGATGGTTGCACCAACGTGGCCCAACCTATCCTATTATCTATTACTCGGACGCCGACTTCACAGGCGAGCGTATTTCTTTGTCGCGAGTGACACCGACGAATAAGAGATAAATCTCTCAACTTTCAATAGAGTTTCTATCCACTGGTCGAATTCAAAAGTACATAGATGAACTCTCTGAAATTATTCATTTCCGATTAAATGCATCTTTGGATAATACAGATCTACCCACTTCAATAACAACGATAGAGGGTCAACTAACTTTAATTTTACATAGTCCTGAAGATGGTCTAATAGACGAAAGCCCGATAGACCGAAACGTCGACAACGACACCAATTTCTGAAAGAATACTACTATAGGCAATTGGAATGTGTATAAACCAATCAGATTGCCCTTTATTTATTTAAGAAAAAGGTGTCCACAATTGTGACTGAGAAGTGTATTATATTTGTCTGAGACCACTACTTCCTGTTCCATTGTGTATGTAATGACTTTTTGTACCCTTCTCTAACACTTTCAAAAGAAGATAAATTCTACTTTGTAAATACATACACCCGTGTCCTGGATATATTTGCTATATCTGATTGTCTTATCATGAAATGATTATTGATTAACACTGTATATTTATCAAAGTTTAAGAACTTTTGAGAAGAAATCAATCTGCAAGTAATATTAGAAGGCTTGCCCAAGTAATAGATAATAGTACACATTTATAACTAAATGAATCCCTTGTAGGCACACTGACCTGCCAATGTTAAATTGCCCAAGCCGTCAAGGGTAGATTGGGTTGCCCACTGTTAGTGGTACCAACCTATCCTAGGCTGCTTGTTAACCCATCCAAAACTAATTAAGATGGAGTGGAGGGAATTGAAGAAGACTTTTGAAGGGGGCAGCGGAATGTTGACAAAAAAGGTAAAGCAGTCTGGGGAGGAAAATCATTTTTATAATGGATGTACACCCTGCTAGAGAAAGAGGAAGGGGAGCCAATGGTTGTGCTTGCTGTTTGATTTTCTGGACTGTTGGATCATAATTAGCTTGTATAACTAGTGCAGGATCTCAGTGTATCAGTATGCCCAAATAATGTGTTTGGGCCCCACACCACTGAAGAGGAAAGTCTATAATTGGTTGAGCTGTAGTGGGCATTATTGTGACTATTACAATAATAGTATTATTATTCCAGTGAATTTGAAGTCCAGAGAACTGTGCAAATGTAATTGTCTCTCTTGGAACAGGGTTTAGGTTTACAGCAAGATATTTAATATACAGCATTAAGTCATCGATATATAGGGATATGAGGTATCTCCTCCCTGCAATGCATGATGCCTGATGCTGGTGTGTGTCCTTCAAAATACTAATTATGGACTCAGGTGCTATGCCAAAGAGCAGGGTGAATAATTGCCACCCCTAATGTCCCCTACGACCTTTGGTGAATGGGGCGGGGGTGGGGAACTCATTTAGTCACAACCTCACTGTCAGCAACGTATAGAATAGCTGACTCCACCCCAGTAGACCCTTTACAATGCCCATCTGAGAATGTGTCTCAAGCATGTATGCCCGTGAAAAAACGTTAAACGCTTTCTGGGCATCCAAAAGGACCACCACAAAAGGGGGCTCAGGACCAACTTGCTACGCGAGTGCAAAGAGGGTACATAGGTTATGAGATGTGTATTGCCCTGTATAATCCCAAATTTCTCCTGTGAAACTATGCCCCTGTAGGCAATTGCGTTACTGGTTGAGGGAAGTGAAACCCTACACAAGCAGCAAACACAATCTTTGTCAGGATGAAATACAAGCAAAAATAAGTGCTAAGGCTCTTGTCAGAGGGCAGCTTGCACCAGCCCATTTCTCCTGCTAGCACCGCCTAAAACAGAGCCAACTATTAACCATGAAAGTGGGGAGAGGATGTGGTGAAATGGCCAGATCTGACGATTTCGGAGCTGGGAAACCATGTTCGAGTCTCCGTGTAGACTCAAAATCCTGTGATTCGGGGCAAATCACTTAATCTCATCATGCCTACCATAAATGAATGTGTCCTTAACTGGTGCTCATGAAAAGCGCCGGTGTTTATGATTAAGTGCCAGTGCTGAACATCGGAAAGCACCGGCTCAAATTAAACACTGCAAGCAAACCCCAAGTTAACCTGTGCTCAACTCTCTGGTAGCTTGGCAGAAAAGCAGTCAGGCTTAACTTGGAGGCTATAGGCCTAATTGAAATGTTAGTCGGACAGCCTCGGTGGAGGCTTACCGGCCTACATTGTAGGTTTAAAGTCCGACCGCCATATTTTGATGAAAGCGGTCAGAATTTAAACCGGCTGGGTAATCCGACGCTGTTCCGACGGGCTCAAGGAGCTCATCGGCTAGTCGGAAAGGCTTGATTATCCCTTAAGGATGCCGTTTCTGCCATTAGGATTATGATGTCGGTTCCCGACAGCCAATCCAAGTCGGCCTGTCCGACATGGATTGGCTGTCGGAAACTGACTTTGGTGGCCCATAGCAGGGCCCCCTTGACCCCTGGCCCTCCGCATTTGGCCCGGAGGGGCACTAAACATCCCTGCACCGTGCAGGGATGTTTGAAAACTTCCATTTTTCAATAGGCGCTTGTTCTGCGGACGGTTTCAGCCTGCCGCACAATCTCCCATGGAAAAATGGATGTTTCTGACTGCACTATGTGCGGTCGCAACCAAATAATGCGGTCAGAGCCACCGACCTGAGGTTGGTCGGTTCCCAATCTGCAACGGTGTCTGTCGGAGGCAACTGCGAACGACATCGTAATGAGGGCCAAAGTGTCATGTAATTATGCAGCACCTCAAACAGCAATAAAGTAAAAGCACACCAGAAAAATCCCACACTAAAATGACAAAAATTCAATAAGTTGAACTGGAGTTATGCAATTTTAAAGATTTATGGTAAGTATAGTGCCTATAGCATAAAGCAACACTTGTGGCTATCTTGTGAAAATCTGGGTGAAAGGCATAAGTTCAGGGTGACCATGATCAAGCCCTGGCTGGATACAGGGACCAGGTTAGTCACGCTGAAAGAGTTACTTTAAAAAGTCTAGTGTGAAGAGTCCAGTTCGTGGTGGAGGGGGCGGCAAGAGGTAAGGAGAGTGTCGTGGATTGTCGTTACTGTAGTACGAAGAGCAGGCCAGGCATCACGGATGGTTGTCCCTATACCGTGAAGATCCTGTTGAGCGTTGAGGAAGGCCATTACTGGAGGTTCGCATTAGCGTCATCGCAGGCTTTCGATGCTGTAGCATGAAGTGCAGATCTCGCATTACCGGTGGTTGTCTTCGGTCGCTGTAGCGCAAAGGGTCAGGTTCACCCGAGCTCTGGGTTGCCAGTCAGCTCGGGCGGCAAGAACTCAGCACAAACAGGCCTGTTTGAGGTTGCAAAGAGCCCAAAACTTCAGGATTTCTCCTATTCTTTAAAGAGGAGTTCAATTGATGCCACACCAAGTGTCCAGGGCTTGAGGGGCACCTCTTGGGAGTCAGGAACTCACTAAAGCAAGTGCCATCAGGGCTCAGGCAGGTCCATTTTCAGGTCCAGGCAGCAGATCAGCTGGTCAGCTGCATGGAGCCTCTTGAGCTTGCTATGTCCCTGTAGCTCAGAACAGGAGGTTAGTCAGCTGACCCTTGGTGTCACTTCAGCTCGGGATGAAGGGATCAGGGCCAGTCTTCCTTCTCAGCAAGTATGGCAGACCTCAAGCAGCAGTGCAGCAGAGCATCATTCTTCTGTAGCATCCACAGGGCCTGGAGTGTACTGAAGAGTTGGGTCTTAGGGTCCAATATTTATACTTGGTTCCAGCTTTCAAGTAGAAGTTTCTAAGGTTTTCACCCCCAGAGGTGTTTGAAATTCCCTTCCCTTCTGCCTTGATGCCAGCTTGTCTGGAGGCTCTATAGACTAGTGTCAAACCCTTTGTTAGTGTGCTCAGGCAGAGCCTTTGTGATGTGCACGTGTGGTAGGTGACAACTCCAACCTCTCATCAAGTCACAGATGGCCCATCCTGCCAACATCTATTCCCCCTTTGTCTCACTGTCTGGGAGCAATACATAAAGACCAAATGTCAGCTACGCATAGTCATGTGACCCAGGATACAGGCTGCAGGCCCCAAATGGCTAGGGCAGAAAATGACAACTTTCTAAAAGTTACATTTTCAGAATTATGACTTAAAATCCAACTTTAGCATTAAAGAGGATTTTTTGATTGCAATTCTTTAGAGAACAAACTTGATATTCCATCCTGCTCCCAATTGAAAGTTATCACTTATTAAAGGTAAAAAGTTGATCCAATGTTATCCTACAGGAGAGGTATGCCTTTCAGTAGTGAAAAACAGATTATTTTGCCAGGTCGAAATGGTAGTTTAAACTGCACATACAGGCTACAATAGCAGGCCTGAGATATGCTTAAAGTCTACTTGAGTGGGTGGAAAAATGAGTGCTGTAGGCCCACTAGTAACATTTAATTAACAGGCCTTGGGTACATGTAGCACCACTTTACTGGTGACTTAAAAGTAAATCAAATGTGCCATTTGGGTGTAAGCCAATGTTAACATGTTTAAATGGGTGTGTGCACAAGCACTTTAGCACTTATTAGCAGTGGTATAAGGCACAGAGTCCTAAGGCCAGCAAACTCGAAGTCAGCAAGAGCAGGAGAATTGAAGTAAAAAGGTTTGGGGAATACCTTGACAAAGATGTCAGATCCAACAAGCGCAAAGCATATTCCCTGTCTTCTAATATAGGAACCAACTGTCCTTCTCTTAAAGTAATTATCCAAGTCTCTGATATTCCACATTCCATTTGGAAAAATGACAGCTTGTTTTTTCCCTCTGTTGCATCTCCACTACAATGAACACCCATCCTTTAGGACACATCGAAGCACATGATCATCTCCACCCACCTCTTCCTTGAAAAAATCCACAACTCAGCTGAGTAATATTAGCTATCCAACCAAATCTTCATGACAACCAACAAAGAATCACAATAACAGATAAAATAATACAAAACTTTCTTCATTTTCACGAGGAGCATCTCACATTTTGAGATCCACACAGGCAGGGCTAAATGATAGATATTCTACACAGCTCTGTCAGCACCCGTCATTCCGAACCCAGTCATTTCTCCATGCCAGCCATCAGATATGGTCTAAACTCCAACTCTGCACAGGACGACAAGGTCAGATTGCACAGCTACGCAAAATCCCTCACATGACAGAAGCGTTCCCAGACCCCAATATGGTACCTATCCATTGGTGCTGATTTGTTATTGCCCTGTTCCCGTACTCATACCACTTTTAGTTATGAAGCAAAACACCATGTTCTGATATCATCATTACTACAGAGCCCATCTTCTCCGACTCTATACCAACGTCACTTTCCATGGGGAGCATGGTTCATGACTGCACATGGACACAAGAGACTGAATCCCAGTGGTCACTTAGAAGAAAGTCAAGCACAGAAATTAGGTTTCAATTTTCCCCTCCTCTTCACCTGAGGATCTCTAACTAGTCTCCTGTCTGTTCTGGGCTCATGAAGATATGTGTTGATTTCAACTTGACAGATATGTGGAATGGAGCATAAGTCCCTCCATGAGGGATGCGTTGACTTGAAACACAGCCCTTACAGAGAGAGATTATGAGGGTCCATGTGCACCTCCACCTCCCTCACTCCAAATCCCCAATTTGAGATGACTGATGTGTGAATAAATGTGTGCACACTTTTAATAGTGATTCAACTTGTAAAATATAATTTTTCATAGCAAAAATGTGACTGAACTCTTTCCGTGCCTGTCTATTTGTTATTGCAGAAGGTCCTACTTCCTCCCTTCTGATTAACAATAGTACACCTAGAACTTAAAAAGGCACACTTTAGTTATTGGTGGTCACTGCAGCATCATTAATGTCTCTGCACTCTCAACTATACATTGTATTCGGATAATGGACAATAGAATGCATAGCTGTCCACATGCCCATCAACACAGAACATATTTTGCCTTTCATGCCACAGTCTTGCTTTGACAATTCACTTCTCACATACAATTAACAGATCTGCACCCTTTCCCTTTCTGTTATTCTGTCACTTGTATCAACATATAATGTACCTTGTCCCTCATGTGAATCTAGGAAAAAACAAGATTCTATTGTTTGGGTCAAAGAGACAAGTAAGAAATCCACAGGAGGACGCAGGAGGATCGGTGGCCGTGATACTTTTAGATCTCAGCGCGGCCTTCGATACGGTGAACCACCGTATCTTGGTCCAACGACTTCATAAAATGGGTGTATCCGGAGTTGCCCTGAAATGGTTAAGCTCCTTTTTAGAGGATAGATCTTTCCAAATTTTTGAGGGAGAAGACATCTCAGATTCCCGTCCTCTGCACTGTGGAGTGCCTCAGGGCTCGTCCCTGAGCCCCTCCCTTTTTAATGTGTATATGGCCCCCTTAGCTGATAGTGTTCTTCCCTCTGGAGTGCAACTCATCACTTATGCTGACGATACGCAATTAGTGATCTCACTGAACCACGCAGATAGAGCCTCTTCTTGCCTGCTGTCTTGCCTTGAAGAAGTGGCCAGATGGATGACGTCGTCTCATCTTAAATTGAATGGCGACAAAACGGAGCTTATGCTCCTTGGTAATAACTCCCCCAAGGAAATAGACTCCATCTGGCCAGCCTGTATGGGTCCTAAGCCCATCCCAAAAAAGGAAATAAAGAGCTTAGGCTTCTGGCTCGATGAGGAGCTAAGCTTCAAAATTCAAGCCAGAAAAGTGGTCTCCACTTGCTTTGGCATATTGAGGCTACTTCGCAAGGTGCTACCGCTACTCCCTTTTCAAGCAAGAAAATTGATGGTTCAGGCTCTGGTATTGTCTCGATTGGACTATGGAAATGCCTTATACCTGGCTGCTCCTAGCTCGGTTCTGGCGAAACTCCAAGTCGTACAGAATTGTGCTGCCAGAATTCTGGTAGGGCTCCCTGGTCGTCAATCAGCCAGATCGGCTTTAAAAGCCCTCCATTGGCTTCCGATTAGGGAAAGGGTCCACTTTAAAGCCCTGTGTATTTTTCACAGGGTGCTGAAAGGGAGGGGACCAGCCATTATCTCTTCCTTGGCTCATCCTTACCGAGCCAATAGGCGTCTCCGTTCCGATGATCTTTATCTAGCCTCAGTTCCCAGAATCCGCAGGGCCAGAAGTGGTGGCCGACTGTTCTCATACAGTGCGGCCAAACTCTGGAATGCCCTTCCTTTGCGGCTTCGTGGGCAATCCAGTCACAATACCTTTAGGAAGGACCTGAAGACCTGGCTTTTTCCCATCTAACCCGTTGTAATCAATTTGGTGTCCGTCAGCGCTGGGATGCCTTCGGGTAGCTACGCGCTCTATAAATATTACCTCATTCACAGCTAAACATCCTGGTCTCAGCTATTCTAATCAACATTTTGCATCATTATTAAAATTAAAATGTGGGTGTACTCTTGGACGGAGAGCAAAAATCAAACCTCACTCACTGATCATGCTTCCCAAAACATCTTTTTATCTCGTTATCATTTTAGTTTTTGAAATTGGCCAGTTTTCCCCCTCCTTCCTCACTGGAAGTGAGGGGAAAACTTAGTTGTAGGTGTCCTGATAAATTATATGCTGAATTAATCTTACTTTCTCTATTTAGAGTGCCTAAGATTCTTATTTCTTTTTTTAATAAAATCTCCAGGATTCTCGGGATGTGCTGGCTCAAAAATGATGATAGGATCTAATTGTAATGCCTCTGTTTGTAACATAAAAATATTTTCACAATGGCCTGCTCCTGCTTCTGAAGGCTGGATTTAGGGGTGTGGCTTTAGGGGTGGTGTTTGGATTCCTACACCCCACCTAATAAATGTATTCACTAGTAAATTGTTGGGTACAGGTGCTTTCAGTCGGGTATGGTGAAGTGTCTGTCGGATTTCACCTAGGATTTTTACATGCACACACAGACAAAAACACACAGACTCTTTCTTCTCTCTTTTTTTAAGTTCTTAAAACTGTTGGTTATTTTACAACATATTGTGTTTTAAGTAACCTTAACAATCTGTACTGCTCTCCCTTTCCTCTGCCTCTTAAATCCTCTGATGCCCTGCTTCTCAGATAATGTATTTTACCATGATGTGCCAGCCATGACACGGACCCCAGCCATACATCACAGACAGCAAGCGTGGGCCCGTACTTGGAGGGCCCTTCACCAACCCTGCCTTGGCCCATTGCGCCAGAAATTATAATAGTTGCAGCTTTCTCAGGGTGCTCCCCAACAGGGGGGGCAAGTTCAGGGGCCCAGATAGCCCCGATTACAAACCTTAATCTCCAAGACAACGCAGACCATGATTTTCCCCATAATTTCACGCCACTGTGCGTTGAGACACGGCTAGAGAATTTCTTTAATGTAACCCATGAAAAAGTTATAAGATCTGATACAAGCAAGCCCGACTCAACATGCAACATGCACAGGAGTCAGCCTATTAACCCGGAAAAGGTACTGGAACTCTATATAAGGAATGAAGAATTTCTGAACGCAATGGATCCATTTGATGTTCCTACTAGTAATAGCTGCAATGGCGCCAATGAACCTAAATTGATCAAAGAAGAAAGACCCTATGCCAGAAGGGCCCCTACAGATTCTAGTCCCTCCATGTAAATTGAAGCATCAAAAAGTGATAATGATTTCCTGCCTCAGTACTACGGCAAAAACTGAAATTATAAAAAGTCCACTAAGGACGAGGCAGTTGTAGATAAACAGGCACAGAATTGGTGGCCAGTTATAGACAGTACAAGACAACCATGAGCCTGGTGGCCATATTGCATGCCGATAAATTAGATTCACAGATCTCAATATTACAATCTCTGGCAAACAATGTCATGAAAATCGTGTTCCGACTTGACAATTTAAATTCACTTATAATGAAAGCCCACCAACAGGTGGGCAAGTCTTCCGAGCTGTGCTACTGCTCGTTACTTCTTGAAAAAATGTCAGCTCTTCTAGAAATCATGTCAGATCTACTGATAGAATATGAAGTAAGCAATAAGGCCAATTATTTAAGACACACGCCAGGGAACTGCCTCCATAGTGATGCATTGCCACTTATCTGTCTCGAACTGAAGACCCGGAACCGAGGCCTGTGGAGCTTAGAGTGGACTTGAGTTCAGACAAGATTGTTTTAAGCTTGCTGCCAGAAGTCAGTTCAGTACACAAAGTTGGCATATCTTTCAACATTAAGCTAACCCCTGGTAATCCTTCATAAGCAGATATCTCTCCAGCCAAGCCCTCAAAGAAGAATAGAAAATGTTTGAAGAAATGAAATAAGAAACAAAAACTAAAAGTAAAAGTAAAGGTAGAATTGTATCCCATCTTTCGAAACTCCAAGGGAAAATCTGTAGTCCCCACCAGATAATACCCACAGAACAAGGCTAGTAATCTACCTAGTAAAACTCAGTTGCCCTTGGAAGTTGTTCAAGCTTCTCTTTCCTCAAGCTCACAAGCAAGACAGTAAGTGCTGTAAGAAGTACTCCGGTTGGCTCTCAAGCTAATTTAACCATGGATCAATCTACAAGACCTGAATTCAAGACTACCCTCCCAACGTTATCCACCTATAAAGGCCCTCAGGATAAAGATAACACATCTGCATTGGTATCAGCTCTCTCTTCCAATGGCAAAAAAGAAATAAAGTCCACAGGGGCACAGACTGAGGTTATTACACTTCCTGAACCTGAGAGAGAGACAATATTCCATCGCCTCTCCACCACACCTGCCAATTTCATCCGGATAGTTGGGTGCAAGATATCCAAAGCCAGGGTCTCATTACAAACAACTCACTGGCAATACGACCCTTCTCACAAATGCATTTGACATTCCTAACGAGTAAGAGTCTCACTCAGCCCCAGGATGGTCAGATAGGTCAGATATATTCCGCTGGAATTCTCCGCCCCACATTAGGGCACCATTGTATGCAACCATTGCTGCTGAATACACAAATCATACAGCAATTAATCCCAGCCAAGAAGTTCGAGAGTGTGGAGGAGGTTCTAATATTTCACCCTGAATATGTTCCTCATGGCCAGAAAGACATCTTAAATACAAGCAACTTACTTAAATTACTGTTGTCCTTACCTGAGCTGGGGTCGCTCAAATCGAAAGATCTGACCTATATTATGTTTATCCCTGGTCACAAAGAGAGCCTACAGGAAGCCACAAAAGTATGATTTAGAAATAAAGGGATAACCATGCGGGTGGAGTCCCACTATAAGATTTTGGCAGACTAGAGAATAAACATAATTAAACCAGCTAAACCAAAATATCCTTGGCTGCTTGCAAACAATAAGGCGCTTCAACAGCATTATTCTGTACTTTGTGGTTCGAAGGGATCGCTTTACCCTCGATCGTTAATAGACCCCATTACAATTTCAATAGACCAACCAGCAAACAAAAGAGTCTGTTGGCTGTCAAGGAGTTCCCGCTGAAGCCCACCCCTTTCAAGAGAGACACCACGGAATATGATTATGCAGGATGTTAACACACAAAAGCTCAATCCGGCCTTACAAATGTGCTTGTGGAATATATGAGGTCTAAAGTCCCTCCTGAATGACAATTTAACAATGGAAGAAATTGGTAGTAAAGAAATAATTTGCCTGCAAGAAACTTGGCAAATGACGCCTATGTCCTGGCAGGATCATAGTGAATTTTGCTCACTGGCCATCCCCTCCAATACAGGAGGTCATCCATCAGGAGGTGTCTCAATTTTGGACCATAAAGCTTTGGAGCCGGATGTGAGAGTCTTGGCCTATGGGTACTTGGACCTTATTTTTCTGCTATTAGGTTCAAAACCCTCTGGCTATGGAAGAAAGATGCAGGCACTTATTATTGGAAATATTTATATAAATCCTAAACAGCCAAAAAAGAAAATAATCTCCATTGACATCTTAAAATTTATCAAGCACCTACGACAGCAGTATCTTGCAGAAATGTCGGTCTTGGAGGGTGACTTTGATATGTTCTTGCTCAAAACCCCGGAAATATTCCAATGGCAACAGGAAGAGGACAATGTACGGGGCATACTGGCTATTACGTTGGGCCATGTATAGAGAGATAAGGCTGGCCAGAAGTGTGCTGCCTCTTTGAATGTCTTGGACCTCAGGACACTAAACCGAAGAGGGGCCAAGAATCAACCAGCCATCTGCACATATACAACAAGCTCTTGTGCCTCTTTGATAGATTATATCTAGATTTCTACATAGCATTTCTCATAGGTAAGCAATTTCCAAGTGCTCCACACTCTGACGAGCGACCATGCAAGGTTGTCATGTTTCCTCCCTAGAGATACACCTAACTGATACAACTAGAAAAAATCGGTATAGAAGAGGGTACCTGTGGGCTTCTCAAGAATAAAATGGTCAACAACGCCCTCTCCGGCGGCCCTGGTGGAGTTGAGAGAATCCCTGCAATGTGTGGCAAGTAATTCTCTGCCCTCAGCTGCAAACTACCCGAAATTAATTGGCAAGCTATTGGAGCAGCTCTCAAGCAGGTTCCAAAACCCAGGCAGTGCCTACGTCCAGATGGGATCTTGTAATCCAGTGATGAGGGTCCTTAAATGAGAACTAAATAAACTGAGGAGGTTGACACACAAAAGTACTGCTACAGGCAGCTAAGATCTGGTCACAAAGATAACACATCTGCATTGGTATCAGCTCTCTCTTCCAATGGCAAAAAAGAAATAAAGTCCACAGGGGCACAGACGGAGGTTATTACACTTCCTGAACCTGAGACCGGTAATTAATTTCAACATGTATAACACTGGGAAAAATGAAGGTGGTCAGGACAGGAGGATCCTGTGGAAGAACTAGTGGACTGCTCTAGCAAAAGCCTGCTGCACTGGGGAGAAGCACAGGTGTCCCAAGAACTGAACAAGAACGTGGAGAAGTGTGGCTCAATGGCGGCAGACCCTGATGCAGAGATCTGGCCCGGGACCAGGGTTCAATTCCCGCCTCGGCGGGTCTTGGGCTCAATTTCCTCGGACCTGATAATTCTTGCCTCTGTGCCTATTCTAATCATGGGTCCCACTCTGCAACTCTGGGCAATAGCTTGCTTAATCTCCACAACGGCCCCACCAGCGCTGGGGTGCCCAGGAGTGGACATTTCACAGGGAAAAGACAGGAAGGGTTCCACAGCGGTATGCGTACAGCGCCAGGACACCCTAGGGTAACAGTGCGCTTTACAAGTACAAATTTCATTCATTAAGCATACATTTGCATTTTTTCGAACTGCTAAAGCTCTGGGCCCAAATGGCTTCCCCACGAGAATATTTAAAATTGCCACAGAAGAATAGGCATCTCTACTTAGCTCCCTCTTCAGAAATTGTCTGTGGGAGAACACAGTGTCAGATAGCTGGCAAGCTGCTGATGGAGCAGGGAAAATAATTTTTTTTAACCCCTAACAAATTTTATAATTAATTAAATAAAAAGTTTGTTTAAATGTATTAATCAACACTGTATGTGTGGGAATGGTAACATGCCAAAGTGTGTGCTAAATAATCTATTAATGGATGTCCGTGTGTCTAATTATAACGTAAAATTAAATGCGTACTAATTAAAAATAAATGCATGTTTGTGCTTCATAGAAATAAAGCGTGTCGTTGCAAAAACAATAGTGATGGTAAGTAAGGAACAGCTTAAATGTTGCTTTCTGCTAGGTAATAACTAATTGGGGTACGTAGATGACGGGAGGGAAACGAAAGGGCTATTTTTCTCTATTTTAATTATGTTTTGTTTGCCTCAAATTAGTGCTTCTAAAGTATAACCGAGTGGCGAGATAAAATGGCCGCCAGTGGGAAGATGTGCGCAGGCGCAAGGGGACACATGACACGGGATGAAATCGGAGAAAGCTAAACCTCGTGGTGTTACAGAGAGGCTAGGATGCAAGAAATGGTCAAGGCTGATGTGACCTAATTGAACTGATAGTGTGCCGTGATGATCAGCAGAAGACCCGTGGGAAACAAGTTTAAGAGAAAGGACAATGACTGCGGAGTTCTCGAATGTATCGAAAGAAGTTACAAATGTACTGATCGAAACGGATGAAAATATGTTTGAGCGTATGGGAAAGGAAATGATCCAAGGACCCTTGAATCCAAGAGAACTTGATTAAAAGAATGAATATGATGACATGCATGGACCAATGAAAGAAAAGCGTGTTATTAATGTTGCAACAATTAGTTAGCAAAGTTAGAATTAGGGTATAAGAGGGCCTACTCTTAGTGGGAGGGGGTAAATGTCGCAGTCAGTCGTGGTTGCAGTCACAGTCAGGAGAGGAGTTGGAGAGTCGTGTTGGTGGCTTCCAGTGCTGGGTGGTCCTGATCGATCCCTTACTGAGCGGGAGATGCTGAAAGACTGTTAGATGAGACGGGTTGCAGGTAGCTGATGCTGACGAGCTGAAGTTGCTGTTGCTGTCTTAATTTTCCAGTTGAGTATGAGAATCAGGCTATTTCTAATTCTTAACTTAGGTTAGAAATCATTAGGCTAAATTAGGAAGCTAGGCAGGTAATTAGGGTTTTGGCTTCATGACAAAAATTTCCTTTCCGCAATAAATTGATTATGTTTAATAAAATTTTGAATTAATAATGAATGATTTGATTGAATAAAGCTTAAATTCTTTCTCATGCTTTTAAAAATTATATAAAATTTAAGATTCTTTAAACCCAAAAATGACTCAGTGGTTATTTTCCTAAATGATTGTGACATCAGTAATTGGTTATTGTGATTCAGCTGGTCTTAATCACTATGAACTAATTTTTTACATGAATGATTCATCGACAAAACAATGAGCAGGAATATCTTAAGAAATAACTAAAAGAAAGTGACAAACTAAGGTAATAAGATATCCCGGCTCTTCCAGCGGTACATAAATGGTGTTCTCCATTTAGTTCTCATGCTTCTCCTAGGAGTACAGAAATTCATAAGGGTGCAAAGGAAATCCAGGAGTGTGCGTGTGTGTTAGGCGATGTTTATGGGCCCCATCGTCATGTGGATATGAGAAATATAGTTCGCCCCTGGATGACCTATAAGTGACCTGGGAGGAGAATAGTTTTTATTGTACGCGCTGCATCAGATTTCTTGGTAGCAGAGTTATGGTTTTCTATAGATTAGTTTAGTGATTATTGTTTATTGATTATTGATTATTTCTGATGACTAACACTATATGTTGAGTCGTGTTATGTTATATGTGAGTTTTCACGCTTCTGGGATGTAGGAAGTGGAACACGTGTGGCAAGAGAAGTCACATGGAATTTGGTACATGGTCTGAATTCATTTTGGTAATAACGCAGGTTGTGTTATGTTAGGGATTTCTGTGCGAAAAGTGTGTAATTGGAATAGCAAATCACGTTTACTTGTGAAACTTTGGCCTTAATTCTCAGGAGCCTAGTCTCCACATGTGTCTTATCCCCAGAGAAACGAGTAAATTGTTTGTTTGAAAGAAGGGTAAGGTAGAGGGAAGTGCTACTTTATCGGCGAGAGTACATAATTCTGTGGTAGGGTAGAGGTAAGCGCTGCCTACTGGAAAAACAGGATTCTTGTGTAAAAGGACAAAGCTGTCACTTTTGTTTAGCGAATCAGACTATGGAATTGTTTTAATTGTTGTAACTAACGAAGAAACAGCGAAAAGAAAAATTGCCGATAAATTTTGTAAAGGAGGGGTAAAGAGTAGAAGTGACGTGGAACAGTGCCGCGCTAGGATTGGATAGTGCGCTAGTCACGTGAACACAGAGCAGGAGTGACGTAGAAAAGTGCCGCGCTAGGATTGGTTGGTTCGCGGACGGTGGGAATTGTTCTGATTGGTACGTTAGTGTGAGTCGCGCTGTAATTGGTCGAAGTTCGGTACACAGAACAGCGTTAGAGTAAAGAGAAAAACAAATAGAAAACATGCCGTATTACGAGTATGAAAGGGAGAGAACGTCATGGACGACGAAATTGAAGAATTTCTTTAAGAAAGACAAAAAGGTTGTGACTAGAGAGGGACAAGTAATTCCTCCGCCGAAATCAGCAGCTTCACATATGATGCTGAAATATGGATATCATACATGCATATGGTTAGAAAATTGGGCAAAATATACGAAGAATGATGGTGCTTTAGCTTTCCCTGAGAATGGTTCATTTAGTGTAGCGGTTTTGCGAAATTTGCGAGAAAAGATGACAAATCTAGAACCTAGACCTAGACCGACACAGTTTGAGGCTTTGACGGAATGGGAGGATGAGATGTATGAACGAGAGAGATTCAGAGGAATGAGAGATCATGAATTTATGCCTGGAAGATTATGGGGAGTAAATCATGAAGACAGAATAAAACGATGGAGATGTGCTAACATGACAGGAGGTTTGTTTCCAGCTTTTACAGTTGAGGAAGGGACTAAGAAGAAGCGGACTGAGAAAAAGAAACATATGGAGAGAGAAAAGTATATGCATGAGAGCGAAACGGATGACGAGTTGCTGGAAGATATTTTAAATAGAAATCCACCTCCGTATCAGCAGAGTTCTACAGTGGTGACACCAAATGCGCCGCTAATAGAGACTATGCGAAATAAAAGCCCGGAAAAGAGAATTGAAGTAAATAGGTCACAAGAACCAATGAGAACTTCTCAAAATGAAGGAATAGAAAGCGACAATGCAAGCGAATTAGCAAAGACCACAAAAGAACTAACTGAAAAGATTAGAGAATTAACGAAAAATATGGAAGCAGTTACTGTGCCTGTAACCATAGGTCCAGTAATACCCATTTTTGAGAATCAGAAAATTGATGAACGATCTTTGGTAATTCCCATGAGTTCACAATTTCAGAGAGAAAAAGAAAGGATGGAACAAAGTGCAAGTACAAGTAATTTGGCTAGTACTTACAGACCAAGTCCACCTACAAATTTGACGGTGAATGAGTGCAATGGTAGGAAAATGCATATGGTAACAGAATCTGCAACAGAAACCCCTGAAAAGAGTGGTAATTGGATAGAACTAAATAATACACCCATAGGTCCGACTCCTGATGAGTTAAATGAGTGGATGAAGGCATTTAAAATAAAGGAACCAGAAGAAAAACCATTAGATGTAATCAGATTAAAAATAGACATGGAAGAATTAATTCTAGGAACGATTGGTACCGAAAAGATAAAAAATTATCAGGATGATGAAATAATGTTTCTGTGCAAAAGTATTACATGGAGGGCAAAGAATTTACATGACAAACTAGAAGAAGTGGCCAGTGAGATTGGAATAGACTTTGTGAAAGTGAAAACGTTGCAGAAACCATACAGAGTAGACTTTTGTGAAAAGGATATTGAAAATTTGAATACGGCAGGAAGGCTGACACAGATAAAGGAGTTAATTGTGTTGTTGAGAAAATGGGGTGATGTGGACAGATGGAAGGTTAGATGGACAAAGAAGAATGAGAAAACCACAGACAAAGGTTCATTGGCTTTTATGATAACTGAAAAAGAATCTGTTGCCAAAGAATACCCCATGAGAGAAACTCCAGGTGGTAGTTACGTGCATGTTCCCTGGACTAGGCAGGACATACTGTCATTTACCAATGACTTTCCAAAGTTAAGAGAGAAGCCAGTTGAGTGGTACCGACAAGTAGAGAGGTTTGTAAAAGTCTCAAAAGTGTTGTGGATAGATTTAGATGGATTGTTTGACATAGTGGTACCAACAGATTTGTGGTCAGAATGTAAGATTACAGTTGACTGGCCAACTACAGAATATCCAAGAGATCCTAAGACAGGAGCTCCAGGTCCTGATGTGATGAAGAAGTACGATAAGGTGATTACCTTTTTGAAGAATAAGATTCCTCCCAAAGAGACAGATTGGGTAAAGATCGATAGAACTACACAGGAAAGTAAGGAGTCTGTACATGCATATTATGAGCGATTGTTATTAGTTTTCAAGCAGTATAGTGGTTATGAAGAATTGAGTGAAAAAGACATGAGTCATTTTGTATACCGATTTGTGTTTGGCCTGAAACAAGAAATAAGTGATATGATTAAGCAACACATGATAAACTGGCAGAATGGAAGTGTAGATGAGGTGCTGAGGTATGCTAAGTATTGTAGTGATGAAATAGAGAGTAAACAGCGTAAGTTGAAAGAGAAGGCAATGTGGGCACAGGTGAAGG
The DNA here is from genome assembly GCA_963921515.1 of Calotriton arnoldi. Classification (NCBI taxonomy): domain Eukaryota; kingdom Metazoa; phylum Chordata; class Amphibia; order Caudata; family Salamandridae; genus Calotriton; species Calotriton arnoldi. The sequence goes on from CAWUFW010006992.1 coordinate 325,284, forward strand.
TGGCAGAAAAACAAGAAGCTCAATTGGACAATAATAATGGAAATGAAACAGGACAGAATAAAATGCGACCGAACATAGGTAAAGGAAAGGGTCAAGTGAGTCTAGAAGAGGCAAAGAAGAAATGGCCATGTCATAATTGCGGAAAATTAGGGCATTGGAGAAATGAGTGTAAGTTCCCACCTAAACCTAATCCGGAACATCAATCATTAACTCCACAGGTGCAGAATGAGGTAGTTGTTCAACAAAGTCAGGTGCCACAACCACCACTTCCCAACACTGTTAACCAGCAAAGATACAGTACAGAAACAGGATTCTACGGAGGAGAGCAGGTAACACAGTTGCCGCGAGCAGCTAACATTTCTCAGTATTTGTTGCGTCAGAGTGAGGATGACCCGGATGAAAGATTCTGACGGTGCGCAGGAGAGAGGAAAGAGTGCGTGCTTGGCGCAACTCTAGAGGTAGATCAGTCTGGTCCCTTTGTGGATGGAGAAGTGAATGGTGCAAACGTAACATTCCTTGTCGATACTGGAGCTACCCGTTCTACTGTTAGATCAGTGGAAATTCCAAACCTTCCTCTCTCAGGTGAATACATCCAAGTAGTAGGAGTAGCCAATCAGCAGATTAAAACCCCACTTACTGAATTGGTGGAAGTAAAAATTGGTTCCTTTAGCAAAATGCATAAATTTGTAGTGTGCGATTGTAGTCCTGTAAATCTTTTGGGTCGTGACCTCTTGTGCAAGATGAACTGCACAATTTATTGTACGCCAGATGGAATCGGTTTTCAGACTTCAGATGAAGATGTTTTGTATAAGGTAACTTTGATGAATCAGGAACCTGAAACGAATGGTTTGTTTCCTGCATTTGATGCAGAAAAACTTCCAGAAGAACTAAAAAGTGCAGTAAAAGAAAGTGTGTGGGATTTTACAGGAGAAGACATTGGATTAATGAGAGAAGTTGATCCCGTAAAAGTGACAGTGAAAGAAGGGACAACTTACCCGAATACGCCACAGTACAAATTAACTCCAGAAATAATTGAAGGAATAACTCCTGTGATAAATAAGATGATTGAACAGGGAATTCTAAAAGAAATCATGAGCAGTCCATGTAATTCACCTATTATGGGACTGAAAAAGCCGAATGGAACATATAGAATAGTACAGGATTTGAGAAAGATCAACAAAATAGTTGTACCCTGTTGTCCAATAGTGCCAAACCCTGCAGTAATTCTATATCAAATTCCACACGAAGCGGAGTGGTACACTGTGATAGATTTGTGTCACGCATTTTTCTCTATTCCTTTGCATCCAGATAGCCAGCCATTATTTGCGTTCCGGTTTGGAGAGCGTATTTTGGCATGGTGCCGAATTCCTCAGGGGTATACAGAAAGCCCCTCAATCTTTAATCAGATTCTAAAGAAATCTCTGGAAGATTTGAAAATGCCAGAAAAATCAGTGATGGTGCAGTATATTGATGACCTATTGGTGGCATCGAAAACCAAAGAGGCATGTGTAAGTGACACAATTGCTTTACTGAACCATTTAGAGAAAAGAGGACATAAAGTGTCTCCTTCAAAATTACAGTTTTGTCAGAAAGAAGTCCAGTATTTAGGGCATAAAATTGAGAAAGGAGTGCGAAAAATAGCGACAGAAAGAGTAAGAATGATTCAAGGAATGAGAGCACCAATGACTCAGAGAGAGGTAAGAATGTTTTTGGGAATGGTTGGATATTGTCGACAGTGGATAAGTGGTTTCTCTTTGATTGCAAAACCATTACAAAAATTGACCAAGAAAGATGTAAAAGACCCTTTTGAATTAAACAAAGAAGAAATGAAATCTTTCAAAGAATTGAAAAAGAAACTGTGTGAGGCCCCTGCTTTAGGCATGCCTGATTATGAGAAGGATTTTGAGTTGTACTGCAGTGAAAGAGATGGATGTGCATTTTCAGTACTGGTACAAAAACATGGCACAATGAAAAGACCAATCGCTTATTTTTCAGCTGTTTTAGATCCTATAGCAAAAGCATTGCCTGGATGTCTGAAAGCAGTTGCTGCTACTTGTGTAAGTCTGGAACAAAGTGAAGGTATAGTGATGGGGTATCCACTGAGAGTATATGTTCCCCACTCAGTAGAAATTCTTTTGACAAGAACAAAAACACAGTACATGACACATAGTCGGCTGACTAAGTACGAAAAAGTCATCTTGAGTGCTGAAAATGTGACCATAGATAGATGCATGAATGTAAATCCTTCAACATCATTGCCAGATGAGGAAAATATAATTGAACAGGACGAAGTAGATCATGATTGTCTGAACGTGCTAGAATATTGCACGAAACCAAGAGCTGACATAAAAGATGAACCGTTAAAGGAATCTGATTATGTCATGTTCGTGGATGGCTCATGTTTGAGAACAAAAGAAGGAGTTTTAAGCGCAGCTTACGCAGTATGCACAGTGGCAACTGTGATGGAAGCATCTTGTCTGAAAGGAATAAGGTCTGCACAAGTTGCGGAACTGATTGCTTTGATTCAAGCATGTAAATTAGGAAGAAATGTACGAGTCACGATTGTGACCGATAGCCAATATGGTTTCGGCATTGTACATGATTTTGGTCAGATTTGGTCACAAAGAGGATTTTTGACATCTGCAGGAACACCTATCAGAAATGGAGATTTTGTTAAAAAGCTGCTTGAGGCGATACAGTTGCCTAAACAAATAGCTGTAGTGAAGTGCAAAGCGCATAAGAAAAACGACGATTACATAGCCGTTGGCAATAACTATGCTGACGAGATCGCCAAATATTGTGCAGAGAACATGGTGTCCCTGAACAAAAATAGAGAAAGGGAGCATGTCTCTTGTCCTTTGCTTTTCACTAATACTGTCGAAACATGGGATGAAGTAAGGCAGTTACAAGAAACTGCAAGAGATGAGGAAAAAGATTACTGGATAAAAGCAGGATGTAGAAGACAGGAAAATAATGGTGTGTGGGTATACAGAGATGAAAGACCAGTTATGCCTGATAGCATGATTGCAGACATGGCACGGATGTACCATGGACAAGCTCATATTGGGAGAGATGCAATGATCAGACTTTTTAGACAAACCTGGTATAACCCAAAATTCAGAGCCATTGCTGAAAGTCTTTGTCAAAGATGTCTTATTTGTCAACAGTTTAACCCAGGAAGAAAAACAGTAGTGAGTCTAGGAACAATAGGACGAGAAGGAGGTCCATTCACTAGAATGCAGTTGGACTTTATCGAGATGCCCCTAGTAACAGATTAAGATATGTTCTGGTGGTCGTCTGTTTGTTCTCTCGTTGGGTGGAAGCATACCCCACTAGAAGGAATGATGGAACAACAGTGGCAAAACTTATGCTGCGAGAGTTCATTCCAAGGTATGGTTTTCCAGTCACGGTTGAGACAGATAGAGGAACACATTTTCAAAATGAGTTGATCCAATTGATTTGTGAAGCATTGAGTATTAAACAAAAACTACATTGTGCTTACAGACCAGAGGCTTCTGGGGTAGTAGAGCAGATTAATGGAACAATTAAAAACAGGTTAGGAAAAATGTGTCAAGCTACAGGACTCAAATGGCCAGATGCACTGCCTCTTGTTCTGATGACCATCAGAAGCATCCCTGAAAAGAAAACTGGACTCAGTCCTCATGAGATGATCATGGGACGAGCAATGAGACAAGCACACGTACCTGTCAACAAGTTATTAACTATAACTGATGATCTAGTACTGGATTATTGCAAGGGACTGGCTGATGTGGTGCGTTCTGTGTTTCATCAGGTTGGACCGGATGCGACCACTCTTGAAAGAAAACCAGCCCACGACTTGAATCCAGGAGACTGGGTCCGCATAAAAGTCCACAGGAGAAGAAACTGTCTAGTTCCTCGTTGGGACGAGCCACGACAGGTAATCCTGGTAACAACGACTGCTGTCAAGTGTGCAGGAGTGAAAAACTGGGTTCATGCCAGCCACACAATCAGAGTTCAAGAACCTACTGATCGACATGTGAGTCGAAGTCTGGAAGTGTGGGATAAAAGTTTAACAGCTGGGACAACAAGGATAAGTGAAAGGGTGCCAGAACTTGAAGATCGACCTGAAAGTCGACATCTGGAAACCCCAACGGCAAACACCTCTAGAGAGGAAGAGAAAGAAGAAGAAGAAGAAAGAAATTCAGAAATTCCAGAACTTGAAGATCGACCTGTAAGTCGACATCTGGAAATATCTGACACAACTTCAGGATCTGATGATTCAGCTGCAAACTGGGAAGAATTCCGAAAGAGAACTTGGGGTTATAAACCAATTAGAGAAGAAACTGAGCAAGAAATTGAGTTAGATGAACAACCAAGTACAAGTTATGGTGGAAATCCTTCAGAAATAATATTAATAGATGAAGTAGGGAAAGAAGTACACAAAAAGTTAGAAAATCGAGAAGAACCCCGAGGAGCAATAGGGACAGATAGAGAAACAGAAGAACAGGGAAATTTAGAAGCAGAAAGGGAGGAAAACACCAAATCGGAAGAACATCGAGGAGGGACAGTAATAAGGGAAAACAAGAAGGAGAAGACAGATCCACCAGTAGGAGATGACGAGATCATAAGTTTCAAAATAAGAGACAATAGTGAAACAGTTGAAACAGAAACAGAAGAAAGTGGAGAAGAGGAAAAAGCAAAAACTGAATCAAGAAAAAGAAATTGGAAATCAGAAAGAGAAGAAAGAGAAGGTGAAGCCAAAAGGCCAAGAAAAGGAGATAATTGGCCCAACAGCTATATAAGAAAATTGAGATATAGAATAATAAGAGCAGGAGACGAAGGTGCTGAACAAGTAAATGAAGTAACAAGTCAAAAGGGACAAGAAAAACCAAGTGGAAAAAGATTACAAAAGTCCAAAAGGACAAAGAAAGTGAATGCAAAGTATAAGTCACCTGAGTGGCTGTATATTGCACTAACAGATTACAAAGAAGAAGAAAACACTCACGAGAACCAGAGACTAAGAAGTCGAATGGGAAAAGGTGAGATGCAACAAACCTGAAGTGAAAACTTATAGTGCTTCTGCCGGACATGACAATTTTACTGGATGTGACAAATCACCGGATGTGACAACGAAAGAATTCTGGAGAGAATTAAAAGAAAGTACCAAGCAAAGACTTTTTGAAAGCAGAGTGGCATCTAAGTCATTTCTGAGGTGTAGTGACACAATTTTCTGAAACTTAACAAATAGAAAAAGAAAAATGGAAAATAATAGGGATAGAAGAGATAAATGTGAGTTTATAAAAAGATGGTGCAAAATGTGCTGCTTTTGTACAGGGTTATTAATGACCATATGGATAGTTTTAGCAATCACAATTCCTATTAGTTTAGCTGTGATAGAAGCAAAGAATGATACTAAACCAGAAAAAGAGACTAGTATTAAAGAACAAGTTATCCTAAGAAGTAGTGCAGAGTTACATAAGGATAAGTCAGTAACAGACTTTTCAAAAAATGTTTTTACAAAATTGTTGTATGAATATGTAGAGACAATGGATGTGAGAGATTGTTATGTTTGTATGCAGTTGCCTGCATCAGTGTCAGAAGGTGTGACCTATCATCACTTACCTCTAACTTATGGAATAACATGTAGTGTAATAGCAAGTTTATTTTATAAAACAGGTAGATTAGAATCTTATTATACTGACATAGATAAGATTTTTGCAAACATTCCAGTAGTACCAGAACTTAACAAAGTAAAACCAGCAAAAGTTTTAGGAGAATTTTTTCTAGAACATAGAAAATTAACCTTAGAAGAAATAGTTAGTAACAACCTTACCTGTGAGTTAAAGAAAGAAGAAAAAGTATTTTTAGAAATGGTTGAAGAAAGAAGAATGAAATTTCAAAAAGAAGCAATAAAAGAGGAAGGAAAACGCTTATGGACGTTTGAGGAAGGAAATCATGAAGGGAAAAAGATAAATGCAGCAATGACATTAGATTGGCCGCAAACAGGAAAGTTGTGTATTAGGAGAAATAAGACAGTCTATGACAATTACTTTGTAGGTTCCAGTATCTGCCATGACAATTATCAAATTCTGGGAGGTTGGGGATTCAAAGGTGGAAGAGATCCAATATTTCCAGGTATCTATTATATTTGTGGGAATAGAGCTTATTACAGGTTACCGGACCATTGGTATGGAACTTGCTATGTAGGCCTGGTCTTTCCAAAAATCTTTCATATGGACAGAGAAGAAAAAGGAACATACAAGATGATTAATAGCTTTACACGTAGGAAGAGGGAAAGTTTTTCAGAAATTGTAGGTGATATTTTTGGAGCATTAATACCAGCAGTGGGAATATCTTTGAATGCATTTAAAATTCGGAAATTATCCACAGTAGTAGATCGTTTGTCTACAGATACTGCGGGAGGGTTCTTAATGGTAAATACCGAAATGGTTGCCATGAGAGCTATGGTGATGCAAAATCGGCTTGCCCTTGATATTCTTTTGGCAAAAGAGGGTGGAGTCTGTGGAATGTTGAAAGTCCAACATTGTTGTACTTACATTCCTGATAAAAGTGAAAATATACAGAAGTATATTACAAATATTACAAATTTGCACAAAGAACTAGTTCCACTGGAGGTTGAAAGTGTTTTGGGAAAACTTGGTAGAGGGTTTTCTTCAGTAGCAAATTGGTTGACCAGAATGAGTAGACTAATGATAGGGAAAGTTATAATAATAGCAACTGTAGTAATATTGTTAGCCATGGTATTGAAAATAGTAATAACATGTATAAAAAGAAAAGTAAGACAAAATAAGATAAAAAGAAATAACAGAATAATGAAAGAGAGAGAGAGAGAAATGGGTGAAATTGAGTTGGAGAAAATGAAAGAAAGCATGTATAAGGAGACTAAAAGGCAAGATGAAGAAGAAACAGATGTGTAGATAACAGAAGGCAAAGGATGAAAGACATGCTGCCTGAAAAGAAGTATGACTTGGGTTTTATGTGGTGATTTATAAATCACCAAAGGGGGGAGTTGATGGAGCAGGGAAAATAAATTTTTTTTAACCCCTAACAAATTTTATAATTAATTAAATAAAAAGTTCGTTTAAATGTATTAATCAACACTGTATGTGTGGGAATGGTAACATGCCAAAGTGTGTGCTAAATAATCTATTAATGGATGTCCGTGTGTCTAATTATAACGTAAAATTAAATGCGTACTAATTAAAAATAAATGCATGTTTGTGCTTCATAGAAATAAAGCGTGTCGTTGCAAAAACAATAGTGATGGTAAGTAAGGAACAGCTTAAATGTTGCTTTCTGCTAGGTAATAACTAATTGGGGTACGTAGATGACGGGAGGGAAACGAAAGGGCTATTTTTCTCTATTTTAATTATGTTTTGTTTGCCTCAAATTAGTGCTTCTAAAGTATAACCGAGTGGCGAGATAAAATGGCCGCCAGTGGGAAGATGTGCGCAGGCGCAAGGGGACACATGACACGGGATGAAATCGGAGAAAGCTAAACCTCGTGGTGTTACAGAGAGGCTAGGATGCAAGAAATGGTCAAGGCTGATGTGACCTAATTGAACTGATAGTGTGCCGTGATGATCAGCAGAAGACCCGTGGGAAACAAGTTTAAGAGAAAGGACAATGACTGCGGAGTTCTCGAATGTATCGAAAGAAGTTACAAATGTACTGATCGAAACGGATGAAAATATGTTTGAGCGTATGGGAAAGGAAATGATCCAAGGACCCTTGAATCCAAGAGAACTTGATTAAAAGAATGAATATGATGACATGCATGGACCAATGAAAGAAAAGCGTGTTATTAATGTTGCAACAGTTAGTTAGCAAAGTTAGAATTAGGGTATAAGAGGGCCTACTCTTAGTGGGAGGGGTAAATGTCGCAGTCAGTCGTGGTTGCAGTCACAGTCAGGAGAGGAGTTGGAGAGTCGTGTTGGTGGCTTCCAGTGCTGGGTGGTCCTGATCGATCCCTTACTGAGCGGGAGATGCTGAAAGACTGTTAGATGAGACGGGTTGCAGGTAGCTGATGCTGACGAGCTGAAGTTGCTGTTGCTGTCTTAATTTTCCAGTTGAGTATGAGAATCAGGCTATTTCTAATTCTTAACTTAGGTTAGAAATCATTAGGCTAAATTAGGAAGCTAGGCAGGTAATTAGGGTTTTGGCTTCATGACAAAAATTTCCTTTCCGCAATAAATTGATTATGTTTAATAACATTTTGAATTAATAATGAATGATTTGATTGAATAAAGCTTAAATTCTTTCTCATGCTTTTAAAAATTATATAAAATTTAAGATTCTTTAAACCCAAAAATGACTCAGTGGTTATTTTCCTAAATGATTGTGACATCAGTAATTGGTTATTGTGATTCAGCTGGTCTTAATCACTATGAACTAATTTTTACATGAATGATTCATCGACAAAACAATGAGCAGGAATATCTTAAGAAATAACTAAAAGAAAGTGACAAACTAAGGTAATAAGATATCCCGGCTCTTCCAGCGGTACATAAATGGTGTTCTCCATTTAGTTCTCATGCTTCTCCTAGGAGTACAGAAATTCATAAGGGTGTAAAGGAAATCCAGGAGTGTGCGTGTGTGTTAGGCGATGTTTATGGGCCCCATCGTCATGTGGATATGAGAAATATAGTTCGCCCCTGGATGACCTATAAGTGACCTGGGAGGAGAATAGTTTTTATTGTACGCGCTGCATCACTGCCATACTCACTCCAATACATAAAAAAGGCGCATGTGACAATCCATCCAACATTCAACTTATTGCCTTACTCGATGTGGAAGCTAAGTGCTTCACTAGAAATACTAAACAAGGAGTTAGAGGCATGGTCCAACACTAAGGCCCTAATATCCATCACTCAATCAGGTTTTAGGCGCGGGCATGGCACTGACTCATTTTGACAATCGTCTCTTCGTTGATTAAAGCTGCAAACAGCAAAAAGGCCCCTCAGCTCTATGTCACATTGATAGACTTCAAAACCGCATTTGATAAAGTGGATAGAGAAAGACTGTGGCAGAAGCTGTCAAGTTGGGGCAGCAAGAAAGATCTTCAAAGAGCCATCAGAACTCTATACACAGAAACCTGCGTAAAAGTTAAAGTTAAATCTAACAGAGTCACTACCCATAAAATCAAGACCACCGCTGGAGTAAAGCAAAGCTGCATTCTCGCTCCACTATTGTTCAACCTTTACTTGGCAGATAATAACACTGCGATGGTGGTGGCATGCGCTGTTCCACCCAAATATGCCCGCTCCCATATACAATGCCTTCGGTACGCAGATGATACTTTATTATTTGATCACACCGTGGTCGGGCTGCAGTGATCACTGGTGGCCCTTGCTTGTTACTGTGTGGAAAACAAGCTGTGAGTTAATTATGTCAAAACAAAAATTATGGCCTGTGGAGTTAGAAACAGACATGCGGACAAATTTAGCATTTCAATGAATAACGTAGGTCTTGAACAAGTGACAAGCCTTAAATATCTGGGCATCTATTTCAACAACTGTGGCTCTCATGTCACACACTTGGCTTACCTAAAGGACTCAGCTTTATCAATGATAACGAGCTTTAAAAAAATTGGCTTCCAAGATGAGTGGCCCTGATCTAAAGGGCATCTGTAAAGTGATTAATGCCCAATTTATGCCAACATTCACGTATGGTTCACTGATTTTTAAAAATCAGATCTCGGGTTGGCTGGACAAAGCGCAAATAAGATGTTATAGATGTCTATTCAACCTCCCTGATGCAGCACCATCTTCACAACTACAGCTGGAATGTGGTCTTTATAAGCAATCAATAATGTTAAAGGCTCGGTTTCTGGGATTCTACGTGAAGCTCAGGGCCGCAGCACCAGGATCCATGAAGGAAATGATATAGGGAGTTATCCACGACGAAAAATGAATGTGGGAACCCTACTTGAGAGAGGCAATGGAAGCCCTTGATGCATCAAACATCTTTGATCACAACTTAACTCCGAAGCTTACTGCTAAACTGCTGGTAAAAACTGGGAGGATGCCCGAAAAGCCCATGCCAGTTTATGTAACGCATTGTACCGAGAGCCAGGGAAAGCAGTGTACTTAGCCTGCCACATGAAATTGGCCATTAAAATATATCTGTTGAGGCTGAGATGTGGTTTAATCCCCCTAAAAGGCTATAAATTGGGCAGTTAACAGGGATTATGGAGCAACACTGCCGCCTATGCAACTATAAGACAGAAAGGGGCAGATGTACGAGCCCCTTGCGCCACTTTTGCGTCACTTTTCTCATGTTAAAAGTGACGCAAAAGTGGCGCAAGGGGCTTGTAAATCTGCCCCTAAGTCTTTCCCGCGTCGTATGTGTGTGTCCAGTTTTGAAAAATGGAAGATATTTTTGGTTGAAACTTCTGCTCCGTAAACTTGGCATAAGACAATGCAATACGGCTGTCTTTGCATGTCTGAGTGGTGTGAACACGCAGCTGTAAGCTAGATGTGTGGAATTCCTCAAAGAAGCTCTAAAGCTACTGAATCCACTGCCGGAGAGTTTTTAACTACTTTACTTGTTGAAGAGTCATCCATTTTTAGTCGGACTACACTGGGTTTTTTAGTGTGCATGGAGAAGGTTGTTATTTTCACTTCATTTGACAAACCCTCTGTGTATGGAGTAGGTTGTTATTTTTGCTGTATTCGATGGCCCTTTTAATCTCATGTGGTCGTCATCACACTTTGCACTTAAGTGAATCTGGGTCCTTACAGAGTCACATGTTGCTATATATATCGATGGATTAAGCTGTGAATTGTTTGTTGCTCAGTTTTATGTGTTTTACCCAGATTGCTGTTTTATATTGTGATTGATTTAATTAACTTGACACAATAACATTCTATCTATCTATCTATCTGTCAATCCATGCTGTGCTATCGTGATTGTTGGGAAATTTGAAGCACCCCCCGCACCCCCCCCAGACGATCCCCCCCCCGATCTTACCTCCTGACCAAGCTTCGCCCCTGGCTGGATTATTGCAACCACATTGTCTGATGGTATTTGTGGCACATGCTGCACATGCTCTATCACCTCCCAAGTCTAGTAGAAACATTTTTAACATTGCAGTTCAGTTGTAGAATTTCCTGCCCTCCTGCTGTCGCCAAGAACCCTCTCTCTTCAAATGTAAACCTTTCTTGCTTTCCATTTTTATAATACCTTATTTCCACCCCCAAACATTTCAGGCAATTTGGGCACTTGCGCCAATGTACAACAGCAGGAGATAAAACTGGAAAAAGGCTTCAATGATCGATCCAGACACTGTACTGTACTTCAGGACATACGTTCATCTTATCCACCTTAACATGGAGATGTGTGAGGCTCAGTGCCAGCTCTGCCACTTTCATGACACAAGCTCGTAAGTAGAAAACTAACAAATAATAAATCTTTGCATTTGCCAATGCATTTTTATTTTGCAGCGATATATAACTATCATAAGTTGATTTATTTAAGCAGATGTTTGTTTAATAATCGGTAAACCTATTAAGGTCTGCTTTAATAAGTATAGAAATATATGTACATTAAAAACTTACAGAAAATGGCCACCACTGTTTCTAAAGAAACTTTCTTTAATACATTCTGTGAACGTACTTTGTTGGAGTTGGGATTCTATATCTTTTTGCATGAAGGTAATTCAACGTTTTAAGGCAGAACTTCTCTATGAAATCAGCTCCTGTCTTTGAAAACCAGACTCAGACCTGACATTACAAATCAATACATTGCTAAAATGTTTGGCACCCCAAAAAAACCTTCAGTCACACAGAAATCGCATGGAAAACAGATACTCGTTTGCAATACATTCAAGAAACGTCAGGTAATCATGTCTGAGACACGGAAGTCAGACAGACAATTAGGAACAAGTGTCAAGTAAAGTCAATCAAAATACTATTTTTAAACTTCTGTAATCAGTGCAGGATTGATGCTGTTCGAAGGAAGTGATATCTAAGTGATTGCCTCTTCAAAACATATTTTGTCTCCTTTTTTACGGAATGCAAATTCCAGTCTTCATTTACCTCATGCAAATGCTTTGTGATGATTTCAACAACAAAAACTCTGAGAGCGGACCCAGAAATGCAAATGTATTTTTCTAAGACATTATCCGCACTGCCTCACGCACGTACAACGTTCTATTTTCAATAGGAACAGCTAAGATAAGTAAACACAACCAATGCACATTTCACTCCATAAAATACAATGCCAAAAGTGTACCGAGCCCATTGTGCATGAAAAGAATGAAAAAACATATGGGCAAACATTCACAACTACAGCATGTAGAAAGGCAAACAAACCAACAGACCTAGAGAGACACATTTTCACAATGTCCACTGGACACATAGGCAAACAATGACAGGGTTCTATGACAAACAATTTTGTGGCACCAGTATAAGGTAAGTATATCGAAATATTCTATGGACCACATTTCCATAGGACCACTGGAAATATAGAGTTGGGACCACATTTCCATAGGAAATATATCTTTTGGTTTGCTTATAAATTTATGGAGATTTACCGAATATTCATAAAGCTTTCCAATAAAATGTCTCATCCAACTCAGCCCATGCTTGATTGATCACTCCTAAACTTTCCAGGAAGGAGTGGAGGTCAAAGAGACTATTTTGGGAAAAGTTTTGTGAAGATTCATCAAACTGCGTTGTTAGCAACCAAAAAATCAATTTCCTATGGAAGCGCAGTCCTAACTGTAATTGCCCAGGATGGATATAAATATATATAAATATATATATAAATATCCATATATATATAATATCACAACTCTTTTGAGGGTAAATCCATAAAATCATTCAATTAACCTGAGATGAGTTATGAATTTTTAAAAACTGAAGTAGAAATAGCTCCAAAAAGTCTACGGTCGCAGTAGACCAGGACCTAGGCAAAATTTCAGGTTGCCTTTGATAGGGTGCGGGTTGAAAACACATATGATGTTTGTCTTAGTCGAAGATTTCATTACTGACAGTCTTTTAAGTCCCCACTTTTCAGGGTTTCTGGAGCAGCTCACTTCAGCCGAGACAGCCAGCAAGATCCAGTCCAGGTCCAGATGCTACTAGTCATCTCAACACTCTATGGAAAAGGCTTCCTGCAGCTTGCTGTGTCCCTCTAGCTACACAGAAGCTCAGCCAACTGACCCTTGGAAATACATTTTGTACTGGGTACAAGGGTGCACAGGTCTAGTCCTTCAGGTCTCCTTCTTAGGTCAAAGACAGCAGGTTCAGTCCTCTTCTCTTCTTCTGCAGGTCCAGAAAGTGTACTGAAGTGGTGTCTGGAGGTGCCACATTTATGCTATTGGGTGGGGGACAGTATATGGCTCTCCCTAACCAATGGGGTAAAATTTTGAGAGGCCAACCCTACCTGCTTTTCCAGTAGTTCTTGTTAGCCTTACTGAAAACAGGCCCAAACTGCAGTGTGTCAGAGTACTTTCCAGATGGCAAAAGTCTTCAGTCATATTCAACTTGGACTCTGAGGACTGCAGTGTGTGCAGGAGTCTCATAGGGAAATCACAGGTGTCTTCCCACATTTAACACTAAAATCCAGTTTAGAGCAGGCACTGTACCCACAACAAACCCATTGATAGATGTTTGGCAAAATAATAGCTGGGCCATTCAGCAACCAGCAGGTAATACACAAGAATTGTTTTAGCATCCTCTTTTCTCCCTTTCAAGTATGCCCTAAGTGTTACATACAGTTCAATAGACCTGTCAAGGAGGATTTGACAGTGTGGTGTCAGAGGATACCCTCAGGCCTACTCTGAATATTCTGTGGGGTTCAGAGGAGTCATGTTTTCCATTTCAGGTCAGCCTATTATTTGCTCCTGGGAGGCATGTCACAAATCTTTGACACCTACTACAGAGCTAAATACAGGCTGAGAGTTGTAGAATAGTTCATGCCATTAGCCTCGAGGAAATTCAGACAGGGCAAAGGTAACTTTTTAAAAGTTACTTTTCCATAATATTCTACTTCACTATTGAATTGGATGTAAAAAATTGTGGTTTAATTAGTTTTCTAGCTGGTCCCTTTACCTAAATAGCAGTATTACTATTTTAACCTGCACTCTGGTTTTCTACGTAGGAGAGCTAGGCCTGCCACAGTGAAAATAGGCCTTGACACTGTAGGGACTTGGTAATATTAATTGTCTACATGTCCCACTTTTAAACACCATTCACCCAACCTTGTGGGCTACAATGACTAAATAGGGGTGCCTTTCTAATAAAAAAATATTAATATAATGTGAATTTTATGAGATGCAAAAGTAGTGTGTAATAGAATACATACAGCTAATGTTTCAGATTGTATTTTTACATTTTTAAGCATTAAAACAGTGAGTAACATAATATATACAGGTAATATTTTCTAACTGTAATAAAATGTTGAATGTATTGTGTAATATAATACTTATACATAATTGGAAGAACAAGGACTTTTTTAGGATCAAGGTACAGCATACAGGCCCTTAAATGTGTAAGTGAATCAAAGAGGTATGCAGTTTCTAAGGAAGGTGATGAGAGGGTCAAGGGTGTGTGGGAGACCACATAAGACAAGGAGCAAGAAAGGGTGTGAGCTATTTAATAAGTAGCAAGGGTCCTTATACACCCTGAGAGGTGTTATGCTTTATTATAGTGAGTTCCTTGTTGGTCTGGTGCTGCTATGCTGAAATGTCCTTGCAGGGGGTCGCTTTTCTGACTTTTTTCTGTTTTGTAATCCGGGAGGCCCTATGTGATGAGGTGGAGGGGGAAACGAAATGTGAGTTTAGTGTTATAGTAGCATATTAAACTGTGTGTTATCATTTTGTTTGAAAGGTATGTGAATTGCTTAAAACTTTTTGATTTGTTTTTATGTGTTTTATGTAAAACAAATGGTTACTTACTTGTAATATACTGTGTCTTGTGGTATTTAGAATTTTCTCATTATTAAATTCATGGACAGTTACATGCGTGATTTTGATATATTCGCCGATTTTTATTGGGAAATCTGTAGCTTCTCTCCATAAAGTTATTTTCACGATGTCTGTACTGTCTTTTATAGTGATTGATTTTAGTTTTGTTTCTTGTCCTCCAATAAAAATATTTTTGATGTCTTCTTCCTGAAAAAGATGAAATGGTTTATTATTATGATAATATATAATTTTTTCACATTAATAAAAACATCTTTTTAAAACAAAATGTGTGAGAACAGTATTGACAATTTTAAAAGTATCTAGAATTGTAAATTAGCTTATTAAATGTAGTTGTAAGGTGAAAGTTAGATAGTACAATTATGATATATAGTAATAAAAATGCAAGTGGTATGCATTTGTTTTTGTATAAGGTGTTAGTTAAATGTGTTATAATAATTTGTAATTTACGAATGTGATTTGTTTTTGAGTGTTGTTTTGTTAGTGTAATATGTATTGAGTTATTGACTTAATATATTGGTGTTAGGTAAGTTTTTGGAATTAAGATATGAAAAAAGAGTTTATAGTAAAGTATTCATTTTTTAAGTAATAGAATGTGAAATAGACAAGTAGTGAGAGTTATGATAGAAGATGTTGTGACTTTGTTGTTGTAGCATTTTTTTGTAGTCTTAGAAAGTATTTTGTTTGTTGTTTAATACAGTAATGTAATAAGTGTGTAATGTAACATTTGTAATGATAATTAGTATTTTCTTGATGTGATGTTTATTTTAAAAATAACAAATTATAGTATTTGACTTACTTCTATTATTGTTCCTCAGACTGTCATCATAGTTTTTAGTTTTGCTTCTTTGACAGCTTTTATTGGTGAAGATGGTGGAGCTGGAAGTTGTAATATACATTTTTCTACTTGTTCAATTGCATCTGGTATTGTTATTGCTGGTATTCTTGTAATTTTGGTTTGTTTGGTAATAAGGATAGAATAATTCTTGACTAAACAATTCCGTATTAAAATTCCATTTACTTCTTTTGTCAATTCAAAGTAATCTTCATTGTAGCAAGTGGCTTTTATGCTGCCAGTTGTATCTGCCAATGCCATGTGATAAAGGACTTTATTATCGTTGTTTGCTGTTTTGTAGTACGTTTTGCTTGTACAAGTAATTATATTTGCTCTAATGCATTTTTGGTATGGTTTGTTGTCCTCTGTTGATTTTCCTTTGATTTCTTGGATTGATATCATCTGAAATGACAAAAAAAAGTTGTTAGTAAGTTAATAAGATATTACTATTAGTTCTTTTTAAAATGGTGTAATGGAAAACTAAAATGGTTAAAAGTTATATTTGCAACTAAAAGCTTAATTTTTAAAAGTGCATATTTACTAAATAAAAAGTATTTGTTTTTGATGTACTACATTTTCTATAAACTTACCTTATTTTTTCCTTGGCAGTTTTAACTGTTGAATTGCTTTTTTCTGTGCAGCCACTTTAAGATAAATAAAAAACAAAATTATTAATGAATTATTACAACAGTACAATTTAACATAATTACGTATTTCCCTGGAACAATTGGAATTAGTGCTTAATTTTCCAAATAATAACTGATGGTCTCCAAGCCAAATGCGGGCGGACATTTAAGTCAGCCACTATCAAATGCTACATGCCCACGCACTATAGCTCTGTAATTACAGTTTCACTTCTGGCCTCTTTCTCCGTTTCTGCCCTCTAGCCCCTCTCCATCTCCTTCTCTATACTTCTTCTCTTTCACTGTGTTTTAATCCCCGAAAACAAAACTGGTAAGTTTTCCGCAACTATCGACCCATACCAAGCATCTGAAATTAGAAACCCGATAACAGCGAGAGACTTGATCTCGGCTTTCACTGCCTTGCTGCTCTTTGAAAAACATGCAGCGTTTGATGTAAGACAATGAATGTAAATTTAGTGTAAAGAGAAAACCTAAAAACCGAACCTGTCTCTCTAAAATCAAACAGGCAGCAAGTTTCACGCTCCAGTTTTTACTACTGTGAAATTATATAAGGCACAGATAAAAGCTTACATCTAGTGTTTATTTTGTAGAACAATAAAGTGCCAGGGCTTAAAGGAAAATGCAGGCCTGACACCAGGTTTCTGATGTTTTTGTTTAAATAAATAATAATGTAAAATTAAATGCTAGCTTATATTAAAAAAAAGGTATAGAGAAGAAAGATATTATAAATATTTAAATTATAAAGCTACGAACCTTACCTGGTTAAATCAGTAAACGAAAATGTGCTCTCAAAAATGTTGCTTTGTCGATTGTTTGAAAAAAAGAGTTGTTCTGTTTTAGCTTTCTTTACGGTTTAAATAACAAACAAAGTAATAAAATATACCCATTGTAAACACAAGGCAACAAATGAAAAACAAGCTCTTGGTTAAGATAACGTTTTTATTGGCTCCATTTTAACTATTCCCTAACTTTCTAACTGCCATTGGTTGTAGAGAGTTTAGTGACGTAAGCAGGTGTAGGGGTTAATGCTACTTTTTTTTTCTTTTTAGCAAGTATGCAAATTTGCCCGTATTTACTGCTTTCTCCCGACAGTTACATCTCCTAGCTATTGCAACAAACAAATGTTCTACTAAAGTATAGTCATGCAGTTTTGAAACAGACTTATAATATTATAACTATATATACTGTTAAAAACGAAAATAATATATTTTATATTATAAATCCAGTTATCTTAAAATAGGTTTTAATATTTTTCTTTATAATAACTACTAGCTGGCATATATATATATATATATATATATATATATATAATATTTACATATATACATATATATCCAAGAAAGAAGTGACTCAAACAGATAGATTCACCAAAGAACAAAAATATATTTCCACTACAACGTTTCAGCTTCCGCCTTCCTCAGGTAGTACAAGATGGTTTGCTCAGTGGCTGCACAGATGACAGCTGAATTTTCAAAAAGCATCATGAGTGAAGATTCCATTTGGAATGTGGAATCAATGCAGTCCTGAGAGCTCTTGAGATATGCAGTAATCAGGTTGTATTATCAGTAATGTTCAGTCCATCTGGATGCAGTGATTTTAAACGGTACATCCAGACGTTTTCTCTGGAGTCCAGTAGTTCTTCCTTTGAGACATGTTCCACGGGGAAAATCTTCAAATCTGATAGTAAATGATCCACAAGGTTAAAATGATTGGCTACAGGCTGGTCAATTTTCTTATTAATTATTGCCGATTTGTGGTTCCTGAATCGTGTACAGAGGTCATTCACTGTTTGGCCTACATATTGTTTTTTACAGCTTTGCCGTTGGCACTGAATCACATAAATAATGCATGTTGAGCGACATGTAAGATGCTGTCTTATTCCATAGGTCCTTCTCATAACAGAACTAGTTACTGATGATGTTTGTAAAAGGTATTCACACGTGATGCACCTTTTAGAGTCACAGCAATGAACCCCTGCATTTGTTACAACTTGCTTGAGTTCAGCTCTCACAATAAGAGATCGTAAATTTGGAGCTCTGCGGTAAGCAATGACTGGCGGTTTTGGAAAAACCTTTTGCAATTTTTCACAAGTAGACAGTAAGGGAAATGTTTTTTGCATTATATTTCTGTAGTTGGGAGCTGATGGATGATAGTCAACCACAAATGGAGTTCTGTCACTTTTGTTTCTGCCGTTGGTATTCCAAATAAGTGCTTCTCTGGGTAACTGCAAAGACTTGTCAATTTGTTGCTGTATGATATGCAGAGGATAGCCTCGCCTTTTAAATAATGTAGCAAGCTCCTGTAGATGGTCTTTACAGGTTTCCTCATTGCTGCAGATGCGTCTTATTCTGAGTGCTTGGCTGTAGATGATGCTCAGTTTAGTGTGGTGTGAGTGACATGAAGTCCAGTTTAGATACAAATGAGCATCTGTAGGCTTGTGGTACAGATCAGTTGTAATTTTTTGTTCATGAATGGTGAGTAGCACATCCAGAAAAGGGAGATGATGCTTCTGTTTAGTATTGCTGCTGGTAAATTTGATGGTAGGATGGATATTGTTGATATAAGCTGTAAATTGTTCCAATGCTCTACTTCCTGCATTCCATATTATAAATATGTCATCAATGTATCTTAGCCATACCAGTGGTTTTATGCTATAAGTAGCAAATATACAGTTCTCTAGTTTGCCCATGAAGATATTTGCATAGGATGGAGCCATCCGAGTGCCCTTGGAAGTCCCTTGTATCTGCAGATAGTGTTTACCATTGAATGTAAAATTGTTGGATTTAAGGATAACTCTTGCAAAGTTGGTAAGCACATTTGTTGATGGCTTTTTCACAGTTCTTTTATTAAGAGCTTCAGATAATGCCATAAGCCCATCCTCATGTGGTATATTGGTGTATAATGATGTAACATCAAATGTAGCCAGAAGAGTATCATCATCAAATGTGTAGGTTTGGTTTAATTTTTCAATACTCTGAAGGAAGTGACTGGTATCTTTAACAAATGATGGAAGTTCCTGTACAATGGGCTGGAGGTGCAGGTCGACAAATAAAGATAGTCTCTCAGTGGCTGTGTCATTGCCAGAGATGATGGGACCGCCAGGATTGTTCATTTTGTGAATTTTGGGAAGCATATAAAATCTCCCAGGTCTTGGTTTGGGATGAACAAGTATATCTGCTGTTGTGTCATCAATGAGGTTTAAGCTCCTGTACCTTACAACCATGTTCTTAATGTCTTTGTTTAAGTCTTCTGTGGGATCAGGTCCTAAAGGTTTGTAAGTGTTGGTATGCATTAGTTGTCTCATTCCTTCCTCAATATAATCACTTACTTTCAAGGCAACCACTGCACCACCTTTGTCTGCCGGTTTTATAATGACATCCATTCTCTGTTGAAGGAAGTGGAGAGCTTTTCTTTCTTCTCGGGTAATGTTATCAAAAATCCTCTTAGGTGTTGATTCCTTGATGAGTTTGTTGATGGATAAAATGTATGTATCAAGAACAGGATTTCTACCACATTGAGGAGTCCATAATTTGGGATGGCGGAACTTCTTAAATGGATCTGGAAGGTAGCTTGGCAGACCAACATTAGAATTATTGTAAAAGTATTCTGCAAGTCTGCATCTTCTCTCGAAGGTTTTTAGGTCTCTCATCATGTTGGCCATATTATGGTCCTTCGGTACAGGACAGAAATAGAGGCCTTTGCTCAAGAGGTTCAATTCACCTGGTGATAGGAGCCCTCCAGTCAAGTCAATAACTGGGTCGGATGTCTGGAAGGGTTGTAACTGGCTGATGCTATGCAGCTTTTTTTGTCTTATAAATCTTCTATTTTTTTTATGCTGTTTACTCACAGGGCTTACACTGACAAGAAAATCTCCAAAAACAGAATGATTTAGGAAGTGGTGAGTTGGAAGAGGAGGTATATGAAATCTTAACATATCTCTTTTTAGTTTTGCAGATTTAATTTCAATAGCATTCCTGGCAGTGATCTTTTTACTACTGCAACCCTCTGTAGTATGTGTGCCACTTCAGAGTCACTTTTTGTGTTCTTTAAAAGTTCTAGTTCTTTTTGTAGCTTGGCTTTAAGCATTTGCATTTTTTGAATGGTTACTTTAATAGATGGTTGACTATCATCCATCAGCTCCCAACTACAGAAATATAATGCAAAAAACATTTCCCTTACTGTCTACTTGTGAAAAATTGCAAAAGGTTTTTCCAAAACCGCCAGTCATTGCTTACCGCAGAGCTCCAAATTTACGATCTCTTATTGTGAGAGCTGAACTCAAGCAAGTCGTAACAAATGCAGGGGTTCATTGCTGTGACTCTAAAAGGTGCATCACGTGTGAATACCTTTTACAAACATCATCAGTAACTAGTTCTGTTACGAGAAGGACCTATGGAATAAGACAGCATCTTACATGTCGCTCAACATGCATTATTTATGTGATTCAGTGCCAACGGCAAAGCTGTAAAAAACAATATGTAGGCCAAACAGTGAATGACCTCCGTACACGATTCAGGAACCACAAATCGGCAATAATTAATAAGAAAATTGACCAGCCTGTAGCCAATCATTTTAACCTTGTGGATCATTTACTATCAGATTTGAAGATTTTCCCCGTGGAACATGTCTCAAAGGAAGAACTACTGGACTCCAGAGAAAACTTCTGGATGTACCGTTTAAAATCACTGCATCCAGATGGACTGAACATTACTGATAATACAACCTGATTACTGCATATCTCAAGAGCTCTCAGGACTGCATTGATTCCACATTCCAAATGGAATCTTCACTCATGATGCTTTTGGAAATTCAGCTGTGTCATCTGTGCAGCCACTGAGCAAACCATCTTGTACTACCTGAGGAAGGCGGAAGCTGAAACGTTGTAGTGGAAATATATTTTTGTTCTTTGGTGAATCTATCTGTTTGAGTCACTTCTTTCTTGGATATTTTATTTCTTTGTGACTCATTGTATCCTTTGGGATCCAGATTTTTGCCCTGGCTGGCTGTTGTTTTCTTGTGATCCTTCATCTTCAAGTATATATATATATATATATATATATATATCACTTTTCTTACGTATCAGCACAGTTCGTACCAAAAGACGGACACGGACCCAAAGTAAGTGCTTAAGTTATTTTACTCCGTTTGTCGCCATAACGCGTTCCGGCTCTGACGAGCCTTGTTCACATGACATGACGGAACACGAGTTCTGTGCATTTTTAAAGTGACGGTGCAACAAGTTAAAACATCACATGACCTACAATTGATAAACATAGAGAAAATCTCAACAAATATCAAACATCTTTAAAGCATGAAAGAATTACAGGTAAAATACCACATAACGCCCATATTGGTTATTTTTCTCTAGACATGTGGCAAATATCGACCAATGAGTAATTGCCGGTCATTATGTGATGTAAGGAAATAATGTGCAAATCGTGCCTAAAGTGCTGTGTGAAAGTATATGTTAATAAATGAATTCAATTAAATGTCTACTGCAAGTAAGTTGCTGAGCTAATATTTGTTACTGTCTATATAATGGTTGCTCAGCTGCCGCCGTTTCTAATTACCCTCATGCAGGTGGATCGCATATGGAGCTATGATGTGTGTTCAAATTACACTGGTTGTTAACGGTGGGAGCCGGATGGACTTGAGAAGGGTATAAGATGTTATCTCATGAAGCTGTAAGTTCTAAGGGAAAATAGCACCAACAATAGCATGTTCCGTTGAGGCACGGAATGCCTATAGGTCTATTGAGTGTGTAAGCCGTACACAATTCATAATAGAGTGCAAATGTTGCTGTGCAAGTGTGCTGTGTAAAAATGCTTATATCATGTATCATATCCTGTGTAAACATTCATCATAGGTAAATACATATACTACTCAATAAATACATATATAAATATAAATATAGATATAAATATAAATATATAAATAAACATGTACTCGGCACATAAATATATCCCCGATAAAAATAGTTAAAACACAGTATGATAAGACGGTATGCATCATAAATTGATCTCCCTACTTGTATGGAGACCAGACCTATATATAGCCAAGCACAGCAATTTCAAAATCAGACCTAAAACCATATTGTACCACCCCGTATATATATATACAAAGGCCCTTCTTTTGAAACATGCATTTTCTAAACAAACATAAAGTGTTTATCCACTTTTTATTCCTTACATGTACTTTAAAATAAAATAGAAATAAAATTATTGACCTAGTATGCTAAAAGCAATATTAGAAAAAAAAGAATATGGTTGTAATGCTGCATTAATGAATATTAAAAAAACGTACCTCCATGTTGTTTTTTGCAAGTTGCGCTTTTATTTGCTCTCTGGTGACATACACGCCATTTCTCTGCTCCTAGTGCTTGTCAGAGCCCCCTTAACGGTAAATGCAAGCGCCCTATGTTAACCTTTCAGGTGCCAAGGTATGTGGTGCTGCTGTGCCCATTGTATTATATGCAGTTTCTCTGGAGGGTACATAGTGTCTTAGCTTTTCCTCTTATGAAATCTGCATGTAGCAGCAGGATTGCACACAAAATTGTATAGTTGTATACAATTAAAACTGTTCAAGCAAAATATAATTTTTTGGAGTACTCTCTGCAGGTTACATTTTTGTATACTGATATTAATAGTTGGGTAAATAGTATTAAATCTTGAAAAGAGGTAGTGTAAACCATGAATGTGCGACCTCCTAGGTGTGGTGTGAGGCCCTGTGAGTGTTTTGTGTTTGTTCGTGGTAAGCATTTTTTTCTTCTCCTTTTAAAAGTGCAGTTTTTTTACAAAAAAAACGAAGTTACAAAGCATAGAATGTAAATAAATCAAATATACTGGTGAGCGAGTAGCGCGTGGATGTAGGAGTGGTTCTGTTGTGTGTCTGTAAGACCAACAGTGCCAATGGAAGCAAATTCGGACTACAATTCCCAGAAACCATTGGGTTGTGAAATTAAAGTAAGGAAACAGGATGTGCTGTGGACAAGAAGCAAAGTGACAAATAAGGGCTTGTGTGTGTCCAAGACTCATATAGGGATTGTACTTTTGGAGGCACTTTCGAATGGTTTTTACAGTGTGTGCTGTATATATATGCAGGCTGTTGTATCAAGGAAACCAGCATGCAAGGCACAAATGCTTGTTTTTTTTTTTTTTTAAATGGAACACCATGTTATTTGGTTAAAGTTGTGAAATAGGCTCTGTAAATCATGGTGCACTGTTTGTAATAGTAGTAAATAAATATTGCATGTAATACTTTTTTACTCTTTTTGAAAGTGCAGCTTTAGCACGACAAAACCAGTTATAAAGCATAAAATGTAAATAAATCAAATATACTCGGTGAACTAGTGGTGCATGGATGTAGAAACGCTCCTGTTCTGTGCCTGTATGTCCAACAGTGCTAATGGAAGCAACCTCGGAGTACAATTCCCAGAGAGGAAAGGTCAACTGTAGACCAGTATTTACAAGTTGATAGGAAAGTGTAAATAGTCACAGCATGTGGCAGAAAGTCTGAAATGCTTAGCTTTTAGCTGCTAATTCTTGTCGTCTAAGAGATGGTGATATAGATAAGCATGAAAGGCCTGCGTTGCAGCCAGTGAAACAAATTGCTTCAGGGCATGTATGTGTCCTGTCTGCAAGTGTAGCTGTAAGCACATGTCACACAGATGGCGACCCCGATAGTAATAAAAGTTCTTCCCACACACAGATGCTTTAAAGACGTTTTGCATGAAATGGTATTATATTTTAATGCTGTGACTTAGAAGGAAATATGTATAGGGAACAAGTAATATTATAAGGACAATGATTCTAATAAATTGTACAAAAAAATAGTGTTGTTGTATACAATTAGCATTGTATAAGCCAAATTTAATTTTGTTTTGAAGCACTCAATGCAGTGTAAAAAGTTTTTTATCATGATATTAATAACTGGGTAAGTAGTGCTAAATTTTGAAAAGAGGTAGTATAAAGTATGAAAGTAGTACCTGCTATGTATGATGTGAGGGTTTGAGTATTTGTTTGTCGTAAGCTCCATTCTAAACAGAGTTAATGGACGTGATTTTAAGGCATGGAATATGGGCTATATATGAGACAGGTGTGGGTGCGGCTGAAGGACATATCGGCCTGATTACATTCTTATAGGGTCGCACTTTGCTGGAGCATCAAGCGTGTGCACAATTATAGAGTAGTGGTAGCGGAGGTAGCAGAAGAGTTGTAACAGGAGAGATAGCAGTTGAGCAGTGACAGGAGCCGCAGGAGAGTAGTGACAGTAGATGTAGCAGTATACCAGTGACAGTTGTGCATGTAGGATAGTAGTGACAGAATAGTGTGTAGGAGAGCAGTGTGAACAGCTGTTTGAGAGCAGTGACAGCAGTGTGACTACAGCAGTGACAGCATTAGGAGAGTTGTAACATCAGAAATAGTAGGAGAGCAGTGATAGCAGCAGCAGTGACAGTAGAGTTAGTAGGAGAGTAGTGACAGCTGTTAGCAGAAGAACAGTAAGAGCATTGTTAGCAGGTTAGCAGTGACTTCAGAGTAGCATGATAATAGTGCAGCAGTTTTAGTAGTAAAGCAGTGACAGCAGCAGCAGGACAGTAGTAATAACAGTTAACAGTAGAGCATTGCTAGTAGTGTTAGCAGGAAAGCAGTGTCAGCAAGGTTAGTAGGATGGCAGTATCAGCAGATTTAGAAGTTTAGCAATGACAGCAGTGTGAGAAGAACAAAGGCAATTGCAGCAGGAGAATAGTATTAGGAGTGTGATTACAGAAGTGACAGTGGGACAGTAGTGTGAGCAGCATTATTAGTGTAGAACTGCATTAACAGGAGAACAGTAATAGTAGCATTAGGAGAGCAGTGACAGCAGTGCCATTTTGAGAGCTCTGAGAGCAGAGTTATCGTGAGAGTTGTGACAGCAGCTCTGGGTAAGCAGTAACAGCATCATTAGCAGTAGAGCAGTGACAGCAGTATCAATAGTTAACAGGATAGCAGTGACAGCAGTAGAGGAGAAGAAGACAGTAGCAGCAGGAGAGCAGTGATAGGAGTATGAGTAGATTTGTGACACCAGTGTAAGTGGCATTAGTTGAGTACTGTCAGCAGTAGCAGGAGAGCAGTAGATGTTGAGTTACCGGGAGAGCAGTGACAGCAGTTAGCAGGAGACCATTGATAGTGGTGTTAGCAGGACAGCAGTGTGAGCAGTACAGCAGTAACAGAAGTGTGAGCAGTACAGCAGTGACAGTAGTGTCAGCAAAATAGCAGTGACAGCAGTGTTAGCAGGATAGTAGTGAGACAGCTGTGTCAGTACTACAGCACTGACATCAGAGTTAGCAGGATAGCAGTGACAGCAGAGTTAGCAGTACAGCAGTGACAGCAGAGGTAAGGATAGCAGTGACAGTAGAGTTAGTAGTACGGTAGTGACAGCAGTGTCAGCACGATAGCAGTGACAATAATGTGAGTGCTACAGCAGTGACATCAGAGTTAGCAGTACAGCAGTGACATTAGAGTTAGCAGAATAGCAGTAACAGCGGAGTCAGCAGGATAGCAGTGATAGTAGTGTGATGAATACAGCAGTGACAGAGTTAGTAGGATTGCAGTGACAGTTGTGTGAGCAGCAAAGCAGTGACAGCAGTGACATCGGAGTTAGCAGTAACAGCAGTCAGTAGGATAGCAGTGACAGCAGAGTCAGCAGGATAGCAGTGATAGCAGTGTAACCAGTACAGCAGTGACAGTAGAGTTAGTAGGATAGCAGTGACAGTAGTGTGAGCAGCACAGCAGTGACAACAGTGACAGCAGATTTAGCACGAAAACAGTGACAGCAGACTTAACAGGATAGCAGTGACAGCAGAGTTAGCAAGATAGCAGTAACAGCAGAGTTACCAGTAGAGCAGTGACAGCAGTTTGAGCAATACAGCAGTGACAACAGAGTTAGCAGGATAATAGCTGTGACAGCAGAATTTGCAGGAAAGCAGTGACAGCCAAGTGAGCAGTATAGCAGTGACAGCAGAGTTAGCAGGATAGCAGTCACAGCACAGTTACCAGGAGAGCAGTGACAACAGTGTGAGCAGGATAACTGTCACAGCAGAGTTAGTAGGATAACAGAGTGAGCAGTACAGTAGTGACAGCAGATTTAGCAGGATAGCAGTGACAGCAGATTTAGCAGGATAGTAGTGTCAGCAATGTGAGCAGAACAGCAGTGACAGCAGACTTAGCAGGATAGCAGTGACAGTAGAGTTACCAGGACACATTGGCAGCAGAATTAGCAGGATAGTAGTGACAGCAGTGTGAGGAGAACAAAGACAGCAGCAGGAGAGCAGTGATAGGAGTGCGAGTAGAGCAATGGCAGTGGGACAGTAGTGTGAGCAGTATTATTAGAGTGGAGACTGCAGTAGGAGGAGGACAGCCTTAGTAGCAGTAGGAGAGCAGTGACAGCAGTAGCATTGGGAGGACCATGACAGAAGAGCTAGTGGGAGAGCAGTGAGTGATTTCCAT
Source organism: Calotriton arnoldi (assembly GCA_963921515.1). NCBI lineage: Eukaryota > Metazoa > Chordata > Amphibia > Caudata > Salamandridae > Calotriton > Calotriton arnoldi. The sequence goes on from CAWUFW010006992.1 coordinate 352,179, forward strand.
TTGTATGCTGTAAGCTTTTTTTTTCTCTTTCTGAAAGTGCAGCTTTATCACAACAAGACCAGAGATACAAAGTATACAATGTAAATAAATCAAATGTACTCTGTAGCGCATGAATGTAGGAACACTCCTGTTGTGTGTCTGTAAGACCAACAGACCAATGGAAGCAACCTCAAACTACAGTTCCTAGAAACCATTAAGCTCTGAAATATAAGTAAACAGCTGCAAACAGGATGTGCTGGGACAAGAAACAAGGTGACAAATGAAGGCCTTGTGTGTGCTCAACACTCTAATGCAAGATTGTACCTGTGGAGGCACTTGCTATTGTTTTTTTTCCGTGTGGACCCTATATGTGTGCAGTGGGGGTGTGGTGAGGAGGGGGGGAGGGAAAGGCTGTTGTAGCGAGGAAAGCAGCATGCAAGGCACAAATGGATTTCCACCGTTTTTTTTTGTTTAACCTAAATCCATGTTCTTTGTTTACATTTGCACAATAGGCTATGTAAACCATAGTGCACTGTTTGTAATAGTAGTAAATAAATACTGCATGAAATACTGTTATATGTTAATAGGGAGACGGAGAAGGAAATATGTTTATGGCACAAGCAATATTATAAGGTCATTGATTAAAAGAAATTATATATAAAAAATAGCGTCGTACAAAATTACAGCAATATAAGCAAAATATTATTTTGTTTTGGAGCACTCCCTGCAGTTTTTTGTATTGTTTTCGTGCTATTAATAGCTAGGTAAATAGTGTTCAATTTTGAAAACAGGTAGTGTAAAGAATAAAAGAGACACCTCCTAGCTAAAGATGAGGGCCTGTGATTTTTTTGCATATTTGTTTGTGGTAAGCGTTTTGTTTTCTCTTTTTGATAGTGTAGCTTTACTACAACAAAACCAGTTATAAAGCATAGAATATAAATAAATCAAATTTACTCGATGAGCTAGTGGCACATGGATATAGGAACGCTCCTGTTGTGTGTCTGTAAGACCAACAGTGTCAATGGAAGCAAACTCAAAAACACCATTGGGCTGTGAAATCTGAGTAAATGGCTTGAAACAGGATGTGCTAAGACAAGAAACTAAGTGACAAATGAAGGGCTTGTGTGTGCCCTAGACTCAGATGCAGGATTATACCTCTGAAGGCCCTTTCTTTTTTTTTTGTGAAAATTTCTTTATTAACATTTTCTATTGAGTCAGTACTAATACAGTTTATAACCTCAGAAAAACACACCAGGGTCATACAGCCCTGCTTATTCATTGGTAGTGACTGATTGGGTATCAAAACATTACACATATTCATACTTGTCATTGTTTCTTCAATTCTCAGTTTACCCCTACCCCACCCGTATCTTGATAATCTTGAGGTTGAGTTATCCCTTGTGAGTCCTGTACCTCGAGACCATAGTACTGTATCCAGGGAGTCCATATTTTCCAAAATTTCTTGGGACATCCCCGTGCCACATAAGTGGTCTTCTCACCAGTCATGAACATGTCCATCCCCTTTTTCCATTCATCTACTGTGGGCACTTGTGTCTTCCCCCAGCTGCGTGCCAAATCTCTTTTGGCGACTACCAAACCTAGATTAGTGAGCAACAATTGTGGTTTCGAGAGGTCTACTTCTGTGCTTATGCCTAGTAATACAAAGTTGGGATCTCTGGGTATCTGTTTGCCTGTCACTGCCTCCAGTTCTTTAAGTATATTGGCCCAATAGATCTGGACTCTATTGCACTCCCATACCGTGTGGAAATAATTACCGGTTTCCTCGTTGCATCTAAGGCACTTAGGTGTATCGGCCCTGCCCATCTTGTGTAGTCTTGCCCTGTCGTAATAGGTCCTATGTAAGAATTTAAATTTAATCAGTCTAAGTCGTATCTTGATGGCAACCTCTCGCGGTGCATTAACGCCATTTCCCAGTCTAGGTCTTCTAAGACTCCCAGCTCCCGTTCCCACTGTACTCTCAGTTTCTGGAGCGTGTCTGGTTTATTGTTTATTATTGTACGGTATGTCCAAGAGACTGCTTTTTCCACTATTTCTCCCATGAGGGGTCGTCCCTCTAGCGGTGAGTATTCAGGTATCGTATCTGTGTCTATGTGTTGCGCCTCCCATGCATGCACCAGCCTCAGGTATTTGTAGTACTGCGTCCGTTGTAAATCGTATGCTTTCTGTAAAGCGGGGAGCGTGGCTAATTTCTTACGATCTAAAATGTCTTTAATTTGGGAGATGCCCAGCATGTCCCATTTCTTAAAACCGTTCAATTTTGCAAATTCTTTGAGTCTCTCTCCTACCCAAAGAGGAGTTGCTCTAGTGATTTTATTGTTCCAGTTGATGTATTTTTCTGCCTTTTTCCAGGCAGTTAGCACCACCTGGGTGGGTGCGAGTAGTTTTGTCGCTCCCTTTCCCCCATAGAGGTAGTGTGTGTGTGGATGTAATTCAAATTGTCTACGTTCCAACGCATAAGTGGGATGGTCCCCCGGCATATGCTCCCACTCATTGACCACTATAAGGTGGGTAGCGTAGTAGTAGGCTCTTATATCAGGTAGTGATATGCCGCCATTGTATTGGTTGCGTTGCAGTGTGGCCAGCGCCACTCTAGGATGTTTTCCCTCCCAGAGGAACGTGCGCAACGTGCCATCTATCCTACTAAAGACTTCATCTGGGATGGGAAAATATGTATTCTGGAGGATGTAGAGGAGTTTTGGCAATGTTATCATCTTATATAGCGCGGCCTTACCCATTAGTGTCAGTGGTAGAATGCTCCATCTTTCTGCATCCGCTTTAAATTCTCTAAGAATTCTATACAGATTCCGACTAAGTGCCTCTCAGCGGTCTGTCGTAATGTAGATGCCTAAATAGTGTATGCCCGTATTGTTTACTTGGAGGCGACCCATGTATTCGGGTGGTTCCCACACCGGATTTGCATTGTACAAACAAGATTTATCCCAGTTTATTTTATAACCCGCGTGTTTACCGTAGCAATCGAAACATTCAAATATTCGTGGTAGCGTCTGCCTGGGGTTCGTGACATAGAGAAGGATGTCATCCGCATATAGTGATATGCGTTCATCCTGAATCTCAGTGTCCTTAAGTCGAAAGCCCGTCATATACGGATTGATCCGGACAGCGCACGCTAGGGGTTCCAACACAAGGGCAAAGAGGAGGGGGGATAGAGGGAATCCTTGCCTCGTCCCGCGCACTATCGGAAAGTCTCCGGAGAGTGTTCCATTTACCCGTACCCGTGCTATTGGCTGTTCATATAAAATGGCGATCCATCGTCTGAAAACAGGACCAAAGCCAAACTTCTCCAACGTTGCCATTAAAAAGTGCCAGTGTACAGTATTGAATGCTTTTTCTGCATCTAATGATAATATGAAGTGCGGGTCAGTTCTGGTTGTGACTACTTCTAGCCAGTTATGTATGCGTCTTAAATTTAATCTAGTGGACCTCTTTGGCATAAACCCTGATTGGTCATGGTGAATAAGACTGGCTATTACTGTTGTAAGCCTATCGGCAAGTATGCGTGCTAGTATTTTCGTTTCTATGTTAAGGAGCGAAATGGGCCTGTATGAGGCACATTTTTGTGGTGGTTTATCTTTCTTGGGAATCACTACTATCGTGGCTGTTCGGAGATCTTTCGGAAGTCTTCCCACATTTTGTGCTTCCAGGAACAGGTTTAGGAGATGGGAACTAAACAGCGTCGCATTTTGTTTAAAAAGTTCCGGGGGCAGTCCGTTGGGACCCGGGGCCTTCCCAGTTTTCAGGTGGCCGATTGCCCTTCTGACTTCGTCTATCGTTATTTTCTCCTCTAATACTTGCGCTTCCTCCTGGTCTAAACTAGGGATCTCGATTGTCTCTAAATATTCTGTTATCTGCGCCTTCCCTGCCAGGGGACGCTCGGCATAGAAGTCTTTATAGTAATGTGTGAAGGCTGTTGCTATCTCGGTAGGAGTCACGTGTATTTGACCATCCTCTGTTTCTATCTTTGTTACCCATCTGGCCTCTGCTTCTTTCTTACTGAGCCATGCCAATAACCTGCCTGTCTTATCTCCTGCGTCGTATAGTCGCCGGTACATAGCTTGTATGGCCTGTTGCGCATCGTTCCTGGCCAGCGCTGAGTACTCATGTCTGAGGGTTTGCATCTTCCGGAGCAGGGAGGGATTGTCTTGTGTTAGGATTTGTGTTTCAAGTTGGAGGAGTCTAGCTTCAAGCTTAGTGATGTCTTCTATACCTTTACGTTTTTTTGGGCTATAATGTTCTGTGCCCTATCTCTCAGAACTGCCTTGTAGGCCTCCCAAAGTATTATGGCAGAGTCCACAGATCCGGTATTTTCTTTAAAATAGAGCTCTGTATCTATTCTAATTTCTTGGGCAACGTTTGGGTCTTTCAGCTCCCAGCCATTAAGCCTCCATTCCTTCTTGTGTTGGTGTCCCTCTTTACCTACTGTAAGCCAGAGGGGAGAGTGATCCGAGAGTCCCCTAGCTAAATACTCTATCTTCTGGATGGCCGCGATTTCTCCTGCTGGGGCCAGGATGTAGTCTATTCTAGAGAATGTTCTATGAGCCCCGGAGTAGAAGGAGTATGCCTTAACACCCGGATGTTGTTTACGCCATAGATCTGTAAGCGCTAGTGTGTCTGTGAATCGCTTGAGTTGCGTCTCACTGGGGCTTCCGGTGAAAGCCGTCGTACGATCGGATCTGGGGTCCATCACATCGTTAAAATCGCCTCCTATGAGGTGAGTGTTGGAACCTGTTTCCAACAGTATGTTAGCTAGTTTCTCCTGTGTTTGTTTCTGTAGTCTTGGAGGTGCATATATGCTTACTAGGGTTATGTCCCTTCTATTCCATACCCCTTTCACTGCGACATATGTCCCGTTGGGGTCTGTCCAGATTCGCTCCGCTGTGAACGGAGGGGATTTTTTAATGAGAATTGCGACCCCCCTTGCGCCTGTTGAGAAGCCTGCATGTGCTAGCGTCTTATATGCTCCTCTTCCTAAGAACCGACATTGCGTTCCTTTCAAGTGTGTTTCCTGCAGCAGCACTATATCAGGCTTCAGTCTCTTAATATATGCGGCCACAAGGCCCCTCTTTATTTTGTCTCCTAGCCCGTTTACGTTCCAGGAGAGAACTGAATATGTGTCGTTATGTTGTGTTATCATACCGTGAGTGTAGGTGTTGCGTGTCCATGTTGTGATTTCCACCTCTCAGCCCCTTCTGCTTTACAGAACCCCAGTTATTTCTGTGGCCTATTCCTGCTGTATTGCTGACTAAGTGAACCCAACCCCTCAACTCCCTCTCTTCCCCTCCCCCCAAAACTAAGCCCAACTGTGTGCTACTCATGCCCCCCCACCCCTGTTTCAACCCCCCTCCCCACTTACTCCCGCACATCATGCCCATTCCCAAAGACGTCAACGTGACAACTTAGCGTATGTGTCAAACGAGAAGTCTGTCGATCCCGCCCCGCTTCCCCTTTTATCGTAACTTAAATCTTAAACAATGAAAACAGTCAGTTCACTGTATACTTCCCTTGCACCTGAAAGGCGATCAAAGTCTACCAAACCTCGGGAAGCTCACAGCGTCTCTTGGAGGGCGTCTGGCCCCTAATCATCATTCCTTCTCAGGGCCGTGAGGGGTTTTCTGCCCGTGAGAGTTCTCACACGGAGGGTTCGAGCCCGAAGCCTCCAGATGTTGGATCTGTTCCAAAAGTGGGTGTGCGTCAGTCTCGGACCTGGCTCGATTTAATTCTGCGTGATCCGAGTCCTCATTGCCAGTTGATCTCTGCGAGGTTTTGGACATACATTCCAGGGCAGTGTCATCGTCCGTGTCTGAGATAGCACTTTTTTGGTCTCTGGATCTCAGGGTTCTCCCCGGTGTAGTCTTAACCAGGGCCCGGGGCCTGGATACTCGCCTCTGTCGCTTTCCCTTGAGTAGTTCCCAGTTACGGCTTGGCCGTTTGTCCGCCGACGAGTAGGCCGCTGATGGCGACGCTCTTCTCAACTGTGGCCGCTCTTCAGTCCACGCCTCCTCCGGTGTCTAGAAAAAATGGGAGTTGTTGCGGAAGATAACTTTGAGCTTAGCTGGGAACAGGAGCATGTACTGGATCCCAAGGGCACGGAGTTTCACCTTGACCGGGTCAAAGGTGCGTCGCTGTTTTTGCACATCCCTAGAGTAATCGGGGAAGACCATCACTCTTGTATTCTCAAATTTGACCTCGCCCTTCTTCCGGATTTCTTGAAGTATTAAGTCTCGGTCCTGAAAGTTCAGAAATCTAGCTATCAGCGGCCGTGGTGGGGCCCCAGGCTGTGGTCTGACTCCGGGCATTCTATGCGCCCTTTCTATAACGAAACATGACGAGAATTGTGTCTCTGGAAGGGCGTTTTTAAGGAAGGTCAGGAGAAACTGAACCGGGTTCGAACGTTCTGCGTTTTCGGGAAAACCTATGAATCGCAGGTTGTTCCTTCGGGCCCTATTTTCCGCGTCATCTACCCGCCAGGCCACATCTTTCATTGCCGCCAGCAAACCGGCTACGTCTGTAGTGGTGGTCCGTGAGTTATCTTCCAGCTCAGAGACTCGGTGTTCCACCTCTGTCACTCTTTCGGAGACCTTGCGCAGGTCCTGGCGCAAAAAGGAGACCTCCGTTCGAACCTCCGCCATCTTACTTTCTAGACTTTCTCGTGTGGCCTGAATCGCTTGCAGGATCGTGTCCGTGTCTGGGCGGGGGCCAGAACCTCCCTCTGCTCCCCCTGGCGCCGGTAGGGATGTCGTGAAATGGTCCAGCTTTCCCTGTCTGGATGTCTTGGGCTCCTTATCCTTTGCCATTACGGCGACGCTGATGCCAATATGCCGCCCTGTACGACTCTCTCGGGTGGGGCGCTTATCGGATATCAATGTGCGAGAGAAGGCACTTCTCCGCGGAGCGTTGCTTGCTAGTGGATGTGTCGCCCACTGGCCCCTGTCGTCCTAGGGGTGGCAAAAAGGGTTTGATGTATAATTGTCGCCCCTGTCCCACTTACATGAACGGGAAGGGGATTCTCAACCACTCAGTGCCGCTTGACGTGTCTCCAGGGTATGCGTCAAAGCAACATTTGGGTCACCATGAGTCCTGACAAGGCCCCCCTGCCCACCGGGGCGTCGTAGATCACAATCCCGCACTCAGGATGTTGGTCTCTCTCCAGCTTAAAGGCCCCCGTCTATCTGGGTGGTCTGGGCACGACTGCCCCTTCCCGTCTCACGGTATGGAGCCAGTTATCTCTGATTGACGCGGCTGTATGGACCGAAGCAACAGTTGGGACCGAGTGGCTGTTAAAAGCAGGTGTTCCCCCACAGCACCCCCCGAAACCAGCAATGTCACGCAGCAAGGTATTGCGGCTCAGTGGGGAGGGGCGCAAGCCTCCTATTCCTCAAGTTCACCACCCGGGCTCCTGGTGGGTTCCCATGAGGTGGACAGTCGTCTCTCCAGTTCGTTGGGCGCTCCTGTGTGGGCAGAGCCAAGTAGAGCTGGTCTCTCTCCGACGGGGAAGACCGCTATCCCCTGTTATGCGGTGTCCTGAGTTCCCGCTGACTACGGGCGCCCCAGCCAAACAAGAAGGGGAGCGCCTCAAGTCTGTTCCTACTGCCCCGGTAGCTGCAGGGTCTCAGTGGGCCGGCTCTCGCAGTGCCTCGGAGCACCAGGCGACGCAGCCGAGTCTCTTTGCAGGCCGACCCTCGAATCCGGTGCTAGAGTCCCCGTCCCCTCGTCGAGGACACGGTCCCCGCAGGCCGCACCCAGGGGCGCCCCGCTGCTCTGGACTCCACCAGCGGTCCGTGTCTCTTGCCCTCACCACGGCGTCTTCCTCGTCAGAGCTCGGGGGGGGGAAGTGTGGAGAAAGCCGACGTCTCTCCGCTGGGGCCCCCCCCACCGGCCACAGCAGTCCACCTCCGCTGCCTCCGCCAGTACCAAGTCTCGTACCTCGTGTCTCGTCGGTCATGGGCTTCGCAGCGACCAGCGGTCCCCTCGTCCTCGATCTGCCCTCTTTTGTAGGAAAGGCAGGGCAGGGCGCCGCGTCGTTCTTCTTCGATGCCTCCGGTGCTCTATTGTGCTCTATTGTGTGCACCCCCCGCCAGGGACTCCGCTGCTCGGCCCCCAGCCGTCTCTAGTGTGTTGCGGCCGCCATCTTGGGTAGAGACCGCGTGCCGATTCACGCGCCGAGCAAAGTCTCTAGCTGCGATGCTAGACGCACCGCTGAGCACCCCACTTGATGCCCACTGCTTCCCACGGTCTCCGACCTTGATTTGGGTAGTTGGACGGCGAGGAGGAACAGGATTTTGCCCGGATTTCGTTCGTGGCCAACGGAGCTCGCAGAAGATGTGGCTACCCGGCCATGCTGTTGGCCACGCCCCCCTGTAGGCCCTTTCTTATGCGTTTTTACACAATGCACTTTACATGTGTGTAGTGGGGTTGATGGGGAGAGGGGACGTGTATATAAGAAACAAGCGTGCAAGGCATAAATGGATCCTCCATGTTGTTTATTTCAAGTTGCACAATACGCTCTATAAATTATGGTGCACTGTTTCTAATAAAGATATATTGCATAAAATGCTATTATATTTTAATGCTGTGAGGAGAACTGGTACTATTATAAGGATATTAATTAAAATAAATGGACTAAAAACATTACATAGTTGTGTAGAATTATAGCTATAGAAGCAAAATAAAATTTTGTTTTGGACCACTCCCTGCAGGTTAGTGTGAGCAGCAGTATTAGAGTAGAACTGCACTAGCAGGAGAACAGTGACAGTAGCATTAGGAGAACAGTAACAGCAGTGGCATTTAAAGAGCTCTAACAGCAGAGTTATCGTGAGAGTTGTGACAGCAGCTCTGGGTAAGCAGTAACAGCATTATTAGCAGTAGAGCAGTGACAGCAGTATCAATAGTTAACAGGATAGCAGTGGCAGCAGTAGAGGAGAAGAAGACAGTAGCAGCAGGAGAGCAGTGATAGGAGTATGAGTAGATTTGTGACGCCAGTGTAAGTGGCATTAGTTGTGTACTGTCAGCAGTAGCAGGAGAGCAGTGGATGTTGAGTTACCGGGAGAGCAGTGACAGCAGTTAGCAGGAGAACATTGATAGTGGTGTTAGCAGGACAGCAGTGTGAGCAGTACAGCAGTAACAGAAGTGTGAGCAGTACAGCAGTGACAGTAGTGTCAGCAAAATGGCAGTGACAGCAGTGTCAGCAGGATAGTAGTGAGACAGCTGTGTGAGAACTACAGCACTGACATCAGAGTTAGCAGGATAGCAGTGACAGCAGAGTTAGCAGTACAGCAGTGACAGCAGAGGTAAGGATAGCAGTGACAGTAGAGTTAGCAGTACGGTAGTGACAGCAGTGTCAGCACGATAGCAGTGACAATAATGTGAGTGCTACAGCAGTGACATCAGAGTTAGCAGTACAGCAGTGACATTAGAGTTAGCAGAATAGCAGTAACAGCGGTCAGCAGGATAGCAGTGATGGCAGAGTCAGCAGGATAGCAGTGATAGCAGTGTAACCAGTACAGCAGTGACAGTAGAGTTAGTAGGATAGCAGTGACAGTAGTGTGAGCAGCACAGCAGTGACAGCAGTGACAGCAGAGTTAGCACGAAAACAGTGACAGCAGACTTAACAGGATAGCAGTGACAGCAGAGTTAGCAAGATAGCAGTAAAAGCAGAGTTACCAGTAGAGCAGTGACAGCAGTATGAGCAATACAGCAGTGACAACAGAGTTAGCAGGATAATAGCTGTGACAGCAGAATTTGCAGGATAGCAGTCACAGCACAGTTACCAGGAGAGCAGTGACAACAGTGTGAGCAGGATAACTGTCATAGCAGAGTTAGTAGGATAACAGAGTGAGCAGTACAGTAGTGACAGCAGATTTAGCATGATAGCAGTGACAGCAGATTTAGCAGGATAGTAGTGGCAGCAATGTGAGCAGAACAGCAGTGACAGCAGACTTAGCAGGATAGCAGTGACAGTAGAGTTACCAGGACACATTGACAGCAGAATTAGCAGGATAGTAGTGACAGCAGTGTGAGGAGAACAAAGACAGCAGCAGGAGAGCAGTGATAGGAGTGCGAGTAGAGCAATGGCAGTGAGACAGTAGTGTGAGCAGTATTATTAGAGTGGAGACTGCAGTAGGAGGAGGACAGCATTAGTAGCAGTAGGAGAGCAGTGACAGCAGTAGCATTGGGAGGACCATGACAGAAGAGCTAGTGGGAGAGCAGTGAGTGATTTCCATTTGTATGCTGTAAGCTTTTTTTTTCTCTTTCTGAAAGTGCAGCTTTATCACAACAAGACCAGAGATACAAAGTATACAATGTAAATAAATCAAATGTACTCTGTAGTGCATGAATGTAGGAACACTCCTGTTGTGTGTCTGTAAGACCAACAGACCAATGGAAGCAACCTCAAACTACAGTTCCTAGAAACCATTAAGCTCTGAAATATAAGTAAACAGCTGCAAACAGGATGTGCTGGGACAAGAAACAAGGTGACAAATGAAGGCCTTGTGTGTGCTCAACACTCTAATGCGGGATTGTACCTGTGGAGGCACTTGCTATTGGTTTTTTTCCGTGTGGACCCTATATGTGTGCAGTGGGGGTGTGGTGAGGAGGGGGGGAGGGAAAGGCTGTTGTAGCGAGGAAAGCAGCATGCAAGGCACAAATGGATTTCCACCGGTTTTTTTTGTTTAACCTAAATCCATGTTCTTTGTTTACATTTGCGCAATAGGCTATGTAAACCATAGTGCACTGTTTGTAATAGTAGTAAATAAATACTGCATGAAATACTGTTATATGTTAATAGGGAGACGGAGAAGGAAATATGTTTATGGTACAAGCAATATTATAAGGTCATTGATTAAAAGAAATTATATATAAAAAATAGCGTCGTACAAAATTACAGCAATATAAGCAAAATATTATTTTGTTTTGGAGCACTCCCTGCAGTTTTTTGTATTGTTTTCGTGCTATTAATAGCTGGGTAAATAGTGTTCAATTTTGAAAACAGGTAGTGTAAAGAATAAAAGAGACACCTCCTAGCTAAAGATGAGGGCCTGTGACTTTTTGCGTATTTGTTTGTGGTAAGCTTTTTGTTTTCTCTTTTTGATAGTGTAGCTTTACTACAACAAAACCAGTTATAAAGCATAGAATATTAATAAATCAAATTTACTCGATGAGCTAGTGGCACATGGATTTAGGAGCGCTCCTGTTGTGTGTCTGTAAGACCAACAGTGTCAATGGAAGCAAATTCAAAAACACCATTGGGCTGTGAAATCTGAGTAAATGGCTTGAAACAGGATGTGCTAAGACAAGAAACTAAGTGACAAATGAAGGGCTTGTGTGTGCCCTAGACTCAGATGCAGGATTGTACCTCTGTAGGCCCTTTCTTATGCATTTTTACACAATGCACTTTACATGTGTGTAGTGGGGTTGATGGGGGAGAGGGGACGTGTATATAAGAAACAAGCGTGCAAGGCATAAATGGATCCTCCATGTTGTTTATTTCAAGTTGCACAATACGCTCTATAAATTATGGTGCACAGTTTCTAATAAAATGCTATTATATTTTAATGCTGTGAGGAGAACTGGTAATATTATAAGGATATTAATTAAAATAAATGGACTAAAAACATTACATAGCTGTGTAGAATTATAGCTATAGAAGCAAAATAAAATGTTGTTTTGGACCACTCCCTTCAGGTTAGTGTGAGCAGCAGTATTAGAGTAGAACTGCACTAGCAGGAGAACAGTGACAGTAGCATTAGGAGAACAGTAACAGCAGTGGCATTTAAAGAGCTCTAACAGCAGAGTTATCGTGAGAGTAGTGACAGCAGCTCTGGGTAACCAGTAACAGCATTATTAGCAGAAGAGCAGTGACAGCAGAGTCAGCAGTTAGCAGTATAACAGTATCAGCACTTAACAGTAGAGCAGTGACAGCAGAGTCAGCAGTTAGCAGGATAGCAAATACAGCAGTATGAGGAGAAGAAAGACAGTAGCAGCAGGAGAGCAGTGATAGGAGTGTGAGTACATTTGAGACAGAAGTGTAAGTAGCATTAGTAGAGTACTGTCAGCAGTAGCAAAAGAGCACTGGTTGTAGAGTTACCAAGAGAGCAGTGACAGCAGTTAGCAGAAGAGCATTGATAGTAGTGTTCGCAAGATAGCAGTGATAGCAGTGTGAGCAGTACAGCAGTGACAGTAGAGTTAGCAGAATAGCAGTGACAGCAGAATTAGGAGGATAGCAGGGACAGCAGAGTTAGCAGTGCAGCAGTGACAGCAGAGTTAGCAGGATAGCAGTGACAGCAGAGTTAGCAATACAGCAATGACAGCAGAGGTAACGGGATAGCATTAACAGCAGTGGTAGCGAATAGCAGTGACAGCAGAGTTAGCAGTACAGCAGTAGCGCAGAGTTAGCAAGATAGTAACGACAGAAGTGTGAGTGGGATAGCAATAACAGCAAAGTAAGCAAAATAGCAGTAACTTCAGAGTTAGCGGGACAGCAGTGTCAGCAGTTTTAGCAGGACAGCAGTGTCAGCAGTTTTAGCAGGACAGCAGTGACAGCACAGTTAGCAGTACAGCAGTGACTGCAGAGTTAGCAGGATAGAAGTGACAGCAGAGGTAGCAAAGTAGCACTGACAGCAGTGTCAGCACTTAGCAGTAGAGCAGTAACAGCAGTGTCAGTAGTTAGCAGGATAGCAAATACAGCAGTATGAGAAGAAGAAAGACAGTATTAGCAGGAGAGCAGTGACTGGAGTGTGAGTACATTTGAGACAGCAGTGTAAGTAGCATTAGTAGAGTACTGTCAGCAGTAGCAGGAGAGCAGTGGTTGTAGAGTTACCAGGAGAGCAGTGACAAAAGTTAACAGGAGAGCATTGATAGTAGTGTTATCAGGACAGTAGTGACAGCAGTGTGAGCAGTACAACAGTGACAGTAGAGTTAGCAGGAAAGCAGTGACAGCAGAGGTAGTAGGATAGCAATGACAGCAGAGTTAGCAGGACAGAAGTGACAGCAGAGTTAGCAGGATAGCAGTGATAGCAGAGTTAGCAGTACAGTAGTGACAGCAGAGGTAGCATAATTGCAATAAAGCAGAGTTAGCAGTACAGCAATGACAGCAGAGTTAGCAAAATAGCAGGGACAGCAGTGTGAGCAGGATAGCAGTCACAGCCGTGTGAACAGGATAACAGTGACAGCAGAGTAAGCAAGGTAGCAGTAACTTCAGAGTTAGCAGGACAGCAGTGTCAGCAGTTGTAACAGGACAGCAGTGACAGCAGAGTTAGCAAGACAGCAGTGACTGCAGAGTTAGCAGGGCAGCAGTGATAGAGTTAGCAGGATAGAAGTAACAGCAGAGGTAGCAGGATAGCAGTGACAGCAGAGTTAGCAGTACAGCAGTAAAGCAGAGTTAGCAGGATAGTAGCAACAGCAGTGTGAGCAAGATAGCAGTGACAGCAATGTGAGCAAGATAGCAATGACAGCAGAGTAAGCAAGATAGCAGTAACTTCAGAGTTAGCAGGACAGCAATGACAGCAGTTGTGGCAGGACAGCAGTTGTGGCAGGACTATATATTCTACTTTGCTGAAAGAATATAAAAATGCCATTCTTCAAACTAAGGCAGATTATTTCTCCAAGAAGATTCTTAATTCAGCAAATAAGTCTAAAGAAATCTTCTCTATAGTAAATGAGCTTTCCGAACCAGATAGAGTCACGTTGAAATCGGCCCCCTCACAATCCTTTTGGGATTCCCTCAACTTATATTTTATGGAGAAAATCGTGGCCATCAAGGCCAGTATTCCTACCTCCATTTCTTTCACAGATGTTTCCAACATTTGTAAGACCCCATCTCAGTTTGTTCTGATTCCCCCCATTTCCCAGGAGACTTTTTTGGGTCTACCTAAAAACGGTTGGCTCTGGTTCCCCTACTGATTGCTGTCCTCCTCACGTTCTTCAGGAAGTTTTTACCATATGCCCGGACTCCCCACTTTCTCTCCTTAACAACTCACTTAAGTTTGGCATTGTCCCCGACCTTTTTAAAAGTGCGGAAATCATCCCTATTTTAAAGAAACCTGGCGCGGATCCATCTATTCTTAGTAACTATCGCCCTATCTCCTTGCTGCCCTACCTGGGTAAGGTCCTAGAGGCCCATGTGTCGAACCAACTTAGTTCCTTTGTCGAACAGTCCCATGCTCTGGACTCCCATCAGGCTGGATTTCGACCCGCCCATTCTACAGAGTCAGTCATCTTGACAGTTTTGGATGAACTTAGAGGGGGGGCGGATAGGGGCATCACCCAGGCCCTGGTACTCCTGGATCTGTCAGCAGCATTCGACACGGTCGATCATAACATCCTGATTGACCGTGTCAGTAATGCCGGGATCCAGGGTCTGGCTCCGAAGTGGCTCTCCTCCTTCCTCAGTAACCGGTTTCAAGCGGTACGTCTTGCCAACTTCTCCTCTACCACGATGGAATTGACCTGCGGGGTTCCCCAGGGCTCCTCCCTTTCTCCGCTCCTTTTTAATCTGTATCTACTTCCTTTAATCTCCTCCTTGCGAGAAAGGAAAGTTGGAACATATAATTATGCTAATGATCTTCAATTGGTTTTCGACATCAATCTCTCACCATCCTCTGTGTCTCACTTTCAAGATACCATGATCTTCATAAGTGAATGGATGAACGAAAATCAACTGAAGCTCAACCCCGATAAAACTGAGCTTATCCTCACTGGCGGGCTTGCTATTCCATGGAACTCCACCTTTTGGCCTTCTCTCCTGGGCAGCCCTCCTTTACCGGTCAGTTCAGCCAAAAGCCTGGGCATAGTGATAAGCAACGATCTGTCCATGAAGGCTCAGATCGGCTCGGTGGTCTCTGCTGGTTTTTTTCAACTGCGGAGAATAAAGAAGATTAGTAGATTTTTGTCCAGGGAAGCCCTGACTCTAGTTATCCTGGCATTGGTCATCTCCCGATTGGACTATGCCAACTCACTTTATGTAGGCATCCCGGATTACCAACTAAGACGCCTTCAGCTGGTCCAGAATCAAGCTGCCAGACTGATTTTTCACCAACCTAAATGGCATCACGTTAAGCCACTGATGAAAAGCCTTCATTGGCTCCCAGTGGTCAAGCGTTGTGTATTTAAGCTGGGATGTACTATTTTCAAAGCTCTTCACAGCACCAGTCCAGCCTTCATCTCCTCTAAGATTCTACGCTATGCCCCCTCTCGTAACTTGCGATCCTCCCACCTGAATCTGTTGGTCACTCCCACTTTTAAACGTAAGAAACATGGAGGTTCCAGATTTATGGTTTTAGCCCTTCCATTCTGGAACTCGCTCCCCGTGGAGGTGAGGTCCATTACCTCCTTCGCACTATTCAGGAAACAGCTGAAGACCTGGTTGTTCTCCCAGGCGTATGATAACTAGGCTACTTTCCCACCGCTGCTACCTTACTCACTGCCCCAGCGCCAAGAAACCGTCCGGTGAACGTGCGCTTAACAAATGTTTTTAACATAACATAACATAGCAGTGACAGCAGAGTGTTCAAAATAACCACAGCCAATTACATAATACACACAAAAAAACAGCACACATTACTTATAAAACAAATAAACAAAATACAAATACACTTTCAAAAAATACAAAAGTCCGTATTGTGTAACCTTAGGCATATGACATTACATATGTTTTCACAAACATATAAAACAAAGCAAACTAAATTAAATAATAAAGCACATACACACACATCCTGCATTATTACGCACCTTAAATTTCAGATCGCTTTCCTTTCAAAATACCTCACAATAAAGTCGCGCCTACAGCCAAAATAAGGGGAGGGCTAATTCTTCCAGCAATAGACAAAGTAGACAGGCAAGGCCTCTAAGCAAGTGAAAAAACGATCCAGCCTTCTTAACACATCCATAATCTTTTGAAGACCTGTAAAGTACTCAGGTGGGGCTCCAAGAAGACGGACGCCAGGCCAGGCAACTGCTCACAAACTATATGTGTATTTATGCCCGGGAAGCACACAATCGGAAGGGGCTGAAGCCCTTTAAACCCAATGGGCGTCACGCACTTGCCTCAAACGGAAAACGAAGCGAAGCACATTAAATAACAAAAACAAACAAAACAGCGTACTAGTTACAAAACATTAAACACATTGCATTTAACGCTTTATATATTACGCACAAAAAATACACCACACACCTTACTTATCAAACAAATAATACAAAATACAAAGACATTTTAAAAGAATTCAAAGGTACATGTTATATAACCTTAGACATATTACATTACACGTTATTTCACAAACATATAAAACAAAGCAAAAAAAACAAAAATACACAAAGCACGTACGCACACATTCTGCATTATTATGCACCTTACATTCAGGGATTGCTTTTGTTTCCAAACACCTCAAAACAAAGTTGCACGCACAGCTAAATTACGAGGAGGGCTAATTTTTCCAGCGATAGAGGGAGTGGAGATGCAGGGCCTCTACGGAAATGGAAAAAAATAACAAAGCCTTCTTAACACGTGCATGGTGTTTTGAAGACCTGTAAATTGTGGCGTGCGGCTCCATGAAAACGGACGCCAGGCCAGCCAACATGTATCAGCTAGAAAACTATCTGTGTGGGCCCGGGAAGCACACGATCAGGAGGGACTGAAGCCCTTTAAATCCTATATACACTTCGCGCCTCCCTCAAATTAAAGATTAAACAAACCACATTAAAAAACAAATACAAAAAAAGGAGCAGGCCAAAACCAAGGCATTAATGGCACATTAAAATAAACACTAGTTTGCCTTAATTAGTTAACGCTTATTTTAGTAACCGCATTTCTTCTACTACACGTACTAGTTACAAAACATTCAACAAATTGCATTTAATGCTTCAATAACCACAGCCCAGTACATATTACGCACAAAAAATACAGCACACATTACTTATAAAACTAATAATACAAAATGCAAATACATTTGTAAAACATACAAAAGTACATATTGTGTAACCTTAGGCATATTACATTGCACATTATTTCACAAGCATCAAAAACAAAGCAAACTACATTAAATACATAAAGCACATACACACACATCCTGCATTATTATGCACTTTAGATTCCAGATTGCTTTCCTTTCCAAACACCTCACAATAAATTCGCACCTACAGCCATGTTATGGGGAGGGCTAATTCTTTTAGCAATAGACAGAATGGAGATGCAAGGCCTCTAACCAAGTGGAAAAACAATACAGCCTTCTTAACACATACATGGTCTTTTGAAGACCTGTGAAGTACTCGGGTGCGGTTCCAAGAAGATGGACGCCAGGCCAGGCAACAGCTTAGAAACTGTGTGTGTGTCTGTGCCCAGAAAGTACACGATCGGAAGGGGCTGAAGCCCTTTGAAACCTATGGGTGTCACTCACTTGCCTCAAACACAAAACAAACGAGGCACATTAAATAACAATAAAATCGCACACACAGCCAAATTACGGGGAGGGCTAATTCTTCCAGCAATAGACTAAGTGGAGATGCAAGGCCTCTAACCAAGTGAAAAAACAATACAACCTTCTTAACACATACATGGTATTTTCAACACCTGTGAAGTACTCGGGTGAGGCTCCAAGAAGACGGACGCCAGGCAGCAGCTTAGAAACTATGTGTGTGTCTGTGCCCAGGAAGCACACGATCGGAAGGGGCTGAAGCCCTTTGAAACCTATGGGCGTCACACGCTTGCCTCAAACACTAAACAAAACAAGGCACATTAAATAACAAGTGAGGAAAAACACAGCACACAAAAATAACGCCGAACTAAGGAAAAGTACTCTGGTGCGGATCTATAAAACAAATCGAGGCACATTAAATAGCAAGTACAAACATATAAAACAAAGCAAACTAAATTAAATACACAAACCACATACACACACATCCTGCATTATTACGCACCTTACATTCCAAATTGCTTTCCTCTACAAACACCTCACAATAAAGTCGCACCTACAGCCAAATTACTGGGAGGGGTAATTCTTCCAGCAATAGACTGAGTGGAGATGCAAGCCCTCTAACCAAGTGGAAAAACAATACAGCCTTCTTAACACATGCATGGTCTTTTGAAAACCTGTGAAGTACTTGGGTTCAGCTCCAAGAAGACGGACGCCAAGGCAGGCACCAACTCAAAAACTATGGGGCCGATTACGATCTCGGCCGGTAGGGCTCCGAATCGGATTCGGCTTAACTGGATCCGATTCGGAGCCCTCTTTCCCGACCGATTCGGACGTGCTTCCGGGCCAGCGAGTACGATGCGAGCGCTCGCGAAATCGCCGACCGACTCGTTCGCGGGACCCAACCGCACAGACCGACTCGCACGGACACGGCTCGCACCGCGCAATGGAGACGTTCCCCGGCCGGGTAAGTACGATGCACGCCTCGAGCAGTACGACCGACTCGTGCCGTCCGGCTCCAAAGAGCAGTTGGAGCTGCACTTTGGGGGTCCGTGTCGGACCCCCCTGTACGCGTAACCACGCGAGTCGCACACAGGGGGGACCCATGGGTCCCCCCTACCTGTGCTTGTACGGCGCGAGTCACTTCGACGCGTACCCGCTGTAGGGGGCGCCCTTGTTCACCTCGCACCCATTGAGTCACTGGGAGCCCGCGTACGCGTTGTACGACCGGCTCCCATTGACTTCAATGGGAGTCCGACCGAATCGAGTCCGATTGCATGCGAACGCATCGTACTCGTTCGGTCGGACTGCTAGGGTCCGATTCGGTCGGAAATCTCTCCGGGTCCGGCTCGGTCGGGGAGATTTCCGGCCTGAATCGGAATCGGCCCCTATGTGTTTCTGTGTGCCAGGGAAGCACACGATCAGAAGGAGCTGAAGCCCTTTGCCACCTATAGGCGTCACACGCCTGCCTCAAACAGAAACCGAAACCAGGAACATTAAATAACAAGTATGGAACAACATAGCACACAAAAACAACACCGAACTAAAGTAAACGTACTTGGGTGCGGCTCTATAATACGAAGCAAGGCACATTAAATAACAAGTACGAAAAAACACAGCATACAAAAAACAACGCAGAACGAAAATAAAGTACTCAGGTGCATCTCTAAAAAAAGACGGACGCCAAACCAAGCAGCAGCTCAAAAACTATATGTGTGTCTGTGCCTGGGAGGCACACGATCGGCAGAGGCTGAAACCCTTTGAACCCTATCAACATCACGCACTTGCCTCAAACAGAAAACGAAACAAGGGGGGGCGTGGTCTTGGCACCGCGCAAGATGGCCGCCTGAGCTTGGAGCTCCGCCGCACCGGGACACGAAACGAGCCGCGAGTGCGTTTCTTCGCACTCTGCATAAGCGGACTCCATCGCACCACGAATCGGATTATGCCGTGAGTCGGGTGAGGGGCTTCAGACAATTATGCGCGTTGCGCTTCTCGTCATTCTCGTCACTCGCAGTTTCTCCTCACACAGCCGCCATTTTGAATGCCGCGATATCGTCTTCTGTCAATCCCGCATGGAGCAGAAGTGAACTTCCCTTCTTCTATGCAGCGAATATGCAACGGATACGCTAATAAACTGCAGCATGTTTCTCTACTCAAGGCATTTGGTATTTCAGTAAGCTGTCTCTCTCTTTTATGAGACTCGTTTTCTATAACCTTTATCGACATTACATTTACCTCAAAGTATCTGCTAATCAATCTACTCTGCTGGCCAATATTTAGACAAATAACTTGTTACAGCTTCTGATAGAATCACCCACTCTCCCATAAAGTTGCCTTGGTTATTGGGTGTTTTCTTCTTCCAGATGTCAACCTCTCTCTCACTGACATGCCTCTCAATGTTATTTACCTAACTGGATGCTACTAACTTGTGTTATGTGACGCTTTTTCATCGTTGGCTTCCTACTCCATATTGTCAGTGTAATTTCAGGTATTTGGTGCCATCGCCCAGGTTTGCTTTGGAATACTATTCTCTTTTGTGACATTTTTTAGCCAACGCAAAAGTCTCTTTTACTGGATTGTCACTTGCATATGGGCAGGCTACGCAAACCACAGTTTGTTTCTGTCCCTAAAACCTCCTCCACAGCGACACCTACGCATTCCTTATCCTCTGCATCTGCTACTCCTTCCTCCACTGCAGGCATGGCTGGGGTACCTTCTGCTCGCTCCCAAGCGTCGCAATTGACGCCACATAAATCTTCTCCGCCTACTTCCACTCCTAAACGACTGAAACAGGACCCTCCATCTCCTGATAAGTCATCTCCTACTATCTCTTTGGAATTGTTATTGGAGGAAATTCGCACTTTGCGCCCGTTTGTGGAAGAAACGAACAGTAAGATGCAATTTCTGGAAGAAAAGTGGTCCTCAATGGAGAACAGAGTCTCTGTAATGGAACAACAACTCTCGACGGTTCAAGGTGACTCTCAAAGACTTTCCTCTTTGGAAAAGGAAGTTCGCAAACTTCAACAACACACTGAGGATTTGGAAAACCGTAACAGGAGGAATAACCTACGCATCTATGGATTGCCGGAAGCTTTGGAAGGAGAAGATCCTGTCACCTTTTCTCTTCCTTTCTACCGAAACTACTTGATATGCCTACTTCAACAACGCTGAATATTCAGAGAGCTCATAGACTTGGTCCACGTCCTTCACTCTCTTCACCCTCGGTCAGACCCCGGGGAGTTATTATTCTCTTCTTGAAATTTACTGACCTGCTCTCTGTTCTTTCTGCAGCCAAAGCCAAACGACAAATTTCTTGGTTGGGTCAGAGAGTCTTTTCTCTCTCAAGATGTCTCCAATGTTACAGCAGCCAGGCGAAAAGAGTTTCTTAATCTTCGTCCTCCTCTTTGCTCAATGGGTGCTCGCTATGGCCTTTTTCACCCCTGCATCTTTAAAGTGACTTTTCAAACTCGAACTCTGTCCTTTGAAGATCCCGCAGAACTCAAGAAGTTTATCCACTCTCATACTTCGGCCAACATGGATACTACTAGTGCTCCTACTGGTTGACATGTCACACCCATATTACCAAGACTCTCATCGTTACCATACCATTAATATATGAGTCATCTATGATTATGTTTATATTTGTTTCTCTTTTAGCCTTCCCTACTTGTTCTACGAGTTGACATGTTTATATTCATATTTCTATTACATTCATTGTTGTCATTTTATTAATGTATGATTCAATTATGTTTATATTTCTAATTCTTTATTAACTTTTTGCCCTCTTAATTTCCTTTTATCTTCATACAGGTTCCGTTTGTCATTTTTACAGTTGTCTGGTCCGTCTGGACTTTCTTATTTGTTCTGGTGTGGTCCGGACTCCTTGGTTCGGGCGACTCATCTTCCGTTCGTCGCCATTGCCCCAGTCTTATCTTGTTTCCGTTCCCCTCAGGTATGTTTTTTCAGTCGTCCTTTATGGATATGTACTGTCTCTCCTTGTGTTTCTCCTCTACCTTCTATCTTCCCTTTTTTCTTCCCTAATTTTCCCTCCCTATTCTATATTTGTTTCTTCTTTCATTCTCCTCTTAATGCATATTTGGTTCTGTATAAGTCTTTAATGTTTTTGCATTCAGAGTTATTTCCTGGAATGTGAAAGGTTTTATTAACCCAATTAAGAGACAGAGAATCCTTTCCCACCTCGCCTCTTATAACCCTGACCTAGCACTCCTGCAAGAGACCCACCTCACTGAAACTGAGGCGGTAAAATTAAAAAGAGGTTGGGTAGGTACAGTTTTATTCTCTCCTTCTACTAATAAAAAAAATGGTGTCATAATTTTATGTCATAAGAAGTTGAACTGTAAAGTCTTATCCCAAGAAACTGATACAGATGGTAGGTGGCTACTAGCTAAGTTGTTAATTAATAATGTTTCCTTAACTGTTTTTAATGTTTATGGTCCTACACATCCTGATTGCTCCTTCTGGCCTCTTATCACACAAAAATGTGTTCAATTCCAAGATGATCTCTTCATACTAGGAGGCGACTGTAACCAAGTTATAGATCCATTTCTCGATCGTCAATCTCAAGTTCGTTTTGTTCCTCATAAGACCCATAAACATTTTCTCGACACTATTTCCCAAGCACATCTCATTGATTCCTGGAGACTCTCTCACCCTGATTCTTTGGACTTTTCTTTTTCTCTCCTCCCCACGCTTCTCTTTCCCGCTTGGATTATATCTTTCTTTCTCAACCCTTATCTCAAAATCTAATTTCTTCCTCTATTGAACCTATTGTTATCTCTGAACATGCTCCTATTGTAACAGATCTTGATTTGCTCCCTCCGCATCCCAAATCCTCTCGTTGGCGTTTAACAATCTCTCTCCTCTTAGACCCTCTCTTCTCTTCCTCTTTCGCTCTTTTGCAACTGAATTCTTTGATCTTAATTGTGCCCCCAACTCCTCCCTACATATCATATGGGATTCTTTTAAAGCCACTGCAAGGGGCTTTATCATTGACTTTGTCTAAAAAAAAAAAGAAACGCTTTCTTCAGCAACGAAAAGCCACTCTGGCGCATATTAAGCTTTTAGAACACAAATTTTATACTTCTTCGAAGGATTCGGTCTTGCCGGAACTGATCCGTGCTAAACTTGCTTTTAACAAAACCACTACTGATAACGCGTCCTCCATGCTTCTGCGTAGTAGCGCTCATTACTATGGTGGTCGTAATAAGGCAGGGAAGCTTTTGGCAAATTATCTCAAAACACGCAAAGACCGTACCCTCATAGATGCTATTTATACCTCCAATGGCTTCCTTTTACACAAAGATCAAGAAATATTTAATGAATTCAAACTCTTCTATCAAAATCTTTATACTCCAGAATCTCCTCCTTCTTCTTCTAGCGTTCAGGAGTACCTTGATAAAATTCCTCCTCCTTCCTCATCCCATCTCAATCTTTTTGATCTTGAATCAGACTTATCCCTTAATGAACTATCCAATGCCTTAAATTCTCTTACTAAAGGGAAGACTCCTGGCCCAGATGGTTTTTCTGTTGAATTTTATTTGCACTTTTCAGATCTATTATTACCGAAACTTTTAACACTCTTTCATTCATTTCCTTTAGCTGGTAAAACAGAAGGTACCTTTCAGGAGGCAACAATTTGTTTAATACATAAAGAAGGTCGAGATCCTAAATATTGTAAGAATTATCGCCCGATATCTTTGGTTAATGTCGATTATAAATTGTTTGCTAAATTGCTTGCTTTACGTTTAGACCCTCTCATGCCTCACCTTATTGGGAAAGAACAGTGTGGTTTTGTCAAGGGAAGACATACCTCTGATAACTCTCGGCTTTTCCTTAATGTCCTAAATAAAATTCCCTCCCTTTCCACTTCTCTAGCGGCCATATCAGTTGATGCAGAGAAGGCTTTTGATAGAGTAGATTGGTCTTTTTTATTTGCCTCGTTACGATGGCATGGTTTTGGTCCCAAGTTGATTTCACTTATTTCTTTACTATATTCTGCCCCCAGATCTTCAGTATTAGTCAATGGTTGTATCTCATCTTATTTTCCTCTTCAACGAGGAGTTCGTCAAGGATGCCCCTTATCCCCTCTTCTTTTCGTCCTAGCTCTTGAACCCTTTCTGTCTTCTATTCGTAACAATGATTCTATCTCTGGTTTTCCTTATGGTGACCACCAACTAAAACTTTCCGCATATGCGGATGATATCCTTTTATTTATTTCCGCACCTGAAACCTCTATTTCCCCTTTATTACATGAGTTTGACTCCTTTTCACAGGTTTCTGGTTATAAAATCAATTCAGACAAAACAGAAATTCTTCCCCTCACAAAATGTTGTCTTCCCCACTCCTTTCTTCAACTGGTTTTGCCTGGAATGCTTCAAAAATTAAATATTTAGGCATATGGTTTTCCAATTCAATTGCTTCTTCGATTAAATTAAACATGACTACTGTTCTTCTCGTATTGATAAATTACTTTCTTCTTGGAATCCCCTTTTTCTTTCTTGGTGGGGTCGGTTAGATTCGATTAAAATGATGATTTTCCCTATTTTAATTTATATACTTTCTATGCTTCCTGCTCACATTCCTGCCATATACATGAAGCGCATTGATTCCTGCCTTTCTAAATTTCTTTGGAAGAATAAGAAAGCTAGAATTGCACTATCTTTTCTTCGTAGGACAAAGTCTAATGGCGGTGTGAACTTCCCTGATTTTCGTCTTTATCATAAATCTTTTTCTCTTTGTCAAGCCTCGAAATGGCTCTTATCCGATCATTCTCCCTTTACTCCCCGTTGGCTCTCCATTGAGCAAACTTTATTATTACCTTTTTCTTTCAAGGAAGTTATGACTTTTTCTGTCAAAACTCCTCATATATCCCTTCCCCTGTTTAGACACACTTGTTCCCTTCTGAAGCCTTTAGTTTCACCTAATCCCCTTTCTCGTGATGCCTTCTTGGATTCCCCCATTTGGCATAATTCTCTTATTCTCCTTAACAACAGACCCATTTTCTGGAAATCTTGGAGATCAAAAGGCATCATTGGGTTGAACACCTTTTTAACGGTCTCTCGCCATGTTCTTTTCCCCAATTTCAAGCCTTATTCCATTGTCCCCTTCCTTTTTACAGAAGTTTACCACTCTCATGGCAATTATTCTTGATGTGTACTATTCTCTTCCCCTCTCATCTCTTACTGAATCCCAAAACTCTCTTCTTAAACTTCTCCTTTCTTTACCCAAAGCTTCTCTTATATACAAATATTTCTTAGCCCCCAATCCAGATCGAGTTAAATGTAAATTAGAACTTTCCTGGGAGTCTGATCTGGGATGCGAATGGACTATCATCTTCTGGGATAAACTTTGGTCCAGATCTTTAAAAATCTCTTGCTCTGCTTCTCTCACTCAATCTATGTTTTTTCTCTATCATAGACTTTACCTTACCCCTGTTTCCATTGCTCATTCTTCTTCTGATTCTGACTCTAACTGTTGGACTTGTGGTTCCTCTGATGCTAACCTTATGCATCTTCTTTTCCTCTGTCCTTCGGTTCCCAATTTTTGGGGGACCGTTTGGTCCTATATCTCTCGTATCTTTAAGGTTTCTACCTCTTACTCTATACCCCTACTGTTCGCTGGAAGTCTCTCTGACTCTTTACCTATACCCTCACATAATCATGGTCTGTTTGATCTCATGCTTGCCTTAGCCTTTCAACACATTACCCTCAATTGGAAAACTCTTTCTAATCTCTCTACACAACATTGGTGGAATAGCCTTTGCCACTTTCATAGACTTGATGTTGCCTTCGCCTCCTCCTGTAAAACCAACACTTAATAGAGATCTTTTTGGTTACCCCTTACTACTTATTTAGATCAGATTGTTTTAAAACGTAATTGCTCTCTCAATTCTGAACATTTTAAACCCCTTGAATACTTTCTCTCTGTTCTCTTTCTTTATCATCCAAGATGACTTGATATATGGTATTAATTGTTCAATGGTTCGCTCACATTCCGTTGTGTTATGCAATGTAATATGCAATTTTCTTTTATGTTAAAATGTTAGTATTTTTCCCTTTCCCCACCCCCTTTTTCCTTCCCTTCCCTTCTTCCCTTCCCCTTTCCATATAAAACCTTAAAAAAGTTGCTTTTATTCTTTTCTTATTGTACTAGCCAAATCTTCTGTTATAATTCTGCTTCAACATTTGCTTCTGTTTTGCTGGTATTTATGCCTTTTTCTTTGATTGTTCAATAAAGCTTTTCAAACTCAAAAAAGAAAACGAAACAAGGCACATTAAATAAGAAGTCCCAAATAAACAGCATACAAAAACAATGCCAAACTAATACAAGTAAAGGGGCCAATAGCCATAGGTGTGCCCAACAGTCAAAAAGGAGGGACTTGGAACACTATTAACCAATACCAAGTACAACATTTTGAAAGGCACACTCGATAACAAATGGAAACAATGATTTGAAAAGTGGCGGTGACACACATAGTAAAGCATATACTGCATGTCTCGACAAGACAGCGCTTGCGCTGCCTAGGCGAGACCTAAAAAGGAGGTTACTAAGATACTGAGAAATGCAAATTTAAAGTCCAACTTCTGCTGAGAAAATGGGCATCCTTTTTCCTCATAGATCTTAGTTTGGAAAATACATGTGTTTACTAATCTCTCTTCATCATTGGCTTTCAAGTTTATGTTGAAAATCTATTTTATACAATCTTTTCAGAAAACTTGTTGTGTCAATGCCTGTTTGTATATAGCTTTACCTGTTTTTTCAAAAAATACCTCCTGTACAAAATACTATGCTAGGCATGATGCAAAGCTTTTCCCACTTTGCATAAATGCTGCAGTGTGCAGCACGCATGGAAAGTCGGAAAAGCACTGAGAAATGAAAGCATTTCTCCTGTTAGCGGCTTCTTTGATGGGGCCTTAACTTTTGGCGCAAAACCATGTTTACAAATCTTTGGAAATATGGTTTCATAAGGTAAAGGGGAGGAGAGAGCCATATCTCTGAAGATATGGCGGTCTCCTGCTCGCTCCCTGTCACGCAACACAGCACAGCCTCACGGGGGGATGCGCTGCTTTGCATGACTTTTTTAAAAATCTCCCCCCAAAAATGCATGACATGTTCAATGATTGCTAGGTTTTTGTCCGGGATAATTTTGCATGTTGGGATTTTAAGTTCTTACTTATATTGGTAGCAAATATATAAGTTACAGAAAGTAATGCCCTGTAAAAAGCCACAACGGATTGAAGTTGTCAAAGATGGTATTCAAATATGTGGCATCTAAACGCATGGATAGAAGGATGGAAAATGAAAGGAAAATACATTTGACAATTTGAGAAGCTTTTGTTTTGCTGCTGTCAAGTGGTTTCTGTTTCTTGCATTGCTATATTTTATTTTACTGTGCTCCTTTCCAACTTTTAATGTCCAGCGCATATATTTCACTTCAGACCAATCAGTAGAAGAGAGAGACATGCTGAACCTTTATATGTCTGAGCAAAACATTGCCTGACATGAATAATATCTATGAAGGTTGAATATCTCTGCGGTCTAACATCACAACCATAAAAACATCAAATACATGAAACAAGAAAAATCTTTCTATGTCATGGTGCCTGCATACTAATATAGCTCAATCAAGCTCAAAGTCAGATACAATATTCCTATAATCTCCCTAAAAGTCATGGCAACCCTAAAACCGATTGACATAAACTAATTGAAATAAATACTTTATTAACATCAGTAAGTAAGTTTAAAATCACTAGAACAACACAATAAAGTCCCCAAACCAGTTCAGTATGCCACTGATCAGAATCAAGGCAAACCTTCAGGCTGAAAACGATGAAGCAGAAGTTGGATAGGCTAGCACCAGTCAAAGGGGCCGATTCCAATTCGGGCCGGAAATCTCTCCGACCGAGCCGGACCCGGAGAGAATTCCGACCGAATCGGACCCTAGCAGTCCGACCGGACGAGTACGATGCATTCGCATGCTATCGGACTCGACTCGGTCGGACTCCCATTGAAGTCAATGGGAGCCGGTCGTACGACGCGTACGCGGGCTCCCATTGACTCAATGGGTGCGAGGCGAACAAGGGCGCCCCCTACAGTGGGTACGCGTCCATGCGCATCGCGGCGCACATGCACAGCTAGGGGGACCCATGGGTCCCCCCTGTGTGCGACTCGCGCGCCTACGCGTTCAGGGGGGTCCGACGCGGACCCCCAAAGTCCGGCTCCGACAGCTCTTTCGAGCCAGACGGCGCGAGTCGGTCGGACTGCTTGCGGCGCGCATCGTACTTACCCGGCCGGGAAACGTCTCCATAGCGCGGTGCGAGTCGTGTCCGTGCGTGTCGGTCGGAGCGTGTTGAAGCCGCGTACGAGTCGGTCGGCGATTTCGCTGGAGCATGCATCGTACTCGCTCGGCCGGACCCGCGTACGATTCGGTCGGGAAACAGGGCTCCGAATCGGATCCGGTAAATCCGAATCCAATTCGGAGCCCTACCGGCCGAGATCGGAATCGGCCCCATAGTGTCTACGTTGGCACTTCAACTACTTTTTGAAACTCAAAGTCCTCCAGTTGGAAGTTGAAGCTAGTCATAGTTCTTGAAAATTGAATAAACTATTGTCAAGATCCTGCTCAGTCCTCTAGGGTACATTTGCAGCCTTGACCTGTTCCAAGGTTTTACCTCAGAATTTAGTTACATTTTTGCTTCTCAAAATCCACCAATGGGCAAGGCTGGAAGCTGCAGCTTGGCAGGGTTCCATGAGGCCAGATATCTTTACCACAAGGTCCTGCTGAACCTATTTGCAATGGAGGAAAAGTGTTTGAGTGGGACAAACCTCTTTTTCTTGCCCGAAGTTGGTATGTCTTCCCTGGTCAAGCCTCGCCACCTTGATCTGTTCCCCAATTGCCCTAATTGTGTTGTATAGTCCTCCAGGTGCTCTGCTCTATTTCATGTTGTTATGTTGCTGAAATATGAATTTACCTTGAAAAAACAAAAGACAGGAGGCGTTCGACAAAACAGGAACAATTGGTTTAATTAAACGCTTTGGCCGGGAAACAACCACAGAAACGGGTCTGAGGGCTGTCTCAACATACATTCGTTCTGAGTGCATTTACATTCAGTCTTTGGAGCATCGTAAAACGATTTAGATCTTATTTTAGAGAAAGGAATGCAGGCCTAGTCATGGAGTTGTAAATCAGGCCACCTAATGGTGAATGCAGGTGGGTCTAGACCTTGCGTGGACACAATGAGGGTCAGTGGGTGAAGCATCAAATGTCTGATATGGGGAGCGCCTGATCGCTGTGTGTACTGTGTGTGTTGAGGTCTGATTGGCTGAGTGTTCCTAACTTCATGTGTTGCCTATCTGTGAAACTAATCTGGGTTTTTCCTGTTCGCGTATTTGCTCAGCTGGTTATGTGCCACCCCACCTGTGATCTGTCATTCAGTAGCCTTGGGCCTAGGTCGCAAGGCCTGCCTGACCATGCATTTCTTACTCGGGGTTGATGGAGAGGTCATCTCGGGAGACTTCAACAACAGGGACTCAATCACGTTTTTATACATGTATTGTTGCGTAAATTTACATCAATATTAACAGTTACGTTACCAGAAGTTCGATAAGTGGAGTGCCTATAAGATAATAAAAATGCTGCCTTCAAACACAGGACATTCATATTACCATGTTTATATGCAAGCATGCAAGGCTTTTTACTGAATGGCGCTTAGTGGGCAATGTAGAAAAGAAACCTTAATGCCTATGTGTCTGCTGACAGTCACATCTCCACAGGGGCTGCCTGATACAAAGAAGCATGAGTTCAGTGAAGCAATATGCAAAACGACTTTAGAGCCAAAATATTATGTGCAAAATATACTCTCATTATATACAACATGTGGCCAGCCTTGAAAAAGGCTTTAATCTTTTAAATGATGAGTGCATCAAAGGTACATTGCAGTAATTCACAGGTTTATAAATTCAATATTAATTCAGTCGACTGGCGCGTTGAGGGTTCATTGCTTTGTTGTAAAATCTAAGAAGTGAGGTATCTTTTGCCATAATTTGTGTTCAGTGAAATAGTTTGCTTCTAATGGGCCAGCCTGCCAGCTATTTGTAACTTTTATTACAGTACAAGAAATAAATCAAACATAACTCATGCCCAATGGGAAAGGCACAAGCTGTGTCAGGGCTTTCGCCTCTCATTCATGAATAATATTCCTTCATATGCTTTTCTGCAAACAGCTTTTCAGCAATTAATCTAGTCCCGGCCAAAAAATTAATTTTCACTGTATGAAGACCAGTATTAAGGCTTGAAAACTATGCTTGGTGTAAGTGTGTCAACTTTACGAGCAATCCCCTACTAAAATAATTATTATTTGAAATTTCCATGCAAATTTGGTTTGGGCTATTTTATACATATCTGGGGGTATTGGCCCGTATCTTTACCTTCAACATAGTTCAATCAAAGACGCTATCACACAATTGTCTCGCGTATGAGGTAAGAGCTGGGAAGATGGCTCAGTGAGCTGCATGTTCACAATTGAAAAACGCAATGACCTGATAACCGCAAGTTCATTATTGTTATGGAATTCTAACATGGCACTTCAGATTCGGTATGAGCAGAGATTAGACTTAAGTTGAATTAAGTATTAGGTATTGCATAGTGTAGGTCCTGATTAAAGGTTGCCGTGGTTTCTTTATTTGAAAAGCCATAAGATAAAGTGTCTCTCATATTGGACAATCAAGAACATTATAGAAGAGCTTCCTAAAGATCAGCTGATATAACCTTTCTATATTTTACTCTTTCTGTCAACTTGTGTTCATTGAATATACTACACAAATGTACAGTTATTGTGATATTGGACAGGAGATAAAAACCAAGGTCCTGTCTGCTTACCTTCTGCTCCTGGATTGGTTTGGGCTGGACATCGAGGCCAGAGAGGCAGGCTCCAGCAGTGATGGTGGCAATGTACCTGCAGTGTCCTCTGAAGACAAGAGTGTCCATATTCCCAAAGGTCTGGTACCTGACTTTGTTGTGAAGGATGACAAAGGCAAGAGATTTGAAGCTTATGCGGTGGTTTTACAGATGCATAGGATCCATGAGGAAGATTGGGGGGCTAGCCTCTGGAAGCACATCCCTAGTGAGGGGAGGAATGCCCTACTGGCCCTTGATAAGGATGAGGTATCCCGCCATGAAGGACACCCCTATCAAAAAATATAGCCTCACCCCTGAGAAGAACAGGCAGAAGTTTAGGGTCAGCCGGAAGCTGGACCAGCAGTCCTGGGTGGATTGTGTGGACACCTTTTGCAAGACACTGGATGGTTGGGTGAAGGGCAGTAAAGTGAAAGATTATCAGGAGCTGTACAATACGTTTGCGAGGGAGCACATTTTTAGTCTTTGTTTTGGAGATCTGCACCAACACCCTATTGATAGTAAGCTCACTGACACCAGGAAGCTTGCTATGGAGGCAGACCGCTGGATCAACACCAGGGTCCACAAGATGGTATCTGGGGGAATTACTGCAGGGGTGGGCATGGTCCCCACCAGAAAGAGGAGGGAGACATACTTAAAACAGGGTGTTTTCTAAAGGTACTCAAACTAGTTCTAAGGGCCAGGACTCCCAATCCTTGCCTGAACAGAAGAAGAAATGGTTCTCTGATAGTAAGTCATCAGGGAAGGCATCCCCTAAGTGTTAGGAGTGTCTATAGGTTGGGCACTACAAGGGTGATGCCAATTGGGCACAGTCCCACACTGGTGGGCAGACACTGGGGTTGGTTAGTGTATCGCTTGGGGAGCAGATTGCCCCAGACAGTGTGGGGGACAGCTTAGAGGTTACCCTAGTGTCGCTGAGTGACAGAGAGACGCTGCAGAGAGCTTATATGTCTAGTAACACTAGGAAATACATGCATTATGTCACCATCAATGGGCAGAGAGTGGAGGCTATGAGAGGCAATGGAGCCAACATGACAACTGTCAGATGTCATCTGGTAACCTCAGAGCAGTTAGTCCTTAATGCATTCCACCAAGTTGTCACAGCTGACAACCATGAGAATCACTACCTAGTAGCCCTGATTCCCTTTGAGAAGGGGGGGGAGGGTCTCAGGTTCCTTGAGGGTAGCTGGGAGGCCCTGTCAGAAGGCGACACCTCTGGTCATCATC
Organism: Calotriton arnoldi; assembly: GCA_963921515.1. NCBI lineage: Eukaryota > Metazoa > Chordata > Amphibia > Caudata > Salamandridae > Calotriton > Calotriton arnoldi. The sequence goes on from CAWUFW010006992.1 coordinate 383,763, forward strand.
TGATTTACTGGGAGAAAGTTCGCCGAAGGTTCCTGAGCCCAGTGCAGCATATGTGTTGGGGTCTCCCAGTGCTACAAGACCTTTCTACTGGGGTTGGCTCATGATGTACCCCTGGCAGTTCATCTAGGGCAGCACAAAACTATTTAAAGGCTTGTCATCCATTTTTACTGGACCCGGATGAGGATGGCCTCAGAAGCATTCTGCAGGGCATGCGATACCTGCCAGGCCAGTGGCAAGTCCGGGGGTAAATGTAAGGCTCACTGCAGCCAATCCTTGTCGTTGGCACTCCGTTTGAGTGGGTAGACATTGCCATTGTTGGGCACTGGACCCTAAGAGAGCCCTTGGCAACAGGTTCATTTTAGTCTTGATAGACCATGACACTTGGTACCCAGAGGCTCTACCTCTGAGATCCATGACTGTGCCTACAGTGGCAAGGGCACTAATGAGGATCTTCACCCTTGCGGGGTTCCCCAAGGAGGTTGCATCCGATTAACGTACCAACTTCATGTCTACATACATTAAGTCTATGAGGAAGTAGTGTGGTGTAACCTATAAGTTCTCCACTCATTTCCACCCCCAAACTAATGGGTTGTTGAGAGGTTCAACAAGACACTCAGTGGAAAGATCATGGGCCAATCGGAGCCCTTGAGGCGGAAGTGGAACATCCTCCTGCCATGCCTTTTGGTTACCTACAGGGATGTACCACAAAAGGGGGTAGGCTTGAGTCTCATTGAACCTCTGTACGGGCACCCTGTGAGAGGAGCTCTCAATCTAGAGAAGGAGGGCATGGAGCCTGCTCCCAGGAATCCCCACAAGGATGTGATCAGCTACATGCTGGAACTCTGTACCCAGATGAAGCACTTCTGGAAGAAAGCCCCAGAGCATCTAGAAGCTAGCCAGGAGGTCAAGTAATTGTGGTATGACCAGAATGTCACTCTGGTCGAGTTTCAGCCTGACCAAAAAGTGTGGGTGATGGAGCTTGAGGAGCCCAGGGTCCTGCAAAACGGCTGGTCTGGGCTCTATGAGGTGAAAGAGCATAAGAGTGAGGTCACCTACCTGGTGGGCCTCAAAACCCCCACAAACCTTTTAAGGGTCTTGCACGTCAATTGCTTCAAACCCCACTTTGAGAGGTCTGAAGTAACCATGCTACTGGTCACGGATGATTAAGTGGAGTAGAGTGGACCTCTCCCCAACATCCTTTCTTCCAAGGAGCAGGATGGGTCAGTGGAGGGTGTCAGCCTCTCCCCTACCCTGACCATAGAACAGCAGAGAGATTTCTGCCTGTTGTTGGGGCAGTTTTCCTCACTTCTCTCCTTTACCCAGGACTCACTACAACGTGCACCCATGAGATTGATACTGGAGACAGCATGCCTGTGAAAAGTAAAATCTACAGACTGTGTGACAAGGTGAGAGCCAGCACTAAAGCGGAAGTCCTCAAAAGGCTGGTGTTCCGGGTTATTGAGCCCTCAAACAGCCCTTGGTAGAGCCCAGCAGTGTTGGTCCCCAAGGCTTCTCCTCCAGGTTCCACCCCAAAACGTGGGATATGTGTAGATTACCGGGGGCTCAATGTGGTCACTAAGACTGACGCACACCTCGTGCCCAGAGCTGATGAGCTCATAGATCTGTTGAGAGCTGCCAAGTTCATCAGCAAGTTTGACTTAAACATATGGGTGCAGTCAGATTGCCTTGACCAAGGGGACCAAACAGAGGCCGCCACCCCAGAAGGGCACTTCCAGTTCTGGGTTATGCCCTTTGGATTGAAGAACGCCCCTGCCACCTTCCAGAAGTTGGTCAACCAGGTCCTGGCTGGGTTGGAGAACTTCAGTGCCACCCATCTAGATGACTTTGCAATCTTCAGTTCTAGCTGGTAGGACCACCTGTGCCACCATAGAGAGGTGCTTAAGGATTTGCAGAGGGCAGGCTTGACTATAAAGGCCAGTAAGTGCCAGATAGGGCCAGGTTCAGTGGTCTATTTGGGTCGCCATGTGGGAGGAGGCAATGTGCAGCCCTTCCAGGCCAAAATCCAAACCATCCTGACTTGTTAACTCCCCAAGAGGTGAGAGCCTTCTTAGGCATCACTGGTTATTACAGGAGATTTGTTAAGTGGTATGGCACCATTGTTGCACCCTTGACAGAGCTGACTTCTAAGAAGCAGCCCAGACCAGTGATCTGGACGGAGGCATGCCAGAATGCTTTTGATACCCTGAAGGAGGCCATGTGCACAGCACCCATGCTCAAGGCACCTGACTTCTCTGAAGAATTAAATGTCCAGACAGACACCTTAGAGCATGACTCAGGGGGCCATGCTCTAACAGCTTACTGAAGAGGACCTGGATCAACCTTTAGCCTTTATCAGTAGGAGGTAACTTCCCTGGGAACAGAAGTAGAGTGCAATAGAAATTGAAGCCTTTGCAGTGATCTGGGCACTGAAGAAGCTGAGATCATACCTGTCTGGTGCTCACTTCTGGGTTCAGGCAGACCACAGACCCCTCAGATGGCTAATGCAGATGAGCGGTGAGAATTCCAAACTGTTGAGCAGGTCCATCTCCCTACAAGAAATGGACTTTACGATGGAACACAGTCCTGGGACGGCCCTATGACCCAGTCGATATTAGCAGCCATCTTGCTTGTTGTTGCAGCTCGAGCAAGCTGCCCTCCAGTCGACACGCAGGTCCCAGTGGCAGCTGCAGCCCTAGTATCCTCTCCCCTCCACCACATTTGTTGCTGACTTATAAGGGATCCAGAGACCCAGGCCACCCGTACCACTAATGTGGATGGGCTTGTTAAGGCCGGTGGGTGACCATTGGTACTGGATCATATTTGACTGCTGAATTTGGCACTGAAGCTTATAATCTGCTTCTCTTCACTGGCAACTCTTAGGAGGTATTTGTTTGGTACTTAGGTAATGTTTGAGTCCGTTTGGCCAATGTGGATATGTCCCTCCTCTAGGATGTGCCTCCCGTTTAGTGGCTGATAGTACCTACAGGGCACAAATCTGGTTTGCTGTTGAGAGAATGCCCATGCCACCATGCCTGCCTGCGCTTGTCAAACATGGGTGAGGCAGGTCTCTCAGATGTCTGTCTCACTCTAACTACATTTTGATTCGAAAACCTCGGCCACTTGGCTTACTGTCTTGGGTACCACACACATTCATCGCATGGGCAAGCAAAAAGGAGCACGCTGGCCAATGAGCGATGCCCCTCTTGATTCCCTGATATTGATACCTTGACCTCCGCCACAGCACGTCTCGAAGAGGCAACATCAGATGGCATCTACTTCGGACCCCTCTCAGGGGCTGAACCCCACTCAGATGTGGGAGCCCCCCAGATAAGCTCGACAGAATATTGGCATTGCAATATTCTGAGAGGTCTTTGAAGGTCTTTGAAGCCAAATCTGACTCTTTCACTAATTACCTGGCATTCCTATGATAAAATCAACAAAAATTCTTGGAGAGGGTTAACTCAAATGCTTTGGCCTTTGAAGAACTCTGATCATCTACTCACAATCTTGCCAAACAGATGCAATTGATCCTGCAACAATTGCGCACAGCGGAATATAAACGGGGCACTGTGGAGGGGCACTTATGCTGTGATAACATCAGTATTATAGCCCTGCCTGAGGACATGGAGGGCAATGATCCTGTTCGCAATAAAAAAAGAGGGTCCCTGACATACACTTTAGAGGAGAAGGAACCAGGGAAGGCTTAAGTATCAGAACTGAAACAAGCAACTTCTCCAATAGCTTAAAGAGTAGACAGTACGTCTCCAACACTAATAGACCATAAGTCAGATCATTTCATTTTGCATTTTATTCATCATTAGTAACAAAGAATATACAAATAGTGTATATGACCAGCTAATAATATTTATATTTACATTATATACAACAGTTTTCATCTGTATGCGAGCTCCACCGTGAAGACAAGTGAAACAAAAAGAATAAACCTACATGAAAAACTATACAGAGATATTTTTTCAAAAATAGATATACAACACACTCACCCCCAAACATACTTAACACCAAGACAGGAAATTACAAAACACAATAGTTTGAACAACATATTTTTTAACTATGGTTTAAATACCTGTACCTTCGTTTAAGTGGTTAGATGTGACTAGAACAGTTCTTCAATTTACTTGCGAGCTTCGTAGAGATTTAATTTGATGTATATCTACTCACATCAGATGGCTGATGCCAATGTATTCCGAATTCAGATAGGGCCCTGATGAAGGTTGTGTTCTCCTATAGTCCTGGAGTGACTTTACCGAAACGCGCGTCGGCGCATTTCTGTCTTTGTTATTTCCATTTAACAAATACCTGTGTACATTAAATCTAAGGATTATATAATCAGTTGAAAAATGTGAATATGTTTTTTAAAAAAGTGAAAAAATATGTTGTTCACAATATTGTGTTTTGTAATTTCCTGTCTTGGTGTTAAGTATGTTTGGGTGTGAGTGTGTTTTATATCAATTTTTGCAAAAATATCTCTGTATAGTTTTTTCATGTAGGTTTGTTCTTTTTGTTTCACTTGTCTTCATGGTGGAGCTCGCATACAGATGAAAATTGTTGTATATAATGTAAATATAAATATTATTAGCTGATCATATACACTATTTGTATAATCTTTGTTACTAATGATGAATAAAAGGCAAAATGAATTGATCTGACTTATGGTCTATTAGTGTTGGAGACGTACTGTCCCCTCTTTAAGCTATTGGAGAAGTTGTGTGTTTCAGTTCTGATACTTGGGCAATGATCCTGTTGCCTTCTTGAAACATTGGATGAAACAAGATATCACTCCAAATACCCTGTTCCCCTATTTTGTGATCAAACGAGCACATAGAGTTCCAGCAAGGTGCTCACTTCCCGGTGCCCAACCAACACCGATGATTGTGAGACTTCTGAATTATCGCGATCAAGATGCGTTCTAGATGGCAGCTCATTAGAGGGGCATTGTCTTGTACAACAATGCAAAAGTGATGTTCTTCCTGGACTACACCTTGATGGTCCAATGCCAGTGGGCGTCATTTATCCAGGTGAAGAAGAAGGTGTGAGACATTGGTATTAAATATGCCCTTCTATCTCCTGCTAAATTTCGGATATCAAATGGTAGATGTGTGGGCTTTTTCACACATCCAGAGGTAGCATGGGAGTGGGTGGAAACCTTCAATAAGAAAGTGCTTAACCACTCTCTGTCCAACCTCCTTCCGTTTCCCAAGTGGACTAGGTCTCGCCCTCTGCCCAAAAACTGTATTACTGGAGGCTTGGACATGGAACCCCATGTTCGTCCAGAGCCAGAAGGACCAATGGGTCGTTACAACCAGGACAACTGCACCTCTGACAAACCGCTGTATTATCCACAAATGGCAATCCATTTGTAAATGGTGAGATGATACAGTCCTGACCCTTGCAGCGGAGTATAACCTACACCCCAGATAGTTCCTCACCTACAAATGTATTAGGCAATCATTTCACGCTCTCTTCCGTACTCGTCATATGGCACCATCCATGCACGAAGTATACGAGACACTCTACATAGCTAGCACATGGTGTAAATTGATAAAACTGTTCTACAGGGCATTCCTACAATAGGAAAATAAGCTCGAGGGCTCCACTGCGGACCACCTGGGAGGCGGACCTGGCTAAGCCATTCCATGAGGCTGACTGGAATAAAATGCTTGAATACCCTCCTAAAGTATCAGAAGGGTCCTGATTCAAATGCATTAAATTTAATGTCTCAACAAAGCTTATCTCACCCCAGCCCGGAACAAAAAATGTTTCCAGGGGCCGAAGCTTATTGCCCTCGCTGCTTGCTTCCCTGCCCAGACCTCCTTCATATGCTCTGGGCCTGCCCACAACTTCTGGCTCCTGATCATGAATTTTAGATATATTGTCAACTGCAACAAACCTCATGTTAACAAACTCTCCTGAGGGGGTACTGCTAGGACTCTTCCCCCGTCCTAAACTTGAGAGACCTGGGATCAGGTTCCTTGACTTGCCTCGGGAGAAGCGAAATATTTTTATGCACTGGAAAAAAAACACCCCTGCAATAGAAACCTGGCCTAGGACCGCCCTTTCATGGAGTCCAGCTAAGAGAACCCTACTCAATTTGTAGGAGTGAGCTGGCCTGAGAAAATACTTTATTGCACAAGCCTAGGACTTGTTTATGGAACAGTTCCAAGATGCTGTGAAAGACGATACTCACCCACCTTGAACTGCTCCGACATAAACATACACATATGTTACAGATGTCATTTTCTCACTTTGAGGTGCTTCATGGCCCATAGCTCCCTTACTCGGACTTGGCCACAGTTCACCATGCGGATGGACCACCACTTTTTTTTAATTTTTTTTTTTTAGAGCAAGTGTATCACATCTTAGCTTCTTCGTTGTTATTGGGCGGAATGAGTGGACATAGGCAAGCTGGCAGAGGGGAAGAGGGAGGGCGGGGGAGTTGTTGTGATTTTCTGTCTGTTGATTATGCTATATTCCTTTTGTAAATTAGAGTTTATTACTTGCATATTAATCTATATTGCATGCACTTTAATAAATATATTTGAAGATAGATCATGCTTTTACGTATGCATTTTCCTAAGAAATCTGAAAATATAACCTCATAATGAAACAAAATCCATGCATGATAATTGACTGCTAATATTTATATCACAGTTCATGCTAACCCATGAAGCACCACAAACAACCCATCCAGTGTTATCTTAAGGAAACAGAAACATAAGTACTAATAGCATTCTCAACATCAATAATGTAAAAATCAACACAGCTGATGATCATGAATGCAAACACGCACTTCATTATTTGGATGACACAAGTATACGGATATATTTCTACATTATTCTATTTGTATATTTTACATCGGATGCAATACCAAAACAAAGTTGTAATAAGAGCTCCGTATTCAAAGAAATGTCATGAATCGAAATTGTGGACGCTCTTTGATTCTTTACGGTTTCTATAACACTCAGTATACAAGCAGCACAGGGCCCCAGCCACAATGTCAGTAATGTATGTTCTTGCATGTAATCAGCAGTACTTTACTTTTTAGTAATAAAACAGAGCACACCAGGAAATAAACCAATTTTAGAAGGCTCCACGTTTAATTTAATCCCTCACATCAACAGGTGGGGGCACCGTCATACGTGACACCTCCAGTTAGTCTATGGAGTACAAGTCCCAGAATGCAAACTGAATAGTGCGTAAATGACAGGACCCACTGAGGGTGTCTGTCATCCATGACATGGTGGGGCCCTTTGCCAGCTGTGAGAAGCTGATTCGTCAATCTAAATTTTAAAAACGTTTTTCACTTCATTAATTGTGCCAATGACTGTAGTAGTATAAAAGCTGTGTGGATATTAAAACTGTATACGTTATGAAAACGTTTAGACTATCAGAATGTGTGGTTAGTGATACAGTGCACTGGGCAAGCCTGTCAGAAGCTTTCATGGGCTCAGGAAGACAGATTTTTTGCAGAGCATCACTATGACGCCAGGATTAAACAATGAACTGCACAACGTCAAAACAGGAATAGGTTCCAGCAGGTGAATTTCGTTTCTATGGGAGAATCAATCAATAGCCGAAGGACTCAAGACTGCATTTTAATTTACATAGTGTGCAAATCACTGTGCACGTTCTTCTTTTGCAAACGGTAGGGCTGTTTAAGAGTAGCAAATAGTTGTAGCTGAGCAACTCCTTTCTAAACCCTGGCCTAATTAACCACAATCACTGAGCTTTCTTTGTGATTGGCTACTCCTTCAACAAGCATTGGCAAAGCCAATAAGTTTCGCCTCTGTCTATTGCTTTGTCAAAGTTTTTTTAAGATATGTTACATAGCGGTGCTGGCTGCTGTGCAACATGGCTTACAGTTTTTTTTTTTTTAAAGAGTTAATTATGCTTACAGCGTCGTCACAGTTCTTTTTTTTACTTTAAAATATGCTGAAAAAACATTATTAAAACCTATAGATTTTGAAGAGGCAAAACCTATTGGCTTTGCCAATGCCTGTTCTCCATGAAGCCCAGCTTGGCATATTAATGTTTAGTATTTTAACAGCCATTAAGCTTTCCATGAGTCTCTGAACACCTAAGCGCAATAAATAATAGTTTAAGACCAAAAAACATAATGGAAGCGTAAACATGCTTGCTGAACTCCACAAATTGCGTCAAGAACAAAGCATAGCCAGTAATTCTGTTTTTTGTGTGTTGAAAGGAAACTGTCGTTAAGAGTGGACACTGAGGAAATTGCGGAACGGGCAATGAAGAGGATGAGAGTAGATATGGCGTAACGGCTAGAGCAGCTGACTTTGAAGATAGCTTCAGAGAGGGTTCTAGTCTCAGCGGGAGGCTTAATATCCTTTGATTTTGGGCAAATCACTTAATCTCTCCCTGCCTAGAAATGAATCTGTCATCTATAATGCAACTGGCGCTCATGTAAAGTGCTCCGATACCTTTGGGTGGAGTTTGCACTATACATACACATCGACTAAACACGTTGCAGACAAATTGTTTCAGTTCCTTTGCTTACAGTAAGTTGGTGTTTGGTGTTTTGGACTCTGCTGAGTGTGACTTTGATTGGAATGTGTCTTGAAAACTACTGCAATGAAATCCAAACCGAAATGGTTTCAGCACACAATCTGAGTGCCTGCAAAGCATTCACCTCTTAGTTAATGTACAACTGATGAGTAAACATACAAGTCAATTAGTGGAGGCAGAAGGGGAAATCTGTGTTCAAAGGAAACAGTGATTAAAGGTGGACACCGAGGAAGGTGCGGGGGAAGGAGGGATGATGCAGAACAGGGTAATGAAGGGGACGAGAGAGGATATGGCGTAACATCTAGAGCGCCGACTTTGAAGACTTTGAAGCTGGAGAACCGGGCTCGAGTCTTGTGAAAGGCTGTAATACAACTGATGCTCATGTAAAGTGCTCCAAATGTAAAGTTCTCCGATACCTTAGGGGGGGTATGCGCTATACAAACATATGCACACTCGTATGGAGTGTGGGGACAAAAGTAAAACAAAGACTTCAAAAAGATGGAGGAAATGTTCAAAGGCAGAGCTACACAAATAACATGTGGCACCAGACATGCTTGAGCACCAAGAAAAACGTAGTGCCATAAAAAGCGGAGGAAAAGTTCAAAGGGAGTACATGGTCCATGCTCCACTGATAAGAAAACACACAAAGAGGAAGACGAACACAACGGGAAATAGCATCCTGCAACCAACAGAAAACAAGAAAAACAGAGGGGCATATTATCAAGGGCAGTATCGCCACTTTAGCGGCACTTTTTGCCGCTAAAGCGGCGATATTTTTATAGCCCTATTAGCAAGCTGTCGCTAACAGCTGTTAGCGACAGCTTAATGGCGATAGCGGCCGTCTTGTTGCCGCTTTGCATGTCAGCGATATTTATCGCTAATGGCATGCAAAGTAGGCGTTCCCAACCCAAAGTCAACAGAAACAGCCGCTAACACAACTACCCCCTATTAGCAATGCCCGCGAAGCGATAAAAAAAGTTGCGCTAACCGCGATTATCGCTGGAATTTAACACCTGATAAAAACTTGACTTAACCATCTTGTCAATGGGAGGTGGATTGTAAGGTTAAGTCCTCACCTGCCTATTAGCAAGCTTTCCATTAGAGCAGTGAATTTATCGCTGGATTTCTCGCGCTATTGCTGGGTTTCGCCGCTATCGCTGGATTTTTTTTCGCCTTGGAGATGAGCGTTGATAATAACGCGTTATCTCCGCGATGAAATCCAGCGATAGCCGGCGAAAAAAAACCAGCGCTAAGCGCACTTTGCGATAATTATCGCAAATCCTTGGTAATATGCCCCAGAGTGACAAGCATACAAACAAATGAATAGTAAGCGTGGGATGTACCCCCTTTTAAGATTTTGTTTTCAAATACAAAAGACTTCATAAGCTCATCGCAAGCGCTGTGAAGGTGACAAAACCTATAAACATACAATACGCTTGTATGCACCGAATCATAATTGTAGGTTTTAATTTCCTCCTACTCAATTTGTGTTTTGGTTCTGTGCTGAAAAATTGTTATTAGCTGTCAAAGACAGGTTTGTGATTGACTAGACAAAATGTTACTATTACATATTATTAAAGGTGTGAAAAATCTAAATTTCACCAGCAAAGTTGTATAAAATTTAGAAAGGTCTCACCTAAACCAAGCTGCGATATTTGTTACCTTTTCAAAACATTAATTGCAGCGGAATTCCCGCAAAGGTCTTTTTACTCTAAAACTAAACCTATTATTGTGAGATTGCGTAACTGATTTTTTTTTAGGTCTGGTGTTAGCCAAGACCTTTTGTTTTACTAAAATTATATGTATATTATACTTACCTAAAGGGGCTTTCAACTACCTCTCTTCATAAATTGGTCTGTTCTTGTGTCATTCACATTTTGCTTCCACCCCCAACTACATACTGCATAGGGCACTGGGTCAGCCTACTTCAGCCCCTGCCTAGCTTCACTTTGAGTGACTACATTTAGCACTTTCACAAGGAGGACCTCCACGCACGGTAGTTCCCTTCAGTGCCAGTATTTTTGTTTTTACTTTATTACTTTACTGTTGCGTTTGTTTGTAGAGCCTGAGGTAATATCGGGATGCCTTCTACCAGATGAGAGTACAGGACACATTCCAATTTTATCAGTTCTTGTCTCCTGCCAATACCGCTGTAAATTCATTTTGTAGTGGCCTATCTGGCTCCTGCTTTTTCTCACCATACCAGCAGCTCAAATGAACTCTGAATATAAGCTCATGAAGATTTTCTATCTTTGCAATCCCAACCGTCATTCACTCTATCTGTTCTTTCTTTCACTCTATCTGTTCTTTCTTTCTTTCTTTCTTTCTTTCTTTCCATCTTTCTTTTCTCTTTCTATCTTTGCTTGTTTGTTTACTTTTCTTTTATTTATTTCCTTCTTTCTTGCCTTCCTCTTTCCTTCTTTCTTTCTTTCTTTCTTTCCTTCTTTTTTCTTTCTTTCTTTCTTTTCCAATTTCTTTTCTTCCCAACCTCTTTCTTTTCCTTTTTTCCTTTCTTGCCTCCCTCTTTCTTTCTCTTTTCCTTTCTTGCCTTCCTCTTTCTTTTCTTTTTTCTTTCTTGCCTTCCTCTTTAGTGAATTCCTCTTTCCTCCCTTCCTCTTTCTTTCATTCTTTCTCACCTTCTTTCCCAAAGGCAAGAGGCAGGCAGCTAATGACAGACAGAATGGCTTTTTTAAGTCTGTGTTTACCAAGACCTTTTGATTTTACTAGAATTATGTGTATAACATAGTTACCTATAGGGGTTTTCAGCCAGACTTCATCCAGTGGTTATTCTTCCACCCACTCTAGCATGCATCAAAGGTCATTGTAGGCGCTCACTTCAACCATTGGCCGAATTCACTATGAGTTATGGCTTGCTGCCCTTTCACAATAAGCACATCAACACACAAAGTAGTTTCCTACAGTCTCAGGGAATACTATGGTAATGTGTACTTTTCTTTAGACTAAAACAAAATGTTTACCTTTAGCCAATGTTTTTTGTTTAGATGGATGGTGTCCCGGCTGCTTCCCGAACAATAAAGGTTTACAAAAACCATGATAAAACTAAACAAAAACTGCCAAAAGCCTGGCGGCCAATGCCAGTCCTGTTGGCTTTGCCAGTGCTTGTTTAACTTTGACAATGACTTGGTGTTGGTGTAGTTGGAGACCTTTTCAAGAAAACTTCAGAAAGTTTGCAAAAGCACATTCCTTATGACCTATAGGAGCTTTATGAAAGCATGAAACAGAAGGAAACGTGCTTGCTAAACATAAATTTAAGATTTGTCTTCCTTTTCGCATTTAGTGGAATATTCTGCAGCTTTTAAACGACAAACAGTAGAATGTGGAAAGGAATATCTTTGATTACATAATATGAATTATGCTTCTGCATCATTAAACGAAACAAAAGTATATAATTAACTGAGTAAATCTGTTTACAAATGCATGACCTCGACATTTTTCTAAAACAGGTGAAACTGTGATCTTGTATCTAATTTATGACAGGAAGATTCCAAACATACCCATGTATGGTTTAGTGCCGGCCATGGAGGAAGCTCTTTCTGATCCTTTCACGACAGTAGCTATGTTGAAATCGGTTATATGAACGTGACCTAAAAATGTAAACAGCAAATTCATTAAAGCAATTTGTTTTTCAAAAAGTTAAGCATTGCAAAATGATATTGTTCCAGTCTTTCATGCATCTTTAGTTTTCCCATACAATATAAAAGTATATTTTTATGAACAACTTGTCTTGTGAAATGCAAGGTCTAAATCATGGACGTACATTTTTAGGTCAAGCCTATCAGGTAGCACAAGACATCTGGTGTGTGAAAGACGCATTGTCCACTTACCCAGAACATACAGGGGCTGTCAGCTCAGTCATTGCTTACCATTGGTTGGCTCTATTGTCACTATTATTTGCTTGCTTTATATTGTATGGCTGTTGAAAATCAGGACCTGTTTGCAGTGTACCCCCACATTTTGTCACATTTAAAACCCCGAGATGCTGGTTTTCTGACTCTGAGAGTGCCCTGGGCTTTGCTAGGCAGGCCCAGGACCAGAGCTAAGGTGAGAACACACTTGGAACACCTATGATTGGCATGACCTCCCCTATAAGGCCCTAGTACATAATAGGGCAGGAGGTTTAAAACTATCTTTAAGTTCCTAGTATATAATAGTGCATGGCAGTTTGGAGGCCAGCAGCCCTTTCTGCACTTGCATGTGTGCACTGCTGAGGCCTGAGGTCAGTTTAAAAGCAGTCCTGTGTTGCAGGACCACTTTTAATAATTTAAATTGTGCCCAAACTCGACTTTGGTGTTTGGGGCACCTAGAAATGAATAACCTACAATATTTAGGCATATTAAATACCCTCGGGGTCTCCCCTAGGGGCCCCAGGGGTGGGGGGGTCAGGTACTTATAATGAGGCCCTTATAAAATCGGTTTTATATGCCCTGGGGCCAGTGAAATTGCACATTCCACTTCACTTGTTGTAGTGTGTGCTTCCCATAATTGACTTTTGTGCTAGGAACACCGTGGAGTGAGGATCTACAAATATTTTTACATAATCAGAACCCCTAAAGTCTTCCCTAGGTGTTCCAGGGGTTGGGAGATCCTGTAAATATCGGCAGGGTCCTTATTAAATATATTTTATAAGCCCTGGTGTTGGAGAAATTGCCCAGTTCATTTTCCCCATTGCAGATCCCCAGCCACATAGGTTAACATAATTAATAACTAACGCTAAGGATTGAAGAAAAATATAATTCAAGGACTTAGGAGAATGGTATTGATAAATCTAGCAATATGCTTTTGATGAATTTATCCTGAAATGTACAGAAAAGAAAAAATAAGACTTTCTTGTCTGTAAGCCAAAATTCAGCCTTCCAGTGATCTGTTCTGATTGGTGAGAGTTAAGTGGATTAGCCAGGCTGCTTTGATGAAGTGATAAGCGGCACCTGGGGTGGAGGCATTGCCATCATTTATAAAGATTCTTTGAAAGTATCCATAAATGATAATCACTCGGAGGATAAGATAGAGATCTGTTTTTTCAGAATTGAACTCTCGTCCAATGACTGTTGGAAGGGAGCCATTGTGTATTGCCCCCCAGGACCCCTTCGCGATTTCACTCTCAAATTGATGGAACTGATTGCTACCCACACTATTTCCTCTAAACCTTTTTTCTATTAGGTGATTTTAATAACACAGTGAACATACCTCAAACACCGAATCAGCTCAGCTCCTTTCAGATCTGTACACTTTAGGCCTGAAAAAGATTAACACTGGTCCTACCCATTCGGTTGGTCACACGCTGTTTCTCAATTTGACCAACTCTCCCTGCATCCACACCGAGGCCCCCCGCCCGGTAGTATGCTCTGACCACTCCCTGATTGATTTTTAGATCACTGGTACTCAGGGGCTATACCCCCTAATAAGGCTACTCATAGTCTTAGGTGACAATGGCGCAAAATCACTCCGGACGCCTTCAAGAAAGAGTTTACGTCGGTGATATCAATTTATGATTAGATGACTATCATGATGCTCTAAAATCAGCTATAGACATCCTTGCCCCTTTAAAACACAAAGACACACAGAGACGGCATGCGTCCTGGTACTCGCCTGAATTGCGTAAGAAGGCTAATTGCAAAAAACTGGAGAAACTTTGGCACCAGACCCATAACCTGAACGAGAAAGAGACCTATAAGATTACCTTAGCGCTTTATCACAAGAATATAAAAAAAGCTCAGAAAGCCTACATCGCCTCACAACTTAACTAGGCAGGTAACTCTTCCAAAGAACTCTACAAAGTTCTTAAATCTTCACAAACCCAATTGCCTGCAACAATGAGACCCCCTTCACAAGCATTATGTGATGCTATCGCTAACCACTTTGAAGAAAAATAAATTTGATCTATGATAAATCTCCTGGAGCTAGGGACCTTTTGAGAGAAGTACATAGCCACACTCTATCTAATGCGGACAATGCCTGCCTCCTAGAAAGATTTACCCTGTTGATACGGTTGAGGAAATGCTGAAATCTGCCAAATCAGGGTCACCATTAGATATAGTGCCAGCTAAGAGTTCCTCTCCGTTATCTAAACAACTTGCTCCATCCATTTGCTCGATATTAAATTTATCATTGAGTGAAGGTCAACTTCAACCAAGTGGAAGGCCGCACAGGTATTCCTATTCGCACAGGTAATTCCTATTTGCAAGAAGGTGAACCTCCTGGCATTAGAGCTGTCAAATTATTGACCCATCTCCCTTCTTTCTCTGCTGAGCAAACTTTTAGTAGGTTACATTAATAAACAACTTACAGAGTACATAGAGTCTATTGGATGCCTGGACCCTTCACAGTCCGGTTTCAGACCTATGCACAGAACTAAATCAGCGCTGATAGCGGTAACAGATTACATCAGATTTTCTCTTAACAACAACCAGGCTGTTCTGCTGGTGTTGTTGGATTTATCGGCAGCGTTCGACATAGTGTCCCATTGCATACTGCTCAAAAGATTGGAGGAGATAGGGATTTGTGGATGAGCTCTCCAATGGTTTTCAAGCTTTTTAACTCAACGCACGCAGACAATTAATCTTGGACCTTTCTGTTCTCGCACCATTGAGCTTAACAAGGGAGTGCCACAGGGTTCCTATCTTAGCCCTACGTTGTTTAACATCTATGTGGCACCCCTTGCTAAAATTATCAGAGAGTTTGGATTTACCCCTATCTCATACGCAGATGATACCCAACTTCTGTTATCTTTTAATAAGAGTACTACGACCACTAAATCCCGCTTCTCTGAAGGCATGAAAACAATCTCATCTTGGATGACGGAGAACTTTCTCCAGCTGAATGCTGGTAAGACGGAGATTATGTTCTTTGGTAATGCCCAAATACTCTTGTCTCCAGAGTGGTGGCCTCTAGACTTAGGTACAGCACATGTTCCTGAGACACAGGTTAAAAATCTGGGTTTTCAATTGGATCAGACTCTCACTATGAAAGATCAGGTAGTGGCTACCACTGGCACCTGATTTCATATGATGAGTCTCTTGCGTAGAGTATTTCCTCTCCTCCCACTCTCTGTGCGAAAAACTAACTCTCATTCAGGCACTGGTAATCAGTCATCTGGACTATTGTAATGCACTCCTGGTTGTGGCAAAAAAATCTTTATTGAATCAATTTCAGGTGGTTCAGAACACAGCAGCCTGACTGGTCCAGAACATACCAGCCAGAACGGCTTCTCTCCCTCCCCCTTTTGCGACTACTACAGTGGCTCCCTATGCGTAAGACAATTAAGTTCAAGACCTGCTGCATAGTATATAAAGATTTGAATGGCAGAGGACCCAGTTATTTAACAGAAAAGCTTATCCCTTACCAGCTGAGCAGATCCTTACAATCTGGGTAGAAATCCCTCCTTACTACTCCCTGTTGTAGGAAAACTCGTACTAGGGGTAAAGCCTTCTCCTACCTGGCTCCCCATTATTGGAATTACTTACCCTCTCACCTCCGGAAGTGCTCGCACCATCTTCCTTTTAGGAAACTTCTTCTAACTGAGCTGTTTTGCAACTAATTCCTTCTGGCCTGTGTTCATTCCCCAGTAGCGCGGAGATACCCCTTCGGGGTGATTGAAGTGCTTTATAAATTAAATCAAAATCAAGAGAGCCATTCTGGGATGAGAGGGTTCTGCTGCATAGGAATGCCAGAGCAAGGGGGAGGGGTAGAAAAATATGAGCTTCAAAGGCTCAGGGGGACAGGCAGAGAAAGCCAGGTCCATCTTTGTCCACCCCTTCTGAACCCAGCCAGATGGCAGGTTTAAGGAAGGAATGTGCAAAAACAAGGGGGAGGGAGACTATGGAGATGAGCCATCCTGGAGGTTGGTTTAGCCAGCTCTTGCCTCTCTGCTGAGACTTCAGCCATATTGAATATTGGAGAAATAGAGCTTTCTGGGAGACCATTGTGCCACACTTTGGAAGAAATTGTCATGCTATGGGGTGTTGCCCTGCACCTCAGTGGACAGGGTGCCCTCCTATTTGACCCCAGACAACACTGAATAAGTATCTGATAGGGGCAGTGCCTCTCAGATCTGCTGCTTGAAACCACAGAAGAAAGGTCCATGCTGGAAGTTTGATTCACACCAACCAGGCCCTGCACTCTGACTGACTGCGCCTGCTGCACAATCTGGAACTACAGCCCTGTGGACCTAACTTGCTTCAAAAGGACTGAAGAGTGGACTCCCTGCAAGCTGCAGGTGAACAGTGCCCACCTGGAACATCACCACCAAAAATCCCCAGCGTGGAGTGACTCCAGTGGATTTGTAAGGGTTTTGTCCAAGTGGATACTGGGACTTGAAGTCCCAAGCTTTTAAAAACCATCTTGGAGCTTCCAGACCCTTGGAGTAAGTTTTGGACAATGTGGGACCCTCAAATAAACTTCATGAAGAAGTTCCAGAAGTTTGGAGAAGATTGGAGCAACTTTGGAAAGAAGCTTCATAAGTGGACCGACTCAACCTGGCCAGCCAAGCCGGCGTCCCTCAACCGCAAGCTGGCCTGCCCTCCTGGTTCGTTCTGCTGAAAAGCTCCAGAGGTCCGACTTCCAGAGTTTGACTGGGAGCTGGTCGAAACCCAAGCCGGCAAACACTCACTGAATCTGGGCTTGTGAAGAGCATCGAGGGATTCTGGGAGAAAAAGCTCTGTAAAAGTTTCTTAGTCCAAAGGTAGAAGAGGTGGCCCGGTCCAACCTCGACAGTCAAGCTGCGCACCTTCAACCGCAAGCTGGCCTGGATTCTTTGTTCGGCCTCTGGAGGTCTGACTTCCATATGTTTGACTGGGAGCTCATCGAAAGGCAAGCCGGTGAACCCTCACAAAATCCGGACTGGTGTAGAGCTTCGAGGGACTCTGGGAGAAATAGCTCCAGAAAAATTTCTAAGTCAGAAGGTAAAACTTTGACCAAGTTGTAGCTGTGCAAGGCTCCATCGCAGTCAGCCTGAAGCTTTGACTTTGTACCAGTCTAGCGCAACCAGATGTCCCAATAGGCGCTATAAGTTTCTTTT
The DNA here is from genome assembly GCA_963921515.1 of Calotriton arnoldi. Taxonomy (NCBI): domain Eukaryota; kingdom Metazoa; phylum Chordata; class Amphibia; order Caudata; family Salamandridae; genus Calotriton; species Calotriton arnoldi. Next base: position 401,341 of record CAWUFW010006992.1, read on the forward strand.
TCGTTTTGGTGTCATTTTAAAGATACAAATATTTCCTATTTGTATAAATTGGTGTTAATGCTTTACATACCTGTCTCTGAAGTTAAGCCTGCCTGCTCGCAGCCAAGCTATCAAGGGTTGAGCATGGGAATAATTTTCTGAGCCCTAGACTGTTAGTGGCCTTATTGCCAGTGGTAGATGCATATTTACCACTACTAATAATTCACTTTCCAACAATGGGTTTCCTTTCAGCCTGTCCATCTTGTATTTGTCCCTTCAATGGAGCATAGCCTCTTTGCCATCTTTTTGATTGGCTAACTTCTATGCTTCCTCTGCTGGCTTTTAGGGAATTCCTCTTTTTTTGTTGTTTAAAGACTTCATGAGAGTGTATGTGTTTTCCAGTCTTCTGCATGTGCTTTTCTCCCCCCTCCACCTTGCTCTGTCTCACTCTGGTGCCAATCTCCCCCACCTGCACTAGTACTGCTCTCTCCCTCTCCTATTGCTTTTCCCCACCTGCTGTGTTGCTTCACCAGTACAACACTACACCCTACCACAACCCACTCATTTACATTCTTTTAAAAGCCCTTTCACAGTGAATTCTTAAGGAATGATTTTGCATTACTTTAAAAAATTGTTATTAATCCATTTCAGATCGATATGTAAAAAAAGTGCCCTTTTTTAGGTGCACTAACGCAGGTTGACCACTAGTGCACACCTACAAAATGATGCAGCAGTCTTTTTTTTAGCCATGCTGCACAACAGCCGCGATGTTGTACCGCATGGTAAAAAAACATTGGCAAAGCCAATAGGTCTTATAGGCTAGGCCTATTGGATTTGTTTGTTGTTTAGAATCTGACTTTAAAATCCAGTTTGCATACTAAATTAGAACCATTTGTTATCAAAAAATATTGCAAGACACCGAAGATATACTTACTGAAAGGGTGGTACATCTCATTTTTAGGGCATTTCATCCGGCATGAGCAGTGAAATCTTCGTTATATTTATTGCCAACTACATTATCATTTATATAGCACATTGCTGCTACTAGTATGACCAGAGAGCACTTTGATCTTACTTACTCTGTCAGGCATGCTGGTACATGCATACAATGGATGTGGGTTGACGTGTCCTGTATGTGGAGTAAAGGGTGTTGTTTGTGTAACAGTTTTAGAGGTGTACTGGTTGGATTACAGCAGTTATGAGATAATGTATTGTAGATGGAGGATTATAAGAAGGCAGAGTTGGAGAGAGCTAAGCAAAGCATTTAGGGCAGAAGAAGGTAAAGCAGAGTAGATGTTGTTTGCCACAAAAAGAAAATGAAGAGAGTCCCAAGGATTCTCCTTTCTTAAAATCAGCTCAACTTAGGAAATGGCAGGATGGCCATCAGGTAAAGAATCCAAAAATATATTTCTATGTATTGTAGCATGTTAGACCTGTTACTTAGGGTGATCTTCCCCCAAACGTTTTGTCTTCCTCCTCTATTTTTACTGACCTCAATTTTGCTGGCCTTAGGACTTTACTACTGCTAACATTTGATAAAGTGCTTGGCTCTCTCCCCTAAACATGGCAATATTGGCTTATCCCCAGTTGGCATATTTTATTTAATTATAAGTCCCTAGTTAAGTGGTACTACATGTTATGTTATGTTATGTTAAAAGTACTTGTTAAGCGCACGTACACCGAAAACGGTTTCATGGCGCTCAGAGCAAAGAGGACGGTGCAGAGGTGAGGAGGTAGTATTACTGATAAGCTTGAGAGAACAGCCAGGTCTTGAGCTTTTGCCTGAACTGGGAGTACAGGGTCACAGATCTTACTTCAATAGGCAGTGAGTTCCATAGTTGAGGGGCTAAGACCGCAAATCTAAGTCCGCCATGCTTTTTACGCTTGAACGGTACAACAGTCAACAAATTAAGAGTGGAGGAACGCAGTTCTCGAAGAGGGGCGTACCGCTGCAATTTGGAAGAAATTATACTTTTATGGTTATTCAAACCGAATAAAGTTATTCTTGACTTGAAAGCAGGGCCATTACCGGCAAGGGCCTTAAAGATGGTGCATCCCATCTTAAAAATACAGCGTTTACCTACCGGGAGCCAGTGTAGGCTCTTCATCAGAGGTTTAACATGGCATCGACTGGACTGGCGAGCGATTAGTCTGGCAGCGTGGTTCTGCACCAGCTGCAGGTGGTGAAGTTGGTAGGCTGGAATGCCTGCATATAAAGAGTTAGCGTAATCGATCCGCGAGATTACCAGAGCAAGGGTAACCAAAATTAGAGCCTCAGTGGTTAGAAATCTGGCAATCTTACGGATTCTGCGCAGATGAAAGAAGCAGGCGGAGACCACCGAACTGATCTGTGCTTTCATCGTCAGGTCGCTGCTAATCACAATCCCCAAGCTCTTAACAGAAGCTACAGGGAGAGGAGGACTGCCCAAAGAGGAAGGCCAGAAGTTGGAGTTCCACGGGTTAGCCAGTCCAGCAGTTAAGATGAGTTCTGTTTTATCCGGATTCAACTTTAATTGATTGCAGTTCATCCAGTTACAAATAAAACTCAGAGTGGCCTGGAAGTTAGACACTGAAGAGGTAGAAGAGTGAATGTCAAAAACCAGTTGAAGATCATCAGCATAATTAAAAATATTGACCATTCTTTCGCGAGGAGCTCGAATCAGGGGTGCAATATACAAATTAAAAGAAGGGGCGACAACGAAGACCCCTGTGGAACCCCACAGATCAAAGCACTCTTTTGGAAAAGAACTTGCCGAGGCGGACAGCTTGATGTCTATTGCTGAGGAAGGAAGATATCCACTTCAACACTAGCCCCTGAATCCCGGCATTGCTGACACGGTCGATCAGGAGATCATGATCGACCGTGTCAAACGCGGCGGATAAGTCAAGGAGTACCAGAGCTTGAGTGTATCCCTTGTCTGCGCCCCTTCTAAGCTCGTCCATAACTACAAGGATAACTGCCTCAGTTGAGTGGGCTGGTCTGAAGCCTGCCTGATGGGAGTCCAGGAAGCGCGACTGTTTGATGAAGAAGCTAAGACAGCTGGTGACGTGGGCCTCTAAGACTTTGCCCAGATAGGGCAGCAACGAGATGGGACGATAATTACTGAGGACCGAAGGATCCAGGTTAGGCTTTTTCAGAATTGGGAGAATTTCGGCACTCTTGAAGGTGTTGGGAACAATGCTGGACTTAAGAGAGTTATTAAGGAGTGCCAGGGGAGGGTCAGGGCAGGCAAGGAAGACTTCACGTAAAATGTGGGAAGGGCAGCAGTCGGTAGGGGAACCGGAGCCCACTTTTTTAAGAAGAGCACCAAAGGTGTCTTCTGAAATAGGAGGAATATGGTCAATCGAGGGAAAATTCTGACAAGCGGTAGAAGGAGCTATAAAGGAGGTAGGAGGGGGAATACTGGCCTTGATTGTGGCAATTTTATCAATAAAATACGAATTAAGGGAGTCACATAAAATTTGTGAGGGGACAGGTTTTACCATGACTCTGTCAGGGTTGGCAAGTTCATCGACGATGGAAAAAATATCCTTGGATTTGTTTGCCGAACGAATGAGCTTAGAGGAAAAATATTCGGCCTTAGCCTGGAGAATAGCTTGTTTATAGGCTTTAAGTAAAGATACAAAAGCGGCCTTTTCAGGTAAGGAGTAATTGCGTCTCCAACTGCGTTCGGCTTGCCTCAAGGCGAGTTTCTTTGACTTGAGTTCATTAGAGAACCAACGTTGAGCATCGTGGGGACGCAGACTCTTTAATGTTTTTAGAGGGGCAAAGCTGTCGCTGGCCGACTCCAGCCATGTTGTAAGGTTATTTTCTTGCCTGTCAAGTGGTTCCTGTGTCTTGGGGGCCGTGGTGGCTAATAAAGAACAAAAGTCCTTGATGTTGACAAGGTTCCAGCCTCTAGCCAGGAAGTTTCCAGTCAGTGAATTTTTAGCAGAGGCGACCCTGGGTATCGCAAATGTTATAAAGAAATGGTCAGACCAAGTACAAGGCGAAATTAAAGGTTTAGAGATGTCAAGGTTGGATGTCCAAACTTGATCTAAAGTGTGCCCCTTTATGTGTGTGGCTACATTCACGTGCTGGGTAAAATTCAACCCAAGAAGAAGGTCTGTGAATTCAGAGGAAGTAACACTTTCACGGGCATCGTCAGGCCAGAAGTTAAAATCTCCAATAATGAGAGTGCGGGCGTGATTAATGACTAGATGGGAGATCATATCACCCAATAAGAGAGGAAACGAGGGCATGTGAGCGGGGGGTCTGTAAAACAAGGCACAAATAAATGCGCTGGATACTACATGTATCCAGGGTCTGTAATTTAAATGCTACTAGTGGGCCTGCAGCACTGGTTGTGTCACCCACTTAAGTAGCCCTTTAAACATGTCTCAGGCCTGCCATTGCAGAGCCTGTGTGTGCAGTTGTAAACTGCCATTTTGACCTGGCAAAATAAACCTTTTGCCAGGGCCACGCCTTCATTTTTAATACATATAAGTCACCTCTAGTGTAGGCCCTGGGCAGCCAAGAGGGCAGGGCACAGCGGGCCCGATTCACAGAACTAACTTACGTCAAAAACGTAAAGTTAGTACCTTTTGGTATTCACAGAATACATTTACTCATTTTGGTATTCACAGAATACACTTACTCATTTTGGTATTCACAGAATACACTTACTCATACTAACTTTATGTCCGCACTCGGGCCGGAGATTCCGGCCGTTTGTGGAGATTCCGGCTCGGAGGTGGAGATTCCGGCCCGGAGGTGGAGATTCCGGCCGTTTGTGGAGATTCCGCCACCGGCCGGAATCTCCACAACCGGCCGGAGTCTCCACAAATGGCGGAATCTCACTAAGCGGCCGGAATCTCCGGCCGGAATCTCCACAAACGGCCGGAATCTCCACCTCCGGGCCGGAATCTCCACCTCCGGGCCGGAATCTCCACAAACGGCCGGAATCTCCACCACCGGGCCGGAATCTCCGGCCCAGTGCAGGACATAAAGTTAGTATGAGTAAGTGTATTCTGTGAATACCAAAATAGTAAGTGTATTCTGTGAATACCAAAATGAGTAAGTGTATTCTGTGAATACTAAAAGGTACTAACTTTGCGTTTTTGACGTAAGTTAGTTCTGTGAATCAGGCCCAATGTTTTTAAAAAATAGGAAAAGTACTTCTAAGTTTTGTATGTCTTGGTAGTGAAAAACTCTTAAATTAATTTCATAGATTAACATTGGAGATGCCTTATTACATTTAATAAGCATAATTTACAAATGGGAAGTGATAACCAGTGCATGTTTGGTGCCTCTGGAATCACAATTTAAAATCCTACCTTATGGTAAAGTCAGATTTTAAACTGCAATTCTGAAAATTCCACTTTAAAAATGTAGCATTTTTCTGCCTTATCCATTTAGTGCCTGTAACCTGTCTCTGGTCACATGACTGGGTGCAGCTGGCAGCTGGGCTTTGTGTATTCCTCCTAGACAGCCACACATAATAGGGAGCTTAGGTGTGCCTGGATGTGCCATTGCTGGCAAGGTGGGAGGGAGGAGCTTGGCACAGCCCCACTTACACCTGAATAGGCTATGTGTTGCCTCCACACAAAGAGCTGCATACCTCCTGTAGTTAGTTTGGAGCCAAGGCAGGGGAGGAAAGATGCCTGGGGATTTCAAAGGGAAACCTCTAGAATCTTCTCCCCCACTTCAAAGGCACAACTCAGTATAAATACTGGACCTCAGACATCACCGCTTCAGTATACATCTGGATCTGTGGATACTCTGCCAGGAAAAAGAACTACTGTGCTGCTGAAGTACTTCCAGTCTGCTGGAATACTGCTTTGCTGCGCTGACGTGCTGTCCATTGCCCTCTTGGCTGGGTGAGAAGGACTTGACCTGCATCTCTTGAAACCACAACCCAAGGGCTTGTAGGCTGGCCTCCTGATCTGAAGCCTCAGGGACATAACAGGTTTCAAACAACCTTGCATCTGCACCTGGACCCTGCTAAGTGGTGCCACCCTAGTCCAGGACCCATGGAAGTGGGCTTAAGGTGCTTAACCAGCCTCGATTCAGCGGTACCGATGCATCTCCGACGCTGCATGGCGCAACCCCGAGGAGAACTGAAGCATCTCCCCTGCTGCATGGATTGAACCCGTTGCAAAGACTCCCGTAGCCACCACAGCCTGCATCGCCTTCGGAACCGCCACTGCACATCCTCTGAGCAGGGTCTCACATCTCTCATCAACAGCAGCCTTGACAAGGACGACTGACTCCTTATCACAGCCTTGCAGCTTGCTGTGGGTTTTAGTTTGCTATATTTAGCTGTGTTTTCATTATTCATCTCCTGGTTAGTTATCTACCTAGCTATGCTTTATTTCCTTTGCCTTCTATTCTTGTTGCTGGGCAGCACCTCTGCATTCCATGTGTCATCCATGACAACACAATGCTCTATCTTCCCCAGCTGCATCTTTGGCAGTTGGATTTGTGCTGGTGCTTGGGCTGGTGGTCTGTGTATGTACTCCTGAATAAAACTACTGAAGAATTGCTGAGCGTTTCCTGGACTTCTTAACACAGCTCCTCGGAATTGACGCATCGCTCCAACTTCACAACGTATCCCAGACTCTGGACTTTGCATCGCAGGCCCTCATCGACGGGATCCTCGAGGTCAACACAAACAGGCCCTCCCATGGCAGCCTTGCCATATCTCAAAACTGACTCATCGCTTCAGCTGCGGGACACATCTACAACCGTGGATCCAAGCAATGCTCTGTAAACCAGGATTTAAGGTACTCTGTTCAATGGGTCTAACTAGGTGCAGACAAGATTTACACAATTGGCGCTTTATGCCTTTTGGTGTCATTTTCTCTAACAAACTTAAAATTCAATATCTCCAGTTCTACTATTTGGATTTTTGTCGTTTGGGTCTTGTTTAATTTATTAAAAATCACTATATTTTTCTAATACTGTTGTGGGTTACTTTTGTGGTGTGTTTTCACTGTTTTACTGTTTGAAGTGTTGCACAAATACTTTGCACATTGCCTCTGAGTTAATCCTGAAGGTTCTGTTCTAACCTACCTGAGGGTTCAACACATGTTAATTTTGAGTTTACTTGTGAATTCACTCTGGGAAGAATTGTGGTAGCTGCTTGAGAAGGGTTTCACCCCCCTCAACTAGTAACCCAATTTCTCACATTGCATATCATGGGGCATGTGCCTTAGTGCAAAAAACAAAGTGCAAGATAGTAGTGTAGGACAGATACACACCGCTCCACATTCCACTGTGAACTTCCTCAAAGTCACATAACTGCGTTATTCAGCCTGTTATGTAGTCAAATGGTTCAACACAAATCCTGTGCTTTTATTTAAATGACAAAGTGAATAACGGAATGATATGGCCACTAATTAGCTTGTGTTGTGGCTCGCGATGGCTTGCTCGTGCCTATGCATCCCCGCGCCAGCCGTGTTTAGGTTTGTATTAGGTTCTATGTTCTATGTTGGTTGGTGGATGTAGCGCTAGCAGTTGGGCGAGCTGGCTAAGCTGAGAGGACCTGCGGTCCTGTGCTGCACTCAAGTAATAAAGTACTACTTACCTTACCTCCACGAGTGTGCTTCATCTCTTCAAGTTGGCGACGAGCGAACTCGAGTGCCTCCGTGCCCACACATTTTGCAGTTTCTTCATCTTGGATCTCCTTCTGGTAAAGTTCCACATTTCCAGACCTGGACGTAGTCCTAAAGGAACCGGATTTTCTACGAGGCTCTTAACTCCCCGACTGGTCAACCGTGTGGTCGTTTCTTGGGTGAGTCATTTTCGGCATTTTAATTCCTGCTTGGCCTCCTGAGACACTGACGTCACCCTGCAATGAGACACACTCTCCTCTGTGACGTTGTTGTCATGGAATTGCCGTAACAACGTATGCGCGAGAGGCATTTGTCAGTTGCTTAGCTACACGCTACCTGTTGCCTAGTTACAGCGTCCCCGCCACGGGCTGGGCACTAAGAATTCCTTACGCTACCTGTTACCTAGTTACAGCGTCTCCGCCAAGGCTTCCGCACTAAGAATTCCTTTGCTTGGATACGCCTCCTGCTGTCTTCCGGCTACGACGTCTATTTTTGTTTTCATTACCGAAGTAATTTTAAAAGAATTTAATACGCGTTCCTGCCGGTGCACTCAACCTTGTAGCAAATAAACACCGGATGTCTTCTTAGTGCACAGTTTACAGCGCATCAGATTTATCACCTTATATTTGGTATTTTCCCACTGTTTGCTCATCTGGGAATTCTTCTGCTATTTTTTTTTTTGGGGTGACTTACTAGCAAACATCATTGACAATATTTAGATAACTAATTGTTTTTCTTTCACTCAAAGTATTCTGCATAGTAAATGGTGAAGAATGGACAGTGTGCAATTGCTGTTATTAATCATTGAACTAGTCCATTTTACTATGAGTGGCCCAAACTTCACTATCAGCCCTCCGCAACCATTCTGGGTCTCTTGAAATGAACCTCAACTCAAATGGATTCAGTGGAAAGAATACTTCATCAATTACATTGATGCAATTAATGTTGAAGAAGAAATGTCAAATGAACAAAAAAAAAAGAATCTTATTGCACTCCTTAGGCCCTATTGGGTTGAGAATGTTTTCTCGCATTTCAAAGACCTCTGTAACAGGGGACAGTAATGTTTTTACTAATGCCATTAATGATCTTGATAAGCACTTTTCTCCTATAGTATGCATTGGTATCACCAAATACAAATTTTTTCAACACAAACAATCTAAAGTGGAAACTATTGATGAATACGTAGCAGATTTACAAAAGTTAGGTGCTGACTGCATGTTTGGTACATTACTTAGTGAGTTCATTAGAGACCAAGTGGTTATGCATTGTAGCAATCAGCTATCCAAGAAAGACTTTGGATAAATGGAGATTCTTCTATAGATACAATTTTAACTTTAGTTAGAAAAGCTGAATTATCAGCAAAAAGTGCTGTAGCCTTACAAGTTAAAGAGAAGGAGTCATACTCTGTTAATAGAGTTTTCAAAAGTTATAGCACTAAAAGTAATGTTCCACCTAACAAAGGTATTGGTAAGTTCGATAACAAACAAGAAGGTAACAAGTGTTATAGATCTGATAGTAAAGAACATGTAGCTCATAGTAGGAATTGCCCTGCCATCAATGTGAAATGTGGAAACTGTGGCATAAAGTGTCACTATGCTAAGGTATGCAGGAAAAAGAGGCGAGTCAAATACATTAATGATGATCAAATCTGCGTTGAAGAGTTAGATGTAGAAAATGATAGGTCAAATTTTGTGATGGATATTAGAGAAAAATTGATCCTTAATGTGAGTGAATCTCATTGCAAAAGTAAGCCCGAACGTTGGATGATTATTGGGGGTGTTGGATTGAACATGTATGCGGATTCAGGGTCCCTGTATACTATTATTAATGAAGATGTTTGGAAGGAAAAATTTCTAGACAAAGTAGGTCATTATTTGTTAGAGACTGATATCAATCCTGAAGGTTTTGGCGGTGAAAAATTGAAATCTTGGGTTACCGCTGGTTTACTTTTAATTTCAAGCACAGAAGTTCACGAGGGAAATTATATATAGCAAAAACAGAACCTTCCATTTTAGGTTGGCGAGACCAAAAAGATCTACACATAATCTTAGATCCAAATAGCAAAGCACAAGTTCTCATTCTTGATGAAGGTATGTCTCTTGCAGATGAAATTAAACAGAAATTTCCAAAAGTATTCAGTAAAACTCTTGGGAATTTAGTTGGTTTTGAACATAAAATACGTTTAAAAAATGATGCATGTCCAAAAATACATAAAGTAAGGAATGTACCTATTGCTGTACGTGATGAACTGACAAAGGAATTAGAGAAGTTGGTAAATACTGATATAATTGAGCCTGTGGAAGTCTCAGACTGGATTTCTCTGGTCGTTATTGCAAGGCGCAGTAACGGAAAAATCTAATTATGTGTGGACTTGCGCTACCTAAATAACAATATCAAGGTTGACAAATTCCCTCTCCCCAAAATCAACGAAATGGTTGCTATGCTGAAGGGAGCTCAGTGGTTTTCCACCATCGACCTATCCTCAGCATATCATCAGGTGTCTTTGACGCCTGATTCTAGAGGCTACACTGCATTCATTACTCCAAATGGTTGTTTCCAATATAAGCGCTTGCCCTTTGGACTTGCCTCGGCTGCGGCCGTTTTCCAAAGATTAATGTTCAAATTATTTGCGAAAGAAAAGAATTTGTTATTTTTTCAGGATGACATCTTAGTTTTTGGGAAAGATGAGGGGGAGCATGATGCAAAACTAATGAAAGCATTTTCAATTCTTGAGAGCAAAGGACTTACCGTTGAGTACGAGAAATGTAAGTTTGCTGAAAAAAGTGTTACATATTTAGGACACATTATTGATGATACAGGAGTCAAACCAAAACCTACTTTAGTTCATGCCATTATTAATGCTACCACTCCTAAGTCTAAGGATGATGTGAGATCTTTCCAGGGGCTGGCAGAATACTGTGCTAACTTCATACCCAGGTTTTCTGAGAAGTACTATCATATTCGCCAGTTACTTAAACAAGGGTGTAAATTTGAATGGTCCCCAAAGTGTGAGAGTGATTTTAATAGTATCAAGGATTCTATTTCTAAGGTCACAAAACTCCATAGCTTTGATCCCTCTTTAGATTGTGTCATTTCCACTGACGCTAGTAATAAGGGTCTGGGAGCTATGCTTTCTCAGGTGGATGCGCAAGGTCTGGAACATACTATAGCCTTTGCTTCCAGATCCTTATCTCCTACTGAGGAAAAGTACCCCACCATTGAAAAAGAAGCCTTGGCATGTGCTTGGGCTCTTGAACATTTCCATGCCTTTATTTGGGGTAGGCCTGTGACAATTCATATGGATCATAAGCCTTTAGTGAAATTACTCACTACTGAAGGTACTGCTTGTGCTTCTTCCAGAGTTGCTCGCATTTCCGTGCGAATGCAAGATTTTATTTATAAAATCGTTTACAAACCTGGTAAAGTCAATGTGGTAGCTGATTTCTTGTCACGCATGCCTACCTTACTAGAAGAATGTGAAGACGAGAAATGGAATGGATGTCAAATTGCATTGGTTCATGACTCTCGTATTCCTTCTATTAAGGAAGAAGATTGGAAAATTGAGTATGAGAAAGACACTTTATTACAAGAAATTAAAAATTATGTTAGCAATCATTGGCCTAATAAATGGAATATTCCTGTAAGTGTAAGACCTTTTTGGGAAGTGAGGTCTGAACTCACTGTGGATAATGACATACTATTGAGAGGGGAGAGGATAATCCCCCCCATTAGTTTACGTAATGACATTCTACTACTATGTCACGAAGGCCATTTTGGCATTGGTCGCACTAAATCCATTGTTAAAAAATTGTTCTGGTGGCCAGGTGTTGACTCATCTATTGAGAGGTTAGTAAGAGAATGTATAGATTGTTCTAAAGCGGATAAATCCCTGCAAACATGTAAACCTCCCATGGTTGTGAGAAAACATCCTCAGAACCCATGGGAGTCTGTGGCTTTAGACATCGTGGGTGCCGTCGGACCATCACACCTCTACATTAGTGTTTTAATTGACCTGTTTCCAAGATGGCCTATAGGCAAGGTGGTGCAGAAAGTTGACACTATGGCAGTATTACCCTTCTTAGATTAAATTTTTAGCCAAGAAGGAATTCCAGTATCCTTATTAAGCGACAATGGCATACAATTCCAGTCCAATACCTTTAAGCAATATTGTAGCAGAGTGGGCGTGTCATTGAAGACTTCCTCTCTTTACAACTCGAGCGGAAATGGCATGGTAGAAAGGTTTAACCGAGTCATTAAAGGGGTTATACAATCTGCTTGTATTAATAACAAAAATTGGGAAATTGAATTGTCTAAAGCTGTTTGGGCTTTTAGAATTACTGACAATGAACTTACAGGAATTTCTCCATTTGTATTAATGAGAGGACGCAAACCAAGAGCAAAATGTAATCCTAATTGGTTATTTAATTCCAGTGTCGAACCATGGTCCTTGGAAGAAGTAAGGAAAACGATTTCTAGTACTCAATTGAAGAATAAATGTTACTTTGACTCAAAAAATTGTACCAAACCTATTAACATCAAAGTGGGTAATTGGGTACGCATACTTAGACCAGGTTTCATACCCAAGGGTGAAAGTAAGTTCTTTCCTCCAGCAAAAGTCTGTGAGGTGTTACTGAATGCTGTTCGTCTTGATAATGGCAAAGTTTGGAATCTCAAACGTGTTGCACTGTGCAAGAATCATACTGATTGGAGCATTGACATTAGTCAAGCAAAGAGATATGTTGATCTGGATGACTCAATGGACACTAATGGTGTTCTTAGTGATGAAGTTGAAACTAATATTGACCAACAGGGGACTGATACTTGTGTCAACACTCCATCTTATGTAATGAATGATGCTGTATCTAGTAATGAAAACCAAGAACACTCTGTAAATTCTCATCTAATTGAGATGTGATCTCCAACCCAAAACATTGAAGATCCACAGTCTCATATAGATGAAAATAAGTTGGATAAACGCAAGTGTAAACCTTCTTCATGGTTAAAGGATTTTATTGTGGAACGTTGTAAATAATTGGTACACTGTATTTTTTTTATTTATTTCTCTTTATTTTCTGTTTAAAGGGGAATGTGATGGGTTCCGTTAACCCATATTTTGCATTATTAAGCTTGTTACAGTTTTTATCTTTGTTTATTTTTGAGAGGGGGATGTGTTCTGGCTCGCGATGGCTTGCTCGTGCCTATGCATCCCCGCGCCAGCCGTGTTTAGGTTTGGATTAGGTTCTAAGTTCTATGTTGGTTGGTGGATGTAGCGCTAGCAGTTGGGCGAGCCGTCTGAGCTGAGAGGACCTGCGGTCCTGTGCTGCACTCGAGTACTAAAGTACTACTTACCTTACCTCCACGAGTGTGCTTCATCTCTTCAGCTTATCACATAAAATAAATACAATTTCATGTGTTAGAATGTAATAAAAGAACATTAGTAGGGTAAAATAAACTGATGGAAACTACAAAAAGACTAATAAGCTCATCTCACTAACTCATTCATCTATCTAAATGTAAGAAGTTAATACAGATAGCTCATTGTGCACATCATGATTGCTATCCTGTAGATTAATTACAAAATACTTACTATTGTACATAATAATTGGTTCAGCCTATTTGCAAATTACATGATGAACAAAGAATGAAATTATTATAGAGTACTACATACATAAAGACTAGTATATATAATTATCTTTATAAAATAATGCAAACCTATTGGACTTGACCCTTTCTGGAGGGTCATCCAACAACTTTTTGCCTTCACCCTCCTGGTTTCAAAACCCATTTTGTTGGCTTTTGGGACTCTGTGCACTTTACCACTGCTAACCAGTGCTAAAGTGCTTGTGCTCTCTCCTTTAAACATGGTTACATTGGTTTCCACCTAATTGGCACATTTAATCTTCTTCTAAGTCCTTAGTAAAGTATCAGTATATGTACCCAGGACCTGTAAATTAAATGCTACTAGTGGGCCTGCAACACTCATTATGCCACCCACTTAAGTAGCCCTTTAAACATATCTCAGGCCTGCCATTGCAGCATGAGTGTGCAGTTGTAAACTGCCATTCCGACCTGGCAAAATAAAACTTTTGCCAGGCCTACACCTTCCTTTTTAATACATATAAGTCATCCCTAGGATAGGCCCTGGACAGCCCATATGGCAGGGTGCAGTGTATTTAAAAAGCGTGACATATACTTTTAACTTTTACATATCCTTCTAGTGAAAAACTCCCAAATTCGTTTTTCACTACTGCAAGCCTAAGTCTCCCATAGGATAACATTAGGTTACCATATTACATTTAATAAGTGATATCTTTCAATTGAGAGCAGCAGGGAATGCCAAGTTTGTTGTCTAAAGAATTGTAATTTAAAACATGCTTTAATGGTAAAGTTGGATTTTAGGTCATAATTCTGAAAATACCATTTTTAGAAAGATGGCATCTTCGGTTCCCAACCATTTGGGGCCTGCAGCCTGTATCCTAGGTCACGTGACTAGGTGTAGCTGGCAGCTGGTCTTTGTGCATTGCTCCTAATCAGTAATACAAAGGGGGAATAAGTGTTGAAAGGATGGGCCATCTCTGACTTGGTCGGGGTGTGGAGCTGTCAACTTCCTCACTCCATATTCACAAAGGATTTTATGCCTTAGCACAATCAAAAAGGGTTTTATGAGTCTTTTGTGCCTCCTGAAAAGCTGGTGCTAGGGCAGTGAAGAAAGAAATTCCAGACACCTCTGTAGGGGGAAACTCCAGAAGCTTCTTCCACTTGAAAGCTGGCACTGGGCATAAATATTGGACCCTCACAGCCAATGCTTCAGTACACATCTGGATCTGTGGAAGACTAAGAAGAAAGACTGCTGCGCTGCTCTGCTGCAAGGAGGACTGCTACTCTGCTCCCCTGCTTGAGTGAGAAGGACTGGACCTAAATCGTGAACCCAGGACCACCAGAGTGACTCCAAGGGCTAGTTGGGTGGCCTCCTGATTAGTGACAGATAAGGCTCCAACCACCCTGAACCCTGAATCAGGACTCTGCCTGCTATGAGTCATGTCCCCCCAAATGGTGCCACTGCCACCGCAGTCCTGGACCTTTGAAGTAGGCCTTAAAGTGCTCTGCCCACCCAACTGTGCTCCTGGCAGAACAGACGCAGTGCAAAGCATCACCTTGCAGCTCCGCATCAGAACCGCCGCTGCTCGGCACATCCCCGATTCAGAACCTTGCAGCTCCTTGAAACCGCCGCTGTGCAACGCATTCTTGAGGCAGGACCTCACATTACAGCCCCGCAGCGCCTCAGAACTATACTTTGTTCAGTGAGCCTAAGTTGTTCCTTGTATCCAGCCTGTGCTCCATTGCAGTTGGCCTGAACATGTCACTTAGTCCCGGTCCAGGGCAACCAGATAACCACAACTGATGCTTTGTGCTTTTAAGCGCTACTTTTACATAAAATCTTTAAAATTGCACATCTCCTGTTCTACCAATTGGATTTCTGTTGTTTTGCTGTCAAATAATTTATTACATTTTACTATATTTTTCTAAACTAGTGTGGGACTTTTCTTGTGTTGTGTTTTCACTTTAGTGTTGTTTGTGCGCTGCATAAATAGTTTACACATCGCCGCTAATTTACACCTGACTGCTTTTGTGCCAGAGGGGTAAGCACAAGTTGCTGGTGTTTCACCCAGACAAGATTTGTGGTTCCTGCTTGAGTAAGGTTTCACCCCCCTCAAACCAGTAACCCAAATTCCTATTCCTTATCCAAATGTAGCCCATTTTATTTTAGTATTGCTACCCATCCTATAATTTCTATGCAAAATATCTCAGCATAAGAGCCTGGCTACCCCTTCTTGGATGTTTCCATTTTTTACAAATTTCAACAAAAAATAATCACCATTATGTCTTTCATGGAAGTGTGCAGCTAATGAATATCAATAATTGTTTCTCCCTATGGTGCCAATGTGTTCAATGACCCAATACCTTAGTTAGCATATTGGTCTATTCACATATCCACAGTGACATTATAACACATAGCAACAAGCACACTTGTGTAATTGACGAAAGGTCTAATGTCAAATTATTGGCTATTTCCATTTGTAATTGGTTTTCTTCTATTTTTAGCAAAGTTATAAGCATTTAAATCTCTACAACAGTAAAGCCAATTGTCATAAACATGTTCCTTTAAATGGTTTGTGATTAAATACACTTAAAGTAACATGATCTTTAGCATCCTAAGCTCAGGCATATGATATATTGCACTATGTGGTCAGATGGTTATTGAGTGTGGAGTCTGAACATATGCCACATTTTACAGATTTCGCAAAGTTCCTTACTTTGATTAGTATATTAGGTCAGAAAATACATGTTCTCATGTTCTGTTTGATCATTATAAGAAGCATTTTTATTTGCATCAGTTTAAAGATTCTCTTAATTCCTAACATCAACCTTAATCCTTGCCATTACCGTCTCCCTATGGGAGTAACCTCAACTTTTGAATCTTCAAGCCATTTCATCAGTTATTTGTACATACTCTTCATTTGAAGTACAGCCTCTCTGGCCTGTTAAAATGTGCTTTAGGGATTGGCCTCAATAATGATTTGTTGATGACACCTCCATAACAACAGGACAGAACTTGAAGCAGCTTAGTTGTATAGAAAGGTGTGTTCAGTGAATTATTGCATTTGCTGATGCATGTGTTGAGGGAATTTATATGAGCTATTGGGTTAGTAAACCTGAAAGCCCAGGGGTTTTATTTTACAGAATTTCAATATATTCTTTTAATTATTCTCTGGTGGACCTCAAAATTAAAAATAAGTAATCCTTCCAAATCAGATCCACATTTACTCATTCTGATCGTATACATCTAAGTGTTGGTTACAGGCATTTGCTTTATCAAAGTTGCCCATAATGAAATAAGCATATGATCCAAATACTGTGCTAGATGCTGGTTGTGCATGTGTGTGAATGTGAAAACTTGGAGCTATGTGCATGTGCTGATGCTACGTAACACAGACAGAGAAGTGCTCCGATTATGGCACTGCAAGAAATGAGCATGACTAATGGCAAAGGGGAAGGCATGTGGACACCTCTAGAGACCTTCTAAACCAGAAACCCTGAGGCAGTGTCCACAAGGGGCTCTGCTCCCGGGGAGGGAAGAGAGAAGTTAAATATATAGGGAAGGGGATTCACTCTCACTACTTCAACCAAAAAAAGACAAATGAGATTCCCTTGCCTTAAGTAAAGGTTTGCCTCTCAAAAAATACCCTAATAATATCGAAAAAATGAAGAATTGTTTATATATATATATTTATATTACAGATACAATAATGATGGGGTCATGATTATAAGATTTAGGGCCAGAAGTATGAAAGCATTTTGCATTCGCAAACAGTGTGAATTGCAAAATTCGGCCGTTTATCAAATGCAAAATGGCCTTTCCTTATGTATGAAAGGCTTTTGGATTCGCAAGTTAGGTAATCGCAATTTTAAGTGATTACCTAAATTGCGAATGCAAATAGAGAATCGCAATTTACCAATCTCTTATGTAAGAAGCCTTTCCTAAATGCGAAATGTGCATTTAGAGAAATGCTATTACCATCAACTTCAAGAAGATGGTAGGCATGTGCGAATTTTGAGAAATGCACAAAAATGCATTTTTCAAAGTGCCATGAGCGCACACATGGCCCTAGGGCATGTGCACTCTTTACATGTGCACATTTTCTTTTTTTGGGGGGCTTCGAGGGGGGGCTTAAGCTCTTGGGCACCCTTGGCTTTGCATTCGTTGATTTGCGATTAGCAATTAGGTAATCGCAAATTAGCTAATGCAAAACCATTCGCAACTATGGGCCTTTTGGCCCATAGGAACGAATGGAGTAATGTTACCTAATAGCGATTTGCTATTTACCGAATCGCTATTAGGTAATATTAAGGAATCACAAAATATTTTGAGATTCCTACATACATAGCATTTTGCGATTACCAAATAGCGATTTGGTAAAAATTACTATTTGAGAATCGCAAAATGCTTTTTTCATACATCTGGCCCTTCATGCTTTAGAGCGTGGATGTAAATTTCTGCAGAGCGAGAAACATCCTGGAGGTGTTAATATGTTGATATGGAGGATACAAATAGAGATCACTAAGTTTATTCTATCTTTGGAGCCTGAGCAGTATTAATTAAAAATACATGAAGGGAACTTTTGAATGGAAGCTTTGTTTGACCTCTAAGAAGTATATTAGGAAGTGTAGGGATCGTATTCAGTAACTTCATTTGATTTCACTGTGAAGCACTTGTGGCTAAAGAACTGACAGGCTGTATAAAAGGTGAATATGTTGAGCTACTTAAATTATTTTTGAATGGTATGGAACAGAGCATACCCTGTCAGATGTTTTTAAAGTAATACCAAGAATTAATGGCTAACAAGCTCGTTATCTACATAAATCTTGCAAAAGTAGTTGACTTTTGAGTCAGCACTGGAGTACTTAAGAAAGTCTCTTTGCTGCCATGTTTTCAGATTGCTTATGTGTGACATTTCTATGGTGTCAGTGCACTTATGGATACCATTCAACTGTCAAATGTGTGACACTTTCTCGCAAGTAAAACCAACAAAAGAGTGCAAGGAAAGAGATAAATATCAGAAATCGCACTCTTTTGAGCAAAGAGAAGCTCTAAAAATATCATAAAACGATTGCAAAACCCCTGGAATGGGAGATGACTAACCTACAGGCTCTTTTTATGATGCCCATGCAGGGCAGCCTCTCTTATACTGTGTGTAATACAATTATAAAACAATCTAATGCATTTTTACAGTGATTTCAATTGAAGGCTGGGACGTCGTAGAACTATAATACAGAAATTACCAGGACCAACCAGGACTAAGAGCCACATGTATCAAACATGTTTTGCGTTTGCAAACGGGCCGATTCTCAGAATTGGCCTGTTTGCGAATGGAAAAAATGCTTTTCACATGTAACAAACCCTATTTTGCGATTCAGTAACCTGTTACCGAATCACAAAATGGGATTGCGATTCCGTATTTGGAAGGGGCGCGTTTAGGGCGTCCCTTCCAAATACCGAATAGTAACGGTATGTATGAATGTTTTGTGACCATGAATGTGGTCGCAAAACATTTGCAATTTACCATCAACTTCAAGTTGGTGGTAACCCATTCGCAAACGGGAAGGGGTCCTCAATGGACCCCTTCCCCTTTGTGAATGTATGCAAAAACCTTTTTTAAGAGCAGGCAGTGGTCCCATGGATAGCAGGCCACTATCCCCGTGATTTTAGCGATTCCTAGGGGTCTCAGATTGCAACCTCCCTCATTAATATTAATGAGGTAGGTCGATTTGCGACCCCATAGGAATCGCTAAATTTGTAATAGTGATTACCTAATTGCGAGTCCCTGAAAATCGCAATTAGGTAATCGCTATTAAAAATGTTGATACATGCGGCCCTTAACTGTTTCTTTCTGGTTACATGAAAAACATCTGCAGTAATTGCATCAACCAATTGAGGTTAAATAATATAAAGAGTGTTTTTCCATATTTTCTCCTTGTTTCTGTTTTGTTGTGTGACCTAGGCTGCATTGGTTGCACGAGCAGAGAGAGCTAAAGCCCATTTATTGCCTTATGACCACTGCAGTTTCATATTGCATCAGATATATATTTGAATCCTATTGTTGGTGCATGGCATCTGAGCAGCACCATATTTCGTAGGATACTGACAGCTTGGGTTTTACAGCTTCATGGAGCTGAAAATTGCTACGTCGTTCATAGCAAATTATTATTATGTACGATTCATTCTCTCGTAATGGATGGAACAAGTAATAAGTAAACCCCCTGCATTTGTGTGTCTCACTGTCTGAGATATAAATGAAGGAAAATATGTCTTTCTGCCAACGGGAATTGTGGCCTAGTATGGTTAAAGCACATACCTGCAGAGATCAGAGTAAACGTCAGTGCAGAGTCAGACAGACTGCGAAGGTTCTTGACTCACCTAGGCTGTCAGTCCACAAGAGCTTGTGGGAGTGTGTCTGCCAGACTGAGTGCTTAGCTTGCTGGCCTTGTGCGTCTAATCCAAGTTCTTTGGTCAGGCTGCCAGGTAAGCAACAGAAGGCTCCAGGATCCAGACTAGACCAAGCACTTGCTGTTTGTTTCTTGAGATTCCACTAGTGCTGAGTGCTGGGCATTGCTATCTATGGAATCAGTTATACGCATAGCCCCCGCACTAGACGCACTTCCAGCCTGTCCATGCATATCATGTCTTGCATACATTTTGAATAAAGTTTACACCAAATGTGTGTCTTTGTTTCTTTATGGGAAAACTTGGCCGCAGTTTCCATTTTCAACTTGCATGATATTCTTGTATCTTGTTTTTCCATAAATCACAGTACCCTCTCATAAATCGATATGCCAGGGCCATAAATCAAAATGACAGTGACATAAATCATTATGACAGGGCCATAAATTATATGTGTGACAGGTCAGAAATCAACGACAGGTCATAAATCATGCGTGTCAGAGGTCATAAATCACCAATGGATGACAGGCCATAAATCATTTCTGACATATCAAAATCAAGTTCTGTTATTTGCTTGTTATATTTATGACACCTTTTTGATTGTTGAGGCAATCATACATGTCGTTTTATGGGGTCATAAAGTTTCTTGTTGGTTTTTCTCTGCTTGCATGGGGGGGAAGCCTCTTATTGTTGTTAGGCCCCAACTCGCAACCTTGTCTGTCCATTTTGTGCCCTGAAGCCCGGCCAGTCTGGGCTGCGAGTGCAGTGCTCTGCTTACTACCCCCTTTTAGCCTACTCAACCAGCCGTAAGGCATCTCCAAGTAAGTGGCCTTACTCTGGCACACTGCCTTGCTGGTGTGCATCCTCTGCCAACAAATGTACTCCTTTTATTCGCCACGCCGCATGTGAGGCTCGCAACTCCAGGAGGCTCCCCCTTTTCACCTTTTTGGGACTTTGCTACTTTTTACCTTTTAGGTGCAGCCTGCCATTGCCCTGGCTGCCATAAGTTGGCCCAGAACACTTTAATTACTTCTTTTGACAGGTGCCCCCATCAGTTGAGTGTAATTCCGTGCGGGTTGATCAGGCCATGCCCGATGCTCTCAACGCCATTAGCCTGGCAGTATTTGCTGACTGTAAAGTTTAATTTCCTTCTGGAGTTAACCACTGCACCATTTGACATGAGCTGAGGGGGGAAGTAGCCTCTTACTGCTGTTAGGCTTAACTGGCTACCTTGTCTGCCCATTTTGTGCTCTGCCATTTGACGGGTCTGGGCTGCGAGCACCGTGCTCCCCCGTTGGCCTACTCACCCTGCCGTAAGGCTTCTCCAGGTAGGTGGCCTTCTCCCTGGCTCACCACCCTTCAGGCCATGGAGTCCTTTCCTGTCCTTAGTTTCGAGCTAGCTGTGGGCCACTACTGCTAGTTGGGCCTGTGCCCAAGATTATGATGTATTTTGTAGGTATGCTCATTCAATGAAGCGTTCAATGGTCCTGGCTGTGGCCCCTGGGTTCCCAAGTGACCGGAGTCCCCCACCTGCCCCACGGTCCTCACTTTTTTTTTATATACCATCTCGCTGCGCCTGGCATCAGTGTATGCTCCATTAGAGCTAACAAGTCTGCTCCGCCAGCTCCCACAGTTTTTCTGGGAAAGGGGCCATCTTCTGATCTGTCTCTGGCGCTAGCTGTTTGAAATTGCTCATCTGAGAAAAGCAAGCGGATCTGCCACTGTGTTCCCTATCCCAAGAACGTGCCTCGCTTTCATGTCAAAGTTTCCCTGTAGGTGTAATTTTACTGTGTGCCTCATCAGCCTTAATATGTCTGGACATCTTGCTGTGCCTTTATTGCTTGCCTGCACCTCTCCCTGATTGTGTGACCATAGTGTAAGTGGCATGTCCCTCAGCCTGCATTTCATCAACCTCAATTTGCCTGGGCACCTTGCTGTACCTTTATTAATGGCTCGTACTACCCCTGGGTTATCTGACCATAGTGTCAGTTTCATGTCTCTCAAACTGTCTTTCCAAATGGTTAGGGACACTACTGTGGGAAAAAGCTCAAGAAAAGTGATGATGGTGGTGGTGCCCAAATCCTGCATAGCCATGTGCATCCCCTGTTTCCTAGTATTGCCCCAATTCCTTGGCTGCCGGTCATGTCTGTGAATAGGGCTATCTGTTTTATTGTCTCCCATCCTTCTCTCCCTATGAGGAGACCATTAAAGACGTTCACTCCTGCCCCCAGCCTAGTGTGGTGTTGCTCTTCTCTTAGGCCTGCTGTCAGCCATGTTAGGCACCTGGCACAGATCCGCCCTGCTGGGATGCCTCTTGAGCTAGCTAATCAGCCTTTGCAGCTCACAGAGCATCTTTTTCTCCCTGCTGCACATTCCCCTTATCTCTTCTCTTATATCAGTTACCTTGTCCTCCATCTTCCTGGATGTCCCTGCCACTGAGTCTAGCTCTGTTCGGAGGAATACAAGCCTTGTTGCTGGCCCAATTGTTTTCTCTGAGCTAGGGGTACTACCCAGTCCCCGGCCTTCCAGGAAGTTAAGGTGGTGGATGAGCCTTAACTGGCCCAAATGTTTTTTGGTTACCACCCCTAGGCGTGAGATCACCAGCCCTTTGGGAAGTGGGTGTGCTAAGGGGCCCTCCATCCTTCCCCAATCTTTATCCTTCTTGATCTTTGCCACATTATCTCTGGGTGTTCCTGGACAGATTTAAAGTTTCTTCGCCTTTCTCATGGGGGTGGAACCCTCAAATGGAATTTCCAAACCCTCTTCAAAGCACTCTACCAGTAGGACGGCGTCTTTCTTGTCGTTATACCTGTTGGCTAACATCCTGAGCTGGGGGATGTTGATGAGAGGTCTGGCTAGCTGAAAGCCTCCCCATCCTGATTGTTCCCCCCAGCCCTCTTGCCCCGCTAGTGCTTCTTCTTCTTCTCTTTCTTATCGCTGTGGTGTTTGTTATGCCTGCATGCTGTTGCTGGGCCCCCCCACAGACTTTGCAAGTTTGCTTAAATTTACATGACCCGCCCCATGCGCATTCATCGGAGTTGTACTCAAAATAGATTGCTGCTGCCACTCGTGAACTGGCGCTTCCCAGCTGTTGTGCCCTTTGGAATTGAAAAATCTCGTGTGCTTCCCCTTTAGGGGCTATTGCAAAGGGCAAAGGGCTGCTTGCCTTCTCTACCCATACCTTGACCTCCTTCTCCACCAACATCTTGTGGATAATCCCAGACACATCTTCCTCATTCCACACCATTTCGGGGCGGGTCTGCATTTTCAATCTAAAACCCTTATCATAATCCAACCATGTCTTCCCCAGGAATTGTCTATGTGCCTCGTGAATGTTGGCCTCGTACAGCCAGAGGTCTGCTGCACAGTGTGGAAACTTCTCCACAGTAATGCATGCCATTATTCGGAATTCATCGAGACAGTTTTTGAAGTGCCTTTCTTTTCTCACCCTTTTCCTCTCACTCCTGTCTTCCTCTTTTTTGTCACATACTGTCAGGTCTAACCCTTCTAACTGTATTTCTAGCAGTGAAAAGATGTAAATGAACTCTCTCCTCCAGATCCTTTCCTTTATAGCTATGGTGATGAGGCTTGCTAGCCCTGTTGCTCTTGTGATCATATGGCTATAGGGCTTGACCCACCAGAGCTGGGTTGGTTGCTCTTTCTGCGCTGCTGCAGGCTGCATGGTATCCTGCGCTGCCCTAGGCTGCCATGGGAGATACTAATGTTACCATGTAATGGGGTTTAACCATTTGGGGGCCTTGACCTGATGTCTTCCCCTGCCGGGAGGCTGCAAGGTCATGTGCGGCCCAAGCCTGTGTGCCCTGGTTCCATCGGGTGCCATGAGAGCCAGGCACTCCTCCCCCTTGTGTCTGTGCGCTTGTTATTCCCTGCCCTTGAGCCGCGCCTCTGCCATAGAACAACATGGGTGCAAGGCCTTTAAACACTCATGCACAATTGCGCTGAAAGGCTCACTACCTGTCCCCTTGCTGTTGGCATTTCTTCTGGATCCGGCTGTCGCCAAGATGGATGCAGGTGGCAGGACCGTATACCTGGGATCTTCCCGTGCCTCCGCTCTCTTTGGTACCTTTGTCGCTGTTCTCTGGTGCTTCCTGGCTTTTTGTACTTTAACCAGCTCTGTGTTTGCATCTTCAGTGTCTCCCATGGTCTCAGATGCTCAGCCATCCTCTTGGCTGCTTGATCCCTCACCCGGTTCTTCACTGTTAGAACTGGGGGTCTCTAGTTGGCAATGGTATACACCTTTGTCCAAATAGGGACCCTTGCTTCCACGTCAGGGAAAGGGGATTACACACCTGGATGACCCCTGCTCACCCCCTTGGTAGCTTGGCACGAGCAGGCTGGCTTATCTAAGAGGCAGTGTGTTAAGCATTTGTGAACACATACAGTAATACAGTGAAAACACTACAGATGGACACCACACAGGTTTTATAAAAATAAGTATTCTTTATATAGACTTATCACAAGACCACAAACGACAAAAATCCACAATACTGTACTCAAAATACTCTAAAAAGATGGTGAAGTTACTTAGTTCAAGTTGATGATAAATGCAACACAGTTCTCACAAACAGTACCTGGATGCGTAACGCAAAATAAACAAAAGGTTCGCAGGGAAGGAGATGCGTCGGTTTCCGTACTTCGGGGGATGCGATGCGTCGCGCCTCAATGCTTGCGCAGAGTAGGGGATGCGTCCGTTCCTTACCGGAGGGGAGTAGATGCGTTGATTCTCGTGCTGCGTTCCGGTTGCGATGCGCAAGACGGCGCCGCGATGCGACACTCAGGTTGTGATGCGATAAGATGGCGCCCTTGATGCGACGATGTGAAGATGATGCATGCACGCCGAAGGCCGTACGGCGAACTCTGTACCTTTGGAGCCGCGACAGGCCCTGCGACACGCTTCTCCGGTGATGCGACGGCGACCCTTGCGGTGGCGACACGCTTCTCCGGCGATGCGACCCTCAGCGGCTGTTGATGAAGATACGCTTCTCTGGTGATGCGGCGGCAGCCTCTGCGGCGGCGACACGCTTCTCCGACGATGCGACGGCAACAGCTATGATGGCGACACGCTTCTTCTCGTTGCGTCGCGCTTCCAGCCCCCAGCGACACGCAGGTCTCAGCAGACAGAATCCCCAGCAAGGGAATTCAGGAGTGAGCTGGTGGTGAAGTCTTTTGGCCCTGAGACTTCAGCAGGAGGCAAGCACAAATTCAAGCCCTTGGAGTAATATTCTGCAAGATGATGAAAGTTCTTTAAAAGTTCCTTCTCCTTTCCTTGGCAATGAAGAAACCACTGCAGGCCAACCCAGCAAACAGCACACTTGGCAGAGGGGCAGTCCAACTCCTGCAGCTTCCTTGGTTCTTCTCCTTGGCAAAAGGGTCGTCTTGTTGTTCCAGAAGTGATCTAAAGTTCTTGGGTCTGGGTCCCAATATTTATACTACTTTTCTCTTTGTTCTCTGAAGGCAGAGAGGCCTTTGCCTAGTCAAAACCAGTTCTGGTCAGTCTTGGAGCACTTTGTTGACAAGACTCCTTTTTTCCTTTCACAGTGTAGGCCAGGGACATCAGACACACCACAGGAGGTGGAGCCAGCATTGTGGAGGGAAGGCACAGCCCTATTCAGGTCCCAGGTGCAACTCCTCCCTCCCATCTGCATGCAGATCTCTCTATTCAGCCCTGTGCTGCCTCACCCTGTCTCCTGGCAGCCCCCAGTCCCTGTCACTCAAACTCCAGACAAGGAATACACAACCTAGCAGAGGCAGGCTTGGATAGTTAGGCAAGAAAATACCCACTTTCTAAAAGTGGTATTTTCAAACACAGAATGTTAAAACCAACTTTACTAAAAGATGTATTTTATCATTCTGAGTTCAGGCATACTAAACTCGAATTTCTACCTGGTTCCCTGAGTCAGTTAGGATTATAAGATGTAATAATCTAACTGCCCATTCTGGCCTATAGGGAACAGGTAGCCTTGCAATAGTGAAAAACGAAAATGGCTGTAATTCACTATTAGGACATGCCACACACATCAGGGCAGGTCCTACCTTTCACTTACAATGCACCCTGCCCTAGGGCCTACCTTAGGGGTGACTAATATGCAGAAAAGGGAAGGTTTAGGGACTGGTAAGTGGGTGCACTTACCAAGTCGACATGGCAGTCAGACTGCACACAGGCTCTGCAATGGCAGGCCTGAGACACACTTTACAAGCTGCTCCTGTGGGTGGCACAACCAGTGCTGCAAGCCCACCAGCAGCATTTGATTTACAAGCCCTGGGCACCCCTGGTGCACTATACTAGGGTCTGACAAGTAAATCAAATGATCCAATCATGGAGTCACTAATCAATGCATCAATTTAACATAGGGAGCACTTGCACTGTGGCACTGAATAGCAGTGGCACAGTGCCCAAAGCATCTAAAACCAGCAAACAGATCAAAAACAGAGGAGGCAATCAGAAAAAAAATGGAAGGGAGACTCACGCCAATGATACCAAGTCTAACACGTGTCCCCTCCAGCTGAAATGTGGGGAGAACTACCCTTCCCCTAGGGAGTCCTCTTCACTAAGGAGGAAAAATCTGGACAGACCATCAGCATTGGCGTGTTCTGTACCAGGGCGGTGTTCCACCGTGAAGTCCATACCTTGTAGGGAAATGGACCACCTCAACAACTTTGGATTCTCACCCCTCATCTGCATCAGCCATCTGAGGGGCCTGTGGTCGGTCTGAACCAGGAAGTGAGTCCCAAACAAGTATGGTCTCAACTTCTTCAGTGCCCAGACCACAGCAAATGCCTCACGCTCAATTGCACTCCACCTCTGTTCCCGTGGAAGTAACCTCCTACTGATGAAGGCTACAGGTTGGTCTAGGCCTTCCTCATTAATCTGTGATAGAACAGCCCCCACACCATGCTCTGAAGCGTCTGTTTGAACAATGAATTCTTTCGAGAAGTTGGGCGCCTGAAGCACGGGTGCTGTGCACATGGCAGTCTTCAGGGCATCAAAAGCCTTCTGACAGGCATCAGTCCAGTTCACTTTCTTGGGCTGCTTCCTGGAAGTCAACTCAGTCAAGGGTGCAACAATGTTGCCATACCCCTTGACAAACCTCCTGTAGTACCCCGTGAGTCCTAAAAAGGCTCTCACCTGTGTCTGAGTCTTTGGGGGTTCCCATGCCAGGATGGTATCAATCTTGGGTTGTAGGGGCACCACCTGGCCGCTTCCTTCCTGGTGCCCCAAGTACACCACAGAACCCTGCCCAATCTGGCAGTTACTCGCCTTGATTGTGAGGCCTGCCTTCCGCAGCGCCATCAACACTTCCCAGAGGTGGAGCAGATGTTCTTCCCAAGTGGAACTAAACACCGCAATGTCATCCAGGTAGGCGGCACTGAAATCTTCCAGCCCGTCCAACACCTGGTTGACCAACCTCTGAAAGGTGGCAGGGGCATTCTTCATCCCAAAGGGCATAACCCGGAATTGGTAGTGCCCATCTGGTGTGGAGAATGCTGACCTCTCCTTGGCCCCACCAGTTAAGGCAATCTGCCAGTACCCAGACGTCAAATCAAACGTGCTGAGGTACCGGGCAGCTCCCAACCGATCAATGAGCTCATCAGCTCTTGGGATGGGGTGCGCATCAGTCCTGGCGACTGAATTGAGTCCTCGGTAGTCCACACAGAACCGGAGTTCAGGTGTGGCACCAGGCACGGCAGCCTTTGGGACCAAAACCACTGGGCTGGCCCAAGGACTGTTAGAGGTCTCAATCACCCCTAAGGCAAACATCTTGGAGACCTCCTCCTTAATGTAAGCTCTGACCCTGTCAGTCACTCTGTAAGCCTTGTGCTTCACAGGAGGACTGTCCCCAGTGTCCACATCATGGACGCACCACTCAGTGACACTAGGAACCAGGGAGAACAAATCAGGGAATTGCCCCAGCAGTTGGCGACAATCTTGCTGCTGTTCAGGGGTCAGTGTGGCAGAGAGGCCAACACCATCCACTGACCCATCTTGCTCCGCTGCAGACAGGAGGTCAGGAAGAGGCTCAGTCTCCTCCTCCATTCCATCATCTGTCGCTAGGAGCATGCCCACCTCGGACCTTTCTAAGTGGGGCTTCAGGCGGTTAACATGCAGGACCCACAAAGGGTTCCTGGGAGACCGCAAGTTCACCAGATAGGTGACATCACTCTTGCGCTCCACCACCTCAAAGGGACTGGTCCACCTGTCCTGGAGCGCACAGGGCTCCACAGGGGCCATGACCCAAACTTTCTGTCCAGGCTGAAGCTCAATCAGAGTGGCATTCTGATCGTACCACCGCTTCATCTCTTCCTGGCTGGCTTCCAGGTTCGCCTGAGCGAGTTCCCTGAAACGCCGAGTCTGGTTCCTGAAGGCCAGCATGTAGCTATATACATCCTGGGGAGGTTTCCTGGGAGATTGCTCCCAGCCTTCCTTGACCAGACTCAAAGGTCCTCTTACCGGGTGACCATACAGCAGCTCAAAGGGGCTGAACCCTAAGGACTTCTGAGGCACCTCACGGTAAGCAAACAACAGGCATGGCAAGAGGACGTCCCACTTACGCCTCATAGGTTCCTCAAGACCCATAATCATGCCCTTAAGGGTCCGGTTGAATCTCTCAACCAGCCCATTACTTGGGGGTGGTAAGGAGTGGTGAACTTATAGGTAACACCACACTCCTTCCACAGGGACTTCATATAATTAGATATGAAGTCGGTACCACGGTCGGACACCACCTCTCGGGGAACCCCACACGGGAAAAACCCCCATCAGTGCACGTCCCACCACGGGGGCCGTCACTGTCCTGAGAGGGATGGCTTCCGGGTACCGGGTAGCATGGTCCACCAAGACCAGGATAAACCTGTTGCCCATGGCTGTCTTGGGGTCCAGTGGCCCCACAATGTCAATGCCCACCCGTTCAAAGGGGGTACTGACTACAGGGAAAGGTTGGAGAGGAGCCTTGTGCTTCCTTCCACTTTTCCCACTTGCCTGGCAAGTTTGGCAGGTCCTACAATGAGTATCTGAACTCTTGCGCATCTGGGGCCAATGAAAATGGGAAACAAACCTTTCAAAGGTCTTGTTCTGCCCCAGATGTCCAGCTAAAGGAACGTCATGAGCCAAACCCAGTAGGAAGGCTCTGAAGCGCTGGGGTACCACCAGCACACGGGCTGACGCAGGCTCAGCAACCTTAGGCTCGCTATACAGGAGGTCGTTCTCCCAGTAGATCCAATGTGATCCAGACTGATCACCTGCTGCCTGGTTTGTGGCCTGTTGCCTCAAACCCTCAAGAGAAGGGCACTGCCTTTGCTCCTCACAAAATTCCTCCCTGGAGGGACCTCCTTCCTGCTGCCAATGGGTCAGCTCAGGCAGGTCTCCCAGTTCAGCAACTTGTTCCCCTGTAGGTTCCAGGGCATCCCCCTCAAGGTCTGCCTCCTCCTGGACTGTGGGAACTATGGGGGCTGGTTTCCCGCGCCCCCTACCTCTTCTCTTTAAGGCGGGGGTCTGGGCCATATTTTCAGGCGCCAGAACCTCTTGATCACCCTTACTGGCCGCAATGGACCGAGTGGTTACACACGCCCACTCAGGCAGACCCAACATCTCTAAATGAGACCTTCTCTCCACCTTAGCCCAAGGGGAGTCCTCTAAATCATTGCCCAACAGACAATCAACAGGCATGGCTGGCCTCACAGCAACTTGGAGAGTACCTGAGACCCCCCCACTCAAAGGGAACTTGAGCCACCTCACACTGGCTCTGTGAGTTGTCTGCAGCAACAACAGGGAAGAATGCATGGGGGACAACCTGCTCTTTGGACACCAACCGACAACTGACAGCTGTCACACTTGCACCAGTGTCTCTTAGAGCCTCCACCCTATGGCCATTGATGGTCACCCACTGCCTGTACTTTTTAGTGTTATCAGGCAGCTGAGTTTTAGGGACCATCTCAAAGTCTCCCTAATGAGACAAGGGACATCTCTGCGGGATCCCACCCACCTTGGGCACCCATCTCCTCCCCCCAGGGCTACACTGGCAATCTGACGGGGTGGTGCTTTGGGATCTCTCATGGGACATTGAGGATCATACCAACGGTGGACCAATTGACCACACGTAAAACATTTACAGGGGCCCCTCTGAACAGGTTTACCTGTTGGGGCCTCTTGCTTCTTCTCAGGGGGAGGCTGGGAACCCTTCCCTTGATTCCCTTGGGAATTACTTTGGGGCCCTTTTTGGAACTCCCTCTGTTTACCCTTGTCCCCCCTACTCTTCTGC
Source organism: Calotriton arnoldi (assembly GCA_963921515.1). Classification (NCBI taxonomy): domain Eukaryota; kingdom Metazoa; phylum Chordata; class Amphibia; order Caudata; family Salamandridae; genus Calotriton; species Calotriton arnoldi. The sequence goes on from CAWUFW010006992.1 coordinate 431,194, forward strand.
TGGGGACCCTGCCCACCTTTGGCGGAGTCTCCCACATGACCCTTGTGGACCCGGGTGCTTACCCAGCGGTCCGCCTCCTCAGCAAGTTTCCTAGGGTTAGTTAACTTGCTATCAATAAGGTGCTGGCGTAGCTCTGGAAAACAGTTAGCAGACAAGTGCTCCCATGCAAACAAATCATAGAGAGCTTCAAAAGTATCTACTTTGCTACCCTTCACCCAACCATCCATAGCTCTGCAAAAGAAAGACTGATACTCCACCCAGGTAGTTGCCTCCAGTTTCTTACAATTTCTGAACCTCTGTCTATAGAGTTCTGGGGTCAAACCATACCTTGTCATAAGGGTTTCCTTCATATGGGCATAAGACATCCTATTCTCACTGGGCAGGTTTAACAAGGTATCCCTCCCATCACTCACAAAGCGGCCCCACAACCCTGCTCCCCAATCCTTCTCAGGGAGCCGGTGGGCCAACATTGCTATCTCATAGGCTGCAAACCACTGCCCCATATCTTCCTGTCTGTGAAACTCTTTGATGACATCTTTGGGAATATAAACTTTACCTTCTGCAGGCACAGATGGTGTGCTGCCACCAGAGGGGTTGATTCCTAAGCCCTGCGCTTTCAGCTCCAACTCCCTCAACATTCTCTCATGTTCCAACCTCATTTTCTCTCTTTCCAAGGTCACCCTGCTATTTTCTAGGTCCCTCTGACCCTCCATTTTGAGCCGTGCCATCTCCAGCTTGTGCACCCTATTTCTCTCCCTGTCCTCCAACTCTCTTTGGGACAGGCCTTTGGAAGAGACACTACTGCCAGGCGGGGACGGTGCCCCTGCCCTGACTGGAACAAATGAACCATCCATGTGCCCCTCTGCATCCCCAACTGGCTCCACCACCAGTCCAGGGTCATTTCTTGCTTCCACCCAGGCCCTCAGCGCCTTTTGGTACTCCTCCCTCTTGGAGATACCTTGGGTAGTAACTTTCAATTTTTTGCAAAGGTGCTTGAGCTGTTTCAAATTGTAGGTTTCCACCCTCTCTTCCTCAAGCTCCAGATCCATAGAGGCAACAGATGCTGGTCTGCTCATGGCAGTAAGACTTGGCAGTTCTCAGGAAAAAATAAGTCCAAGGAAAAAAATTGTACCAAAAAGGTATGTGGTTGCGTTTGGTCTGCACTCACTAGTAGTGTACACCAATCACTGTATATGAGTCACAAATGCAAAGTTCAAATCCTCACCGCTGACCACCAATGTTAGAACTGGGGGTCTCTAGTTGGCAATGGTATACACCTTTGTCCAAATAGGGACCCTTGCTTCTACGTCAGGGAAAGGGGATTACACACCTGGATAACCCCTGCTCACCCCCTTGGTAGCTTGGCACGAGCAGGCAGGCTTATCTAAGAGGCAGTGTGTTAAGCATTTGTGAACACATACATTAATACAGTGAAAACACTACAGATGGACACCACACAGGTTTTATAAAAATAAGTATTCTTTATATAGACTTATCACAAGACCACAAACGACAAAAATCCACAATACTGTACTCAAAATACTCTTAAAAGATGGTGAAGTTACTTAGTTCAAGTTGATGATAAATGCGACACAGTTCTCACAAACAGTACCTGGATGCGTAACGCAAAATAAACAAAAGGTTTGCAGGGAAGGAGATGCGTCGGTTTCCGTACTTCGGGGGATGCGATGCGTCGCGCCTCAATGCTTGCGCAGAGTAGGGGATGCGTCCGTTCCTTACCGGAGGGGAGTAGATGCGTTGATTCTCGTGCTGCGTTCCGGTTGCGATGCGCAAGACGGCGCCGCGATGCGATGCGACACTCAGGTTGTGATGCGATAAGATGGCGCCCTTGATGCGACGATGTGAAGACGATGCGTGCACGCCGAAGGCCGTGCGGCGAACTCTGTACCTTTGGAGCCGCGACAGGCCCTGCGACACGCTTCTCCGGTGATGCGACGGCGACCCTTGCGGTGGCGACACGCTTCTCCGGCGATGCGACCCTCAGCGGCTGTTGATGAAGACACGCTTCTCTGGTGATGCGGCGGCAGCCTCTGCGGCGGCGACACGCTTCTCCGACGATGCGACGACAACAGCTACGATGGCGACACGCTTCTTCTCGTTGCGTCGCGCTTCCAGCCCCCAGCGACACGCAGGTCTCAGCAGACAGAATCCCCAGCAAGGGAATTCAGGAGGGAGCTGGTGGTGAAGTCTTTTGGCCCTGAGACTTCAGCAGGAGGCAAGCACAAATTCAAGCCCTTGGAGTAATATTCTGCAAGATGATGAAAGTTCTTTAAAAGTTCCTCCTCCTTTCCTTGGCAATGAAGAAACCACTGCAGGCCAACCCAGCAAACAGCACACTTGGCAGAGGGGCAGCCAACTCCTGCAGCTTCCTTGGTTCTTCTCCTTGGCAAAAGGGTCGTCTTGTTGTTCCAGAAGTGATCTAAAGTTCTTGGGTCTGGGTCCCAATATTTATACTACTTTTCTCTTTGTTCTCTGAAGGCAGAGAGGCCTTTGCCTAGTCAAAACCAGTTCTGGTCAGTCTTGGAGCACTTTGTTGACAAGACTCCTTCTTCCTTTCACAGTGTAGGCCAGGGACATCAGACACACCACAGGAGGTGGAGCCAGCATTGTGGAGGGAAGGCACAGCCCTATTCAGGTCCCAGGTGCAACTCCTCCCTCCCATCTGCATGCAGATCTCTCTATTCAGCCCTGTGCTGCCTCAACCTGTCTCCTGGCAGCCCCCAGTCCCTGTCACTCAAACTCCAGACAAGGAATACACAACCTAGCAGAGGCAGGCTTGGATAGTTAGGCAAGAAAATACCCACTTTCTAAAAGTGGTATTTTCAAACACAGAATGTTAAAACCAACTTTACTAAAAGATGTATTTGATCATTCTGAGTTCAGGCATACTAAACTCGAATTTCTACCTGGTTCCCTGAGTCAGTTAGGATTATAAGATGTAATAATCTAACTGCCCATTCTGGCCTATGGGGAACAGGTAGCCTTGCAATAGTGAAAAACGAAAATGGCTGTAATTCACTATTAGGACATGCCACACACATCAGGGCAGGTCCTACCTTTCACTTACAATGCACCCTGCCCTAGGGCCTACCTTAGGGGTGACTAATATGCAGAAAAGGGAAGGTTTAGGGACTGGTAAGTGGGTGCACTTACCAAGTCGACATGGCAGTCAGACTGCACACAGGCTCTGCAATGGCAGGCCTGAGACACACTTTACAAGCTGCTCCTGCGGGTGGCACAACCAGTGCTGCAAGCCCACCAGCAGCATTTGATTTACAAGCCGTGGGCACCCCTGGTGCACTATACTAGGGTCTGACAAGTAAATCAAATGATCCAATCATGGAGTCACTAATCAATGCATCAATTTAACATAGGGAGCACTTGCACTGTGGCACTGAATAGCAGTGGCACAGTGCCCAAAGCATCTAAAACCAGCAAACAGATCAAAAACAGAGGAGGCAATCAGAAAAAAAATGGAAGGGAGACTCACGCCAATGATACCAGGTCTAACATTCACCCAGATGGGGCCGCAGCCAATCTTTTCCATGCTTCTCTGATGCTGCATGTATCTGCCGCAGAAGCTCCTCCAACTCGCTTAGCTGCCACCCTGCACCCTGATCCTCCAGGCCTCTACCTCGTGTTGCTGGGATGGTCACATCGTCTGGTTTGCTGGAGGAGGAAATCCTGCGTTGGTTTATGGCCTAGGTCACATCGCTCATGAGTGAGCTGTCCCCAGCCATTCTGGCCACCAGCTCTCCCCGGTTCACTACTATTAAGCTTGGTTCTTTTGTAGCCTTGTGTGTCTCTGGCTGTGAGCTGGGTGAAGCCGCTCTGTATCCGTTTTTTGCACCAAATTTCACCTCCAATGTTTCACTGTTAAAATATTTTCAAACAGCTCGAATGGCCACAGGACCCTCTTGAACCATCTACTGTCCTGTACATGTGATGAAAATTAAAGTGGCACTTGCCTGCAGTGTATAAGTCACTCTGGAGCTCAGGCAGGGCTCGGAACAATGCTCAGCCGCAACAGTTTCTCCTGACAGATGATCCACATGTGTTTGGCCTCTTGTCTCAATTCTTAATTACAAATTCACCGGGATGCTGCGACTTACTTCGCTCCCTGCACCAAGCGAAATTGGCCTCAGGCACTGCACTGTGCCTTTAAGATTTAATCAATTGTCTGCCTGGTGGGTGGGGCAGACAGCATTGCTCGCGAGGATCTGAGTGCTTGGTGCTTGTGCCAGTTCTGGTTTTTGGGCTGAGGAACAGAATGCTGTAGCCGATGCGGAGACTCCAACCTGCTTCTCCGCTTGAAGTTGGCAGCTATGCCCGCACAGCCATTCTACCTCTCTGTTGCTTCGTGCCGCCGCTCTCAATGCTGTGCCTCTGGCGGCCTCCTCAGCAGAGTTGCATTGCTGCACGGTGCAGCAGTCCTATGTTGGACGTGGGGCACGCTTCTGCAATGTTCTGGATGGCTGCCCGAATTCTTGGGGGTTGCTACTCGTGCAGCAGTCCTCTGCTCAAGTGCAACATGGAACAACAGGCCCCAGGATGGTTAACGACCTTGAACGCAATGGAGCCCTCACTCCTGGCCACGGCAGTGAAGTCGGGCCGCAGGGAAGGTGATATTAACTTCAAAGGTAGCAGTCTCCTCTCATATTGTAGAGTTGCGCGCTGCCCCTACTTCTGAAAGTAGCCTGTGAAGGGGCAACGCATTGTTTATACCCCGTATCCTGTTAGCAGATGGAGTCGTTCCCTATGAGTGGGTTCAAAGCATTACCAAGGCACCTATTGGCACAGGATTTTCACTCCAAACTTGGCACACACTTTTCGTTTTGCTGTGGGGGGTGCGGAGGGGGGGTCAGGAGCGAGGGCAACTCTCCCCTTGTTTGGGCACGCTGTGATTGCCCAAAACAGCTTTATCGGTTCCACATCGGCTGTAATGGCGCCGGCCTATGAGGCCCCCTTTGGGGGCAGCCTCTGCAAGAGTCATCTACATTTTGATGTTTGTCTGCTATGATTTTGTGGCAAACTGGAGATAAATTTATTTCATTGCTACTTTGCATTCTGGAACGTGTGTTTTTGCATCCCATTCAATTGAAACTCCCCTTATAGGTTACACTTGAACTGGCCTAGGCAGGCACTCTAACGAACTACAGGGGGACTATTTTCAGCCTTCGTTCTCCCACGAGGAGGGACTCCCTTACCCGACGACTAAACGTCCCCCATTGGATCATGCATGTTTGGGAACTCTGCCCCACGGTCTCAAGTGTGTGTATTGTCTGAAGCTGGCAACATTTCCTGAGCATACACACTTGAATTTAACTGTATCTTATATTTATATTCTGCCTTATCTCTCAAAAGCATTCAGTTTAGTGACTAAGCCGTCCGCTACCAGATAATCCAGTGCCACATGAGACTCCGAGGGAGGCTGGGTCCTTTCCTGACAACTTAGTTTTGCCACACAGGGAGAATGAAAAGCCATTTTTCTTGGCTGCTTTGGCAGCGGCAGAAAAAATAAAGCAGCCACCTGCTGCCCTGGGCCAATCAGGGACTGCTGCTCACTGCTCTCTGATCTCCAGGCGTTGTGCCTTTCCAGAAAACAACAGGCAAGGTACCTCACGGATTCACATGGGAGCAGTCAGTGCCATCCAAATTTGTTTATGTGGTTGTGTTCTGAACTGACGTTCACCCCAAACCAAGACCCGCAAGAGTGCACTTGGTCTGCTCCAGGGCTGAGTGGGGTGCACAGCTTGATTGAGCCCAGGTGGCCTGCTTTAAGTTTGCCACATGTACACATACCACCAGTGTTTGATGACATGCAATGCCAAATAAATTTATTGAGAAGAAACTGGCTCTGAGCAGCAGCAGCACAAGCACTGCCAGAGCAAGCCAATTACGCTTGCTGCTTGAATTTAGCCTTGTTGAGCACAACTGCAGGTGGTCCCAAGCGCTACATGAGGTTCTACAATGCATGAGTGATACATTTTAGGGCTATGATGTAAACATCAGCACTAAAATGTGTAATTCTGCCCCCTGATGCATGGTGCTTGGCAGGAGTGAAGTCCTTTGAGGGCCAGCAAAGTGGGCATGGCAATCAAATTGTGTTTATGAGAGTGGCTAAGAGAAGAGGGTCTCAGAACACTTTAGCCATAGATAAAACTCTTTAATGCCTTCACGCAATGAGGGTTGTGTTAGGATTGTTTCAGTTATCACTATAGGAAAGTGGACCATAGCTGCCAAGTGAACCCTTACAGTAAAGGTGGGTGTAGCCCACATGGCATGGCCCTTAATAATTTCGGTGTCATATAGGCTGCGTGCTCCCACCCTGAGTCCTAATGGGTACACCCTAAAATTGTAACATACGTCAATTGAGGCTCAGAGGTCCCAGTACTTGTCCTTCATGACATAGGACATAGGGCCACATGTACGATTGCTACATTTTGAGAGTTTCAATTTCTGACTTTTGCGACTTACAATTAGGAAGTCGAAAAATGTGATGTACAACAATGTGTTTGACAATATTTTTGATTCCCAGTGGGTCTTAAATGGACCTGCATCATCAATACTAATGAGGCAGGCCGCAATTTGCGAGCCGTTGGGAATGCCAGAATCACAGGGATGGTGGCCTGCTGCTGTCAGCAGACCACCATGTCGGTCATTGCATTTTTTGGGTGGGGGGATGAAGCCAGTTACCTTAAAGGAAAATGGGATACATTTCAAAACCAAAAATAAAAAGTTTTCTTTTAATTTTTTAAGAGTAAGCAGTGGTCCATGGGATCACTGCCTGCTCTTAAAAAATCTTTGCATCTACATTCGCAAAGGGGAAGGTGTCCCTTGGTGACCTCTTCCCCTTTGCTAATGGGTTACCACCAACTGTAAATTGGTGGTTAACTGCAAATGTTTTGGGATCGCATTCCGGTCGCAAAATATTCATACACCCCCCTGAGAATCGCTAGTAGGAAGGGGCGCCCTTAACACGCCCCTTCTTAATACTGACTTGCAAACTTTATTTTCCTATTCAGTAATAGGTTATCGACTCGCAAAATAGGGTTAGTACATGACAAAAGGCTATTACATGCGGCCCAATTCTCCATTTGCGACCGGTAAAACCTTTTGTACATGTTGCCCATAGTCACACTCTGGTAAAGAAAAAGTTGTGGTACCCAACAATATATTCTGCAAAAGACTTTAAAGGTGTTGGAGTACTCAAATATTTACTTGCGTGCAGATTGGCTGTGATAATCCTGGCACAGGATGGGATATTTGCACAGGGGATGTAGAGATGTGTACATTTTTGTCAAGGGTGTGCATCCTATGCAGTGGTTTAATGAGGAATCCACAATGATGAATCATGCCACAATGGGTGGGTAAAGAGTCCAAGTCAAAGGAAGACTATTAGTATGACCATTCCTTAATTAAGTTATGATCATAAACAGTTCAGGGAGCAGTAGAAAATATGCATTTCCCCATGTTTTGGCCTAAGTACTCTTATGTCTTCAGACTATGTATCAGGAGAATGTATTATTGGCCATCACTTCTCCCACTAGCAAAGTTGGTAATTGAATAATTGAGATTGTGTGCACAGAGAAAAGCATCCAGGGACCTGACGGGGTATGGCCAGGGAGGCAGGAATAGTCTGAATTTATCAGAGAACATGATAAACTGAACATTGTGGTTTTCTGGCTTGGAATCCGTAATACATCACATGCACATCTAGTCTGTGGAATATAGATGGATAAAGATCCATTATCATGCCTGTTCAAGAAATATTAGGCTAAGGTGGATTGGGGACCCTTTATGGTGTAAAACATTGAGCCTAACCCAGTGTGTTTCCTTGCCTTCCCGGAATGACGTTTGAGGAGGATTTGCTATTTACATACCCTTCCCATTCTGAGAATAGTCCACCTCAAGTAATATGGTCACTATCTTTGTTAGGACCAGTAAAGGTTTCAGTAATTTAAACCTGAGTTCATCCCCTAGTAGCTATGGCACAGAGCAGACAGGTTTAATTTAAGAATCATTTAAAGCATTTAGAAGTACACAAAACAGTTACAAATTCAAAAACAAAAAACAATAAAAATTTAACTCCAATTTATATAAAGAGAGAATAATTTAATGAACAAAATGACACCGAAACAACAAAATCCCAATAAGAGGAACCATAGATGTAAGAAATGTAAATCATACTCAAGTGTGAAGAAATATAGCCCAAATGCAATTCACCTGATGTTTTACTTTTTGCTGGAAAAGAGCAATGCATTTGATATTTAACAATTTATGAAGCCACAGTAGATTATATGGCAATTATATGGCAATCCGTCCTGCAATTATGCAAAACTATACTTTTAATCTGAGATTAAAACTGAGAGGGGCAATTAGAGGAATGGTAAGGGGGAGAAGAATTGGAAAGAGCCTAATGTATGAATATTGCAAGGTCATGTAAGGATCATTTAACAACATTTAACTTGCTTGTCAACAATATCTTTTCCTAAACCATTCATATTAGATTTAAATGAGTTTTATTTAAATTCCAAGCACACAAGCACAGAAATATGTGAGTAGTTTAGGATCCTTCTTGCAGGCCTTGCGTAAAACTCCCATGCTGGTCCAACCCCTGAGCGCAAGGCCTTTGAAAATATGATTTACTCCCATTAGTTGGAATTTTTTTTAAAATAGAGTACATTTTGTGGCGGTACTGACACTATAAATGTGTGTTTTAACGTGTCTGCTCACCAATTGAATCCAGTAGCAGATCTGCTCGATCTCCATCTACAAATATCCATGAGTTATGGATAATAATGGGTTTAATAATCTTGCAGTTCAGATTCTGCTAGTTACTTCGGACACACGTGCCGCTCTGTAATATGGGACCTTGAATTTTTTCAAGATAATGAACTTTGGTATTGATTGACTCTATTGATATCAAGTGAAATAAATTTGGCCCAAAATCACTTTCACCCGCACAACACCTCTCATCACTGCGTGATCAAAAATATCCCACAAACAGAGAAGCTCCCATTGTCACAGCCCAGGTAAAAACTTACCAAAGAGCCACAGCTTTCACGATTTAATTGAAATAAAAGAGTTACAGTCTCGCTAAAGTAACACATGAAACATTAAGTTCAGATATCAGTGTAGGCAAATCATCCAGTCCTGATGAAGATGCTCAATGAAAAAAGTCAGAGAAACATGTCAACTTCCATAATAAACCAGAAATCATGAAACTTTTTTTATTTATTGTGCATCCGTATGGTTTAATTAAAATAATACAAAAAGAATATTCTGACACTTTTATTTGTATACAGTATTTTTGGAACCCATGTTCAAATGACTTTGGGCCCCACTCGCGTAGGGTTATGAAAAAAAGTCATAACAACTTTAGGCAGTGTTTCACTGTTATGGACGTTCTTAGGGAAGCTGGAATTGTTTAAAGGGATGTTGCAAAATGTCTGATTGTATTTATTGTATGTGCTAGCTTTTAAAACTATTGTATGCATTTATATACTTGTCAATTTGAAAGCAATTTTTATTACCTATTATGTATTACTTTTTATTGTATGTATTTGCTTGATAGCTTTTAAAACTATGTATTACTTGTACTTATGTACTTTTAAAACTATTGTATGTATTTATGTACTTGTCAATTTGAAAGCAATTTTTATTACCTATTATGTATTACTTTTTATTGTATGTATTTGCTTGATAGCTTTTAAAACTATGTATTACTTGTACTTATGTACTTGCCAATTTTTAAGATACATTTTGTATTACTATTATATGTATTATTGAAAGTTAAGTTCTTTTTTCTCCTGTGCACTTGCAGCTTCTGTTTTATGTTCAATATTGAAAATAATAATTTTATATCAAAAATAAAATAGATAAGGAGGAATCTTCAACAGAGGAAAGCACATCTGCGGTAATTAAATACACAGGTGGTTTAACCCATTTGTTAATCAGTTTAAGAACAAAAGTAGAATATTGGATTGAGGTCTCACCATTACTTTATCTTTATACCCAAGTATCGCATTGTATGCACATTTGCAGCACTCTAAAGTAACCTACATGCAGCTCTCTATAAAACCCTTTCATCAACAAATAAAGATATACATAAAACAAGCCCTAAGTGGGGCGGGTATGTCCAGACAGGGGTCTTGTGCACACTGTGTCACTGGAACCAAGTGCTACCTAGCTGATGAGCCCTAAGTAGGGCACAACCAGTCCTGGGGTGCTTGAGTTCTGGTTCAGGGAGGACCTGGCTTGAAAGTTTTGGCCTGACCGTTCCTAATGAAGCAGAGTCAACACTGATTTGCATACAGCTGGGTTCAAACTGAGGTGGCATGATGTGCACAATAACAATGGATTGGGGTACTGCCCTGAATAATTACCAGTGGCTGAGGTTAATTCAAGCATTCAATCCATCACTTTTTGTATACTTTAGGTGTTTTCTCACAGCATGTATGAGTCATTTTTGTGTCTTAAGGAGGGAGAGGAGTGGCGCAGAAGCCAGAGCGTCTGACTCCAGAGCGCGAGGGTCATGGTTCAATCGCCGGCGGCAGCTCAGCTCAGCATCATGTAGCTCTGGGCAATAGCTCACTCAATCTCCCCGACGGCCCCCAGCACATTGAAACCTTAAGGGGTGATATGCTTGCGCTTTACAGGTATGGATTTTAACAGCCATGGTTCACATAGCGGCATAGACAGGAACAATGATTGGCATAGCAAATAGGTCTAGGATCTAAAAGGAAGAGCTATTGGCTTTGACAGTACTTTTTGATTGTCAGTCCCTTATGAGCACATGCGTCTTGATGGTCATTTTTATTAAATAAACCACATTCCAAGATACCCACTCATGCATATGCATGTGGCATATCATTGACTTTTAATTTACTGATCTATCATGGCAGGCAGTAATGTTAGAAAGGTAAATTAAAAGTAAAATAATGTGAAAAAAACTAAGTGCTAGTGTGAAAAAGGAAAGGATGCAGGTTGGTAGCACTTTGCAATTTAGTAGCTGCTGGGCTCCTGAAAAAACAAAGAAATTAGTCAGGAGTGTAAAAAGAAAGTGTGGGGGCAAGGAAACATGTGTAGCGTTACGTAGAGCTCGTAAATAAGGAAGAGAAGTGGTGGAGACAGCAGGAAAAAATATACCCTCCCCCGAAGTGCTGGTAGATAAAGAAAAAAGGTTCCTTCGAGACAGCTGTGGTATTATACAACTCATCCAATCATAACATTGCAAGACTAAAATCCTTCTGGGTGGGACAAGCACAAAATAGTAAGGAAAAAAGCCATTAAATCAAGAGTAGATTCCTGAAATAGACAATAAAGCCATCCAATAATGAGCAAAGGGCTATCCCTAAACCCACTCTTAGGGCCTGATTGCTGCTTTGGCAGTCCTCCTGCAGGAGGACTGCAAAGCCATACTCACACCGCCCGCTGGATTAATATTGTGATACCTGGCGGGCGGGTGATGCTGCGCCGGTGTCACTGCAGTGCCTGTCTATAGGCCCAGAGGTGACCCTCAGACAGGCACGCCATGACACCCTCGCAGCACGTTCCTGCATGGTGCGGCATACACCATGTGGTGCATGCGGCACCATGTAGGAACTGGGGTGCCTATTTGCATGGGGGCACAACATGTGCCCCAATACATCCACCAACAGGCCCTGCAGCAGCAGGGGGCCCCCCTTTGTTGCCTCACTGCCAGCCTTTCCATGGCTGGCTCACTGCCATGGAAAGGCTAGGGGTGAGGCAACTCGTAATATGCTTGGCAGCGGCACCACCAGCATATTACTCAGTCTGACTGCTGCATCACCCCTGCAGGATCCAGGATCCACAGTGACTGCTGCAGTCCAGTGGAGGTTCAACCGCCAAACTCAGAATATGGCGAGCGGACCACCAGTCTGGCTGTTTGTGGATCACTACCATGGGCCAATGGACCACCGAACTTGTAATCACCCCCTAAGTATATGACTTGTATCAGAAACTATAGATCTGGCAATCGACAGCTAGAGCTGCCTGTAGCCAAGACCTAAAAAAGACAATGAACATGGCCCATTAGAGCGTGCCTTCAATAGAGTGGGCCCATCAATGGCATTTATAATGGTTTTGCCAATGTTGAGAGAATTATATGAAGCTCAGCAATCGTGCACTCCCAAATTTCACTTCCCCGCAGAGATTGTTTTTCTTCAGTCAGGAAAACCGCCATCCCTAAACTCTATTGCAGGCAGGACGATGCGAGAGTTGGCCGGAAGGGACATCGACAATTTTTGGTGCAAGTCCTGTTCATGGACGTCAATACTCGACAATGCCAGGGGTAGCGGAAGTCTCTTCACATGCCCCTTGACCTTTACTTTCACTTACACATACATATACTTATACATACACTTGCATTCACACATACACACACACTCATAGATGCACACAAACTGCCTACACATGCACAGATTTACACATACGCACACTCTCTCTTACATAAATACACTCAAAACTGTAAGCACGCACACAACACACATACATTTAAAGGGATTTTGTTTTGCTTACCTCAGCTGCCAGGGAAAGTCATATTCCACCTCTTTGTACTCAATTTTTTTAAATTAAACTAATAGCGAATAATGTAATATTATTCACTATTAGTATAATAAAAAATGGACAAAAATTAGGTGAAGAAAACCCCCACCGATGTCCATAAGGACGACCTGCTTCTGATTTTGCCACTGCTGACGCCAGGGGTCGCAAAGGCAATGCCGGGGGTCACAAGGGGCTTTTCAGGGGTCGCAGCAGCGACCCCTGGTGACCCCTAAATGACGTCCATGGTCCTGTTATTGCCTACCTCAAGCTTGTGGGAAATATATTTTCATGCATTTGGGACACATCACTACCTCTAATTGTGTTCTACATATTTGTATTTGTATGGCGATTTGCATTTTCAAAATCAAAGAATATGACAAAAACACAATTTGCAAAATGTAGAAACAAGAATGTGTGAGGTACTCATTATTCGGAGATTACGGTCAGAATAAATAAAGCAATCTTACTATTTTCTTCACATCAAAATGGCAGATCAAAGAAATATATGTATGTGAGCCGTGGAATGAAGACCGAGAATGGATCTAAGTTGACTCATATCTCCTTTCATCTGTCCTTGACAGATATGTCCTATATTTGTCAAGGAAGTCAGAAGCACAGTGCCTTTGTCAGCAAGAGCAAGGATATAAAACCCCATCACAAACATTTTCTTCATCTCATTTTCTTGAGAGGAAGGTGCTGCTGAATATTCTCAGCTGCAGAATGTTTGTTTAGCATAAAGGAGAATGTACACTAAGGCCTCCATTGTTAAGTTTTTGTTTAATTCTGAATACAGCCGGAAATTGAGTTTCTAGTCAAATCAGGGCAGGGAATTGCACAAATCCCAGATTTAACAAGGAAAAATACTGTACTGTACAATGTCTAAAAAGCCCTTAATGTAAATAGAACCAGGCCCATGTTTAAGGCTAGATGCACATGGGAGGCTGATACAGGAGATCTGCTTACAGACAAGGATTGGGCAATAGCCTGCGAAATGTTGAAGAAGGTCCCAGGCAATGCCCAATTTAAATTGATCCATTTCAGTTTTCTACATCACATGTATCTGACATGGATAGTACTAAGAATAATCTATGCGGCCTGATCTGTGGGATTCCGAGATGCGGGGTAGATGGAGCATCGTTTCTACATTTATACTGGAGGAGTCCGAGGGTGATGGACATCTGGACCGAAGCCACCACAAGATTACGTAGAAGAACAGGAATCCAAATGTCTCTTTCTGCATAACACTGCTTACTAGGTATTAGAACATTGGAATGTTGGGAGCTCCATTGAAGACAATGGAGTTGCTCTGGGCTTATAATGGCTGGTATAAGCCCAGTGCTCCAACATTCCAATGATTGTCTTTTTGTTTCTCCATTTTTAATTTAGAACATTCTACCCTTAGTGGGTGGAATGTTCTAATAGCCTTATAGCCCTTCTGCCTCAGGCTATACTGGTTGTTAAAGGCCCTCTCCCTCGTTATAGGCCCTCGCCTGCGGCTCGGGCCTATAACTCAGGATCAGGGCCTTTAACAGCCGGTATAGCCCTCGGCAGCGGGCTATAAGGCTATATTATTCCCTGTCCCAATCACAAGAAAATGCAGTATACATTTTTACTGTTGATTCTATTGTTGGCAAATAGACATTTCCATTGGTTGGATGTGTAAATGGAGCCCCAGCGTTAATTTGTGGGTAAAGAAAGAAGTCAGGCTTAACTTAAGTATTTGTGCAGCACTCAAATAGAAATAAACTGAAAACACAACACAAGAAAAAACATTTTTTTTTTAGAAAACTAGAGTAAATATTAATAAATAAAATGATACCAGCACGACAAAAAGCTAGTCAGTATAACTGGAGATATTCAATTTTAATGTTTTAGGTAGATGTAGTGCCTAATAGTACAAAGCACCACTCGCAGTCATCTGGCTGGTTGTGCTAGAATGGGGGAAAGTCACAAGTTTAGGCTGACCGCAATTGAGTGTGGGCCAGATACAGGGACCTGGTTAGTCCTGCTGACAAATAATTTAGTGTTGCAGATGGTCATCAATGTAGTGCAAAGAGCAGAGCTGCCGTCTCGGACGGTCATTACTGTAGCTCGAAGATCCGGTCAGGCATCGCAGACGGTCATTACTGGAGCTTCACATTGGCAGTCACCGCAGGCTTTTGTTGTTGTAGTGTGAAGTACAGACCTCACATTGCCGGTTGTTGCTGGCAATTGCTGTAGCGCAGAGTCAGATTCATCAGAGCGTCACATTGGAGGTCATCTTGGGGGGCAGAGTATCAGCACGAACGGGTCCATTCGCAGTCGGGAAGAGCTCAAAACTTCAGGATTTCTTCTTTGGTTACAGAGTAATGCACTCTGATGTCAGCCAATGGCCCAGGATTGTGGGAGATACCTCATGGGGATCAGGCCAGCAGGGCTCAGGCAGGTCCAAGTTGCAGGTCCAGGCAGGTTGAGTGCAGCAGGTCAGCTGGGCAGTTTTAAGGAGGCTACTGAAGCTTGTTGTGTCTATGTAGCTCAGCCAACTGATCCTTGGAGTCACTCAGGTAGCCTGGGTGAAGGAAATAAGTCAAGGCTTCCTACTCATAGATCAGGGCAGGCCTCAAGCAGTAAGGCAGTCCTCTGGGGGACAAGGCAGGCCTCAAGCAGCGGGGCAGTCCTCTGGGATCACAGCAGGCCTCAAGCAGTAGGGCAGTCTTCTGGAGAAGAAGGCAGGCCTTCCTCTTGAAACGGCCGAAGTCCAGGAGTCTACTAAAAAGGTGTTCTGAAGGGCA
This sequence comes from Calotriton arnoldi, assembly GCA_963921515.1. Taxonomy (NCBI): domain Eukaryota; kingdom Metazoa; phylum Chordata; class Amphibia; order Caudata; family Salamandridae; genus Calotriton; species Calotriton arnoldi. The sequence continues at coordinate 446,556 of CAWUFW010006992.1, forward strand.
AATATTTATGCTTGGTGCCAGCTTTGAAGTGGGGAGATTCCCCCCCCCCCACACATCTGGTTCTGGAAAGTTCCTTCCTTCCCCTGCCAAGGCTCAAAGAAGTCTGGGGTGACAAAAGGCTAGTGTCTGGTTCATTTGTGTGCACTGGAGGGAAGCCCTTTGAAGTGTAAATGGGACAGGAAACAGCTCTGCATCCAAACATCCTGGCAGGATGGCGCATCCTGTCAACACCTACTCCCCTTTGTAAATAGCAAGAACCACAATCCTTGTCAGGGTGAGGCACAAGCAAACCCCAAATCAACTAGTGCTCAACCCTCTGGCATCTTGGCACAGAGCAGTCAGGCTCAACTTAGAGCCAATGTGTGAAGTATTTATTTAGCTCTTCAAATAGTAATAAAGTGAAAACACAACAGAAGAAAAGTCCCACACCATTTTAGAAAATTAGAGTAAATTTTAATAAGTAAATCAAGACTAAAATGACAACAGAACCAGAGATATACAATTTTAAAGATTTTAGTGAATATAGTGCCATAAAACACAAAGCGCCAACTGTGGATATCTGGTTGTGCTAGACCAGGACAAAGTCACAAGTTCAGGCCGACCATGATTCAATCACGGACCGGTAACTGGGGCACAGCTAGGCCTGCTGAACAAGAGTACCTTAAAACCTGGTTCTGAACAGTAGCGGAGTCCCATGTCGAGGATGCGTCACGCAGCCAAGGCAATGCGAGGTCCCCCTCGTTAACTCATAGTGGCCCATCCTGGCATCACCTACCTTCCCTTTATCTCACTCTCTAGGAGCAATACACAAAGGCCAAATGCCAGCTTCACCTAATCATGTGACCCATGTACAGGCACCAAAATGATTAAGACAAGAAAATGCTAACTTTCTAAAAGTTGTGTTTTCAGAATTGTGATTCAAATCTGACTTTACCTTCAAAGAGGGCTTTTAATTTTTCATTTAAAAAAAAAAAACTTTATTTGTAAATTTTCACATCAAACTGAGCGGTCATATACAGAATCCTTTGAGACAATATCCATCGACTTATTTTCATTTCACGCATTAGAGTCCCAAGCACATTGCGCAGTTAAATATACTTTACACTTTTCATGCCTCAGCAGTAGATTCAGAATCATATACAATTAGGGTTGACACAAGCACCAACGTCTACATACTATTGTCACCATCCGACTCACTAGCCTGCTCACCGCCCGGCCCGTTGAATTCAACAATTCTCTACGTAGCTCTCTCCAACTTGCTATGTCCTCTTCCAACTTTTCGTCCCTCCGGCAGGCCTTCATATGCAGTTACTCTGCCAAAGACCACTCTCCCACATCTCTCATCCAATTCACAAAAAAGGGAGCCCGCTCACCCATCCAGCAAATGGCAACCCTCCGTTTAGCCAACACCAGCACTAGCTGTAATAGCTTGTTAGCCATTTTCCTCTTCTTGCGTTGCGGTACCAGCCCTAGACGTAGCTTCCAGCGCGATTCCCACCCTTCCACGGAGCTGTGCTACTACTTCAAGCTAATACTGATGAACTTCTGAGCATTCCCACGCCAAATGCATAAACCCTGTATGGGCTCTATGACATCTAGTACATTCATGCGAACGGGAGGCATCAATACGATGGAGCCTCACCGGGGTCATATACACCCGGTGCAAGAAGTTATAATGCAGCAACTTCAACCGGGCATTGCAAGACACCTTACGCGTTAGCATACATACTCTCACCCAGTCCCTCTCCAGCAACGGCACCTGCAAATCCATGTTCCAAGCATCCCACACCCTAAGGGCCAAAGTTCCTGAGTCCGCCCTCATGGCCTCGTACAACAAAGACACCAAACTGCGCCCACCTCCACATGTTAGAAATATGTCCAAGGTCTCAGTGGTTAGGGGCATATCCGGATAAGTGGGCCATGCCACCGTAGCCACCTCCATCAGGCCAGCATATTGAAGATATTGCCCCTTTTCTAGACAGAACCCTTCACGCGCCTGCTGAAACATAAGGTAGGTGTCATTTATATATAAATCTGCCAATACCATGCAGCCACCTCTCTCCATGCCTGGAAAGACATGTTTTCCACCATCCTGCGCACAGGAACTAACTGCCAGATGGGCAATTCCGGGTGGAAGGGAGCTCGCCCCAGCACTCGTTCCACAACTTTCTGCTACAAACAGGCCATTTGCCTAACCACATATGGCAACTCCGCGCTAGCCCCGGCACCCTCCATCAAAATCATAGGGAGTTCCTCAGGCTGCACTTGCCCATCAAGTAAACGCTTTTCCCAATTATCACCCTCATCCAACCACTGCACAGCATGCTGAAGGTGCGCTGCATAATAATAAAGATCAAATCTGGGCACCCCTAGCCCGCCCTCTTCATACCGTTTCAGGAGTATCCGCAGTGCAACCCTACAGCGCTTTCCCACCCAAAACAGGGTCACCAGGAGAGAATTCAACTGCTGAAATACTTTTGCGGGGATTGGGCACAACGCATTCTGCAAGGAATATAGGCATCTCGGCAGCATCACCATCTTTGCCACCGCTATTCTACCCATTAGGGACAGTGGCAGCGTATTCCAGAATTCCACGGAGCGCCTCAGCACCTCAACCACCTTGTTCATATTCAGCTGGAGCAGCTTAGCATCCCCATGAGTCACCTGCACCCCTAGGTATCTAAAATGGTCCGTCTCCCATCTCAGTCCCAGGCTAGGCAGCTCCCCAGCCTTACTCTTTCTCAGTCCTGCTTGGGGAAACGCAAGGGATTTACGCCTATTTATGCACAGCCCTGAGTAAGTCTCAAACTGGTCCATCAACCTCAGCAATTGCGGTATGGCCTCACGTGGAGACGTAACATAGAACAATGCATCATCCGCATAAAGTGAGATAAGGTGCGTACTGTGCGCAATTTGTATGCCCCAGCGGCCCAGTTCCTGTCTTGCCCATATCGCCATGGGCTCAATGGCCAGTGCAAACAGCAGTGGTGACAGCGGGCACCCCTGCCACGTGCCCCGCCCCAACAACCACTGCACGAACCTGGTTTGACCCATTCGCACACAAACCGCAGGATTTGTATACAGGATTTTAACCCATCTACAAAAACGTGGTCCAATCCCCAACTTACCAAGGATTTCCAGCAAGTAGCCCCAATCCACCGTGTCAAATGCCTTTTCAAGGTCAATAGACACCAACGCCATCTCCTCAGGGGCCTCCTGCGTCTCATGCAATATATGCGCCAGCCGTCGTATGTTCATAGACGTACTACGGCCTGGGATAAAGCTGCACTGATCCTCGTGAACTAAATGGGCCATATGTGGTCCCAACAGTTTGGCCAGCACTTTACATAACATTTTAATATCTGAGTTAATCATCGTCAGGGGTCGGTATGCCGCAGTGTCCTGTACAGCGCCACCCAACTTTGGAATCAGACAAATTTCACCCTTGCGCATCGTAGGGGGCAATATTCCACTATCAAATGACTCATTAAAAGTTTTCAACAAAGGCCGGACCAGTGCTGCTGAATATGCCTGATAATACTCAATGGGCAGCCCATCACCTCCCGGCGCCTTGGCCCTAGGTATGTCCGCTATTGCCTCCCTCAACTCCTCCTCGGTAATCTGCGCATCCAGGTCCGTCCTAACTTCTTCAGATACCTGCCTCAACTGTAGACCCTCCAAAGAGGGCTTTTAATTACAATTATTTAGACACTAAACTTGATTTGTGTACCTGTTCCCAATTGGAAGTTACAGCTTATTAACTGTAATAAGGTAACTCAAATGTTATCCTCTTGGAGAGGTAGGCCTTGCAGTAGTGAAAAACGACTTTATGAGGTTTTAACTATCAGGACATGTAAAACTTAAAAGTACATGTCCTACTTTTTAAATACACTGCACCCTGCCCTCAGGCTGTTCAGGATCTGCAGTAGGGATGACTTATGTGTATTAAAAAGGAAGTTTTAGGCCTGGCAAACGGTTTATTTTGGCAGGTCGAAATGCTAGTTTAAAACTGCACACACAAGCTGCATTGGCAGGCCCGAGACTTATTTAAAGGGCAACTTAAGTGGGTGGCACAATCACTGCTGCAGGCCCACTAATAGCATTTAATGTACATGTGTGTAAATGTCACTGTTCAAAGGAGCTCTAACTGCAAAACAAATCCACAGACCAAAGCCTTTTGTGGGACAGGAATGGATAAAGTTAACTTTCAAGCAGTCATGGTCACATTAGCAGAGTTGGACTGGTCTGTCGGGCACTATGGCACTGCCAAGTGGGCTGGCTTGAAAGGGCAGTTGAGTGGGCAACTGGCTCACGCACTGGGAATGCCAGTTTGTCAACAGAGCAATCCAACTCTGTGCTTTAGGCCTAGAGGGGTGGACTTTGTGAACTATATTCAACTAAACATGCTTGGTCACTGGCAGACAATGTAACAAAGTAGGATTAGGAGTGAAGGCTTATCCATGATAACGTTTCAGAAGAGGGTAGGCTCTTCAATTCTGGATTGACTACAAACTTCTCTAGATAAATCAATGAAAACCTTTTTCCATAGACCAGGTGGAAAAACATCAGAGCAGGTAGTCAATATCCTATACTGAAATATCATGTGTCAAAATATATTTATTAAAAGTTTTAAAGTTCCTGGCATACAGCACCCAGTCTTAGAAGCAGCTAGAGACGCATGTCTGTTCAGAGACAATCCACTGAGTTCTTCTGTTAAATGATGTTTACTATCATTTGCTATAAGTGGTATAACTAGTTTCACTCAAGCAAATGGCTGCAGAATAATTTTAAATGCCATGAGACCCACTAATATTTTCTAAGATCAAGAAAAACGATATTGAAATTAGAGAAAATAAATATATTTGAAGATATTCACTGAAGGTTGTGAACCATACTTGCTGATATACTGCTATGTAGAAACATTGCTGCACGTGCTATTGGAATACACTATGAATACTGATATCAGTATTGTTTTTGTAAAATTGCAGCTTAGAGATCTGTGAGTTGATCTATTGATCATAAAATTCACTTTATCGTTGACTGTGCAGATATGTTCACTGTGATTAATGCAAAAAGGTTTTATAGGAATATTTACAGTTTAATTAAATACATTCATAAATAGCTGCATATTTGTACATTACCTAGATTAAATTGATGTTTGTTATATAGGTAATGTTTGGACCTTGTCAGGCCATTAAATAAAATATAGAGAATTATAGATGGAAAACTAAATAACGGGAATAGTTTTCACCATGAGATTCCGAGTGACATCAAATATACAATGAGAGTGAAATTCAAGTTGTGTATGATGTTAATCAGAGCCCTAAGGTGAACAAAATCTCTGTTATTCACAGTTTTTGCCATCTACAATTTTATGTTATATATGACTGCCTCAAATCATCTGTCCTTGCTTCAAACATATACCTAGACGCAGAGGTGTAACAGTGGTGGTCTACATAACAAGGAAACAAATATTAAAAAAGAAAACCCTGTCCTCTTGCCAACCTTCCCCAACCGCTAAATTAAAAATAAATAACTGGCTTCATTTCATCCACCTGCACCACTCTCTGCACATAATCACCCAAATCCTCCACCCCACCCACCCCAACCCACCTGGAAATAGAAAATTGCTGACCTCTTACACCCCACATCCCTCTGTATAGCCCCAGTTCAAACTGAAATATAAAAACCTGGACACTGCTACCCACCCCTACCCTCTGTTACATCCCACCACCTCTGTACCCAAAGGTCCAGACACCACAATGAGAGTGACTCTTTGAGAGCCACTTGGCAGAGTGGGTTGATTTCCTCTGTCAGAGTGAGGCTGCATTAACAAGGAGAGGGAAGAAGGTGGCTGCTGCAGGTACACTGTCACTGACATTCTCCTGCCTTCCTCATGTCTGTGGAGATCATGAAAGGCAAAACAAAGTGTGTGAGACCACCAATCACTATGCTTCTGCCACTTCATTGAGATCTCCCGAGATGGGGAAGGGTTGCAGAACACAGGATAAGTCAGGGCTTCCCCGGGTAGAGTCCAAACAGTCGTCAACTCCTTTATTTACACACACACACACAGACACACACACACAGACACACACACACGGGACTGGATACAGGGACTAGAGTAGTCCTGCTTAATAAGTTACCTTCTCAAAGTCTGGCGTGAAGAGTCTCTTTTGGGGTAGAGGATGTCGCAAGGAGCAGGTAGAGGGTCATCGCTGTAGCGCATGAAGATCCAGTTGGGCAGCGTGGATGGTGATTGCTGGAGCGCTATGTTAGCAGTCAGCCAGGGATGTTGTTGCTGTAGCATGAAGTGCATATCTCGCGTTGTCGGTGCTCCCCGATGGTCACTCTAGCGCAAACACTCAGGTTCACCAGAGCTTTCCATTGGCTTTGTTGCAGATAGTAAAGTCTTGATGTGAACAGTCCCATTCACAGTCGCAAAGAGCCTAAAGCTCCAGGATGTCTTGTTTTCCTCCAAAGAGTGCACTTTGATGCCAGCCAAGGATCAAGGACCTTGGGAGGCAGCTCTTGGGGATAAAGGACTTATCCTAGCAGAAGCCAACAAGGCTCAGGCAGGTCAAGTTGCAGCAGGTCAGCTTCAGGGAGACTGTCAGCACTTGTTGTGTCCCTGTAGCTCAGAGCAGGAAGTCAGCCAAAGTAACCCTTGGAGTCAATCAGGCTAGACTGGGAAGAAAGGGACAGATCCAGTGTTCCTTCTCAGAAAGAAGGGCAGGCCTCAAGCAGCAGGGCAGTCCTGTGGGGAACAAGACAGGCCTCAAACGGCAGCAGGGCAGTCCTCTGGGAAGCAAGTCATTCCTTCTTCTGTAATCCACAGGCCCAGGGGTGTGCTGAAGAAGTAGTTCAGGAGGGCCAATACTTATACTCAATGCCAGCCTTTGAAGAGGGGATGACATCCTGGCTACCCCTACATCTGGTTGTGGAAAGTTCTTACTACTTTCCAAGTAGTCTGGGGTGACAAAGTTCCTTTGTGAGTGTGCTAGAGGCAGCCCTTTAAAATGTAAGTGGGTAGGGAACAGCTCCACCTCACCCATCCTGGTATGATGGCCCATCCTGCTAACACCTGGTCTTCCTTTGTTTCACTGGCTGGGTGAAAAACACAAACGACAACTGCCAAGCTATTCACAGTCATGTAACCCAGGACACAGGCTGCAGGCACCAAATGTTTGGGGTAACAAAATGCACATTTTCTAAAAGTGCCATTTCCAGAATTGTAATAATCTGAGACAAAATCCTAAACTTGCTACTTTTGGTATTCACAGAAGGCACTTACAATTTTTAGTATTCACAGAAATCACATACGACTCCTAATTTTACGTCCGCAGTCGGGCCGGAATCTACGCACTCGGACCGTCCTCTCCACACCCGGACCGTACTCTCCGCGCCTGGACTGTACTCTCCGGCTAGGGCTCTAATCTCCAGCTCGAGCCGTAATCTCCGGCTCGGGCCGGATAAAGTGTAATCAATGGGCTGGAATGCAATTTTTACAAAAAGGAACATTAGTAATGTGTGATAAATGGTAGAGGAGGTCATGAAAAATAGTCTGAAGCGATACAAAAGGGGATGATGGACGGAACGCTTGAGCCAATCAAACACTCACCCCCAGTCAACTGATCTGGGTTTAATCCATCATCATTCTTTAGCTCACTCCACCACCCCAGTTCAGACATGGCCATATGCAAATCAGTCTGACCCTGTGCCTCATGGGAACAGTCCAGCCCGAACTGCCAAGCCATGTCTTCCCTGGACCGGAAACAAGCATCCCAGGACCGGTTTCTGGCATTTCAGCCGTCATCAGCCAGGCTTGCTTGAATCCAGTGGCAAAGTGAGCAAGGGACCCACGTCTGGGCATACCCCCGCCAACTTAGGGCGACCAAGCGATACAAAGGGGATGATGGACGGAGCGCTTGAGCCAATCAAACACTCACCCCCAGTCAACTGATCTGGGTTTAATCCATCATCATTCTTTAGCTCACTCCACCACCCCAGTTCAGACATGGCCATATGCAAATCAGTCTGACCCTGTGCCTCATGGGAACAGTCCAGCCCGAACTGCCAAGCCATGTCTTCCCTGGACCGGAAACAAGCATCCCAGGACCGGTTTCTGGCATTTCAGCCGTCATCAGCCAGGCTTGCTTGAATCCAGTGGCAAAGTGAGCAAGGGACCCACGTCTGAGCATACCCCCGCCAACTTGGGGCGACCAAGCGATACAAAAGGGGATGATGGACGGAACGCTTGAGCCAATCAAACACTTACCCCCAGTCAACTGATCTGGGTTTAATCCATCATCATTCTTTAGCTCACTCCACCACCCCAGTTCAGACATGGCCATATGCAAATCAGTCTGACCCTGTGCCTCATGGGAACAGTCCAGCCCGAACTGCCAAGCCATGTCTTCCCTGGACCGGAAACAAGCATCCCAGGACCGGTTTCTGGCATTTCAGCCGTCATCAGCCAGGCTTGCTTGAATCCAGTGGCAAAGTGAGCAAGGGACCCACGTCTGGGCATACCCCCGCCAACTTAGGGCGACCAAGCGATACAAAGGGGATGATGGACGGAACGCTTGAGCCAATCAAACACTCACTCCCAGTCAACTGATCTGGGTTTAATCCATCATCATTCTTTAGCTCACTCCACCACCCCAGTTCAGACATGGCCATATGCAAATCAGTCTGACCCTGTGCCTCATGGGAACAGACCAGCCCGAACTGCCAAGCCATGTCTTCCCTGGACCGGAAACAAGCATCCCAGGACCGGTCTCTGGCATTTCAGCCGTCATCAGCCAGGCTTGCTTGAATCCAGTGGCAAAGTGAGCAAGGGACCCACGTCTGGGCATACCCCCGCCAACTTGGGGCGACCAAGCGATACAAAGGGGATGATGGACGGAACGCTTGAGCCAATCAAACACTCACCCCCAGTCAACTGATCTGGGTTTAATCCATCATCATTCTTTAGCTCACTCCACCACCCCAGTTCAGACATGGCCATATGCAAATCAGTCTGACCCTGTGCCTCATGGGAACAGTCCAGCCCGAACTGCCAAGCCATGTCTTCCTGGACCGGAAACAAGCATCCCAGGACCGGTTTCTGGCATTTCAGCCGTCATCAGCCAGGCTTGCTTGAATCCAGTGGCAAAGTGAGCAAGGGACCCACGTCTGGGCATACCCCCGCCAACTTGGGGCGACCAAAGCGATACAAAAGGGGATGATGGACGGAACGCTTGAGCCAATCAAACACTCACCCCCAGTCAACTGATCTGGGTTTAATCCATCATCATTCTTTAGCTCACTCCACCACCCCAGTTCAGACATGGCCATATACAAATCAGACTGACCCTGTGCCTCATGGGAACAGTCCAGCCCGAACTGCCAAGCCATGTCTTCCCTGGACCGGAAACAAGCATCCCAGGACCGGTTTCTGGCATTTCAGCCGTCATCAGCCAGGCTTGCTTGAATCCAGTGGCAAAGTGAGCAAGGGACCCACGTCTGGGCATACCCCCGCCAACTTGGGGCAACCAAGCGATACAAAGGGGATGATGGACGGACGCTTGAGCCAATCAAACACTCACCCCCAGTCAACTGATCTGGGTTTAATCCATCATCATTCTTTAGCTCACTCCACCACCCCAGTTCAGACATGGCCATATGCAAATCAGTCTGACCCTGTGCCTCATGGGAACAGTCAGCCCGAACTGCCAAGCCATGTCTTCCCTGGACCGGAAACAAGCATCCAGGACCGGTTTCTGGCATTTCAGCCATCATCAGCCAGGCTTGCTTGAATCCAGTGGCAAAGTGAGCAAGGGACCCACATCTGGGCATACCCCCGCCAACTTGGGGCGACCAAAGCGATACAAAAGGGGATGATGGACGGAACGCTTGAGCCAATCAAATGATGATGGATTAAACCCAGATCAGTTGACTGGGGGTGAGTGTTTGATTGGCTCAGCTGCTCGGTCCATCATCCCCTTTGTATCGCTTGTTGCTCTGAGTTGGCGGGGGTATGCCCAGACGTGGGTCCCTTGCTCACTTTGCCACTGGATTCAAGCAAGCCTGGCTGATGACGGCTGGAATGCCAGAAACCGGTCCTAGGATGCTTGTTTCCGGTCCAGGAAGACATGGCTTGGCAGTTCGGACTGGACTGTTCCCATGAGGCACAGGGTCAGACTGATTTGCATATGGCCATGTCTGAACTGGGGTGGTGGAGTGAGCTAAAGAATGATGATGGATTAAACCAGATCAGTTGACTGGGGGTGAGTGTTTGATTGGCTCAGCGTTCCGTCCATCATCCCCTTTGTATCGCTTGTTCGCTCTAAGTTGGCGGGGGTATGCCCAGACGTGGGTCCTTGCTCACTTTGCCATTGGATTCAAGCAAGCCTGGCTGATGACGGCTGGAATGCCAGAAACCGGTCCTAGGATGCTGTTTCCGGTCCAGGAAGATATGGCTTGGCAGTTCAGGCTGGACTGTTCCCATGAGGCACAGGGTCAGACTGATTTGCATATGGCCATGTCTGAACTGGGGTGGGGAGTGAGCTAAAGAATGATGATGGATTAAACCCAGATCAGTTGACTGGGGTGAGTGTTTGATTGGCTCAGCGCCTCGATCCATCATCCCCTTGTATCGCTTGTTCGCTCTAAGTTGGCGGGGTATGCCCAGACGTGGGTCCTTGCTCACTTTGCCACTGGATTCAAGCAAGCCTGGCTGATGACGCTGGAATGCCAGAAACCGGTCCTAGGATGCTTGTTTCCGATCCAGGGAAGACATGGCTTGGCAGTTCGGGCTGGACTGTTCCCATGAGGCACAGGGTCAGACTGATTTGCATATGGCCATGTCTGAACTGGGGTGGTGGAGTGAGCTAAAGAATGATGATGGATTAAACCCAGATCAGTTGACTGGGGGTGAGTGTTTGATTGGCTCAGCGCTCCGTCCATCATCCCCTTTGTATCGCTTTGTTCGGCTCTAAGTTGGCGGGGTATGCCCAGACGTGGGTCCCTTGCTCACTTTGCCACTGGATCTAGCAAGCCTGGCTGATGACGGCTGGAATGCCAGAAACCGGTCCTAGGATGCTTGTTCCGGTCCAGGGAAGACATGGCTTGGCAGTTCAGGCTGGACTGTTCCCATGAGGCACAGGGTCAGACTGATTTGCATATGGCCATGTCTGAACTGGGGTGGTGGAGTGAGCTAAAGAATAATGATGGATTAAACCCAGATCAGTTGACTGGGGTGAGTGTTTGATTGGCTCAAGCGCTCCGTCCATCATCCCCTTTGTATTGCTTGTTCGATCTAAGTTGGCGGGGATATGCCCAGACGTGGGTCCCTGCTCACTTTGCCACTGGATTCAAGCAAGCCTGGCTGATGACGGCTGGAATGCCAGAACCGGTCCTAGGATGCTTGTTTCCGGTCCAGGAAGACATGGCTTGGCAGTTCGGGCTGGACTGTTCCCATGAGGCACAGGGTCAGACTGATTTGCATATGGCCATGTCTGAACTGGGGTGGTGGAGTGAGCTAAAGAATGATGATGGATTAAACCCAGATCAGTTGACTGGGGGTGAGTGTTTGATTGGCTCAGCTGCTCGTCCATCATCCCCTTTGTATCGCTTGTTCGCCTAAGTTGGCGGGGTATGCCCAGACGTGGGTCCCTTGCTCACTTTGCCACTGAATTCAAGCAAGCCTGGCTGATGACGGCTGGAATGCAAGAAACCGGTCCTAGGATGCTTGTTTCCGGTCCAGGGAAGACATGGCTTGGCAGTTCGGGCTGGACTGTTCCCATGAGGCACAGGGTCAGACTGATTTGCATATGGCCATGTCTGAACTGGGGTGGTGGAGTGAGCTAAAGAATGATGATGGATTAAACCCAGATCAGTTGACTGGGGTGAGTGTTTGATTGGCTCAAGCTGCTCCGTCCATCATCCCCTTTTGTATCGCTTGTTCGCTCTAAGTTGGCGGGGGTATGCCCAGACGTGGGTCCCTTGCTCACTTTGCCACTGGATTCAAGCAAGCCTGGCTGATGACGGCTGGAATGCCAGAAACCGGTCCTAGGATGCTTGTTTCCGGTCCAGGGAAGACATGGCTTGGCAGTTCGGGCTGGACTGTTCCCATGAGGCACAGGGTCAGACTGATTTGCATATGGCCATGTCTGAACTGGGGTGGTGGAGTGAGCTAAAGAATGATGATGGATTAAACCCAGATCAGTTGACTGGGGGTGAGTGTTTGATTGGCTCAAGCGTTCCCGTCCATCATCCCCTTTTGTATCGCGATGAAAATAGTCTGGGCAGGAAAAGGGTATGGCCAGACACTACATCATAATCCAGAAAAGTTTGCTCCTTTGCATCATGGTACATGCAGTGCACAATTTGCGCTCCTCTCAGTGTTGACTGCGGTGTCAACACTACAGTGAACACTAAGGGGAGCGCCCTTAGTGTTTATTGTGGTGTTGACACTACAGTCAACACTGAGGGGAGAGCAAATTGTACCATGATACAAAGGAGCAAACTTTTCTGGGTAATGATGTAATGTCTGGTCATACCCTTTTCCCTGCCCAGACTATTTTTCATGACCTCCTCTACCATTTATCACACATTCCTAATGTTCCTTTTTGTAAAAATTGCATTCCAGCCCATTGATTACACATTATCCGGCCCGAGCCGGAGATTACGGCTCGAGCCGGTGATTACGGCCCTAGCCGGAGAGTACGGTCAGGGTGCGGAGAGTACAGTCTGGGTGCGGAGATTCTGGCCCGACTGCGGACGTAAAGTTAGGAGTCGTAAGTGATTTCTGTGAATACCAAAAATCGTAAGTGCCTTCTGTGAATACCAGAAGTAGTAAGTTTAGGATTTTGTCCCAGATTAGTTCTGTGAATCGGCCCCTGTGAATCCATCTTTCCAATCAAAGAGAGCTTTAAATTACATTTCATTTGAGTACAAACTATTCCTATCAGTTTCCAATCAAACGTTAGCAGTTATTAAATGTGATAAGGCAACCCAATTTTATAGAACTGGATAGGTAGGCCTTACAGCAGTGAAAAACTAACTTAGTAGTTGTTCACCACCAGGACATGCAAAACTTAAAACACATGTCCTACTTTTTAACTACACTACACTGCACCCTGTCCTATGGGCTATTTAGGGCCCAGCTTAGGGGTGACATATGTATCAAAAAGGAAGGTTTAGGCATAGCAAAGTTTTATTTCTCCAGGTCGAAATTGAAGTTATAAAGAGCACTACAGATTGCAATGGAAGGCCTGAGACATGTTTTAAAGTGCTACTTTAGGGGGCAGCACAGTGAGTGGTGCAGGACCACAAGTAGCAGTAGTAGGTAGTTATAGTTAGAACCTAGTTTCCATTGGAAAAGCATTTTTTGATTTGCTAATAACTTATGGCGTCGTTTGACGAATCTGCCTGAAATTCTCCCAAAAAAAGTCTATCCAGGTCAGCTCTCTATCCTGAAAGTTTGGGGTGATTCGTCAAGCGGGGCTGAGAAAAAGGGGGTCCCAAAACTTGTTTTCTCCGTGTTAATTTTGCGATGAGCTACAGCCCGAACTGCTGAACGGAATTACCCCAAATTTGGCAAAAAGGTAGAGCTTGGGGGCATGGCTTGGCAAGCCAACATGGTGGACGTAGCCTGAGCGAGCTCCGTCCATCCACGCCATAATCCGTCATTAATCCTACAGTAATCCTGCCCAGAGACGTCTTACTTTGTCGCAACGGCTCCCTCTACATCCTGGTGGTGCGAAACTTTCCAGATACGGCTGTGGCTGCGCCGTAGCTGCAGATCCCGGACGTCCCCGCCCGGCGGCCTGGGATCGGATGTCGCCGCCGCGGCCCGACCGGGGCCTGCATGACACACCTGCGGGGAGGTTGCCCCCACCGAGGCCGGAGGAGATAGCGCCGTAGTCTGCTGCTGTGCGCTGGTGCCCCCCTGGGAGGATTAACACCGGAGGGCTCGATCCGGCGAAGAGGTGCTGCCGCCCCTCCCCCTTCTTTCCTCGGCCGCCATCTTTCCCGCGTAGGGCTGCATTTGTGGTGGAGCGGCTCCATTGACACCACTCAGGTCCTGGAGGCCAGAGACCTTCCGGGGGAACTCGTGGGCTGGCTGGCACCCCGTAGGACATCGGGGTGCGGTGTTGCAGATCCTGACGGCGCGACTGGGTCCTGGAGAATCGGACCGCGCACGGCTGGTGGTTGGCGGCGCTGGGGCCGGGCTGCGGCCTCGGGCGGTGAGCGGGAGGCCCGCGCCCGTGTTCAGTGCTGCCTGGATGACTGCTGCTCCTGGCCCTCCCTCCCCTCCTATTCCAACCACTTGGCATCATCGCCCTGATATGAGGTTAGTGAGGTGAACACCGGTGCCCCGGAACGCATCAAAGACTGCCCCGGATCGCTCAAATTGTAATTGCAGTGGGGAGAGTGACCTGATGTGAGTGTGGCCGTGATGATCTGCGGGGTCCCACTGGCTGTCCTGTTTTGTGACCGGGCCCGTGTGTAGGCCCCTGTGGAGGACGATCTGCGTGACGCAGCCGAGCTGGAGTTTGGCCGACGCCCGTCCCGGAGAGAGGGACGCGGGCTGGGCCCTTCCCATGGTGGCCGGACTGTGTGTCTGTTGGGGGGTGCCGAGGGTGATCGCCGGGCCTACATCGAGCCCCCACACAATGAATAGACCCTGGGTTGGAGTGGAGGCGTTGCGGCCCTTCCTCCCCCCGTTGCTACGGGACTCTGCCTGGATATTTGCCTGCATGATCGGAGGCACGGATGGGCCGACCTGTGATACGCGCCGCGGCCTCCGACCCCCTCTGTGAGTACTGCGGAGTTCAGGCTGGTGCCCTTGGAATCTTGGGCCCGGCTGGACCTGCCCCAGACGCACTGGCCAAGCCTTAAGATCCGGCAGGCCTGGATATCATTGAGGCACTGGGGGAGCTGTGAGTGGGGCCCCGAGGTACTGCAGGTGGGCCTGGAGCTGATCGTGGCATGGTGACTGGCGTGCTGGTCCTCCTTTCCCTTTTCGGTGAGCGAGCCCGGCGTCCCCCTGATTGGTGCGGTCCACAAGGTGCCTGTCTCTACAGCTGGAGGCGTCGCCCAGTGGGGAGCAGATCGGAGTGCGTGTGCCACCATAGCGTACTCCAAAACACACAAGATGATGGATGGAATGTTGCACATTGGCAAAACATTCACCCCCAGTCACAGATCTGGGTTTAATCCATCGTTATTTTGCTCACCACGCCACCCCAGTTCAGACATGGCCATATGCAAATCAGTCTTGACCCTGTGCCTCATGGGAACAGTCCAGCCCGAACTGCCAAGCCATGTCTTCCCTGGACCGGAATCAAGCATCCTAGGACCGGTTTCTGGCTATCAGCCGTCATCAGCCAGGATAGCTTGACTCCAGTGGCGTAGTGAGCACGGGACCCACGTCTGGGCATACCCTTCCCACATAGGGCGAACAGCAAAACACACAAGATGATGGACGGAATGTTGCACATTGGCAAAACATTCACCCCCAGTCACAGATCTGGATTTAATCCATCGTTATTTTGCTCACCACGCCACCCCAGTTCAGACATGGCCATATGCAAATCAGTCTTGACCCTGTGCCTCATGGGAACAGTCCAGCCCGAACTGCCAAGCCATGTCTTCCCTGGACCGGAATCAAGCATCCTAGGACCGGTTTCTGGCTATCAGCCGTCATCAGCCAGGATAGCTTGACTCCAGTGGCGTAGTGAGCACGGGACCCACGTCTGGGCATACCCTTCCCACATAGGGCGAACAGCAAAACACACAAGATGATGGACGTAATGTTGCACATTGGCAAAACATTCACCCCAATCACAGATCTGGGTTTAATCCATCGTTATTTTGCTCACCACGCCACCCCAGTTCAGACATGGCCATATGCAAATCAGTCTTGACCCTGTGCCTCATGGGAACAGTCCAGCCCGAACTGCCAAGCCATGTCTTCCCTGGACCGGAATCAAGCATCCTAGGACCGGTTTCTGGCTATCAGCCGTCATCAGCCAGGATAGCTTGACTCCAGTGGCATAGTGAGCACGGGACCCACGTTTGGGCATACCCTTCCCACATAGGGCGAACAGCAAAACACACAAGATGATGGACGGAATGTTGCACATTGGCAAAACATTCACCCCCAGTCACAGATCTGGGTTTAATCCATCGTATTTTGCTCACCACGCCACCCCAGTTCAGACATGGCCATATGCAAATCAGTCTTGACCCTGTGCCTCATGGGAACAGTCCAGCCCGAACTGCCAAGCCATGTCTTCCTGGACCGGAATCAAGCATCCTAGGACCGGTTTCTGGCTATCAGCCGTCATCAGCCAGGATAGCTTGACTCCAGTGGCGTAGTGAGCACGGGACCCACGTCTGGGCATACCCTTCCCACATAGGGCGAACAGCAAAACACACAAGATGATGGACGGAATGTTGCACATTGGCAAAACATTCACCCCCAGTCACAGATCTGGGTTTAATCCATCGTTATTTTGCTCACCACGCCACCCCAGTTCAGACATGGCCATATGCAAATCAGTCTTGACCCTGTGCCTCATGGGAACAGTCCAGCCCGAACTGCCAAGCCATGTCTTCCCTGGACCGGAATCAAGCATCCTAGGACCGGTTTCTGGCTATCAGCCGTCATCAGCCAGGATAGCTTGACTCCAGTGGCGTAGTAAGCACGGGACCCACGTCTGGGCATACCCTTCCCACATAGGGCGAACAGCAAAACACACAAGATGATGGACGGAATGTTGCACATTGGCAAAACATTCACCCCCAGTCACAGATCTGGGTTTAATCCATCGTTATTTTGCTCACCACGCCACCCCAGTTCAGACATGGCCATATGCAAATCAGTCTTGACCCTGTGCCTCATGGGAACAGTCCAGCCCGAACTGCCAAGCCATGTCTTCTCTGGACCGGAATCAAGCATCCTAGGACCGGTTTCTGGCTATCAGCCATCATCAGCCAGGACAGCTTGACTCCAGTGGCGTAGTGAGCACGGGACCCACGTCTGGGCATACCCTTCCCACATAGGGTGAACAGCAAAACACACAAGATGATGGACGGAATGTTGCACATTGGCAAAACATTCACCCCCAGTCACAGATCTGGGTTTAATCCATCGTTATTTTGCTCACCACGCCACCCCAGTTCAGACATGGCCATATGCAAATCAGTCTTGACCCTGTGCCTCATGGGAACAGTCCAGCCCGAACTGCCAAGCCATGTCTTCCCTGGACCGGAATCAAGCATCCTAGGACTGGTTTCTGGCTATCAGCCGTCATCAGCCAGGATAGCTTGACTCCAGTGGCGTAGTGAGCACGGGACCCACATCTGGGCATACCCTTCCCACATAGGGCGAACAGCAAAACACACAAGATGATGGACGGAATGTTGCACATTGGCAAAACATTCACCCCAAGTCACAGATCTGGGTTTAATCCATCGTTATTTTGCTCACCACGCCACCCCAGTTCAGACATGGCCATATGCAAATCAGTCTTGACCCTGTGCCTCATGGGAACAGTCCAGCCCGAACTGCCAAGCCATGTCTTCCCTGGACCGGAATCAAGCATCCTAGGACCGGTTTCTGGCTATCAGCCAGGATAGCTTGACTCCAGTGGCGTAGTGAGCACGGGACCCACGTCTGGGCATACCCTTCCCACAAAGGGCGAACAGCAAAACACACAAGATGATGGACGGAATGTTGCACATTGGCAAAACATTCACCCCCAGTCACAGATCTGGGTTTAATCCATCGTTATTTTGCTCACCACGCCACCCCAGTTCAGACATGGCCATATGCAAATCAGTCTTGACCCTGTGCCTCATGGGAACAGTCCAGCCCGAACTGCCAAGCCATGTCTTCTCCTGGACCGGAATCAAGCATCCTAGGACCGGCTTCTGGCTATCAGCCGTCATCAGCCAGGATAGCTTGACTCCAGTGGCATAGTGAGCACGGGACCCACGTCTGGGCATACCTTCCCACATAGGGCGAACAGCAAAACACACAAGATGATGGACGGAATGTTGCACATTGGCAAAACATTCACCCCAAGTCACAGATCTGGGTTTAATCCATCGTTATTTTTCTCACCACGCCACCCCAGTTCAGACATGGCCATATGCAAATCAGTCTTGACCCTGTGCCTCATGGGAACAGTCCAGCCCGAACTGCCAAGCCATGTCTTCCTGGACCGGAATCAAGCATCCTAGGACCGGTTTCTGGCTATCAGCCGTCATCAGCCAGGATAGCTTGACTCCAGTGGCGTAGTGAGCACGGGACCCACGTCTGGGCATACCCCTTCCCACATAGGGCGAACAGCAAAACACACAAGATGATGGACGGAATGTTGCACATTGGCAAAACATTCACCCCCAGTCACAGATCTGGGTTTAATCCATCGTTATTTTGCTCACCACGCCACCCCAGTTCAGACATGGCCATATGCAAATCAGTCTTGACCCTGTGCCTCATGGGAACAGTCCAGCCCGAACTGCCAAGCCATGTCTTCCCTGGACCGGAATCAAGCATCCTAGGACCGGTTTCTGGCTATCAGCCGTCATCAGCCAGGATAGCTTGACTCCAGTGGCGTAGTGAGCACGGGACCCACGTCTGGGCATACCCTTCCCACATAGGGCGAACAGCAAAACACACAAGATGATGGACGGAATGTTGCACATTGGCAAAACATTCACCCCAGTCACAGATCTGGGTTTAATCCATCGTTATTTGCTCACCACGCCACCCCAGTTCAGACATGGCCATATGCAACTCAGTCTTGACCCTGTGCCTCATGGGAACAGTCCAGCCCGAACTGCCAAGCCATGTCTTCCCTGGACCGGAATCAAGCATCCTAGGACCGGTTTCTGGCTATCAGCCGTCATCAGCCAGGATAGCTTGACTCCAGTGGCGTAGTGAGCACGGGACCTACGTCTGGGCATACCCTTCCCACAGGGTCCAAACTGGGGTGGTGTGGTGAGCAAAAGAATGATGGATTTAACCCAGATCCTTGTGACTGGGGGTGAATGTTTGCATTGTCCAGCATTCCGTCCATCAATTGTTTCTTTTGCAACCATAGCGTACTCAACGGGGTGGGCCAACATCATCATTTGACCAACGCAGGTGCCTTGGGAGCTATGTAGAGACATATTGTTATTTGACACTGCTGGGCTAACGATCTGGGCCGGACTCTCCGCCGTGTTACCGTGTCCCCCGCGTCCAGGTCCCTCGGAGATGGGCAAGGGGGGGCCCGGGGGCGCTGGCCCCAAGCAGGGCACTATCGACCAGTTCACGACGCCCGCTGGGGGGTCACGGGGGGAGATGGTGGTGCTGCTGCACCCGACAATGCGGCCCTCCTGGCAGCTATCAACCATGCAAGAGACACTCTCGATGCCAAGATAGGGGCGGTAGGGTCTGAGGTCTCCTTCCTACTTCAAGATCTCCGCAAAGCAGTGGACCGGATTACTGAAGCCGAAACCCGGGTCTCGACGGTGGAGGACACTGTGTCCTCCCTCCAAAAAAGTGAACAAGCTCACCGTGGTGTCGCAGGAGCTGGCCTCCAGAGTGGAGGATGCGGAGGGACGCGCATGGCGCAACAATCTACGCTTCGTGGGCCTGCGGGAGGGATGCGAGGGTGGATCAATGACCGCCTTCATTACCAAATGGCTCACGGATATATTGCCACAGGATCTTCTATTATCGTCCTTTGTAGTTGAGCGGGCCCACCGAGCACTGACGCAAACACCTCCACCGGGGGCGGCCCCAAGGCCGGTCATTGCCAAGATTCTGAACTACGCTACCCGTGATGCGATCTTGCGATTTGCCAGAACTCACAAAGATGGCCTTCAGTATGACTCTCACACCATCATGGTGTTCCCGGATTACACGCGCCTGGTTCAGCAACAGCGCCAGTCCTTTACGGCTGCGAAGCGCAGGCTACGCGAGCTGAACTTGCAATACATGTTGCTATATCCAGCCAGAATGCGGGTGATCTATAACTCAAAGTCCTTTTTCTTTGATACCCCTGAGGCCGTCTTTGCATGGACTGATGAGCGCCCACAACTAAGACCTAACTCTCCGCCTGCCTTGGACTCGGACTCCTCTCGCAGCTCACGCATTCAACGTCCGAGGCGCAGTAAATCCAAGAAACGGCGTGGCTCTGGGTCCAGCAGAAGATTGGCAAGTTCGGAGCGGCCACCTTGATGATCCGGAAGGGGGATTTTCTCCTCTTAACTACAAGTTGACTTGGGGGCTGGGCTATATAGTAACTTTTTACTCTCAGTCTCTGCTGGGTGGGCGTGGGGCATGGCCATGGGGCTGCAAGGCCACAGACTCAGTGCCCCCCCTTGTTGGGTATGTTTATAGGGAGGGAAGGGATCCATTGGTGTGGGTGCGGGGGGCCCCCCAGTTGGGGGTCTCCCAGGTCACACACCGCGACAGATACTCCTATTTCTTGGCAGTGTCGGGTGGGGGGGTTTTAAGAAAATTTGGTTTTATTGTGTTTGTAGTAATATGTTTTTTTCCACAGACAGGTAATGCTCTCAGTCCTCCTTTTGATGTGATTGTTATCCTAAGGGGTGTTAGTGTCAGGTGAGGCTACTTCGGGTGGGGATCTAACCGTGGTATCTTGGAACGTCAGGGGCCTTCTCAACAAGGTGAAACGGGGTGCAATCTTACGCCAGGCCAAAAGGTATGGGGCCGATATCCTATTATTACAAGAAACCCATTTATTAGGCACCAAGACGCCCTGTCTAGCTCGATTTGGCTTTTATCATGTGTATCACACTGGTTTTGCCCGGGGATCCAGAGGGGTGGCTATTCTCATCCATCGTAGGGTCCCATTCCAATACATTACACATCAGGCAGACTTGGGTGGCAGATTCCTTTTCGTCACATGCACGTTAACAGGGGAGCGGGTCACCTTAGGCAGTATATATGCGCCCCCTCCACTAGGGACTACATTTATTGACAAACTAGTCGCAACATGGGGCGAGGTACACGAGAATTTGACATTGTTGGGGGGCGACTGGAATGACACCATGGGTCCACTGGATCGTCAGCGCAGCCCGGTCAGTGCACCCCTACAAGGCCAGACAAAGTTACATACCCTGGTCAGTACCTTGGGGTGGGCTGACATATGGCGCGAATATCATCCCTCCGAACTTAATTTTACCTATCTCTCCACGGTACATGGCTCACAATCGCGGCTAGACTATTTCTTCGCTCCGCGGATACACCTGCACAGATTCTCTCATATAACTCATATGCCCCGGGGACTTTCTGATCACTCTCCGCTTCGATTACATTTTCATACTCTCTCCCGTAAACCCCCCTTCCGGTGGCGGATGTCACCATTGCACCTCCGGGACCCGGCATACCAGGATATGCTGCACACCGCAGTTAATACCTATGTGGAGGAGAACGGCCCCACAGATCCCTCTCGGACTACTCTATGGGAAGCCCTGAAACCGACGGTTCGCGGGGTCGAGATCAGTTATCGCATGAATGAAAAGCGGGTGCGGCGGGAGCAGTTGGAGGCTCTGGAGACACATCAAGCGTCACTGGCTTTACAACTCAATGCGGACCCTCGTCCAGTTATTCGCCGAAATCTGCTGCAGGCGCAGCAGGACCTTCGACAGCACATCATGGGTGAAGCGAAAGAGATATGGGAGGCTTCCCAACATCGAATTTATCAATGGGGCGATAAGTCCAGTAAGATGCTCCATAGACAGGGCGGATGCGTCTCCGGCAGTTGTCCCCACCATTCGCGGTACCGATGGTTCCCTCCACACGACACCGTAGGGTGTTGCTGCGGAATTCGCCAGATACTTTACTGCCCTCTACACTAGGCATGAACAAATTTCACCGGAGCTGATCGCTGAATTCTTGGTGGATATCCCTCCCCGTCGACTTCCCAATCACCTCCGTGAACAACTGGATGCTCCCATTACCACGGAAGAACTCACGGGGGCCCTCAATGCCCTTCATCCTGGCCACGCTTCCGGGCCCAACGGGTTCCCAATGGAATTCCTCAGGCCGAACATACACACGTTGGGGCCCCATCTATTGGCAACAATCCAAGAGGCTGTGGAGTCTGCCATTTTGCCTAGGGACTGGCGGCACGCGGAAATTGTACTGTTTCATAAGCCGGGCCGGCCTCCAGAGGACCCTTCCTCATACCGCCCCATTTCCTCATAAATTTTGAACCAAAATTGCTGGGGAAGGTGTTGGCCGATCGCCTGCGCAGCTGCATCAGTGACTTGATCCACCCAGATCAATCAGGCTTTATGCCACATAGGGCTACTCGACATAATATCAGACGGGTACACAATGCCATGGCGGCAGGCCCGACGTTGGGTCGGCCAGCTGCCTTGCTTCTCGCCGACATAGATAAGGCGTTTGACTCCCTGAGTTGGGTGTATCTATTCCAGCTCCTTGAGGCAATAAACTTGGGGCCTTGTTTCTTGGCCTACGTGCGATTGTTATATACGGAGCTGACGGCGTCGGTCCGCGTTGCGGGACACCATTCACAGCCCTTTTTTATCCAGCGGGGCACCAGACAGGGTTGCCCCCTGTCCCCGCTGTTATTTGCTCTTGCGATAGAGCCTCTGGCGGCGTGGGTTCGGAGTGATCCGGTCCTTTGGGGGTTCGACTGGTCCCAGTCACGTTCGGACCGCATAGCTTTGTATGCGGACGATGTCCTCTTTTTCATGACCGATCCCTGGAACTCGGGTCCTCGTATACTTGAAATCCTCAGGGTTTTTGGGGGTACCTCGGGCCTCCATGTCAATCCCGCCAAATCTATTTTATTTCCAGTGTGCGGACATCAGGGACGCAACACCTGGGCATCGCAGCTTTCCCGGGCGACAGAGGGCTTCAAATATCTTGGCATATATATTTCCCCTTGTCCGAAAGTCTCATGGGCTTGCAATATCTCCCCTTTAATGGCTAGCCTTCACAATGAAACCACCGTGTGGTCCTCTCTCCCTCTCTCCCTGTACGGGCGCTCAGCCATTTTTAAAATGGTATCATTGCCCCGTATTTTATATCATCTCCAGAATTACCCATACCCCATTCCGCGTACCTGGTTTGCTCAAGTAGCAGCCATACAAAATAAATTCATGTGGAACGGTGGGGCGGTCAGAGTGACGCTCCGCACATGTACACAATCCACATATTGCGGCGGGATCGCCGCAGCTGACGTTTATGCCTATTATTTAGCGTCCCATGTGATGGTAATAAACGAATGGTGGTACTGCTCCCCCACGGATCCAGCATATTCGGCGGAACATGCTGCTATGGATCAGGTCCCGCTCCTTCATTTATTATACAGGATGGTTCGCCTCGATCACCTACCACCAGCCGGCAGAGTGGTGATACAGCTCTGGCGGGCTAAGACCTGACAGTTGGGCTGGAAGGGGACGCTTACTCAAATGACCCCCTTATGGCAGGGCACTTATCTCCGCCCCGTATCAGCATTACCGGGGTTCAAAGGGTGGGACCGTGTCGGGATTTCGACTCTTGGCGATGTAATGCGCGGCACCACCATGAAATCTTTTCAGCAATTACAGACCGAGTTCGATCTACATAAAACACAATTCTATAAGTTCCTTCAGCCCCGACACGCACTGCGACCCCAGATCCACACATTAGAATCCCTCCCTGAGTTTCAACCATTGGAGGGGCGACTGCTTACAGGGGATCTAGGACCTCACAAGATCAAACAGGTCTATCAGACACTGACAACCCATTCACCCACCACACTGGACAAGACAAGGCTTGCATGGCAAGCAGATATACCTGAACTCACCGACGATGATTGGGCCAAAGCCATCACCAGCCCTAGGGGTGCGGCGGTGTCCATGCGCTTTCGGCTTATCCAATTTAAATATCTACACCGCGCATATTACACTAGGGTACGTCTATGGCGGATGGGGTTATTCAGTCCCCTGTATGCCTGAGGTGTGGTGGGGAGGAGGGGTCCTTCTTACACACGGTTTGGAGCTGCTCGGCGTTACAACCGTTTTGGCGCCGACTCGCTCGTGTCTCCATGAGGTGCTGTCCTGGGATCTCCCGCTCGACCCTTGCCTTTTCTTGTTACACTCCACAGAAGATATAGGGGGGAATAGGTATAAGCAGCACCTCTTGTTTTTAGCTCTCGCTGTGGCCAAAAGAGATTTAGCCCAAATGTGGAAGGCAACATCACCCCCGACCCTGGGCAAATGGAAAGCTGAACTAGACAAATGTATGGGGGCTGAGATTGCTGTTTTCGAGGCCCGTGGATGCCCCGCTAAACACCACAAAATATGGACTAGATGGGCGGATTATCGCGGTATCGACCTTCCCCCTGCCTGAGTCGGACCCCTGAAAATTGTTTCGTTATGTTGTTATGTATCGGTATATCCCCAATGAGAGTTTTTAAAATATGTGTAAGTAGTATATTAATGTGGCACACTATGATGATTGCACCGCTTGTACGAACTCTGAGACCGGAACCTGTCTGTAAGTTTATCGTTTATGACACCTACGTGTTTGGTGGGTATTGTTATATGTCAGAAATATGGTTATTGATACAAATTAAACCTACATCGCTGTGGCCAATGTGGGGCTGCGACCCCTACATATTACGAAATAACCTTATAAAATTTGTTATTAAAAAACAAAAAGTAGAGCTTGGTTCAGAAAGCGACCTTTTTTTAAATGGTGTAAATCCGTTCAGTAGTTTTTGAGAAATTCAAAAAATAAGAGTAAAAAAATCAATTTCCCATAGGAAACTTTGTGCAAGGCTACAGCCGAAACTACTGAACGGAATTACTTCAAATTTGGCAGAAAGGTAGTGCTTGGGTCAGAAAGCGACCTTTTTTTTTAAAAATGAAGTAAATCCGTTCAGTAGTTGCTGAGAAATTAGAAAAATAAAGGTTTCACTATCTGGGCGGAGCCTAAGTCGCGTGCGCGAGCTTCACTGTGATTGGCTGCTAGTAGTCCAAACCAGGAAGTGTTGGCAGCCATCTTGTGGCTCGGTAGAAGCGAGTCACCCGAAAACGGAGAAACAAAGGTATAAAACAAGAGAAGGGGGCAGGGTAGAAAAACCCTGACCCCTAGGCCTGCTCAGGGGGTCCCAGAAGGCCCCCAGGGCCCAAAAAATCATTTTTTTTTAAAATTTAAAATCGGCAAAAAATAGCGCTGGGGTCGCGGGTTCTCGTGTTTCATTTTAATGAGGCCCTTGGGTGGGCTAGGTTCCGGGGGTATTTCTTAAAAAATAATAGCAGGGGCTCGCAGGGGTGCGCTGGGGTCCGCGCAGCCCCGGGGCTTCACTCATGTTGGGAGCGGGGTTGCGCGGCCCCCCTTCTGGAGCCTTCTATGTGCTTGTAACTTTGGCGTCGTTTGACGAATCTTTATGAAATTATCCAAAAAGTTTCTCTTTTTTGATTAGCTCTTATATTGAAAGTTTGGGGTGAATGGTGTAGGAGGGCTGAAAAAAGAGGGTCCTAAAACGTGTTTTCTCTATGCAATTTCCATACGAAACTTTACAAAAGACTACAGGTGAAACTGCTGAACGGAATTACGCCAAATTTGGCAGGAGAAAGGTGATGGTCCAGAAAGCACGCTTTTGTTTAAATGGTGTAAATCCGTTCAGTAGTTTTTGAGAAATATCAAATTTTACAGATATCGATATTTGAGAATTCTGACGTGATTGGCTGAGGGGTTACAAGCACCAGCTTGCGGCTTGTTGGCAGCCATTTTGTGATTTACTCCGTCAGCTCGCATCTCTCCGTGTAGAAGCCATCGGGTTCGTAGTTTTACCTCTGCGAGGCAACACTGGCATCTGTGTCTGTGTGAGATATGCCTTTCACGCTGCCTCTCTTCATATCACCAGGTCGCGGCTATGCCTTTAGAAGCCCGTCCGTCAGCTCGGAGCTCTGTGAGTCAGTCTGCCAGTACGATCCCCTACACTACCCAAAGACTACCCAAACTCCACTGCACTGTCATAAACTCTAAAACACTACCCCCAGCACGATCCCCTACACTACCCAAACACCACTGCACTACCCTAAACCCTAAATCTACCCCCAGCACGACCCCCTACCCAAACACCTCTGCACTACCCTAAACCCTAAAATACTACCCCCAGCACAACCCCCTACACTACCCAAACACCACTGCATTGTCGTAAACCCTGAAACACTACCCCTAGCAGGACCCCCTACACTACTTTATTATACAGTTAATTAAAACCGTAACATACAAACATCATAATAATACTTGATAAAATGTAAGGATTAAAATATAAGGAATAATAAAAGATTGTATACACATTTATAAGTCTGGCAATACAATATAAATATCAAATCCAAAAAGCAGCATTTCAAATTAATGGCAATATATCACAATTGGCCCCCTACACTACGCAAACACCACTGCAGTACCCTAAATCCTAAAACACTATCCCCAGCACGACCCCCTACACTACCAAAACACCGCTAGACTACCCTAAACCCTAAAACACTACTCCCAACATGACCCCCCACACTACACAAACACCACTGCACTACCCTAAACCCTAAAACACTACCCCCAGCACGACCCCCTACACTACCCAAACACCACTGTTCTACCCTAAACCCTAAAAGACTACCCCAGCACGACCCCCTACAGTACACAAACACCACTGTTATGTTATGTTATGTTAGGTAATTTTATATAGTACTCAGCTGCCTCAGCGAAGAGGCGTCCCGGCGCTGGTAGCAGTGTCAGAGGGAAGCTAGAGACTAAACCACGGGGAACAAGTAGGTTTTGATGGCCTTACGAAAGGATAGCAAGCAATCCAGGCGGCGGATCTGAATAGGGAGGGAGTTCCACAATTTAGAGGCTAAGTACCGGAAGGACCGGCCCCCAGCTCTGAGGCGCTTGACCCGAGGGACCGAAGCCAAGAATTGCTCAGCAGAGCGTAGCTGACGGGTAGGTACATAGGGGATCAGTAAATTAGCTAGGATCTCAGGGCATGAAAGCTTGAGTATTTTAAAGGTCAGGCATAATGCTTTGAATACGATCCTTTTGGCCATGGGTAACCAATGTAGACGGCGCAATGCATCCGTCGCGGAATAAGTTCTAGGGAGCCTCAACAAGACTCGGGCGGCTACATTCTGAACTCGCTGAAGACGAGTCACTTCTGCCTTGTTAGCGCCTAACATAAGTGAGTTGGAATAGTCCAGTCTGGATAAAATAGTTGCCTGGACTATCAACTGACGAGTAGGAGGATCGAAGAAACCCAACATGGGCCTCAATCCCCAGAGTAGGCCAAAGCAGGTGCCTGCAACCTTCTTGGTGTGCTCCTGAAACCCAAGGGTGGAATCGAGCCAGACCCCAAGATTTTTCACCACCGACTTAGGGGTGGGGCAGAGCCCAAGGTTGCTGGCCACCAATGCATGCTCCAGAGCCCCTTATCTCTTCCCACCAACAGCACTTCTGACTTGTTAGCGTTGAGTTGAAGGCAGTTGGTGGTCATCCAGTGCGCGACCGCAGCTAGGCCGCTCCGAAATTGGGAGGCGCCCGCGTAGGATCATCGGAGAGAGCAACCACCATCTGCGTGTCGTCAGCGTATGAGACCATGGTCAAGCCACGGTCCCTTGCCACCGCAGCGAGGGGTTGAACGTACAGGTTGAACAAAATGGGACTCAATGCCGAGCCCTGAGGGACCCCCTGCTTAATGGAATGGGCGTGGGAGAGAAAGGGGGGGGCAGTGACCTGGAATGTTCTCTCAGACAGGAAAGATCTAAACCAATCCAAGGCCAGGCCACCACCCCAGCCTCCTCTAAGCGACGTAAGAGGATCCGGTGAGAAACCGTATCAAAAGCGGCGCTTAGATCGAGCAATATCAGGGCCGCGGTATGTCCCTCATCCAGAATAGTCCGCAGATGTTCGCTCACCGCTAAGAGCGCAGTCTCGGTGCTGTGACCAGGGCGGAAGCCATTCTGGGAGCGATCCAAGACACCAGTATTGTTCAGGAAGCCTGAAAGAGTTATATTGGTATGAGCCTCGGCAACTTTAGCAGCCCAGGGCAGTAGAGATATGGGACGGAAGCTTTCCGGCTATGTTGGATCCAGCGAGGGTTTTTTCAGCAAGGGAACCACCCTTGCTTGCTTCCAAAGCAGAGGCACCACAGCGGTGGTAAAAGAGGAATTGATAACCTGACGCAAAGGCGTAAGTAATACAGGCAGAGAGTCCCTAAATTGGGCAGGCCTCATCGGATCCATAGGGGAGCCAGATTTGACCTTCTTGCTCAGGGTGAGTAACTCATCCTGGGAAATAGGGGGAATGGCTGCCAAGGTGAGAGTGGGGAGAGGAGCATGTAAAGCCACGGGATCAATAGAAGATATAGGAAAGGATTTGTAGATGACTTCCACCTTCTTAACAAAGAAGGTGGCCAAATCCTCACATTGTTGCTCAGACGTGATCACCGGGGTAGAGGGATTTTTCCTGTTTTTGAGGTCACTCAATATTTTAAAAATACTTTTAGCGGGGTTCTTACTGGACTTGATCTCATTAGTGAAGTAAGCCGCTCGTGCCAAATGTATGGCCTTGTGGTAGTGCTTGATCGCATCCTGGTATAACTTCTTAGCCTCAAGGTCGTAATCCCTTCTCCAGACCCGTTCTAGCTTTTTACAGGTACTGCGCAGAGCGGCCAGAGAGTCATTAAACCAAGGATTGGAACTCGAGCAACGACCCTTGGACCATTTGGCAGGAATGAGAGTGTCTAAGGCGAGTAGGATCCAGTCGCAGAATGCTTTATACGCTCGGTCAGGATCGTTGGCTGGGATAAGGGGGCAGAATGCCAAAATGGCATGCAGATCCTCCAGTTTAAGTTTATGCCAGCAACGTCTAAAGGTGGGCTTAGGATCGGCTCTGGGCACTGGCTCAGATAGCGGGAAGGAAATGGAGACCAAAAATGGTCGGACCAACACACTGGGCTGGGTGTCTTGACCAGAAGAGAAGGGATGTTAGAAAAAACAGGGTCGAGCAAGTGCCCAGCAATATGAGTAGGACCATCCACAAGCTGTCTTAATTGGCAAGCATCAAAGTCGGCGAGCAAGCTGCTGATATCAGGATCACAGAGACGGTCAAAGTGTAAATTTAAATCACTAATGAGACTAAAATTAGTGGCTGTCAGCGCCAAGGAACCCGCAGCCTCAATAATAGCTGATTTAAATTCCGAGACCGGCCCCGGGGGCGGTAGACTAACAGACCAGTCAAAGTAGAGTGGGCGCTAAAAGAAATTACAAAACGAGCGCATTCGCACCCGGCCACATCCTCCTTGACAAATGAGCAGCGATGACGGGACTTAAAGATGACAGCTATGCCCCCACCTCTAGACTCCCTATTTACAGTTATAATACTGAAACCCGGGGGAGAGCTAAGCCCGGTTCAGCCACCATAGCATCAGTCAGCCAGGTTTCAGTTAGAAAGAACACATCAGGTGATTCATCCTCTATTAAATCAAAGATCTCCATGTAATGCTTAGCCAGGAGCGGACATTGAGGTATATGATTTTCATAGAGGGTCTTGGTGTAGACAAGGGACGATAAAGGGGCATAGCGGGGCAGGAGTCATAGCCACAGTTGAAACTGCAGTACCGTAAACACTAAAACACTACTCCGAGGACGACCCCCTACAGTACACAAACATCACTGCACTACCCTAAACCCTAAAACACTACTCCCAGCATGACCCCTTACACTACCCAAACACCACTGCATTTTCGTAAACTCTAAAACACTACCTCCAGCACGCTTCTTACACTACCCAAACAAAACTGCACTACCTTAAACCCTAAAACGCTACCCCCAGCATGAACCCCCAACCAGTACACAAACACCACTGCACTACTCTAAATCCTAAAACAGTACTCGCTGCATGACTTCCCACACTACACAAACACCACTGTGCTACCCTAAATCCTAAAATACTACTCTCAGCATGACCCCCTACACTACACAAACACCACTGCACTGCCAGTAAACCCTAAAACACTACTCCCAGCATGACCCCCTACACTATCCAAACACCACTGCACTACCCTAAACCCCAAAACAGTACTCCCAGCATGACCCCTTACACTACCCAAACATTACTGCATTGTCGTAAACTCTAAAACACTACCTCCAGCATGATTCTTACACTACCCAAACACCACTGCACTACCTTAAACCCTAAAACGCTACCTCCAGCACGAACCCCCTACAGTACACAAACACCACTGTACTACCCTAAAGCATAAAACAGTACCAGTCCGTCATTTCGCAGGTCTGCGTCTGCGAGCCATCGTGTCCCTAGCTGTACATGTGCGAGCCAGTCCATTAGGTGATAGGTGTGTCTCTGCTAGCAGGGCCGTTGGCCCGTTGGTGTCCCCATGCGAGTTAGACCCGAGCACTCCCTCTGCGAGCAAGCGCGCTGGTGTGCGCTTGCGAGCCGACGGCCCGTAGCTCTCCCTGTGCGAGCCGAGCCGATGGGCCGCAGCTCTCCCTCTGCGAGCCTGCCCGACGGCCCGCAGGTCTCCCTGTGCTAGCCAGATCGCAGCTGTCACTCTGCGAACCGATATTGGGAATATAAGGCGGCTCTAAAAAGAGCCCTTGTGTTTATTAGTTGGAGCTACATATAAGTGCAGATGCACAGCTTCAGGTTATTCAGAAAAACTCGATTTCCCTGATCTGTGAAGTATACTCCATCACATCTGTAGATATCAGCCATATCAAAACGTATGTTGTTGTTGTAGATCGACCCCATTCTATGGTCTCTGAGATATGCAGACACAGCTTTGTTGACATTCTTCCTAGATTTTTCAATCTGAGGACAAAATTGGTTTGACCATTTCCACTTCTGTCTTTGGCATATATTGGAATATACAAAGACAGTTTGAGGCAAAAGCAACATCAATTGTCGAAAGGTGTCTTTCATTAGCATTTCCAAACCTACACCAGTCAATGTGCCTAGGTCGTTTCCACCACAGTGCACAATCATGAGGTCAGGGTGTTGGAGATGCAAACAGGTTTTAACCAAAGGCAACAATTGGTGCCACTTCAATCCTCTCTGTACAAACCATTTAATGTCCACATTTTGTAAACCTAGGTCTAAGTCAATACGTCTCTGTTCTGCATACCTCTTGCACCAGAAAACATAGCTACGTCCTACGAACCACACTAGCATTTTGAAGGTATGGCTGGGAAGTATGGATAGATGTCTGTAGCTCATGCAGTCTGTTCGTAGAATAAGAGATATGTTTAAAGGTGGGGAACTACTTTTTTTTCTCATTCAAAACGATAACTGATTGGGAGATGAAAAGCATTGTTTTTTAAAAGTAGGGTGCACATTCGTTTTGTGGAAAAGCATCTTTGTGATTGGTTAAGAAAAAGCAGTTTAAACGTGGAGTACATATGATAGGATAACATTTGGTCAACTCAACCACACCTGCTACTTGCATTTGGAAGGCACTGTTCGAACTTAAAACAATCGTGAACTTTTAACCTGCACGTGCCGTTAAATGTTCGAGAAAATGTTGCAAAAAAATATCGTTAGGTTTAAAAAAATTGATGAACTTTTAACCTGCACGTGTTGTAGAATGTTCTAGAAAGTGTGTTGATAGAATACGTTGCACTTCTGACTTCTATGTGTCCTTGAATATTAAAAAAACTGTTTATATGGAAAATTCAAAAATAACCAATAGAGAGAAGTTTTGCAATCTAAAAGAATCAAGGAACTATTCTAATTTGTTCTTTACATGTATTTATGTGTGGAGTAACAAAATTACAGACACAACAGCACCAGGAAGAGGAACAAGCAGGGAGTGGGGGACGGGGGAGATGGGCACAATGGCACACATGCACAATTAAGTACAGCACAACTACAGACAAACCATGGCTAAAATGAAACACACCAACAAGGAGCACAAGTCACACAACCCGCCAACATCACATCACTGAACAAGCACAGAAGTGAAAACCACACTGCCTGAAAGGGAGAAGGGTGAACAAAACCTCACATGAAGGGACATCTCACACAGAATGCAGCACACACACATAGGAAGCAGAGCACACCAACATCCAACACAATGTTGTCCAAACACAAACATTCGCACAATCGAACACAGGACACAAATGCACTCGCCTGTGGCGGATAAACGTCCAAAAGCGTCAGTACGAAACAGGCACATGAGAACGCATAAGTACAAACCCACAGTCCGGATGGGGTAGCAATTCACGTATGGCAGGCAGCCAGAGAGTCCGTGACACACACATTGGCATACAAATGAAGACACAACACATTTGGAGACAAGTGAAAATGTGGAAACTTTATAAAAAAAGTGTGTGTCAGTACGGCCAAGAGTAGTGCCATGATATGCAGACAAATGCAGCAGCATGCCTGAATAAGGAACGTAGGAAAATGTCCATGTTCACCTCGAGGTAGTCCATCACCAACACACGTCAGTGTCAAGCAGCGTTAGTTGTCCGCGCCTCAGACATGAGTCGACACCAATGCAGCCATGTCCACTGTCGTCTTGGGACATGTGACCAGATGCACAATGTGCAATGATGCGGCGGAACACGGGCAATGTGGCACATCGCGTCGTGGTTGCAGGTACCTTGTCACTCGTCCATGAACGCGCGTGCAGCTGCGTAAGCCACTATCTCTAATGAGTGATGGTTGGCCACAATATTTGACATGTCGTTGACGTAATCCATCAGCTGACCGGGACCGATGTGCTGACTCCAACCACTGTACCCAATGTGCACCAAAGCAGAATCGGGAAGTGGGTCAATTTGCTCACTGCATACTACGACACGTGCAATCTCCCAGGCCCAGTTCCCAACATACATGCCAAACATCCATGCATGCCATAAACGGGCATCACCATGACACTCCTGGTCGTGGGCCAACAGGGGGCGCACACACCCGTCATAATCCATGTCAGCTACGCACACGTTGGAGAGGCACACGTCCATGCACCACTCGGATAGGCACGTGCGACATTGCAATACAGGTTGAACGCAGGTGACGTCCGCAATGCGGAAGCTCAGCCGGTAAGTGATCCGCAGCACTGCCAAAGGCAGTGCACCCAGGACATGCAGCAGACGTGCAAGGTATAGGTGGACGTGAATGGAGTCGACCATGTGTTCGGGATGCCCTGCCATTGCGTCAGTGGCTCTGCTTGTAGCTGCACTGGCTTGCCGTGTGCCAGTCTTGTGGATGAAATGGCACAGCTTGGTGCAATGAGCTGGGTCTGTGTGCAATGGGTGCAGGGCAGGGGTGTGGTGGGAGTACGTGTGAAGGCCATTTCACGCACGCTAACTACGACGAAGGACTTTTGAGTGTGGGATGTGTACTCGTTGTTCTCAAATCGGGCAGTGCGTAGTGTAGGAGACGGATGCAAATATTATCGTATCTGTCAGGGGGGACTGGCCACTTGCAAGTTCCTTCTCGGAGCAGCAGATATGTTAGCGCAAGATAGCTCAGACAAAGAACCTTTCATCCCTACAGTAACTTCTCCAGCTGCATTCATACAGGATGTGTACAAAGGCCGGTCGTGGGTTGTTGTGGGATGTCTACAACCCTGGTCATCATGGATGAGATGCCCAGCACGTGGCACATGGGCGGATTCACTGTGTGTTACGTTGCCAAACAGCTGCTCCTCCCTCCCACGAGCCCCCACACTTTTGTGCGCTGCGCTGTTGTATCCCGTGCACTCCTACGGCACACCATTGTAATGCCTATTCGCGCATGTCCTGCGGCATTCCAATCACACTGTGACACTGCCGTTTGGAGGTGGTGCATGCCACTTTACAACATCGACTGCTGCGGCCCTTGTGGTGGCCACACCAGAACACAGAGACACACTTACCGCACTTCTTGCACACGGACATGTCCGAGACACCCTGTTCCCCTTGCCGGATAGGCACACCCCTGCGCTGACCTGTGTACGCCGGACCAGCACACGCGGCTTGTGCATGCAGGAGGATGCGTGCGTAGCTACATGTTCAGGCTCACTGCCAACGCTGAGGTGACATGGTAACGTCCGCTGAAGACAGCACACTGTGATGTTGCAGGGCCCGTGCCCATCATGCTAACACAATGACCACACTGACACACTTGCTCAGATGCGGGTTCGGGGGGCGTTGGCGGTCCTGGGGTTGTTGCGATGAGTGTTGTGGCCCTCATGGGTATCAGTGTATCATGCTCATTGACTCTATGGCACCTGTGGGTGTTCCGGTGTGGCTCTTGGCTGTGTTCCCTTTCATGCTGCAGGTAGTCGTCCTGCTTAACACCAGCCGAAAGCAGGTGTAAAATCCCTGGTGCTAACGCGGCTTATCGCCGGAATTTGTTTCGCATCGCAGTTTTTGCCTTTTGTTGTGAAAGTTGTGATGTGGTTTTTTCGTGTACAGAAAAATAAACGAACTGGGCAGTGTATCCCGTCAAGATTCAGCACCTGACCCACTATTCCCAATCAATATAAATACAATGAGATTTCTTCATTGATTTTGTGTGTACACTGTAAATGCACCCACTACCACAGTGCAATTCAATACAGGATTTTAGTATTTAGAATAAATCGCAAAGGTGCACCTCGTGTGTTTTTGCACGGGAACGCCTACTCTGCATCTCATTATCAGCACTTTAATGCAACTAAAGTTGAGATAAATCTAACACACTATTCAGAAGCTGGTGCAAACTGCAGACATCACCAGTATTCCCGCGATAACTGCCCCAAAATTTAACACCATGGTGGACACCACCAAATAACAGTAATAAGAACGAGAAAGAGTCACACAGCACTTAAGTAACAACCAAAAACTTTATTGAAATTGTTTTGTGTTTTTTTTCCAAACTTTATTTTTCCGTTTACGTACATATAAAGGATAAACTAAATTTAACAAACTCAACACAAAACAACACGGCGGAAGACTCCTGTCGGGTCCATCAATGTCGACGACACAGCCTGGAAAATAAAGCACAAAATAAGGACGTGTGTAATGCGCATATCAAAGGAGTGAGACACAGAGAAAGAGAGAAGGAAAAAAAAGCCAGAGAGAAAAAGAGGGAAGGAAAGAAAGGGAGTGAGAAAGGGAGAAGGGAGAGAGAGTGAGAGAGATAGAAGGAAAGGAAGGAAGAGAGTGAGAGAGAGAGTGAAGAGAGGGAAGTGAGAGAGAGAGAGAGAGACACTGCCGCACCTGCGCATCCATGACCAAATAATTACCTGCTGCCACCGGAGTGTCTACCAGTGGGCACTCCACGTGCCCGTGAAAGCTCCAGGGCCCGGTCCCGCCACCATGGCTTGGTGCACATTATGTGGACCCGCTCCGCGGCTCAGCAGATCCCACACATGTCGCTGAGTCCTGAGTCATCAATGGCGGAGACCACATCAGCTTTTGGTGCCGCTAACCCTGTGCAACGCAAGTCAGCGCCACGTGGTGGTAGGCCGCTGACGGCCATACAACTTAGGGTGTGACTAACCCTGTGCAACTCAAGTCCGCGCCACGTGGTGGTAGGCCCCTGACGGCCACATCAGCTTCGGGTGGCACTAACCCTGTGCAATTCATGTCCGCGCCACGTGGTAGTAGGCCCCTGACGGCCACATCATCTTCGGGTGGCACTAACCCTGTGCAACTCAAGTCCGCGCCACGTGGTGGTAGGCCCCTGACGGCCACATCAGCTTCGGGTGGCACTAACCCTGTGCAACTCAAGTCCGCGCCACGTGGTAGTAGGCCCTTGACGGCCATACAGCTCAGGGTGCGACTAACCCTCTGCGCAACTTTTCATGGACTCTTTATGATGGAGACCCGTGGAGCGTCCGCCATCCAGTCACCACTGGCAATAAAGGATGTGACGTTGTCGATCCATTATATTTGCATGGTCACATGGCCTGAGAGGCATGTGCCGGATGGGTGTGGTGTGTGTGCAAACCTGCCCTCAGGGAGTGGCCGTGACATGTTGACAACTAGACCACTGACCTGCACACCAACAGCGAGTACGCCTGCGACAGGTAGCTATGTGGGGGGTGTGAAAACGTGTTTTCTCAATGGATTTTCCATAGGAAACTTTAGACAAGGCTACAGGTCAAACTGCTGAACGGAATTACGCCAAATTTGGTAGGGAGAAAGGTCTTGGTCCAGAAAGGGCGCTTTCTCGCATCGAGTGAAAATATAAAAGAAAGGTCCCGGGGGCAATTTAATATACCGGAGCTCTGTCTGTGCGAGATAACCCTTTCACGCTCCCTCTGCCCAACATCACCACTTCGCAGCTATGCCGTTAGAAGCCAGTCCGTCGGCTCGCAGCTCTCTACCTTTGCGAGCTAGTACGCTGCTGTGCCTGTACCTCTGCGAGCTACTACGCTGCTGTTCCTTTGGGAGCGGACGGCTCGTAGTACTGCATCTGTGAGTCGAGCGGACGGGCCGCAGTTGTCCCTCTGCGAGCCTGGGTGCGAACTGTTCATAAGTCACACTACATAAGCATTGAAAAGCCATTTTGTGATTCAGTCCGTCAGCTGGCATCTGTCCGAGGCATTTCTGAAAACATACCGGAGTTCTTTCTGTGAGAGATACCCTTTCACGCTGCCTCTCCCCACATCAGCAGGTAACGCACCCTCTTCCCACATTACCAACATACCCCCAACAACCTTCTTGGGCCCGGAATTGTCCCTGTGCGGTTGGACAAACAAGAATCTTAGTCATGTATAGATTTACATATAAAACATTTTATTTAAACAAAACAACAACAAATAAAACTGAAGGGAGTCTGGTGCTGTGGTCGCTGCCACGAAGTTGGGGTCACTGCCATTCAGGACTCAGGACACAGTTCCACATGTGGGATCGGCTTGTATTGAACAGGGTTAGTGGCACCACGTGTCGCGCCTTGTGTTGTACAGGGTTAGTGGCACCACGTGTCGCCGGCCTTGCATATGGAAATATGCCTCACTGATCGAAGGGAGTCTGGTGCTGTGGTCGCTGCCACGGACTTGGGGTCACTGCCATTCAGGACTCAGGACACAGTTCCACATGTGGGATCGGCTTGTGTTGAACAGGGTTAGTGGCACCACGTGTCGCCGGCTTGTGTTGAACAGGGTTAGTGGCACCACGTGTCGCGGCTTGTGTTGAACAGGGTTAGTGGCACCACGTGTCCAAAATTCGAATTGCGAGCTCTGCTGACCGCAGTGTAGACTGATAATGAGTGTTCGTATGCACTTGAAGATGAATTTGGTGATTGTACTAAAGCTATAACTGATATAAAAAAAGTTCTTGAAGCAAGGATACTAAAAGGATATTATGTAGGTTTTAGGCCTGTGATAGTTACTTGCCTACTGGACTCTGTAATTAATGAATCAAGACTTAATTTTAATTGTGAGCCCTGATGACCGCAGTGTAGGCCAGAGGTAGCGGTCAGCAAGGGCCCATAGCCACGTGGCGTTGAGTTGAGGTGCACAGTTAGTGGCACCAGAAGCATTGAGAATGTATGAGCCTGTGATGCTGCTTGGTGCGGACGGGCCGCACTGGGAGCAATGTCTCTTGCCTACTGGACTGCGTCATCTGCAATCGCGACTGTATCTGAATTGTGAGCCCTGCTGACCGCAGTGTAGGCCAGAGGTAGCGGTGAGCAAGGGCCCACAGCCACGTGCATAGGTTGGTGGCCCCACCGGCCTGCGTAGTTCAGGTTCAGTGGCACCACGTGTCGCCGGCCTTCCATATGCAAATATGCCTCACTAATCGAAGGGAGTCTGGTGCTGTGGTTGCTGCCACGAAGTTGGGGTTACTGCCATTCAGGACTCAGGACACAGTTCCACATGTGGGATCGGCTTGTATTGAACAGGGTTAGTGGCACCACGTGTCGCAGCTTGTGTTGAACAGGGTTAGTGGCACCACGTGTCGCCGGCTTGTGTTGAACAGGGTTAGTGGCACCACGTGTCGCTGGTCTTCCACAGTGTAGGCCGGAGGCAGCGGTCAGCAAAGGCCCACAGCCACGTGACGTTGACTTGAGCTGCACAGATTGGGAGCATACAGTCTTCTTAACCGATTATACTCTCTTACACAATTTGCATCGGCACTAATCTTGAATTGTTAGCCCTGCTAACCGCATTGTAGGCCGGAGGCAGCGGTCATCAAGGGCCCACAGCCACGTGGCGTTGACTTGAGCTGCACAGAGTTAGTGGTACTTTAAGCACTTAGCGTGTGCGTAGTCAGCGATGATGCATGGTCCGGGCTGGCCGCACTGGTAGCAATGTCTGTTGCCTACTGGACTGCGTCATCTGCAATCGCGAGTCGCTCTGAATTGTGAGCCCTACTCACCGCAGTGGAGGCAGGAGGCAGCGGTGAGGAAGGGCCCACAGGCACGTGTTGTTGACTTGAGCAATGTCTGTTGCCTACTGGACTGCGTCATCTGCAATCTCGACTCCATCTGAATTGTGAGCCCTACTGACCGCAGTGTAGGCCGGAGGCAGCGGTCAGGAAGGGCCCACAGCCACGTGTTGTTGACTTGAGCAATGTCTCTTGCCTACTGGACTGCGTCATCTGCAATCGCGACTCGATCTGAATTGTGAGCCTTGCTGTCCGCAGTGTATATCGAAGGCAGTAGTTTGTACAGACATAAGTCCGCGGTGCTGTGCCGCTGGGGGCCTGTCTGGCGGAAGCCAGCGATCGGCTGAGGAGGCTGGCGGTCACGTCGGCGGCCTCGTGGCAGGGTGAGGGGCGCCGCCCTGGCAGACGCTTTGGCCTTCCCACAAGTGAACCACGCCCAGAGCTCCGGCCTATTTATTCACACTCCTACGCTGAAGTGGCGTACGTCGGACCAGCCCACTCCGGTTACGCTTATGCTTACAGGGGACGATGACACAGCTACATGACTGAGATCTTCCCTAGTGTTTGACGTAACATGGTTGGGTCCACTGTCCACAACACTACAAGCACCAGTAGTATTTGTGCACATGAAGAGGTGTGTGTTCTGCATACTGAGATGTGTCCAGCACATCACCGCTACACTTTGCATTGTGTGCATTGTTAAACATGCGTGAATTGCTTCCTTCACATATAGTTTGTTCACACCTGTCCCAATATTCAGCTATTGTGTGGCTGAGGGGCCATGCCGTTTTTGGAAAGTTTGCTGTCTTGTTCTGCACTGCCTCGGTGGTAGAGGGGGGTCCTGGGGGTGGTGGTGGGTGTTGTGGCGTTCTTAGGTGTCAGAGCTGCTTGATCAGTAGGTCTATGACATGTGTTGGTCTTCAGATGTGGCTCTGGGCTGGGCTCCCTTTCATACTGTATGTAGTTGTTTAATATTTAAAAAACAAGAAGACATTATATAGTTTGAATAACAAATAAAAAAAATTACAGTTGGGAGAGGGGTGGTACAGGGGGGAGGTCCTGAGGGTTGTGGCAGTGGGTGTTGTGTCCTTCTTGGGTGTCGGAAAAAACTATAGGTTAAATGAACATTATAATTAGAAGTTAGCATTAAAAAAAACATTGAAATTCACTGAAAAAACCATAGGTTTCAGGGACGTTATAGATAGAAATTAGTATTTAAAAAACCTTAGAAATTCACTTAAAAAACCATAGGTTTCAAGCACGTTATAGTTAGAAATTAGCATTTAAAAACCTTTGAAATTCACTGAAAAAACCATAGGTTTCAGGCATGTTATAGTTAGAAATTAGCATTTAAAAAACCTTTGAAATTCACTGAAAAAACCATAGGTTTCAGGCACGTTATAGTTAGAAATTAGCATTTAAAAAACCTTTAAAATTCACTGAAAAAACCATAGGTTTCATTGACGTTATAGTTAGTTGGACATTTCACTCATACAAAACCAGAGAAATTCCGCCGTTATAGTTAGTTCAGCTAACTATAACTCGCGCCCCCGCAATGCACTGCTGATGACGTCACATATTACATCACTAATGACATGGTCAGTGACATCACTGATGACATCACTGATGACATCTCAAAAGAGATCACTGATGACATCATCCATGTGATAATTTCATGCATCTTCTCTCACCCTAATATAACTTTTGATACACCCACTCTAAATTACAGACTGCCATTCTCAAACTCATAGACACTCTAACACCAATAACCACATACCCACTCACTGATTCTTAAGTCTACACACACATCCACTCACTTACCCGTACAGTCACTCATACTTACGGTCACTCAGTACAGGACATATGCACGCATACACCTATATAGACACTCACACACCGCCACTCATCCATAGAGGTACTCACACACCTAGTCAGTCGTGCAAATAATTAATCACACTCCCATTTACTCACCTATACAGTTATACACACACCAGCTCACTTACTCATACAAATACTAGCACATTCTTACGCTCTTATACAGTCACTGATACAAGCACACACTCATCCATACAGCCACTCTCACAATCACACACTCTCACTTATAGCCATTTATATACTCTAACACACATATATACTGCCTTTCACATATGTAGTTATCAATCAATCAATCAATCAATCAATCAATCATGTCACTTATAAAGCGCACTACATACCTGCGAGGGTCTCAAGGCGCTGGGGGAAGAGGGGGGTGGTGCTGCTACTGATCGAAGAGCCAGGTCTTGAGGAGTCTTCTGAAGGCCAGTAGGTCTTGGGTCTGTCGGAGGTTGGTGGGGAGGGTGTTCCAGGTCTTGGCGGCGAGGTGGGAGAAGGATCTGCCGCCGGCGGTCATTTTCCGGATGCGGGGGACTGTGGCGAGGGCGAGGCTGGTCGAGCGGAGCTGGCGGGTGGGGGTGTAGAAGCTGAGTTGTCTGTTGAGGTAGGCTGGTCCGGAGTTGTGGAGTGCTTTGTGTGCGTGGGTGAGGAGCTTGAAGGTTATCCTCTTGTTGACAGGGAGCCAGTGCAGGTCTCTCAGGTGGGGTGTGATGTGGCTGCGTCGGGGGATGTCGAGGATAAGATGTGCAGAGGCGTTCTGGATGCGTTGCAGCCGTCTCAGGAGCTTAGCCGTCGTTCCTGCGTAGAGGGCGTTTCCGTAGTCCAGCCTGCTGGTGACGAGGGCCTGGGTGACTGTTTTTCTTGTTTCGGTGGGGATCCACTTGAAGATCCTGCGGAGCATTCGGAGGATGTTGAAGCAGGATGAGGAAACGGCGTTGACCTGCTTAGTCATGGAGAGGGTGGGGTCGAGGATGACCCCTAGGTTGCGTACGTGGTCGGTGGGTGGCGGGGCTGTTCCCAGTGATGTTGGCCACCAGGAGTCGTCCCAGGCTGAAGGGTTGGAACCAAGGATGAGGACCTCCGTCTTGTCCGAGTTCAGCTTCAGGCGGCTGGTCCTCATCCATTCGGCGACGGCCTTCATTCCTTCGTGGAGGTGGGCTTTGGCGGTGTGAGGGTCTTTGGTGAGGGAGAGGATCAGCTGGGTGTCGTCGGCGTAGGAGATGATGTTGAGGTTGTGCTGTCGGGCGACGTGGGCGAGGGGTGCCATGTAGATGTTGAACAGCGTTGGGCTGAGGGAGGAGCCTTGGGGTACGCCGCAGATGATCTTGGTGGCCTTGGATCGGAAGGGGGCGAGGCGGACGCTTTGTGTTCTGCCGGAAAGGAAGGATGTGGTCCAGTCCAGGGCCTTCTCTTGGATCCCGGCGTCGTGAAGGCGTGTTCGTAGTGTGTGGTGGCAGACCGTGTCGAAGGCGGCTGATAGGTCCAGGAGGATGAGGGCTGCTGTTTCTCCGTTGTCTAGCAGGGTCCTGATGTCATCGGTGGCGGCGATGAGGGCGGTTTCAGTGCTGTGGTTGCTGCGGAAGCCGGACTGGGAAGGGTCCAGGATGTTGTTCTCCTCAAGGTAGCGGGTCAGTTGTTTGTTGACGATTTTCTCGGTGACCTTCGCGGGGAACGGGAGCAGAGAGATGGGTCACTCACACATGTACCACTGAGATATACATTCACTCACTAACACACCCATACACACACTCACCCACCCATACAGTCCATCACTGATGCACTCTTGAAACCATGCACCCAGTGAATCACCCACCCACACATCTATGCACAGAGTCACACACACCCCACCTACACAAACACTCAGGCACCCATACAGATACTCAGACAACCAAGCAATAACTCATATAGACACTCATCTAGCTATTCACAAACCCATGCAGCCGCTTAACACCAACAGACAGACGGATACAGACATTCACACAGTTTAGTCACTAACCCATGAATTCAGTAAGATACGTTTAATCACTCACTTATAGAGTCAGTCACGCACCTACTAAATCATCCATTCAGACACTTATACACCCACTCATTCTTCAATACACCTTTCCCTATATATTAAACATATTTAAACTTTACAGAAACACACAGTCACTGGATGATGTCATCAGTGATGTCATTTGAGATGTCATCAGTGATGTCATCAGTGATGTCACTGACCATGTCATGAGTGATGTAATATGTGACGTCATCAGCAGTGCATTACGGGGCGCGAGTTATAGTTAGCTGAACTAACTATAACGGCGGAATTTCTCTGGTTTTGTATGAGTGAAATGTCCAACTAACTATAACGTCAATGAAACCTATGGTTTTTTCAGTGAATTTTAAAGGTTTTTAAATGCTAATTTCTAACTATAACGTGCCTGAAACCTATGGTTTTTTCAGTGAGTACATATATATATAGATCAACAAGCACGTCTTCAGGAAATTGAAACTCTATCAAAAAACTTGAGCTGGAGATGCAGGGATGCTTGAGTAAATATGAGCAAACCATCAAACATCAGAAAGCTGCCAAATTCCGAAGAGATAAACTCGATTATCAGAGGGGACAGATCTTCACCTTGTCAAGACGGTTTGATAATATTCGGCGTCAGGAATTATCTCGCAATGCGCAGATCAGTAGTACACAAAAACATGATGAAACCAGCTCAGAACTAAGCTCTGAAATCGAAACTGATAACGAGGACAATCGTCTAAGTACATCAACACCGTCTGTTGAGGACGACCTGCGTTTTTTATGCTGGGATCGCAAATTCAACCTCAGACCTCTGGCAGGCCAGGACAGAAATTTTCAGGGAGGCAGCAGAGGCGGAGGAAAAACACGAGGTTTGGGTGAAAGAAGCGACAAGAAAGCCACCCAGAAGAAGAAATTAATGAAAGCAGGAATAGAACCAACAGTATCAATCTTTCATACTTTGAATTGAATATGGAGGAAAAAAACATCTTGTCTCTTGGACTTTCCTTTTGTGCCCCAATAAATATGGACTATGTCCAAACCAGGATAGACTGTTTTAAATTTAGTAGGAAATTAAGATTATCCACATTTTTTTACAACAAAAGGATAGCCATGCCAGACTACTCTCGGGATCGGAAAGAGTTGAGTAGCTTGCAATATCTGATTTAAACCTATTAAGAGACCTGGACAGTCTTTCTAGAGGGGAATCATATCATGTTTCAGATGACAGGCTTATCCATGATCAAGAACTGAATGTGTTTGAGAGACCAATCACTCCGTTTAGACCTAAGTCTATTTTTCTACCTATGGTCCTACGTGATTCCATTGATATGTTCTCAGAGTTAGTGGTACAAGATCTGAAGGCATCGTATGCCAGACAATACACTAATACATATAAAGATTCATTTCAGATGTAGTATAGGAGTCTGGTGAGCAGGTTATGTTCATGAAAAGATATAGTAGTGAGGCAGGCAGACAAAGGTGGCAATATTGTCTTATGGCCACTCACTATGTATCGGCAGGAAGCAATGGAGCAATTGGGAGACAGGCAATGTTATCGAAAGATTGATAAGAGTGAGTCTCTAGATATTAACATCAAATATCATGTCGAGTTATCTAAATGGAACTCATTAGGACTCATTACTCAAGCTGAATTATTGTTTCTCAAGTCAGATGCACCTATTTTACCCATCTTTTATCTCATACCTAAAATTTATAAGAATGTGAGCAAACCGCCAGGCTGTCCAATCATCTCAGCAATCGGCAGCCTGTTTGAGAATGCTTCTAAGTACATTAATCATTTTCTCCAGGATTCAGTGAGGAATGTGTCCTCTTATATTCAAGACACTGGGGATTTTTTTTTAAAGTATACAGCGTAAATTGGGAAGAGGATTACATCTTAATGACTTTGGATGTGTCTTCCTTGTATACTAGCATTTCTCATACAGATGGGATTAGAGTAGTAGAATATTTTCTCAGCTCTAGGCTCTTGACATTGCTCAAGCACACTGAGATGCTTCTTAATATGATCTATTGGTGTCTACACAATAACATATTTCTCTTTGGGTCAGACCTCTATCGTCAGCTAAGAGGAACAGCCATGGACACCTGCTTCACCCCAGCTATGCTAATTTGCAAATGGGCTGGTGGGAGGAGCAGGTGCTGGCACATAATTTTGCCCAAGAAATGATGGAGAACGTGATCTTATGGTTGCGCTATATTGATGATCTTTTCATCATAT
Organism: Calotriton arnoldi; assembly: GCA_963921515.1. NCBI lineage: Eukaryota > Metazoa > Chordata > Amphibia > Caudata > Salamandridae > Calotriton > Calotriton arnoldi. The sequence continues at coordinate 491,042 of CAWUFW010006992.1, forward strand.
GGCGTGGAAACTAAAGATTCAGCAGAGAGCTTTGTAGAGAGAATCAATGCGAGCCAACTGAATCTACACTTCACCTCCCATATAAGTACACATGAAGTTCAGTTTCTGGATCTTTCTTTGTATGTTGAAGAGTGTAATTTACATACAAAAATGTTCCAGAAGAACACCGCGGGCAACACTGTGCTGCATGCCTGAAGTTTCCAACCAAGTACACTCAAGTTTAGTATTCCGTATGGTGGGAATCTCCACATGCGTAGAAATTGTAGCAACAAAGACCAACTCCAGATAGCCCAACAACAACTAAGGTACAGATTTGCTATTTGTGGATACAGCCAACAAGTGCTAGATGGTGCAAGAATTAAAGCGAATAACAAAACCAGAGAGCAATTGTTGTTCTCAGATAGAAACACAAGCACAGATAATCAGCAAGTGCAAGAGTTTCGACTTATCACAGACTATAGCACCCAACACCAGAAAGTAAGACAGATTTTTCAGAAACACTGCCACTTACTGCGGAGTGGCCCAGTGATTGGTCCAAAACTACACTTTAGACCTCTCATTTCATTTTGCAAGGCAAGATTAAGGAGGGAAGATCTTGTAATGAGTAGTCCAGAGTACAACAACAGGGGACATGGCTTAGAAAATGTCACAAGTGCAAAGCATGTAACTACGGAGTGAACACCTCAGAAGTAGCTTTGCCTTTCTCAGACAGCATGTGGAAGATAAAGAAACCACTCCATTGTGGGAGTGAGTTTGCCACTTAAGTTTTGAGATGTACTTGCCCAAAGTTTTATATAGGAAGCACAATCTTGAGAGCTCACCAGCGTATTTTACAACATGTTAGAGTCATTAAAAATAAGGATCAAACTTATCCAGTGGCCAGGCACTTTGAGGCAATACATGAAAGTAGGGTAGAAGATATCAGTTACTTTGTACTGACCAAGTGCAGAATAGGATGAGAGTAGGCAATAGGAAAAGATGCCTGAGGCAACTTGAATTCAAACTTATTTTGAGGTCCAATACCAAAGTACCTGATGGGTTAAATACAGAAGAGGATTTATAAGTTCATTTATGGAGTTTGAGAATTAATTTCTGTTAGACCTGGCACCATTGGCATGGGTCTCCCCTGCATTTTTTGCCTTTGCCTCCTGTGTTTTTGCTGTGTGTTGGACTTCGTTTTGCTGGTCTAGATGGTTTGGGCACTTTGCCACTGCTGTTCAGTGCCAAAGTGCAAGTGCTCCCTTTGTAAATTGTTGTGATGGATTAGTGATTCCATGATTGGCATATTTGATTTACTAGTCAGACCTTAGTACAGTGCACTATGTGTGCCCAGGGCCTGTAAATCAAATGCTGCTAGTGGGCTGCAGCACTGATTGTGCCACCCACAGAAGAAGCCTGTAAAATAACTCTGGCCTACCATTGCAGAGCTGTGTGCAGTCTGGGACTGCCATGTCGACTTGGTAAGTGCACACACTTGCCAGTCCCTAAACCTTCCCTTTTCTACATATTAGTCACCCCTAAGGTAGGCCCAAGGTACCCCTGTGGGCAGGGTGCAGTGTATGTGAAAGGTAGTACATTCCCTAGTTAGTGTGTGTGGCATGTCCTGATAGTGAATTACTGCCAATTTCGTTTTTCACTATTGCAAGGCTATCTGTTCCCATAGGACAGAATGGGGAGTTTGTTTATAACCTCTAACATAACTGCCCCTGAGAACAAGGTAGGAAAATAAAGTTTAGTATGCCTGAACTCAGAATGTTAAAATGCGTCTTTTAGTAAGGGTGATTTTTACATTCTGTGTTTGAAAATACCACTTTTAGAAAGTAGGTATTTTTTTGCTTAACCATCCAGTGTGCCTCTGCTAGGTTTGTGTATTGCATGTCGGGCTTTTGGAGGACAGGGGCTGGAGAGGGGCAGTGGCTCCAGAGAGCCTGATGAGTCAGGGCTGGGCTGAATAGACCTGGGCTGCATTTAGAGTAGGGGGAGGAGATTTCCTTTCACCTGAATGGGCCTGGTCTGCCTTCAACAATGCTGTCTCCAACTCCTGCCAGGAAGCTGCACCAGTGAGGACAGAACTGGTTTTGGCTGGGTACAGAAACTCTCTGCCTTCGGAGAACATAGGATTTTTGTGTATAAAAAGAGGGGCCCAGACCCCAGACATTTAGATCACTTCTGGGAAATTAAGAGGAACCTTTGCCAAGGAGAAGTGCCGGAGAAGCTAAGGAGGAAAACTGCCCCTGTGCTGTTTGCTGTCTGTGGTTGGCCTGCAGTGGCTACTTGCTGCCAAGGGAAGGAAAAAAGGACTTTGCTGCTTGCGTTGCCCCCCTGCTTGAAGAAAAGATTTGCAAGGGCTTGAACTGAGCTTTGACCCTGTTCTAGACGTCTCAGGAACAGCAAAGACCTCACCGTGTCTGTGGGCACCGTCTCTGTTCGTCTCCACAGAAGAAAAGGGTAACCGACTCTGTCATCGAGTCCGTCGCAGGATTCCGTGTCCTAAAAGCACCGCCGAGAGCAACGCCTCGCAACACAACCCCCGTCTCACTGACTCCGCCAACGAGCCGCTGCTTGCACCGCACTCCACAATGCTTCGCTATACGCTGCAAGACGTCACCGACTCCATCGCTGACCGACCTGAACATCGACCGGCTCCGTTGTCGCACCATGACCTGCCAGCACCACAGCGAGCATCGTCTCACCCTTCAACGCAAGCCCTGGTCTCACCGACTCCATTAACGAGCCGCTGCCTGCACCGAATCATGAGGAAATCGTCTGCCACAACGCTCCGTTTCACAACGCGACCGCGACGTTTGCCCCGACTGACTCGCACCGACGTGTTGGTTGCAACAAGAAAGGTACTGTGTCCGAGTCTGTCGACGCTTAAGCTGGCCCATATCGACGCGGTCAGCTGGAATTGTCAGACTCTGTCGTATCCAGTATCGCAGTAGCCCCAGGAGGAGCTACCTAGTTGGAATAACTGTGTTTTATTGATTTTCCTGCAATTTAAAGGTTATTTTGCACAAGTACTATTTTTCAAGAGTGTTGTATGTTGGATTCTTATCGTATTTGGTCTTGTTGTTTTAGATAAAGATTTACTATTTTTGTAAACTGGTGTGGTGTCCATTTGAAGTGTTTTCACTGTATTACTGTATGTGTTAACAAATGCTTTACACACTGCCTCTGAGATAAGCCTGCCTGCTCGTGCCAAGCTACCAAGGGGGTGCGCAGGGGTTATTTTAGGAGTGTATCACCCTTACCCGGACTAAAAGCAAGGGTGCCTATTTGGAAAAAGGTACCTACCTCTGCCAACTAGAGACCCCCATTTCTAACAATTTCCAATTTGAATTGGTTTTTATTCATCCATGCATTGTGTATGACATGGATTCATTGATTTTATGGGTTTCATATAGGCGCTTTTAGCACTTTTTGGTATTTATTGCCTGATGGATTGATTTATTTGTGTGGTATTTCTACAAAATTCTTTTTGATATTATACATGAATCAAGAGAAGAATTCAATTTGATACTTATGTATAAGTGCATACATTTCCATTGCTCGATTCGCACAACTTTATGAGTAATATGGGCCCTTTCTTCTTTTTACTTTTTGTTCTCCTCTTCTTCTTTAAATCAATTTTAGATCTATGGATTGTTGGGTACTTAGATATCAATCAATTTCTTGGAATGCAAGGGCACTTGCCCACAATTCTGCACTTTACATACATTTTGATACAATTTGTCCAATGGGAAGTAGGAATATCCAAATACTAGGGCCTCTCAATTCCCAGACGGATGTGCAATAATGTGTTTTTATTCTGCAAGGGTTCACACATCTTGTGTTTGTATTTTCATGTTGACAATTGCACTTTGCACTATGACCTTTAAACTATTTATGCATCTTGGTTCTGATGGCTAGAAGACATATGTTAAACAGAGGAATTTTAAGGCTCAAAGAGCTTGTCTTGGCTTCAGTGAATATTGACTGTTAAAGGTGATGCACTCTGCATTGTATGAATTCATGTAACATACTTTACACCGTTTGACTGCGCTGTGATATTAACAATGCAGCATAGATGGGTGTTTTCAGGTTAAGTTCAATATTTGCACTAGTTATGAGTTCAAGTTTATTTATGCACTGTCACTTTAAATATTGTAATTTGAAAACCATGTGTGTATATAAAAAAAGAAGAAATGGTTATTTACTGTTGTTGTAAGAAAAACGCAGCGGCGGTCGAAAGGCGTCACCAGAAGCCACAATAAAGTCTGTTTTAAAGCGAGTCCAAGCGTGCTGGAGCTAGTTTTCAAATCGAGAGCAGGTGAGTTGAAATATATATAGGGTGTCTGCCTGAATGGTGTTAATACCACCTTGGTGTTGACCCCATGTCGACAGGCTTTGCATTTAGGACACCTTTGAAAGCCCCTACGTGTCTTCAGCCAATCTGAGCCCTTTTTAATCGTAGGCGGAGTTGCACACTAATTCATTTCTCATATATATATATATATATATACATATATATATATATATATATAAACACTCGCTGTAGTTACCTCATAACACAAACAGCAACTCGCGGACACAGAAGGCTTTCAATGCAGTTATTTATTCAACTGCATTGAAAGCCTTCTGTGTCGTGGTTACTGTTTGTGTTACGAGGTAACTACAGCGAGTGTTTGTGTTTTGAGGCTCGCCACCTCGCCGCGGACCGCCGTCGTAAGAAGGAAGGGGATTGGCGATTACGGTGCGCTGCACTGTTTGGCGGTTTTGAGATATATATATATATATATATATATATATATATATATATATATATATATATATATATATATTCACTGAAAAAACCGTAGGTTTCAGGCACGTTATAGTTACAAATTAGCATTTTAAAAACCTTTGAAATTCACTGAAAAAACCATAGGTTTCAGACACGTTATAGTTAGAAAATAGCATTTAAAAAACCTTTGAAATTCACTGAAAAAACCATAAGTTTTAGGGACAGTTATACTTAGTTGGACATTGCACTCGTACAAAACCCGTGAAATTCCCCGTTATAGTTAGTTCAGCTAACTATAACTCGCGCCCCGCAATGCACTGCTGATGACGTCACATATTACATCACTCATGACATGGTCAGTGACATCACTGATGACATCACTGATGACATCTCAAATGACATCACTGATGACATCATCCACGTGATAATCTGATGCAGCTCCTCACACCCTAATATAACCTTTGATACACCCAATCTAAATTACAGAGTGCCATTCGCAAAACCATAGACACTCCAACACCAATAACTACATACCCACTCACTGATTCTTAGGTCTACACACACACATCCACTCACTCACCCGTACAGTCACTCATACTTATGGTCACTCAGTACAGGACTATCATATGCACTCTTACTCCTATATAGACACTCAAACACCGCCACTCATCCATAGAGGTACTCACACACCTAGTCAGTCATGCAAATAATTAAACACACTGCCATTTACTCACCTATACAGTTATACACACACCAGCTCACTTAATCATCAGTGAATTTCAAAGGTTTTTAAAATGCTAATTTGTAACTATAACGTGCCTGAAACCTACGGTTTTTTCAGTGAATTTCAAAGGTTTTTTAAATGACAATTTTTAAATGTATTAATTTTTATATTAATTTTTTTCATACTGATTTACTACATTTTTAGAAACAATTTCTTTTACATATTTTATTTTTTAAATTACATTGTAATTACATTATACATTACATTACAAAAATACTTTCTCAGAATGAATTACTTTAGTTTAAATACTTTGCACATAGGCAATAGACTTTTAAGTACAGTAGTTACAGTTGTTGCAATGGGCAACACATTTTCAAACACAATGCAACATTCAGCTCAATGTGAATTTCTAGTTAAATGCAATTAGTTACTTTATGGATTACTTTTCTAACCACAGGACTGGATCCTAGATTCAGTCCTGGTACATCTCCTGTAAACAGTTGAGTAAAAGCGTTTTGGTTACAGTCGTGATTTTTAAGGAATATTATTGTACTTAGAAACTTTTTCTCATAGAATCACCAATGTTATCCTATGGAAGGAAATTCACTTAGCAGGTAAAAACTGTTATCGTTACTTTTTCTTACTCAGTGTTGGATCCTGGATCCAGCACTGGTGCATCTCCTGTAAACAGTTGAAAGAATGCGTTTAAGTCATACAGGCGATTTTTAAGGAATATTTGTAGTTTGTGAAAATCGACACTTTGAAACTTTTCTGCTGAAAACCAGACAATGGATTCCTATGGAAGAAAATATAAGTTACTGGTAAGTACGGTTAAAATTACTTTTCAGGACCAGTACTGGGCTGAAAGATACAGCACTGAGGTCTCTCCTTATAACAGGTGAGTAAATCGGAATTCGTATTTCGGCTGATTTTAGAGGAATATTTTAAAGTTCCAAAACTCCACACTTAGAAGAATTTCCAAGTGAAACCAGTCAATGTTAGCCTATGGAAGGAAATTCAAGTTACTGGTAAGTACGGTTAAAATTACTTTTCAGGACCAGTACTGGGCTGAAAGATGCAGCACTGAGGTCTCTCCTGATAACAGGTGAGTAAATCAGAATTCGGATTTCGGCTGATTTTAGAGGAATATTTGTATGTTTCAAAAATCAACACTTAGAAACTTTTTCAGCAAAAAGCAGGCAATGATATCCTATGGAAGGAAATTCAAGTTACTGGTAAGTACGGTTAAAATTACTTTTGAGGATCAGTACTGGGCTGAAAGATGTAGCACTGAGGTCTCTCCTGATAACAGGTGAGTAAATCGGAATTCGTATTTCGGCTGATTTTAGAGGAATATTTTAAAGTTCCAAAACTCCACACTTAGAAGAATTTCCAAATGAAACCAGTCAATGTTAGCCTATGAAGGAAATTCAAGTTACCGGTAAGTACGGTTAAAATTACTTTTGAGGATCAGTACTGGGCTGAAAGATGCAGCACTGAGGTCTCTCCTGATAACAGGTGAGTAAATCGGAATTCGTATTTCGGCTGATTTTAGAGGAATATTTTAAAGTTCCAAAACTCCACACTTAGAAGAATTTCCAAGTGAAACCAGTCAATGTTAGCCTATGGAAGGAAAGTCAAGTTACTGGTAAGTACGGTTAAAATTACTTTTTCAGGATTAGTACTGGGCTGAAAGATGCAGCACTGAGGTCTCTCCTGATAACAGGTGAGTAAATCGGAATTCGTATTTCGGCTGATTTTAGAGGAATATTTTAAAGTTCCAAAACTCCACACTTAGAAGAATTTCCAAGTGAAACCAGTCAATGTTAGCCTATGGAAGGAAATTCAAGTTACTGGTAAGTACGGTTAAAATTACTTTTGAGGATCAGTACTGGGCTGAAAGATGCAGCACTGAGGTCTCTCCTGATAACAGGTGAGTAAATCGGAATTCGTATTTCGGCTGATTTTAGAGGAATATTTTAAAGTTCCAAAACTCCACACTTAGAAGAATTTCCAAGTGAAACCAGTCAATGTTAGCCTATGAAGGAAATTCAAGTTACCGGTAAGTACGGTTAAAATTACTTTTCAGGACCAGTACTGGGCTGAAAGATGCAGCACTGAGGTCTCTCCTGATAACAGGTGAGTAAATCAGAATTCGGATTTCGGCTGATTTTAGAGGAATATTTGTATGTTTCAAAAATCAACACTTCGAAACTTTTCAGCAAAAAGCAGGCAATGATATCCTATGGAAGGAAATTCAAGTTACTGGTAAGTACGGTTAAAATTACTTTTGAGGATCAGTACTGGGCTGAAAGATGCAGCACTGAGGTCTCTCCTGATAACAGGTGAGTAAATCGGAATTCGTATTTCGGCTGATTTTAGAGGAATATTTTAAAGTTCCAAAACTCCACACTTAGAAGAATTTCCAAGTGAAACCAGTCAATGTTAGCCTATGGAAGGAAATTCAAGTTACTGGTAAGTACGGTTAAAATTACTTTTCAGGACCAGTACTGGGCTGAAAGATACAGCACTGAGGTCTCTCCTGATAACAGGTGAGAAAATTGGAATTCGTATTTCGGCTGATTTTAGAGGAATATTTTTAAAGTTCCAAAACTCCACACTTAGAAGAATTTCCAAGTGAAACCAGTCAATGTTAGCCTATGGAAGGAAATTCAAGTTACTGGTAAGTACGGTTAAAATTACTTTTCAGGATTAGTACTGGGCTGAAAGATGCAGCACTGAGGTCTCTCCTGATAACAGGTGAGTAAATCAGAATTCGTATTTCGGCTGATTTTAGAGGAATATTTGCACAATGGTGAAGGGAGGGGCGGGGCCTGAGGTGACATCTGTGCAAACGCGCCCCGTGGCGCGTTTTAAGTTGGGGGATTAAGTCCCCTTGAATCATGAGGGTCCCTACGGGCCAACTAGCCCACCAGGAACCTCCAGTATGCGCCAGGGGGCTGCGTTGCAGAGACAAGTACAGAGGCCACACCCCTTTTTACACCTCTCTGCAACGCAGCTCTGTGGCGCTTTCTGGACGTACCTGTTGGGCTAGTTGGCCCCCAGGGACCCTCAGGATTGAAGAGGATTTAATTCCCCATCTTAAAACGCGCCACGGGGCCTGTTTGCACACATGTCACCTGAAGCCCCGCCCCCTCCCTTCACCACTGTGCAAACGCGCCCAGTGGCGCGTTTTAAGTCGAGGGGATTAACTCCCTTTGAATCCTGAGGGTCCCTGGGGTGCAACTAGCCCACCATATACCTCCAAAGCGCCATAGAGCTGCGTTGCAGAGAGGTGTAAAAGGGGCGTGGCCTCTGTACACCTCTCTGCAAGGCAGCCCCTGGCGCATACTGGAGGTTCCTGGTGGGCTAGTTGGCCCCCAGGGACCCCCAGTATTCAAGGGGAATTCGTTCCCCCTCTGCAAACGCGCCAGGGGCGCGTTTGCAGAGTGGTGAAGGAAGGGGCGGGGCCTACGGGCCCGATCGTTTTTTTGTTTTTTTCCCCTGAAGGGGAGCTGTGTAGCCCCCTTCCTTTTTCCTATTTTTAGGCCCTGGGGACCCCATCCCCCAGGGCCTTACCCCTTTTTTAAATTAAAATAAAAAAAAAAAACAGGAAGGGGGCCGCGTGGCCCCCTTCCCTGGGCCTGTATTGGCCCCGGGGACCCCATCCCCGGGGCATGGCCTCTTTTTTTTATTTGGAGAGGGGCTGCGTGGCCCCCTCCTCAGGCCATTTAAGGCCCCGGGGACCCCATCCCCGGGCCGGCCTTGCACTTTTTTTAATTTTTTTCAATTTTTTACTTTGGGGAGGGGGCTGCGTGGCCCCACTCCGTGGCCACTTATGGCCCCGGGGACCCCATCCCCGGGGCCTGGCCTCTCGTTGGGGACTGTGGGGGGTCCCCAAGCCCCCCACAGTCCCGCCGGCTCCCCGTGTCCTACGGGAGCCGGCATTGCTTACACATGGGGAGCTGCTAAGATGCAGCTCCCCATGTGGAAAGCTGTCGGCTTTGGATATTGGAAGAGAGAGCAGGTTTCCTGCTCTCTCTTCCAATATCCAAAGCAAGTTTGCAATGACAGGACGGGAGCCGCGAGGCTCCAGTCCTGTCATTGCAAACAGCAGTGTCCCGGGGGTAGGCACCCCGGGACACTGCAGGAGCCGGCCCTGGGGGTGGCGGTCCCCAGGGCCACCACAGGCTCCAGGAGGGGGCCGCGCGGCCCCCTCCCTACATTTTGAAAGCCCCGGGGAGGTGGTGGTCCCCGGGGCTTGTAATCTTCTTAGTGCCCCGGGAGGTGGTGGTCCCGGGGCGTGTGGGGGCTGGAGCCCCCACACAGGTTTTTGTTAAATAACCACCTCCCGGGGGCTGCGGGAGGGCTCAGAGCCCTCCCGCACCATTATACATAAAGCCCCGGGGGTGGTGGTCCCTGAGGCTTGGGGGCCCTTAGAGGCCCCCACACATAAAATTAACCCCCCCAGCATGCCCCGGGACTTGGCCCACCCGGCGGCCAATTAACATCGAAGCGCGGGAGACCGCGCTTCGATTTTTATTTTCGGCAGGATTCGTGCACCCTGAGCGCATCCTGCCGATTTTTGCCCAGGGGGTCCTTGTGGGACCCCTGAGCAAACCCAGGGGTCAGGGTGTTTCTACCCTGCCCCCTTTGTGCGCTTTGCGCACTTGTTTCTGTCCCTCGGTTCTACCGAGGGACAAAATGGCTGCCAACATTTCCTGAATCGGAATGTTGACAGCCAGCTGACAGCCAATTAACATGCAGCTCACGGTGCGCGCAGGGTGCGCTCTGGGTGCGCGAATCCTCCGTGCCCATAGATATCACTATCTTTTTACTTTTGATTTTCTCAGCAACTACTGAACGGATTTACACCATTTAACAAAAGGGTTCTTTCTGAACCAAGAACTACCTCTTTGCCAAATTTGGTGTAATTCCGTTCAGCAGTTCGGGCTGTAGCCGTGTCTAAAGTTTCCTATGGAAAATTGCATGGGGAAAACGCGTTTTGGGACCCCCCTTTTTCTCGGCCCCCGCTTGACGAATCCCCCGAGACTTTCAGGGTAGGAGCAGACCGGAGCGGGCCACAAAGTTTGAAAATTTTGCGAAGATACGTCAACCGGCAAGAGAGTTATTTCAAATAGAATGTCGCGGATTTCCTATGGATAATAGGTTGTAACTATAACTATCTACTGGCGACCGCCAGTAGATAATATATATATATATATTCACTGAAAAAACCATAGGTTTCAGACACGTTATAGTTAGAAATTAGCATTTAAAAAACCTTTGAAATTCACTGAAAAAACCATAGGTTTTAGGAACAGTTATAGTTAGTTGGACATTTCACTCGTACAAAACCATAGAAATTCCCCCGTTATAGTTAGTTCACGTAACTATAACTCGCGCCCCCGCAATGCACTGCTGATGACGTCACATATTACATCACTCATGACATGGTCAGTGACATCACTGATGACATCACTGAAGAATGTGCTAGTATTTGTATGAGTAAGTGAGTTGGTGTGTGTATAACTGAATAGGTGAGTAAATGGGTGTGTGCTTAATTTTTTGCATGACTGACTAGGTGTGTGAGTACCTCTATGGATGAGTTGCGGTGTGTGAGTGTTTATATAGGTGTATGAGTGCATATAATAGTCCTGTACTGAGTGACTATAAGTATGAGTGACTGTACGGGTGAGTGAGTAGATGTGTCTGTTTTGACCTAAGAATCAGTGAGTGTGTCTATAGTAATTGGTGTTGGAGTGTCTATGGTTTTGACAATGGCAGTCTGTAATTTACAGTGGGTGTATCAAAAGTTATATTAGGGTGTGAAAAGATGCATCAAATTATCACATGGATGATGTCATCAGTAATGTCATCATTGATGTCATTTGAGATGTCATCAGTGATGTCATCAGTGATGTCACTGACCATGTCATGAGTGATGTAATATGTGACGTCATCAGCAGTGCATTGCAGGGCGCGAGTTATAGTTACGTGAACTAACTATAACGGGGAATTTCTATGGTTTTGTACGAGTGAAATGTCCAACTAACTATAACTGTTCCTAAAACCTATGGTTTTTTCAGTGAATTTCAAAGGTTTTTTAAATGCTAATTTCTAACTATAACGTGTCTGAAACCTATGGTTTTTTCAGTGAATTTCAAAGGTTTTTTAAATGCTAATTTCTAACTATAACGTGCCTGAAACCTATGGTTTTTAAGTGAATTTCAAAGGTTTTTGAAATGCTAATTTCTAACAATAACATGCCCCGCCCCCTCCCTTCACCACTGTGGAAACGCGCCGCGTGGCGAGTTTTAAGTTGGGGGATTAAGTTCCCTTGAATCATGAGGGTCCCTGGGGTCCAACTAGCCCACCCTGTACCTCCTGTATGCGCCAGGGAGCTGCGTTGCAGAGAGGTGTTCAGAGGCCACGCCCCTTTTTACACCTCTCTGCAACGCAGCTCTGTGGCGCTTTCTGGACGTACCTGGTGGGCTAGTTGGCCCCCAGGGACCCTCAGGATTGAAGGGGATTTAAATCCCCATCTTAAAACGCGCCACGGGGCCTGTTTGCACACATGTCACCTGAAGCCCCGCCCCCTCCCTTCACCACTGTGCAAACGCGCCCTGTGGCGCGTTTTAAGTTGGGGGATTAAGTCCCCTTGAATCCTGAGGGTCCCTGGGGACCAACTAGCCCACCATGTACCTCCAAAAGCGCCACAGAGCTGCGTTGCAGAGAGGTGTAAAAGGGGCGTGGCCTCTGAACACCTCTCTGCAACGCAGCTCCCTGGTGCATACTGGAGGTTCCTGGTGGGCTAGTTGGCCCCCAAGGACCCCCAGTATTCAAGGGGAATTACTTCCCCTTCTTACAACGCCCCAGGGGGCGCGTTTGCAAAGTGCTGCAGGGAGGGGGCGGGGCCTCCGGCACAATGCCGTTTTTTTTTTTTGCTTTCTTTTTTTTTTATGGGAGGGGGGCTGCGTGGCCCCCCTTCCCTCGTCCACTTTTGTCCCCGGGGACCCCATCCCCCGGGGCCTGAGGTTGTTCTTTTATTTATTTATTTATTTATTTTTAAACGGGAAGGGGGCCGCATGGCCCCCCATCCCTGGGCCTGTATTTGCCCCGGGGACCCAAAATAAATATTTGGAGGGGGGCTGCGTGGCCCCCTTCCTCAGGCCATTAAATGCCCCGGGGACCCCATCCCCCGGGGCCGGCCTTTGCGTCCTTTTTTTTCTTTTTCTTATTTTTTTTTAATTTTTGGGGAGGGGGGCCGTGTGGCCCCCCTCCCGGGCCACTACTTGCCCCGGGAACCCCATCCCCCGGGGCTGGCCCTCTCCGTTGGGGACTGTGGGGGGTCCCCAATCCCCCACAGTCCCGCTGGCTCCCGCGTCCCTTGGGAGTCGGCATTGCTTTTCCACATGGGGAGCTGCTAAGATGCAGCTCCCCGTGTGGAAAAGCAATCTGCTTTGAATTTTGGAAGAGAGAGCAGGTTTCCCTGCTCTCTTCCAAAATCCAAAGCAGTTTGCTATGGCAGGACGGGAGCCGCGAGGCTCCCGCCCTGCCATAGCAAACTACAGTGTCCCGGGGGTAGGCACCCCGGGACACTGCAGGAGCCGGCCCTGGGGGTGGCGGTCCCCAGGGCCATCAAGGGCTCCAGGAGGTGGGCCGCGCGGCCCCCCTCCCTTGAATTGCACAGCCCCGGGGAGGTGGTGGTCCCTGGGGCTCCGTAACAGACCCCCACATTTATTTTCTAAGTGCCCCGGGGAGGTGGTGGTCCCCGGGGCATGTGGGGGGGCTGGAGCCCCCCCACACTTTATTAAATTTAAAAAAAAGAAGCCTTGGGGGGTGGCGGTCCCCGGGCTGCGGGATCGCAGGAGAGCCCTCCCGCACCATTTTTTAAATAAAGCCCCAGGGGGTGGCGGTCCCCGGGGTTTGGGGGGCTTTAGAGGCCCCCCATATAAAACATAAACCCACCCCCGCATGCCCCCGGGACTTGGGCCACCCGGGGGCAAAATACATTCGAAGCACGGGAGACCGCGCTTCGATTTTTTTATCGGCGGGATCCGCGCACCCTAAGCGCATCCCGCCGATTTAAAAAAAAAAAATGCTTTTTTCTGCCAAGGGGGTCCTTGTGGGACCCCCTGAGCAGACCTAGGGGGTCAGGGTGTTTCTACCCTGCCCCCTTTTTGCACTTTGCGCACTTGTTTCTGTCCGGACAAAATGGCTACCAACACTTCCTGATTTGGAGTGTTGACAGCCAATTAGCATGCAGCTCGTGATCGGGAGGGTGCGCGAATCCGACGCGGCCATAGATATATATGTGATTTTCCTTTTGATTTTCACAGGAACTACTGAACGGATTTACACCATTTAACAAAAAGGGTTCTTTCTGAACCAAGAACTACCTAGTTGCCAAATTTGGTGTAATTCCGTTCAGCAGTTTGGGCTGTAGCCGTGGCTAAAGTTTCCTATGGGAAAATGAATGGGGAAAACACGTTTTGGGACCCTCCTTTTTTCTCAGCCCCCGCTTGACGAATCACCCCCAAACTTTCAGGGTAGGAGCGGACCGGAGCGGGCCATAAAATTTGAAAATTTCGCGAAGATTTGTCAACCGACGCAAAAGTTATTTCAAATAGAATGTCGCGGATTTCCTATGGAAAATAGGTCCTAACTATAACTATCTACTGGCAACCGCCAGTAGATAATATATATATATATATATATATATATATATATATATATATATATATATATATATATATATATATATATATATATATATATATATATATATATATATATATATATATATGTGCATAGTAGTTTGCTGCCACTTGGCAGGAGCTTTGACAGCTCCCTCCAAGTGAGAACAGCGGGTGGGAGCAGGAAAGGGCAGGAAAACTGCTCCCACCAGCTAGGGGCGGACTTTTAATCTGTTTTCATGTAGGAAAACAGATGAAAGAAGTGCTCCCACATGCAGGGAGCAGCATTTATGTCTGCTCCTTGTATGCGGTAGCTATGCCAGCTCCTGCTGGAAGCAGGGAGCCGGCAGGGACTGCGGGGGCATTGGGGCTACCCTGCGGTCCACAACATTGCTCACTTGGTGCCCTGGGTGGGCTCCAGGCCACCCAGCATCAAGCGACTGGGTGCCAGGGGATAGGGTCCCCAAGGCTAAAATCGTCCGGGTTGTGGGACAGCGTGGCCCCCCTCCCCTTCTATAAAGAACAAATGATCCTAACTTCCTGGGCTTGCCGAAGGCAAAGCAAGTGTGCTTTCTCCCAATTCCACATTGAAAAACAATATGAAAATCCTCAGTGGAGGTGAATGCATCATTGATTTATAGGAGTGCAATCTGTAGGAACTGTAACGAGTGGGTTCTTTCTTGTCCTATCCTGGTGAGAGCAGAGTCCATTGTTCTCCATTTAAGTTACTACGAGTATGCAAATGTGCAAAATAACCTGGAAGCTGGCCTGTTAGGCCCCACCCCGTCCATCTCAGTAGTATATTAAGGTCATCTCGCCTGTTGCCAGGATGATGACCAGTTTTCAAAAAGGCTTCACAGTGCATTTCCCACCGATTTTGGTGACGCGTTTTTCATGCTGAGGAATATGAGGATATCTCCACCAAACAAAGAAGCACTTACTTTATATAGTTAAAAGGTACCCTTGTTTGGTGGAGATTTACCTCTTCGTAGTCTCTCTGTCTTCTCTATAGGAAGATTCATGTTAACACAGATTTTGGGAAGAAGACGCAAGAGAAACCATCACATCGTCGAAATTAAATGTACAGAAGGTCACTGGAGATATTTCCTCTTGCTCCTTTGCACAGCTGTAGTGTAGAATATGCACTAGACCTTACCCAACAAGTTAGCACTTACTAATTGATCAGTAAAAAATACTCCAGTTGGGTAGACATTTCATGCAAAAACTGTGGACTCCTGTTGGATAAATTGGCAGGTGAGGTTCCGTTCTAGCCCAGTAACTCACAAAGTTACTGACACACCCACACAGACACTCAAACACCCATTCATACATCCATTCAGACACTCTCACATTCACTCACAGACCCATACATTCACTCACATACCTACTCACACACCAACCAAACCACTCACAGACCTATACAGTCACTCATACATCCACTCACACACCCACATAACCACTCACACACCCACTCATAGACTCATACAGCCACTCACACATACATAAAACCACTCACACATCGATATAGCCACTCATACACCCACTTACAGATCCATACAGCCACTCACATGCCCACTCACACAGCCACTCACACACCCACTCACAGACCAATTTAGCAACTCACAAACCCAATCGCACACCCACAAAGCTACACTCACACACCCTCACACACCCATTCAGCTACTCACACAACCACTCATTCCCTCACAAATCCACTCACACACTCACTCACACACCTTCATAACTACTCACACACTCACTCCTACACCAACACAGTAATACAGACACAACCGCTCACAGATCCATACAACCACTCACACACACACACACACACACACACAGATCCATAAAGCCACTCACACACCCACTCATGACCCATACAGCCATTCACACACCCACTCACAGACCCACAAAACAACTCACACACCCACTCACAGACCCATACTGTCACTCACACACCCACTCACCGACCTATACAGCCAGTCACACACCCACTCTCAAAGGTTACAGGTTACAGTTAGGGAATACAATTAAAACAAATCTTAAAAATTCACTAAAAAACAAAGGTGACAGCGACGTTATAGTTAGAAAATAGCATTAAAAAAAGATAGCAATTCACTGAAAAGAACAGAAGTTACAGGGACGTTACAGTTAGGCTCAGATTGTATACGAACAGAACCATAGAAATTCAGCAGGTATAATTACCTGCTCTAACTATAACTTAGGCCCCTTCAATGCACTGCTTATGACCTCACATATTACATCACTGATCACATCTCCAATGGCATCACTGATTGCATCATTGATGACTTCATTCACAGAACCACTCACATACCTACTCACACCCCATACCACCTTTCATACACCCACTCACATACCCACACATCCACTCACATACCCATTCACAGACCCATACAACTACTCACACATCCACTCAATCATCCATAGAGCCAATCACACATCCACTTGCTCTCTCATACAGCTACTCACACAACCACTCACTCACCCATACAGCCTTTCAACACAGCTACTCACCTATACAACAACTCCCATACCAACTCACATACCCACACAGCTACTTAAATACCATTTCACTCATCCATACAACCAACTGACAGGGAGCAACCTATTTTAGAATCTGGTGACACCAAGATTCTAATGTTTTAGTAACTTCCCAAAGGACAATCAGGGAAGGAAGATACCACACATCTCCCTTCTTTACAAAGAAGGCAAATTCCCCAAACTAATATACACTGCATGTAATATTAAAAAACATTAGAGCAATGGGATCCAAGGATACACTGCTAAAACAGGGAAAGTGAGATATGCACAGAATATATATATATATACAGTTTGTCATTAGATGTATGTACATTATTATGCAGAACGTTAAGAAAGAGTTAGCTTATTTTACCAAGCTACAATGAAGAGGACAGTTGAGGTCTATACTCATAGCATGGTAAGTACTTTACATTTTGTGGACTAAATAATCTTTAAAGAAACAATTGAAAAACACCTGGGCTTACTACCGGGTAGCTTGGCCCAAGGTAGCAGGTATTTCCTAAGAAAACTGTGTGATAACTATCCAAGCAGAAGTATGGGAATATTAAAGCCAGAAAACCAAACAAAAAAATTCCAAAAGCGATTCAGTATAGAGAAATAAATTGTATTAAACAAAATAGAACATAAATGACAAATATTAGCTCAATGAAATTGGAGATATACTTTCTGGGCAAGATTCACCAAGAAAACACAAAATGACATGACAAGTCAATGTCTGCTTTTTATCAGAACCTAGAAATCCTTTCAGTCCTATTGCAGTAGACAGGAGTCGGGTAAGCCTAGTGAGTCACCTGCTTTACTCTGGGGCTTAGTCCTTTCTCTGAAAGTCAGACTTTTTCATCTGGTTAAGGCAGGATGCTGTAGCTAAAATGCTTCCGTTAAAATTAGACACTCAAGGACAGGTTTCTGTAAATGTCGTACATTTTGGTGCATAAACCTCTAAGCAGAGAATGCCAAATTCTTTAGTCTCCAAGGTCATTCTCATGCCTTTTAGTTCACAAAATCTTCAAATGAGGCAAAACATGAACCTGGAGCCATCCAAGGGCTCTCAAAGGTAAGATATTTCCTTTCTGCTTTCCCACGGCAGCCCAATTTACGCTTGAAAATGCTCTGAGCGGGGCAAAGCAGCAATTGATTAGTGGTGGCTGCTGCCAATCTGACATGAAGGGGCAGCACGGGTAAAAAATTACAAAAATTACAAAATATAGACTTACCTTTCGCTGCTGGCTGCCGCAATCTTCTTTTCTCCTATGCCGCGCCTCACTGCTCCTCTGCTCCTGGTACTGCAATCTCCATGAGCACAGGCTCCCAGACTCCCCACACAATCCCAGGGCTTCTCTCAATCCTATTACTCCCAGCATGAGAGAAGCGCTGGGATTGGGCGGAGCGGGCCGGATTCAAACTCCAGCAGGGACTGGGAGCCTGTGCACCTGAGCACTGCTGATATCTCCAAGGAACAGCCTGGAGATATCCAAGTGCGCAAGTCGGTTTGACCATCCTAAGACGGCCGGCCAGACTGACATGCGCACTTTCAGTGCCCACCACTCCTCCTCCCCCTGCTGCTGATGCTGCCACATGGCTCACCCTGTCCTAGACTACATGACTGGATGTGAAAAATAAAATGACAATAAAATTATTTTATTGTCATTTTTACTTTTCTTCTGTCTGCTGCATTTCAGCAGTAGGACGATGCTCTTCCGCCATAGCGGAGGAGCCACCCCTGCAATTGATTGCTATCAAGGTTGTGTCTTTTCCATATCCTGAACCATATCCTGGACTTTCAGAGGTCCAAAATATTCTAAAGTCTAACTTTCTGTAGATGCTGTAAAACATACGCATGGTCTCTCCTAAAGCTTCCAGGCTTACAAACAAGGCACCTGGGATCCATGTATCTCTCTTGATAGGGCTCCAGCAGGATCCAGTACACTTCACTCCCAACAGGGCAGGATGTTCTTTCATACATGGCAGAGCACTTCTTGAGTATTTTTTTTTTGCCCCTATGGCCAGTCGACTGACCCGTGGGAAGCACTTCCTGTCATTGGGTATATGTTTAGAACAGGTCATACCTCAGTCAACTTTACAGGCAGGTCCACACATTACGTCTGTCTTTAAAGACTTCACCAGGTCCAGGTATGATCTGAGAGGCTAGCTAACTAGCGATTGTTGCCCACCTGACTACCTTTCTCATCAGTTCCTGTTTGCCTTTCTGCAAACTATCCTTGCTCTTGAGTGCTTCAACATGACAGGACCCCAGTCCCTCTGTCCAGACTATCTAAACACAACCCAGAACTTGATCTCTTGAAATGAAGATCCCTGCCAACCTTCCTGAGTGGTTATGAAAACATGGTCTCCATAAGTGGCAGCAGAGACATGTTTCTGGAAATTATCCCAATTCAAAAGTGACCCTCACACTAGGCCATGTTTTGAGGAAACATGTGAGATGGGCAAGGCTTCAACTTTGTCTGTTGTGAAGCCATCTGAATTATTTTCATTTCCCAGCTTGCGTATTTTCATGATTTTCTTTTTTAAACCAATGTTATTGTTTTTTTAAAGTAGCACAGTCACTAGTGTAATCATTACAGTATGATAACAGAGTCAACAATAACCCACATGTTCCCAATACTACAGGAGACATTCGTTCATATTTACATAATCAATAATCAACAATCAACGTGTGAAACAAGGTCAACTGGCAGGTCACAATCATTACAAGATCCCTGCACAATTGATATAGTATCTGTTCTACACTGGTTGAGAACAGCCATGGGGGCTAGCTTCAAGCATACATCAGAGAAAGATGCATTGTCCCTCTATTATAATGGTATATGGACCGGTAGTACATTTGGAACTAGGATTGAAGGGGGAGTGTATGGGCTTAGGAACCATGAAAAAAGGAAGGGGTCTAGGAGGAGGGAAAGGGAAAGGGAGGAAGGATGAGAGGAAGTGAGTGCTAGGCAACAAATGTGGCTTGAAGTAGTATGTGTTAGGCGATCATGATCTCCCATCCAAAACTCCATCCCTGAGCTCCTCAGAGAGCGCTTGCAGTTTATGTAGGAGAATGTATCCCACTCCAGCGCAATGGGGACAATCCGCAGGCCTCTACCCTCCTCTCTGCGGAGCACCACTGATTCAGCCCTGCCCCACTTCAGCGTTGTTTCAAACCAATAGGGCATACCAAGAAGGTGGGTAGCCTTCTACTTCATGACAATGGCACTCCGAGCTATGAGTAGGGCCAGGTCAATGAATCGAAGAACAGCATCTCCCAACTTTTTACGCTTATATAGCCCCAGCAGAACTGCCTCTATTGTGCACAAGTCCTCCCTCCCCATGACAGCTGTAAAGGTATCTGTGTCCTCCTGCCACAGCAATTGCACCTCTAGACTATCCCAGAATATGTGTGCCATATCTGTATCGTGGGAGCCACAATTGGGGCACGTTGATTCAGGTCCATATATTCTGTACAAGAGTGCTGGGGTGAGATACGCTCTGTGTAAGGAGTTGTGTTGGATATATTGGATTTTCACGTTGTGGGAAACTTTACACGGGTATATTACAGCCCTGTCTCACTCTTTCTGTGCCAATGCATGACCAATGTCCTATTCCCTGTGTTCTCTGGCGGAGTGCAACATGTCTTGTGGTGCAGAAGCCATCGCGTATGTGAACCACATGATGAGGCGCTGTCTGCCGCCCATCACATACAGCGCATGAATCAGGGGATGTGTATTGGGTTATGTGTCCTGCCAATTCCACTGCAGTTCGGCAAGCAGAGTTTGATGCGCTAGAAAATGACCAAGAGGTAGGCAATGATTCATGTGGAGTTGTTTGAATGGCACAAGGACAGCGTTTTGGAACAGAGTGCCCAGGGTATCTACCCCCCCTGATCCCAGAGTTCTATCCCCTCTCTCTCAAGGGACACAAGGAGCTGATACAGATCTCTAGTGTGTATGGCGTCAGGGCCAGTGTCAGTTAGAGGCTTCTAGTATAGCTGGTGTATATGTCAGAAGCTTATTAGATTTTGGGTGGCGTTTACCCAATGGCAATAACAACTCGTGGATCACTTTGGCGGCATGATCCAATGTGGGAAGGCCCAGTTCAGCCAGATGCCAGCCTGCAAGCCACTGAGATGGCCATAATAATGCTTGAAGTTAGGAGATCCTAAGCCCCCTTTGTCAATCAGCAACTGGCGCTTCCGCAGGGCAACACGTCGATGTCCCTTGTTCCAGAGGAAGGTCCCCAGCATGCCGTGAAAAGTACAGAAAGTGGAGCTCGGTATGTGGACCAGTAGATTATGAATGTAACAAAGGTGTCAGGGGAGCATTACCATCTTGGATAGTGAAACCCCCTCCCTGCACCGTAAGTGGGAGCGTGCTCTGAAATGCCAATTGCGGCCTCAGGGAGGTATTAGCCCTAGTGAGGTTACCGTCTATTAAGTCCCGATTATCATGGTATATATGAATACCAAGATAGAGGAATGTGGACGGTTCCCATCTCACTTGATAGGGTCCCACCGCTAGGTGTTGTGGTGAGCAGGTTGGACCCACGGGTAACAAGCAAGTCTTCACCCAATTCACTCCCAAACCCAAGGCTTTACGGAATTCCTCAATGATATTTCAATGCCTCTGAGACCTCGCCTGACATCCCGTATGTAAATAAGAACGTCATCAACATAGAGGGAGACTGCATGCAGTTCTTCCCCTTAGAGGCTACCCCATTTCTCCCTATTGTGCAATAGCCATTGGGTCAGTGTTTCCATTGCTACCGCAAATAAGAGTGGTGACAGCGGACATCTCCGGCACGTCCCTCGACTGATCTCAAATTGGGCTGAAATGAGCTGGCCTATCTTAACCCGGGCTGTTGGGGCTGTCTAAATTAAACTGAGGCGGAACAAGCGCACCGGGAGGCCAAACCGCGAAACCGCAGTGAACTTATATTCCCAGTCCATGGTGTCAAATGCTAGTTCTAGATCAATCACTAGACAAGCAACAAAGGGTCAATGGGATGGTGCCAGCTCCAACACCCTATGGAGTATGCGGATATTGAGGGTGGTCGAGTGATTGGGGATAACGCTATTTTGATTGGCATGTACCAGTAGGGGCATATATTCCAAAAGGCGACCAGCTATGACCTTACTAAATATCTTAGAGTCTGTGGCTACATGAACAGAGGGCGGTAGGATGTCACCTCAAGTAGTATCAGCAATATTATGAGGGATTCAGGGAGCGTCGGAGGCAGTCTCCCTTCATCTAAGGCCGTATGATATATCTCCAATTGCTTGGAGACCAGAATGCCCTCATAAGCCTAATAAAACCCGGCATGAAGGCCATCTCAGCCAGGAGTTTTGCATGTAGCTAAGCCCCTTATGGACGCCCGAATCTCTTGATTCATAAGGAGCAGCTGTATATCCTCTTGGGACATTCAGTCTACAGTGGGCAACTCAAGGATCTTGAAGAAGGCCTGCATGTAGGCTGCCCAGTCTATGATGGGCGGGTCGTACAACATCTCATAGTATGATGTAAAAGCTCTGTGTCTGCCTAACTGGCTAGGAACAGTACAAGTCGGGGACTGGTAGATTATAGTGATCGGCGTAGGCGAGTTTGCACTGCGAAGTAGCCAGGCTAGCGGAACACCAGCCTTGTCTCCCTCAGCATGCATCTTGGTCTGATAGGCCCTGAAATCAAAACTTTGCAGCTGAGCCACTAGTTGGGCATGTCGTTCCCTAGCATCTGCAAGAGCACGGCGATCCGTAGGCGTCCCACAGGATTCTGTTTCCAAGGTGTCCAGGGATGCCTCTAGTGCTGATAACTCCTTGTGAAGGTCCCATCACGGTATTAATACAGTGCCCTAGAAGGACCACTTTAGTGCTTCTCATTCTATGGGTCTGAACGTCGCAGTGCCCCAGTTCACTTCCATGTAGCGGACCAGTACCTCCAGAGTCCCGGAATACACTGTTCTCCAACATGGCTTGTTGTAAGCGCCAGGTGGGGACAGGTGGGCGGGGGCACCCCAAACTAGATGCATCAGCAGTTGGTTGTTGTTGGAAAAGGTCTGACCAAGGTATTCTCCAGTTGTTGCTTGTGTGTGAATGGCTGAGTGATAGAGAATACGGTCCAGTCTCACATATAAGTTGTGGGGGGGAGTACTAGGAGTGTTCCCTCACATCCGGATATAATGTACGCCAGCTATCTAAAAGGGACCAGTGTGCGAGCCACTGCGCTAGTCCTGCTGCAGACGTCTCCAAGGGGAAAGTCAAAAATGGGGTCAATTACACTGTTAAAGTCTCCACCAATAAGCCATGGGATATGCTCCCACTTCATGAGGATAACTGTGAGGCAAGCTAGGAAGGTTTGTTGCGCTTCATTCGGCGCATAAATACTGCCCAACAGGAGCGGGCAGTCATCAAGCTGACCTTCCAAAAAGACAAGTGTCAATCTCTACTGCTCCGCAATGTCCCAGCAGCAATGGTATGTGCTTGGGGGGGGTGCACTGCTGTTGGACTTGCTTTGCCTCTCCCTGCATGCAGAAGTGTTGTAGTGGAGGGAGAGGGGCACGAGCGATCCTAGCTCCCTCGTTGTCTCCCACCAGGTGCCACACTCTAGGGCCAATGCAGGGCACAGCAATGCGACCCCTCAGTGGGGTACCCAGTCATCGATCAAGCCCCGGTCCAGATGGGTAGACTATTACCACCAAGGGCAGTAGTCACACTGAGCGGGGAAGCCCTTGTAGCTGTGTACACACATGGGAAAACTCCCAGTCAGCCGCACTCACCGCCGCTCAGTTGTTAGGCCCCCAGGCCAATCGGGGATTCATCCGCCGTCGCCGGGCGAACCTGGTCAGCAAAGTCTCCTGTCTGCACCAGGCAAGGGCAGATTGTCCAGCATCTCCCCCGCATCTCCAGCGCTGCTCCCAGGCAGCACCTCTCACAGCGCCGGCCCCAATAGAGACCAACCTCCAATCCCCTTGGGCCCTCACCAGTTGCGCCCTGGCAGGGGCAGCACCTTGTCTGCCATCATCTCACAGATGGGGGAGGGCAAGGCCACATAGAGAGAGGCCCCCTCAGCCCCCACAATGCCGTGGTGCCTCATACAAGCGCAGGCCCTTTGGACCAGGCGCTGCAGCAGGATAAATATGCGCAGTGAATATACAGCGGGCCACTGCGGTTCTTGATGCCACCAAAATGATCCCAGGGCCTCCTCAGGCACACTGCACCTCACTGGTCATGCAATGGAGGTGATTCAGTGCCAGTAAATAGATAGATGGCACCAGACCATGGATCATGGGTCAGGGCACGGAGCAGCCTCAGTTAGCATCCGCCATTCTTCCACGGTCGACCAGGCCCCCTCCCGTATTTTCATGATAATGATATTGTCTCTGACCAGATATGTAGTATGTACCCTATTCCTGGATTAATCACTGCCAGGAAGAAAACCCATCAGCAAACGTGTACCCTCAGTGTTAACCTAAATGTTTGATAAATATTCAAATGTAACTTTGAATAAACATTTCTGGAATTTTCTGAACTATTTTTTAAGAAATGACTTTAAATTACAACTAGGCCTTTTCCATAGGAGAAGCCTCAGTTACAGCTAGTGACACCGGGGGCATGCATATCTTAGTATTTAGCATGTCTAACTTTTATCTATTAAGGCATCAGCCCTATGGGCTATAAGGAGTACTTATAGATAACTAAAGTTTTAGTTTTCAATTTTTTTACATTCTAAAACTGTTTATTTTGACACGGATCTGTGTAGTGTATTAGGCTGCAGCATTCTACTCCACATTGGCAGGCCTGAAGCTAGCCTTGTAGTCATACAAGTGGGTGGTGTAAATGTACACTACAACCTGCATGTGACTTTTAAATGTTATGCCACTGGTTAATTTCTTCCAGTAAGTTAGTGTAGCAATATTTAAAGTTTATATAAATCAATTATGCTAGGTGACTTTTACAGCATGTTAATGAGTCAGATCACATGACATTTGAGATTGAATGGTAGTCTCACAGAGTGACGTAATGAGTCCCCTCCCCTCTGCTTTTGCAGCTTAAGTGGGGGTTCCCACTGACAAGGATTTCCTGATAAGCTAGGTCTCACCAAAATGTTTATTCGTTTAATTGGCTTCTTCTGTCTGCATGTATGCAGACAAAAGCTCATAAAACGTTCTAAAGGAAATACCAGGGCAGTGCTGAGGGAAGGGCGGTAGGGGCTGCTAAGTGAGCCAAGAGACGAAGAAAGAAATTATGAAAATATCAAAAAGAGCAGAGAACAGCAAATAGAGTGAGTGCAGGAGAGAAAGGAGAGAAGGTAGAAATTGGAAAGTAGAAGGTAGAGAAAGAAGGCAGGAAGAAATGGACAGAAGGAAAGGTGGAAAAAGGGAGGCTGAAAAGAACAATGAAGGAGGGTTCATGGATGAAAGAATAGATGAAAAGAAGGGTGAAAGGGTGCTTGGAAGAATAGATGGTTGGGTGAAAGGAAGACTGGATGAAAGAGTGAAATAATGGATATAGGAGTATGAATGTATTGATGGGTGAACAGAATGGTCATTGGATGGATTGAATGGAGAAAGAATGGATGGATTGAATAATGAAGGATGGAAAAGAAATGGTGGCTGAAAAAATGAACCAGCGAACACATGGATGGGATGGTGAAAGGATGGATTGAAGGATGAAAGGATAGAAATATGAATGAATGGATGGGTGGAGGGAATGGTATCAGGATGAATGGATACGCAGGTGGAGATTAAGGGTGAACAAAATTATTCTAAGAAGGGCTGGGCTTACTTGTTTCGTCCACTCAGTGTCAGAAGTTCAAAATTTGGGAGAGGGGGCATTTTAATTTTTGGGCCACTTCCTTGGTCTCACACCACCCATAGTCGAATTGCTAGTAAAACCAAATCAAAAAATGGGGGAACCATTCAAAGTATACACTTTCTCACAGTAGTGATGAAAGCAGTGGTAATCATATATTAATGGGCCTGGAGCTTCGGTGTTATCATTTTCCAGGTCTGCAGGAATAAAAACTGAGACATGGGCATTTGGGGTCGAAAATATTGAAAAAACAGTGTGCACTATTCATCAGGTGTGGAATTGCCTCTTGATTCCAAATTAAGCTTTTTGGAATATGAGATAACATCGTAATAGCATATATTTATCTCCTGCAGTGACCTGCAAAACTTACAGTGTTCCCATATTTCTCAAAACATCTTCTACCACATTTTACCTTGTATAATTAGTGCAGGGAAAAGTGCAGCATACTTTCACTACGTGTAATCCAGATGGTGGTGCCAACTCCTGTTTCCATCTGAACTGGGATTACTCATCAATGAGAATGAGGACCCTTGTGCCGTTGAATGGATTGGTCTTCAAAAAGCAGACATTGATAGATTTCTAAACCTACAAGGCAGCATCAGTTTTATAGAGTCCGACACAAGAAGCTTCTTCAGGCATATTGTCTTATGACCATGTCCACTTGTATTTTTACTACATACCAAGGTCTTTCATACTCGTCCTTTACACAACCAGGGGCCGTATTACAGAGAGTGCCTCGGGTACTCAATGGGCACGTACTCCCTGTTTGTGCGCCCCCGGGGCACTTTGGTATTACAGAAGGGGCCACAGATGATTGTGCGGTCCCCTTCTGTAATGCAATTAGCGCTGGCACACATGTAGCTCCAGTGCTATCATTAGAGGGCGTTCCCTCATTTGAATAGGGGCGTGGCCCCATGCACACGAGGGAATCAGTTTGCCTCTGCGCCCACGCCATATTATGGACGTAGGCTCTGAGTCAAACATAATTCTAAGGGGCACACTGAAAGGTGCACACTTTCACTGTGCCTCCTGAAGGCAGCTCTTTGGAGGGGAGCAATGGGATCTCCTGGACCCCCCAGACATCCCCTTGCAGGCAGGTGCGGTCACTCACAGCACCCATCTGCAGGGGGCTCTCTCTAACTTATGTCAAAGTGCAAGCAGTTTGCTGCCTGCACAGTGAAACATGGAGTGACTTTGAGGCAGCCGCTCTGTAATTCCTTTGAATGCATGAGTTTGCGGTTGCCCAGGAGGCAGCGCATTCACAGTAATACGGTGCACTTTCCTTTTTTGCGCACGGTGTACCTATCTAAAGTTACGCTATGGCACAAACAGGGAAAGTGCGCCGTATATGTAATAGTGACCTAGGTAAGTTGATTAGTCAGATTACTCCGCTGTCGTTGGTGGTAAATCTGAATACTACCTTTATCAGTTATGGAATGCAGGTTTAAACCAGGAGAAGCCTCCGGTGCAATAGAAAACAATCTGTCCCTACAATGTTGTTGCATGGAATGAGGATAACTTTCCAGTTACTACTGTCATGTGTGCCTTGCTTGCTGCCTTCTGAACAAACGCTTTTCTCGCTTGTCAAGCTTTTAGCAAAAAGCATAACAAAACTTTTAAGCTGACACACATCCCACTGTACTCAGTATGACTTATCCAGATCCTGTGAGAATTCCGCTCTAATCCAACACAGCATATGTCTGTTTTTAGCAGGTGGTCTCTTTTTTCCTGCTGTTTCAAAGAATAAGTCATGTATCGGAACATGGCGCAGTGACCAGCAGGTATATTTAGAACTAACTACGTGGTTCTTGTGAAATTTAGGGGCTTATTTATAAGCTATTTGCGCCGCCGATGCGTCACGTTTAAAATGGGAAAAAGTGATGTACCAGCGGCGCAAGGGGCTTGTAAATAAGCCCCTTACTTCCTTAGCTCCTTGACTAAGTAATAAATGGATTTCCTTTGCTGGGTGTCACCTGTCTATCAGGGAAGTTCCAGGGTGGACAGTCAGTATATAGCATAGTGAGGTAGGAGGGTAGGCCTGAACTACCGCGCTGCTGCGCTCAATAAACACACAGTGTGACCCCAAGTGTGGTTGGTGGGCCAATAACCACGAGAGGTCATTGCCCAGTTTATTTATTACCTCGGGCCATGCCTGCCCCGAGGGTGTAGGTCATACACTTCCGGCCTTACGCCGGGAGAATGACAGGACCGCTAACCTGTCACATCCCATCTCAACTCAGTCTCTTTTCTTTGTCTTCGGGTGGCTCTTTGTGGTGTGGCATGCAAAATCTCTCAGCCAAGAGCTTGGGTGGGGGGGTTTCTCGCAGGCGGTACCTGGGGTGCGGACTGGTCCATTGGCTGTCTCCGGGTCCTTCATTTCCGGCGTTGGGGTGGCATCAACCAATGGTGGGGGTTGACCACCCCCCTGTTCGCCCCGCCGGCCACTTTTGCCATCCTCGGGTTCTCCTCCACTCACTGCTGTATCGCCATCTCTGACTGGAGTCGACAGCTCTCCTTCCACTCCTTTGAACCAGGAGACATTCCTGGTTACCGTTTCTCCATCCTTTTCCCCAGTCACCATGGTCCCCCTTATGTCTCTCGCTGTCCATTGACAGGGTTCGTAAGTGGTTCGGAACTTTCCCCCCGGCCTCCTGTCCTTGATGATCACTCGGTCCCCTGGCTGCAAACTGTGGTGTCGGGCCCTTCTCTTGTGGCTGGCTGCCCGATTCTGCCGCTCTCACCGCTCTTGGGCTCCCTGCTTGTTGTATGTGGGGGTGTCCAGCCCGGGCGCACAGGGATGGTATCGCTCCGTGGTCCATTGAACATGCGCGTCCAGGGCGCTTGTTGTATGGTGCTGTGGGGCGTGCTTCTGTAATCCCGCAGAAACAGCTGTAGTTGGCATTCTGGATCTGTGCATTCGGCGACTGCGATTCGCAGCGTCTTGTTGAGTGTCCGCATGAACCTTTTGATTTCTCCATTTGCTTGCGGCCACTGCAGAGTGATTCGGCGGTGTCGTACTCCTTGAAGCCGCATGAACTCTCGAAACTCCCCTTCTTGAAAAGGGGATCCATTGTCGCTCTTGACTTCATCGGGACACCCGAAAATTGCAAATACTTTTTCCAACACGGAAACTCGGGTGAACGTGGTGGAGTTGATGACTTCAACCACCGGGTATTTTGAATAACTGTCCATTAGAACTAGCTTCGTCCTGCCATTCGGAAAGCTCCCGAAATCTATGCTTACTTTCTCCCATGGTGTTTTCGTGGGCTCTTCTATCAGGATTGGTGCTGGGCGTTCTGATGCGCTTGTCAGTTGGCATGCTGGGCAACGCCTCACCATCTCTTCCACTTG
Organism: Calotriton arnoldi; assembly: GCA_963921515.1. Taxonomy (NCBI): domain Eukaryota; kingdom Metazoa; phylum Chordata; class Amphibia; order Caudata; family Salamandridae; genus Calotriton; species Calotriton arnoldi. The sequence continues at coordinate 519,940 of CAWUFW010006992.1, forward strand.
TTCCTCCAGGCCGGGGAACCAGACTTTTTCTCTCATTCTGGCTTTCATCTTCATGGCCCCCTGGTGTCCTCCGTGAGCTAGTTGGGTGGCGTGATGATGTAGGCTTGCCGGGACTACAATGCGGGAACCTCACAGGAGGATTTCCTCCTGAGTTACACTTAGCTCATTTTGCATCCTCCACATCTTGGTGAGATGCTCTTTCTCCTGTCCTGACCAGTCATTGACATCTCTTAGAAAGTGTTGCCACTCTCCCCCTTGGACGGCGTTGAGCACTTTGACCATGACTGGGTCAGCTTCTGGTGCTTGTGTAATATCCGCTAACGTTAAGGCTTTGGGGCATGCAGCCGCAGAGATCATGTTGATGTGTGCCTCCATTGCTTTGGTTTCTGACAGCCCTTCTGGGTCCTCCTGGGGCATTGGATGTCGGGACAGGAAGTCAGCCGGGTTCTTAGGACCTGGTCGATAGATTACTTACATCTGGTACTGCTGTAGACCAATGGCCTATCGCTCGATTCGAGGGGGTGGATGAGGTGCCGATCCTCTGAATAGGGGTACCAGCGGCTGGTGGTCGGTGACATCCTTGAAGGGTTGCCCACAGACGTATAGATGGAAGTGCCTGCATGCCCACTTTATGGCTAGAGCCACCCTCTCTATCTGGGCATAGCGTGCTTTGGTAGGTGTGAGGGACTTGCTAGCGAATGCTAGGGAGGCCCATCTTCCTGGTTCTTGTTCCTGTGCCAATACCGCCCCGTGGCCCACTGGGCTGGTGTCTACGAGGAGTTCTGTGTTCTTGGCGGGGTCGAAGTACACCAGGGTGGTGTTGTCCAGGAGAGCGTTCTTGATGCTTCGGAATGCCGATTCCTCTTGTTGTTCCCACTCCCACTTGGTGTCTCCTCGTGTGAGATTCCTTAGTGGCTCCGCGATGGTGGCGAGGTCGGGGATGAAACGGCCACAGTACGTGGCCATCCCCAGGAAGCTCTGTACTTCTGACACTGTTGTGGGGGGTGGTGCATCTTTTATGGCTTGAGACTTGTGCGGGTCCACCTAGATCCCCTTCTGGTTAAAGTCATATCCCAAGAACTCTATTTCTTGTTGGAAGAATAGGCACTTCTCCCTGTGTAGGGTGACCCCATGGTCTTGGAGGCACGTGAGGGTGCCTCAGAGATGCCGATAGTGCTCGTCTGCTGTGGGGGAGTGAATGAGAATATTGTCACTGACGTTTAGTATGCCTGGCAGCCCCATCAGAATTTCTCGTATGGAGTCCTGGAACACCTCTGCGGCTGAGGATATCCCAAAGTTGAGGCGCTTGTAGCGTCACAGCCCCAGGTGGGTGCTGAACGTTGTACTGTATCTGCTCTCTTTGGCCAGGGTTAGTTGGTGGTACCCCGCATTTAGGTCTAACTTTGAAAACCATCTGGATCCATTGACGTCCGCCACTATTTCATCCATCGTTGGGGTTATGTGGCGCTCCCTCCAGATGGCCTTGTTGGGGAGGCGCATGGCTATGCATAGTCTGATTTTCCCCGGTTGTCGAGGTTTCTCTGTGATGACCATAGGGGACACCCAGGGTGTCGGCCCCAACACTTTTCTTGGTCTTCAAACTACTGTAGTTCCTGCTCCACCAGTGGCCGAATGTGAAACGGGACTCGTCTGTGGTGGAGTACCATCGGTGCGATTGAGGGGTCAATATGTAGCCTCACTGGGGGTTGTTTGATGCACCTAGGCCCTCGAAGAGGTTAGCAAACTGTTCCAGTAACTCATCTGTTTGGTCAACTTGTACCCTCCTTGCGAACAGCACCAGACCTAGATCTTCCGCTGCATGACTGCTAAGTAGTCTGTCAGCCTCTTGGTTGATGACATGGACAGTTGCGACAATTTGGTGTTCTTCCGACTGGATTGGTGCGGTCACCTTCCCTCGTAGGGGCGGAGGTGATTGACTGCAGTAGAAAAAGATTTTTGTCTTGGAGGGTACTAGTATGGGTCGAGGGTGTTGTCGGTTGTATTGCTGGACCACCTTGACTTTCGCAGAAGCCCATGTGTCGATGACGGCCTTCACGTCCGACCCTGCTATCTTCACCGTGCATGTGGGCTGAGGCCTTCCCCGCTTCTTCAGTCCCTGGGTGAAAGAGACTAGGTATGTTTCACCTTCGTCTTCGTCCTCTGTTGAGGTGTCTTCGACTCTATATGAGGTCTGTATGCTTCCCTTCGCACTGCTCCTGGGCTCCATCGTGACGTCCGACAACTGGCTCACCATCTTTCTTATGCGTTTGTCTGTCCGATTGTCTCTTCTTTGGTTCTTCCTTCGGCACACTGATGCGAAATGATTTGGGATCCCACAGTGGGCACACGTTTGGCCTTGCGCAGGGCACTCTTTGATGGGGTGTTCTTCTTGCCCACAGTATCTACATTTTCCTTTTGGGGTTTGAGGTGGACGGCCTCCCTGTCCGCTTCCCCCGTCTCGTTTTCTCACAGCGACGGCCCGCTTGGTCTTGATGGACACTGTTCCCTCTGGTGCTCGTGTCAAGGCTAGGTCCATTTCGTCTATTCTTGCTGTCGATAGGTCATGTGTTCTGGCTAGGACCAGTATTTCCCCCATGGCTATGTTGCGTTGTCTCAGAATTAGCCCCCATGGCGTTATGCTGCGGCACCCCTGGATTATCAGGGTGCGAATTTCTTCTTTGGCCCAGTCATCAGTCGCGTATGTGCTTGCTAGCTCTCGCAGTGGTGCGTAAAATGCGGCGATTGACTCTCCTTCTCTCGGCCGGGCCTGACGCAGTTTGAACCACTCGAAATCTGGGTTCAACTGCAGATCGAAGTGCATGTTGAGCGCGGCTACGGCGGCGTCATAATCATTAGGTGCTGCTGTATTCAGGAGATATCTGAACAGGAGATACACTTCTTCCCCTGCGTAGTGGAGGAGTAGTGACCATTTTATGGCACCTTCCATTTCCCTCGTTGCTATGAAATAGTTTTCCAGGCGTCTTATCCATGTCTTCCACCCAGGGGATGCTGTGGTGGGGTCGGCAAGCTCACTAAATTGGGGTAGTACGCCAGTGAGGGCATGTTGCATGATGATGCAGCTAGGTTGCAGGACTGCATTATCTTCCTCCCCCATTTCATTGGAGTGAGGCTTTTATATGCGTGTGTTGTAATTTTTGTGATTACTTTTTCCTTTGAGCAGTGATTTTCCCCTTCTTTTTTTTCTGTCAGCCTTTGTGTGCCTGTTTTCAACCTTTTCCTTGCTGTACTTCGTGTTCCCCTGTTTGTATGCTGTTTTATTCCCCCTTTTTTTCCTCTTCCTTCTGGAGGTTTCTTTATGGTTCAGCTGCCCTTAGAGTGTGTGCTCTATCCCATGATGTGCACGCCCTTTGTGGGCACTTGGGCCTCTTCCCTGCGCGGGGCCTGGGCGCCTCTCCTCCAGCAGCAGAAAACGCTTCCACCACGTGTGGAGGTGTGGCGCCCTGCCAGGGCGTCTCAGCTCTGGCGTGACCGGCTGCCGTGTTGGGGCACTCTTGAGGAGTGCACGCGTGAGTCAGGACGGTTCTTGGGGGCAGAGTGCAGCGGGATGGCGATCGGCGTGTTACAGCCAATCCTACCTGTTCGGTGGTTGGAGGAGTTGCCGGGTACTTGACGAGGACGGCTCCAGCTGTAGAGGGCCCCATCGTCGGATGCCGTGTTTGGGCAGACTTGCTGTCGCTGCATCCTTGTGAAACGCCGCCGGGTGGTGGCCTCTGCTGTTGCTGTGAGCCGGTGAGCCCGTCTCCACCTCGTCGCCAGTGTAGTGAGGTAGGAGGGTAGGCCTGAGCTACAGCACTGCTGCGCTCAATAAACACACAGAGTGACCACAAGTGTGGTTGGTGGGCCAATAACCACGAGCGGTCATTGCCCAGTTTATTTATTACCTTGGGCCACGCCTGCCCTGAGGGTGTAGGTCATACACTTCCGGCCTTACGCCGGAAGAACGACAGGACCACTAACCTGTCACATATAGATTTTCCTATTCAATTGGATATGTATAGGTCTTGGTTGGTTGATTTCATGAAAACATGCATTTGTAGCCTGTGCCAATGGAATGGGTTGAAAATAAAATATGGGCAAACTAATTAATTAGTCAGATATTTTATAAAAGTTATAAACACCTTTTAATTATCACGTGTTTAAGAGCTGATACAATAAAGATACATAATTATTATTTATTTCAATACAGAAGTGTATTATGATGTAAAGATTTGTGGGTCACACATGCCTGGGAAAATGTTGGTGGAGTCCTTGCAGAATAATGATCATTTCTCGCATGCCACCTTTAAAACTGGCATTGGGTCCCACAGCAGGCGCCTACTGCGACAAAGAATGGACTCCCATGGTAGAACATTTACAATCTTTTCAAATCTTTGAAAGTGACAACTTGAATGTTTTCATTAGAGACGCATTATGTATGTGTTTTTCATCTGCAGCGCTCCACCGCCTTTTGGCTATGTTCGACCATATTCATAAATAGATACATACATAAAATAATTCTGACACCTGATGCATATCTCGGGGATTTGTAGTTATGTGTCGCATAAACTATTTATTTCAATATACATAGTTTATGTCGACATCAATTTAGTCCGAATAACTAGTGCAACAGAGATGTGAATAAACGACCCACGTGAGCAATAAATGTAAAAATCATTTTATTCAGAAGATATTGTTTTTAAATATTTTTTACATCCAGTGAGTAAATCAGATATCATCCAAGTAATGGTGGTGGCATTTCCGCGCATTGCTTTCATAATCTGAATATTTCCAGGTAGTGGCTATCAAATCAGACCATGCAAAGTGCCAATTTAAAAGAATGAAAAGGTTGTAAATGGTTACCCTCGCAAATGCATTTTTATTGCAGTTATGTGAATCCACGTTTTCCAGGATTGCCACGTAGTGTGACTGAGGCTTGCACGAAGTACTTTCAAGCCTGCATTTTTCGTACTCTTGCGTAATCTCGCAATTACTTGTGTAATCTCGAATGAGTTGTGTCAGGCCTCATTCATATGTTCAGTGTATTGTTGTTGCGACCATGTTACAATAGCACGTGAGCGTGTAGGTAAAACCGTAAGCCTCATTTACTAGTAGAGGCCCAAAAACCAATTATCTAGGGATGCCCAGGAGGCAGATGGCGGCCTTTCATACAGGTTTTCACTATATTTTCAGGTGCATCTTTCTGTACTATTTCTAATCTTCTTGCCTTTCCATGTAGAGATGCCAGGCAGATCACATTACACCAACAGGTGTACTTGGAAAGACATCCAGTAATGGGAAATAAGGCAGACTACAGGATCTGACCTGTGGGAAACACTACAGCTTCTACTGTTGACATGGATGAGGCTATGCATAAGTATTTTTCCTACAGCATGCACTTGCTTTTCATGTTGGTGACCCTTTGACCACAAAGTAAGAGCTGGAAGGGTCACTTCCTGTCTCATGGCTACAATACAGATGTATGTGCGACTCCAGCTGAAAGATTTAGAGGCCACTGTGACTAGTTAAGGTGTCTGAATGCTGTTTTCCACCCACTTCATACTTAGTGAGCTAGTGTGCGCCCCCCTCCCCGTTGTCAAGAGATCTGTAGATATCCGGGTGCCCCAAGTGTTAGGGAGACCAAGCAAAGCTGTAAAACTATTAAAAGGAAAACAGTCAAAAATACTTATTCTACAATTTGGGTCACTGCTGTAGTAGGCCTGTATTCTTTTAGAAAACATAATGGATAGTGCATAATAGGAAAAAATGTTTTAATGTTGCTTCATGAAAATGTTTAAACCCTGTGTAGAGTTAGTACGTCAATAAAGTGATACAATTTAAGTTGTCTAAATACATTCCTTTTAGACTCTAGCAGAAAACCCTCTTTCCATAAAATTAAATAGTATCAACCCATCTTAAGCTGCCCAAGAAATGTTTGTTGAACCCAATGTAAAAATAGGTTCATAAATAATAGGGTCTTGTCACACCTCCATCCACCTGCTCTTCTGTGATGTGTACACTGTAAAAGCACATTAAAGTTTGAATGCTGGTAGTGGTGTGTTTAAAATGTAACTCTGTATTGCATTCTTACTTAGAGGTGGGCGTAACTCGCACAATTAGCTGTAGCATGAATATGTGGAATTATCTTAAAATTATGTGACAAATGTAATCAGTATTTAGCACTATTTTCACAGTGCTCATTTTCCCCCCAAAATTAATTACGCGAGCTGGCATAATTGCGTTATTATTGGTAATCCTATGCCAAAGAGTAACATGAAATTACCAAAATTACTCTGATTACTCTGGTGCAATTAAAATTACACCCAGGCTATTCTTAGTGGTGATGTTTCCAAAGTTTGTGATTTATGTCAACTCTTCAGAGTTTTGCCTGAACCATAGGAACAAAGAATGTCCAAAAGAAGCCTTTCTAAAACACAATATATTTTTACACAATTGCAGAATACAAATACATTGCCTCTAACTGTAAATCTGACTGAACATAAATATACATTTAAATTTGTTTTGAGTACTTACCATATTCATCTAACAGTATGTTGTCAGGCTTGATGTCCCTGCAAGATAAAAAGTATGTTATGCTTGCTCAAAGTGGCAACATTTAAGATTGGATAAACTGGTAAATTGTTTATATTTTTGGATAAAAAGAACATTTTTAGATATTGTGGTTGGACACATATCTCTACTGACTGCCCATGGAAATGCTAAAGAGACATTTCAAATTAGTTTATCAATACATCACGTAATGTATAAGAGGAAATGGCAGGTTATAATTCGAAATAGCCTACATCCACATTGAAAAACAACATGTAATAAATGAAAACACGTCAGCCACTTGAGAGACATGACAGTCAGTTATATACAATAATATGAAATATTTATTCTTTATGCTACTTATTTTAATTTATTGGCAGTTTTAGGTAGTGTAGTCCATACTCCAGGAGGGTCAGATTGCTTTACAGCTTACAAACAGTTTTGGAACCATCTGCTGAAGATGGCGATGAAGCACTACTTACTGTGTAAAAGCAAACACATTTATTGTTCTAATTGTAGAGGGTGAATATAGACACTCATAGAAGGAAAGGGGCATTATAGGGGGATCCCAGGTCAAAATAGTCCTGGTATCTGGTAGGCAGTAGATGCGCAGCTCAGCAAACCAGTTCTGGCAGTGATGCAAGAATAAGAGGCATTTCATGTCTTTTTATAAAGTGGCGGCTCCTCCGCTATGGGGAAGGAACATCGCCCCACTGCTTCTGACCAGTGCAAAGCACGAAACATAAAATGATAATAACTTTGCGTTATTATCATTTTATTCTTCGTGCTACTTTGCGGGTGGCCAGGTGGGCGGGGCTGCTCTGCTCTCAGAGCAGGGCAGGAGAGGAGAGGAGTGGTTTGCCCACTCCTAAGTGCGCAATGTCTGTTTGATCGGCCCTCTCGGGCTGTCCAAACCAGTCATGCACACTTTCCCTGTTCTCCATGCAGGCTGCATTACAGCCTGCATGGAGAACATGCCCACCCTTCCAGCCCCTGGCTAAGCGCCGTGTCACGGCGCTCAGACCAATCTCAACGCTGCATTGCAGCATTGTGATTGGTCAGGGGAGCCTGGGTGCTTACCAATCCCAACACTGCATTGCCATCTGAAGATGAGGAGAGCAGGAGATACGACTTGCGATGTAATGGCACGCGTGGTAACAACGCGGTCATTGTAACGACCGCGTTGTAAAGTTACCATGTTGTGGAGACACCATTGTAAACGCTGTTTCCCGGAATCCCTGAAAGTAATGAGACACCGTAGTCAAGACCACAAAAGACTAATGATTAAGGTAGCATTTTAAATTTGATTAAAGGATATAAGATTTCAATTTACACTGGATTCTGAGTGGATCACTTAGGGAAGAATGATGATTCATCACTAAGTTCCTTGTAACATAAGACACTTCGCATCTCCCAGAATGCAATGCCAAAGCTGAAGATTTACCCATTTAGTACTGTAGTATGTGTGCCTTTCAATTTTAGGTTGATTTATCGCATGTGGAAGTTCATCAGAATTTAATTGAAAAGTAAAATGCTTCAGATATCGTGAGCATACTAAGGGCCGTTTTATCTACCAAAATCAGATGGAATTCACGCCAGGGAAATTCCCTTGAAGAAGGAAAAACATGAAGATGTATGGCACTTGTTAATTTCAACTACTGGGTTAGCACATATTAGCAAGGTAATTATGGGGTGATACTACATGAAACGGTAATTGTGGGTTGAAACTAGTACCCTACCATTACCGTGGACCTCATTATCTGCCGCTTAATGGTAGAGGATTGTTAAATGAGGAGCAATGCGAATAAGACTTTTGAGGTTTGAACCTGAGGTTTCTAGAAGGAAAACGCCTGTCCACGTCGTGCCTGTCTCTACTGCTTAAAGAATAGTAGCTCATTGTCACAGAGTCATACTCTTCCCCAGGCCTTATAATTACTTCCCTAGACTATTTGTCTCCCCACCATTGTCCACGGTATTAGTTCAAAGAGATTGCAGGCACCTTCCTATGACGTCATTAGAACAGGATGCCAGATTGCTCCTAGTACTAATAAAGAAGATTCGACTATGAAGTTATCTGCAGCTCCAGGCATCTATAAGGAATTTTGGCAGTGCACTTGAGGTCCAGGTTACTGGCTCAGGTGTATTGCTGCAGTGCTGGAGTTTCTTTAGTGGGGGAATGAAGTGTGTCCTCAATGTCCCCATTCTCTGTTAATCCCCATTGCTCCATACATTTTGCCATAAGGCAATCTATGTTCTAGTGGATTTCTAATCATGTGTTTGGGTTTCTGCGTGTTAGTGAAAGATGGCATTTGTGGTTGTCTGATAGTGTGCGTGGGTGTCTGGCATGTTTTGATGTCTAGTGCAAATGATCTTTTGTGTGGCTGTATTTTGCCATCATCTTAAAACTCATGCATGTAAGGATTTTTAATGGTGTGCATGGGTGTCTGGTTATGTTTCGGGTTTGCTAGACCTGACCCCAGACGTTTTTCCTTCACTCCCTGATACTTTGTTTGCAGTAAGACTCCATGCACTTTCCCCCTGCTAACTAGAGACAAAAAGCTTGTGCTCTCTCCTTTAAACACAGTAAAATTGGTATATACCCAATTGACATGTTTAATTTACTTATAAACCCCTAGTTAATGGTACTACCTGTACCGAGGACCGGCAAATTAAATGCTACAAGTGTGCTGCAGCACCTTGTGCCACCCAATAAAGTACCACTGTGAAACATGTCTCAGGCTTGCCACTGCAGCTTGTAGTGCAGTTTTTTTTTTTAACAATACTTTTTATTGAAATCAAGGCATGACATACATAAATGGCATATGACACATATAATGGCAACAAAGTGCGGTACAAGGGTATCACCGGCAAGATAGTAGCAAAACAACAGTACAAAATTCTCAGTTGTAACATATTAAGATCTCGGATGACAGATTCTGTCGTCATCCTCGGGGGCTCACATAGGCCACCTCTATAAGTATTCCATTTGTCCCATATCAAAGTCCACTTGGCAGGGCACCCCCTAGCTTCATAGACGTTTTTTTCTGTGACTATGCACCAATCCGTGTCTTTACTCCAGTCCCCTATCGTAGGTGGGATCTGGGCCCTCCACAATCTTGCAATGTTACGCTTTGCCACCATCAGTCCCAAAGTTACCCATATTCGTTCTTTGGAGTTTAGGTCGGTTGGGCCCCATACATTCAGGATAGCTAACTTGATGTTGCAATCGAACCGCTGCCCCAACACCTTCTCCATGAGTCCCACCACTGCCGCCCAATGCCTCTGAATAACAGTGCATTCCCAGAGTGTATGAACAAAGGTACCTTCCTTCCCACATTGTCTGGAGCAGCCGCCATTTTCCCTGTACCCCATTCGAACAAGTAGTGGACCAGACAGGTAGGACCTATGCAGGATCTTTAGCTGAATTAGCCGGAGCCTAGAGGGAATGGCTACCTCACGAGGAGAGGCCACAGCTGCCAACCACTCCTTGTCATCCAAACCTGCTACATCATGGTCCCATTTTGCCCTTAGCTGAACCAGGGGATCGGACATGTTATTGATCAATTTCCTATAAATCAATGAGAAGGCCTTCTCTGGCAAATACCCATCTAACACCCTATCCTCGAGTGGGGAGGACTCGGGTAGTGACTCGCCTCTGGGGAGCACGGCGAGCAAAGCACGTCTAATCTGCAGATACCGAAAATACTCAGAGCCCGCCAGCTCAAATTCCTGTTGCAACTGTGTAAATGGAATGATATTGCCTGACTTCCACATGTCCCCCACCTTGGATATTCCGATAAGGTCCCACCGGTCGAATCCCTTCTAGTGGATAAGTCTACCCAACTGCTCGTTGTGCCAGAGTGGTGTAGCCTGTGTAATCCTACCCTCCCACCCCAGGCTCCTTGTGGCTGCTTTCCACACTTGCACCGCATGTCCGGTGGGGCCAGTCAAGGCAGGCCTCAACGAGCGCACATACAAGGCCCCTTCAAAACTTTCACTCGGCAGCAGCCACCTGTCGATCTGAAAAGCAGGATCACCTTGCGGTCGATACGTGCACTGGTTGATAGCAGCAAGGTGTGAAGCCCAGTAATATCTCCTAATGTCTGGCAGTCCAAATCCTCCGTTAAACCACCACAGAGTGAGCTTATATGTAGCAATCCGGGGGGGTTTACCGTCCCAGAGTAGATCACGTAGGAGACCATCTATTTCCTTAAAGTATGAGGCGTCAACAAAGTGGGGAGTGTTCTGCAAAGCATATAGGAATCTCGGGAGAGACATCATCTTAAAAAAGGCTGCACGCCCCAAGAGAGAAAGAGGGAGCGCTTTCCAGTGTCGGACGTCAGATTTGAGGCGCTGCAGGGGTGGTAGGAGATTGCGCTCATAGAATCTGGATGGGTCCCTAGAGACTCAGATCCCCAGGTATTTATAACCATCCGTAGCCTCAACTAGTTTATAACCCACCGGGAAGCCGAGGCATCGCTCCACTGATAACATAAAGCACCGACTTGGTCCAGTTAATTTTATATCTGGCAAAGCTGCCAAACACCCGAAAAATATTCAGGACCGTATTTAGGGATGTGGCCGGCGAAGCAAGATAGAGCAGGATATAGTCCGCGTATAACGAGATGCGGTCTTCCCAGCCAAGGGTCCACTTGAGCCCCCTGACAATAGGGTCCCTGTGGACCCACATTGCCAGTGGCTCCAGGGTCAAGGCAAAAAGAAGCGGGGACAAGGGGCAGCCCTGCCTGGTGCCCCTACCAAGTACAAAAGTGGAAGATTTCCTATTGTTGACCACTATTTGGGCCAGTGGTTGCCGGTAGAGGAGACTAACCCATTTAATGTATTCAGGGCCCAGACCAAGTTTGTGGAGCACTGCGAACATGTAGGACCACTCAATGGTGTCAAATGCCGCCGCCGCGTCAAGAGAAACCACTACTGCGTCTTCACGAATAGTAGCAGCTCGGCTCAGCACAACATGGAGTCTGCGCAAATTAAGGGAGGTGTTCCTAGCGGGCATAAATCCCGACTGATCCGGATGAACCAGACGGGCAATGACCCTCAGCAAGCGAGAGGCAAGGACTTTCGCCAGGACTTTAGGTTCACCATTGAGCAGGGAGATCGGTCTATAGGAGGAGCATTTATTACTCGGCTTACCCTCCTTATGGATAACTACAATAGTTGCTAGTCTCTGGTCGACAGGTAGTAGCCCCGCCTCTTTACTCTCAAGGAACATGTTGGTGAGATAAGGAGCCATCTTACCCGAGGTGAGTTTGAACAATTCGATAGGAAGGTGTGAGAAGTTGGCCTGGTATATGCTGTTCACTAATTAAAGTGGACACCTTGCACCAGTACAATTCGACTCTTATGGTAGATAGGTTTAAGACAACCTTTAAAGAAAGCTATCCTAGTGGTAGCTGTGGAGAGCAGCCTTCAGGCTAAGTCTTGAAGGAATGTAAAGCAGCTTGTTTTACCACACAATCTCTTGAATCACCAAATGAAAAGACACCACACAGGTATATATATCAAATATATATGTATTTATTACTAACAACTCTCTACTAATCTCTTTATGAGATTAGAAGTCAAGGACATATGCACAAATCAACGTTTCACAATAAATTAAGCACACATATGGCTGGGGCCCTAGGGCGTACCAGGCCATATACTAAAAAAGAGACTTAGAAACAACGACTTGCAAAGAGACAAGGCCTAGGGCCTTCAGAAGTGCTGGGGCCTCACGAAACCACCCAAGGCAGGTAAGTAAAGGACCCACGGGGGACGCGTGCAGTGTGGATACACAGGCACGAATCGCCGTTGACTTCAATGGGGCAAGTCGCAGTTGGAAATTAAGAGTTTTAGGATACTTCGGGAGAACCTACAAGCAAGTCACTTACAGAGTAAGTAGTTCTAGGGCCAACACCCACAGGAGCACCGTAGTGCTGGAGTTACCTCACCCAGGGAAGCCGGGTGCATAGGTGTCCTTTGGTGTCGGGTCGCGGCGTCGTTTTCAATGGAGGACAATGAAGACTTGCTGCTTGTGAAGTCCGAAGAAGTGCCCGGTGGAATCCAAGCCTGGATTCAGAAGATGGAAGACCTGAAAGCAGAGGGGACAGTGTTCAAAGTCACTTGGCAGTGACTCGGGGCAAGGAAGATGGATGCCCACCGTCGTCGCAAGATTCAGGTTGTTCATGGGTGCCTTGACTCTTCAGCCACGAGGTCCAGGAGGCGTCAACGACAACCAGGAGCTGGAATCTGTGTGTGCCACGAAGTTTGCAGCTTACTGCGGTGTCAGCAACTCGATTGGAGCCAACAAGCCTTGGTAACAGCAAGTCTTGGGGAAAGTGTAAAAAGTCAATGGCGCAGACCAGCAAGGTCTGAGGGACTCACCCAGCAAGGGTAAGTCAGGACAGGCCTGGAGGAACCAGGGGAGCCCTTTGGTTCTGTAGGAAAGCCTTCAGGGGACCCACAAGCCAGCTGGAAAGGGATCGCAAAGACGCCTTGGGAGGATTCGCTCAACAGGGGCCCACGGTCTCTCGGGACGTGGTAGGCCTCTGATCTTCGGAGGGATTCCTGCTGGAGGCTAGGACCATACGTGGTCCAAAGCACAAGTTCGTAGAACGTTGTGAAGGGGTTGCACTCGACAATAGTGCACAGTACGCAGGGGTCGCGGTTCCTTGTCACTCTTGGGGTCCACTGGCCTCAGCTTCGCTGGGGACTCACGATGGCCTTTGAGAAGTCAGGAAATCTACTTTTGGGCTGCAGAGACTTCGGACTCCGGCGGGAGCGGCATAGTTTGCGACCGTCGTTTGTAGTTTTTGGTGCCTGCCAAGCAGGGGAGTCACTCCTTGACTCCAAGTGAGATTCTTCAGTCTTCCAAAGGTAGTGGAACATCGAAGGTCCAGGATTCTTCTTCAGAGCATCGTCCAGGGATATCTAGTTTGCAATGCACAGGTTCCCCTCTTATACTAAAAGAAAGGGAGGGACTAGCTCTATGACCCCACCTATGGGAGGGTCAGGGGAGTGGGTGGCTACACCCACTTCCCTTTGTCCAGTTTCGCGCCAGAGCAGGGGCAGGTAGCCCCTGAGCTGGTTTGAACTGGCATATGCACAGAGGAGCCTTCTGCTCCCCAGTGCAGGACTTCAAAGCACTCTAAGAGTGCACCCACCCAGCCCCAATACACTAAACCCTGTCTGGAAGGTGGTCACACCCTCCTGTGACAGGATACCTATTGTTGGGCTTCCTCCACTGCGAGTTTCGGTCATCAGCAGGAGGGCAGCCCAGTGTCTGTGACTGGTGGCATCCATTTTGTGATGCCAGGGCTCTGCAGGATTCTACCGCGTTTCCACAGTAGGTACATGTCTAACCCCTCTAGAAGGGTGGAATGCTACCCCCGCCGCCAGAACTGGCAGGGGGGTAGTATTCCAAGATGTTTGACACCAAACACGACATGTTTTGATGCAGCCATTCCAAAGTTAGCATTCTACCGCTAGGATATAATGCACTTAAAGAGTATATGGTTTAACCGCATCCACAAACAGCCCCAGAGAATGGACTCTGAGAGCTGCAGAGGGGCCCTGCTCAGGCAGAGGCACCCTCTCACATAGGAACCAAGCACCCTGCCCTCAGGATTGATAGGGCCTGCCTTAGGGGTGACTGATAGGTTTAAATGTGTGTGCAGAGGAGATATAGGAAACCTATATCTCAGTGAGGAGTGCTAGCACAACCTCACCCAGGCTGCAGTAGCAGGCCTGTGGTGTCAGATTTAGTCTGCTTCCCAGGGGTGGCATAATACATGCTTCAGCCCCTGGTAGGCCTGTGAAGTACCTATGCCCTTGGTACCTAAGGTACCATATACTAGGGACTCATAAGGCACCACAGTATCCAATCACTAGTGCACCTAGAGTGCACTCCAAGTCATTTAGAGAGAACAGAGAGGCTGGGGCCCTGATTGGCAGGGACCCAGCCAGACTATAGCCAGAAACCAGTGTAAACATCAGAAAAAAAGTGGGGGCAACATAAGAGGCAGATCCTACTCTCCTACACAACCCCCCAAACGCAGGGACACTAAACTAACCTTGACCAGTTGAGTCTTCGTGTTCTAAGTGGAAATACCTTGAGAGTCCATCTGCATTGGCATGTTGGGTCCCAGGTCCAAGTTCCACTGTTTAGTCCATCCCCTGTAGGGAAATGGACCACCTCAAAAGTTTTGGGTTTTCACCTTTCATCTGTTTAAGCCATAGGAGGGGCTTGTGGTCAGTCTGAACTATGAAGTGAGTGTCAAACAAGTATGGCCTCAGCTTCTTCAGGGCCCACACCACAGCAAAGGCCTCCCTCTCTATAGCTGACCAACGTTTCTCTCTAGGGGTCAGCCTTCTGCTAATAAAAGCTACTGGCTGGTCTTGACCTTCATCATTCAGTTGAGACAGTACAGCTCCCACACCCAGCTCAGAAGCATCTGTTTGGACAATGACTTTTTGGTGTAGTCTGGACTCTGTAAGATGGGGGCAGTGCACATGGCCTGCTTTAGGTCTTCAAATGCCTTCTGACAGCTAGCTGTCCACTGAACCTTTTTTGGCATTTTCTTTGAGGTCAGATCATTCAAGGGGGTCACTATAGATCCATATCCCTTGACAAACCTCCTATAGTACCCAGTCAGGCCTAAGAAGGCTCTCACCTGTGTCTGGGTGGTTGGAGCAACCCATTCCATTATGGTTTGGATTTTGCTCTGTAAAGGCTGAACCTGGCCTCCACCTACAAGGTGGCCCAGGTACACAACCTGACTCTGCCCTATCTGGCACTTAGTGGCCTTGATAGTGAGGCCTGCTTTCTGCAGAGCCTCCAAAACATTTCTGAGGTGGACCAGGTGATCCTGCCAGGAGGAACTAAAGACAGCAATATCATCTAGATAAGCTGAGCAATAAGTTTCCATCCCTGCCAGAACTTTATTCACCAACCTCTGAAAAGTGGCAGGTGCATTTTTCAATCCAAAGGGCATCACCACAAAGTGGTAGTGCCCACTAGGGGTCGAAAATGCTGTTTTGGCTTTTGCATCATCAGCTAATCTGATCTGCCAGTAGCCAGCTGTTAGGTCAAATGTACTCAGATACTTGGCTGAGGCCAAAGTATCAATCAGCTCATCTGCCCTTGGTATGGGATAGGCATCAGTCCTAGTGACTGCATTGAGGCCTCTGTAGTCTATACAAAACCTCATTTCTTTCTTACCACCCTGGGTATGAGGCTTGGGTACCAGGACTACTGGGCTAGCCCAAGGGCTAGCTGAAGGCTCAATTACACCTAGCTCCAACATTTTCTGGACTTCAGTCCTGATACAGTCCCTGACATGGTCAGGTTGCCTGTAGATTTTACTCTTGACAGGCAGACTGTCTCCAGTGTCCACCTCATGGGTGCACCAGGTAGTCTGACTAGGGGTCAGGCTAAACATATGTCTATACTGTTGCAGAACTTGTCTGCACTCAGTTTGCTGATGGTCAGTGAGGCTGCTTGCCAAAGCAACACCATCTACTGACCCATCATCAGGGTTCTGAGAGAGCAGGTCAGGGAGAGGGTCACTCTCCTCCTCCTGGTTCTCATCAGTTGCCATGAGCAAGCCCATGTCAGCCCTGTCAACATATGGCTTTAATCTGTTGACATGGAGCACCCTCAGGGGGCTCCTGGGAGTTCCAAGATTCACCAGATAGGTGACTTCTCCCTTCTGTTCAACTATTGTATGGGGGCCACTCCAGTTGTCCTGGAGGGCTGCTGGGGCCACAGGCGCCAACACCCACACTTTCTGTCCTGGCTGGTACACAGTCAGCACAGCCTTTTGGTCATGCCAAGCTTTTTGTAATTCTTGGCTGGCCTCCAGGTTTTTGGTTGCCTTTTTCATGTATTCGGCCATCCGGGAGCGGAGACCAAGTACATAGTCCATCACATCCTGTTTGGGGGGGTTGGAGAGGTAACTCCCAGCCCTCTTTAACCAAACACAATGGACCTCTTACAGGGTGCCCAAACAGAAGCTCAAATGGGCTGTAACCAACCCCCTTCTGTGGAACTTCTCTGTATGCAAATAACAGGCAAGGAAGAAGAAGGTCCCATTTCCGCCTAAGCTTCTCTGGGAGTCCTTTAATCATTCCCTTCAGTGTTTTGTTGAAACGTTCAACCAACCCATTGCATTGTGGGTGATAGGGGGTGGTGAACTTATAAGTTATACCACACTCCTTCCACATTGCTTTGAGATATCCTGACATGAAGTTTGTACCTCTGTCAGATATGACCTCCTTTGGGAAACCCACTCTGGAAAAAACTCCAATGAGGGCTCTTGCCACCACAGGGGCTGTGGTGGTCCTCAGAGGAATTGCTTCTGGGTACCTGGTGGCATGATCCACTACCACCAGGATAAACCTGTGCCCAGATGCAGTTTGAGGGTCAAGGGGACCAACAATGTCAATCCCTACCCTTTCAAAGGGTACCCCCACCACAGGTAGTGGTATCAGGGGGCCTTTGTTGTGCCACCTGCCTTACCACTGGCTTGGCATGTGACACAGGAGCGACAAAACTCCTTTGTGGCCTCTGACATATGTGGCCAATGAAAATGTGGAACAAGCCTGTCCCAGGTCTTGTTTTGGCCCAAGTGTCCTGCTAAAGGGATGTCATGTGCTAGGGTCAAGAGGAACCCCTAAACTTCTGAGGTATTACCAACCTCCTGGTGGCTCCAGGGGCTGGGTCTCTACCCTCAGAATATAGGAGTCCCTCATCCCAATAAACTTTATGGGACCCACTAGCACTCCCAGCAGCCTCAGCAGCAGCCTGCTGTCTGAGGGGTTCAAGAGAGGGGCAGCACTGTTGCTCCTTACTCAGAACTTCCCTAGAAGGGCCCCCTGCCCCCAAGAACTCAACCTGATCAGGCTCAAGTCCCTCTGGGGCAGTTCTTTCTTCAGGATCTGCTTTACCTCCCTCTGGAGGTGAATCTGTGATCTGAGACAGAGGGGAAGGCACTGCCTTTACCCTACTGCTCCTCCTCTTGGGAAGCATCTGGTCCATTGTTCCAGGATCCAGAGCTGGTTCAGTGTTATGCATTCTTGCTTGTGACCTGGTCACAGCAAATACCTCTGCAGGGATGCCCAACATCTCAGCATGAGTCCATAACTCTACTTCAGACCAGGCTGAAGTCTCTAGATCATTGCCCAATAGACATTCTACAGGGAGGTCTGCACTGACTACAACCTTCTTGAGGCCAGTTACCCCTCCCCAGGAGAAATTCACAACTGCCAGACTATGGTTGGTCCTGACATTGCTTGCATTGGTCACCTGGTACATTTCGCCCAGGATGATCTGTCCAGGGTCCACAAGATCCTCTGCCACCATGGTGACACTAGCACCTGTGTCCCTAAATGCCAAAGCCTGTTTGCCATTTATTACAGGCTGCTGTTTGTATTTGCCCAGATTACTGGGGCTTAGTAGGAAGGACATATCAAGGTCTCCATCACAAATCAGCATTGCCTGAGTGGGCACTCTGACTAGGTCAGAGTCCACTTCAGAACCCAGGCTCAACCCTACTACACCCTTATTCTGAGTACTACCTCCACCAGTAGCTGAGCTAGGGGGAACAGTTGCCTTAGGGGCAGGAGTGTTGGAGGTTTGGTCTTTGGACATGTTACAATCAGAAGTCCAGTGCCCTTTCTGTTTACAGAATTTGCACCAGGGCTTCTTTTGGCCTTTTCCCTTGTTGGATTGTGACTCCCCACCAGATGCAGATTTTTGGGGCCCTTGTGAAGACTTCTGCTCTTTTGACTTATCCCCACCTTTCTCAGAGCCCTTAGAATCCTGCTTCTTTGTGTCACCCCCTTGGTTCTGGGTTTTCTGCCTTACCCTGGTTCTGACCCATTTGTCTGCCTTCTTTCCCAATTCTTGGGGAGAGGTCAGATCTGAGTCCACCAGGTATTGATGCAACAACTGGTTCTGGCAATTATTAAGCATCTGTTCTCTCATCATCAGATTATACAATCCCTTGAAATCAGTAACCCTACTGCCAACCAGCCAACCCTCCAGAGCCTTGGTTGCACAATCTACAAAGTCAGTCCAGTCCTGAGTCTGTGCCTTCTGGGTGTCTCTGAACTTCAACCTGTACTGCTCAGTGGTTAAGCCAAACCCATCTATCAGTGCACTCTTCAGGACTTCATAATCATCAGCATCCTCTTCTCTAACAGTGAGGAGCTTGTCTCTACCTTTGTCTGAAAACGAGAGCCACAAGATTGCTGCCCACTGCTTTTGGGGGACCTGCTGTACTCTACAGGCCCTCTCCATAGCAGTTATCCACTTGTGGATATCATCCCCACTCTGGTAGGGAGGAACAACCTTGCTCAGGTTCCTATGGTCTGGAATATATTCTCTGCCTCTAGGGACACTGTTGCTGCCACCAAGGGGTTCTAACCCCTCTCTTCTAGAAGCTTTCTGGATCTCCAGGGCTTCCCTATCCAGTGCCAACTGCTTGGTTCTGAGGGCAACTCTTGCTTCCTCATACTGCAGCAGTTTGCACATTCTGTCAGAGGAGCTCTCTCTTATGGGAAAGTATGAGTTCCTCTGCTGGACAAATTCTCTGCCAGAGTGATAAGAGTGGTCAGATTCCCTGGAAGGGGACCTATGCCTCTCATCCACTCTGTCAGTTCTCTTAGGGAGAATTCCTCTGTCCTTTTCAGGCCCCTTGGAGCCTGGCCCTTCAATCACAGAGTCTTGGTCATTCTGATTTTCATCATCTGACCCAGACACTGTAATTGACCCACCCACTGATTCAGACCCATTAGCTCCTAGAGCCAATCTAAGATCATCTGCTGTCAGCAGATCTATCAGGTGTAGTGTGGAGGGACTCTGTCCTAGCTTCAGGTGTCTTTCAACACACATGGCTCTCAAGTCAGAGAAAGCCATGTCCTTATACTGAGGCTGAGTGGATCCACTGGTTCCACCCTTTAAGGACATTCTAGTGTTGTGCAGTGTTGTACTACCTACACTAGTTTGTGGCCTACTGATACTAGCTTGAGCTGTAGAAAGGGTGTGCTATCCCTTGGCACACAGCTCTAAGTTCAGTAGAACTTATTGATACTAAGCTTGACTTTATATGTACCTTAAGTACCTATAGTGGTTTTCAGTTAGTAATTCAAATAGAGATTTTCTGGTAAAACAATAGCAAGCTGGAATCCCACACGCTGCCCACCAATGTGAGAAGTTGGCCTGGTATATGCTGTTCACTAATTAAAGTGGACACCTTGCACCAGTACAATTCGACTCTTATGGTAGATAGGTTTAAGACAACCTTTAAAGAAAGCTATCCTAGTGGTAGCTGTGGAGAGCAGCCTTCACGCTAAGTCTTGAAGGAATGTAAAGCAGCTTGTTTTACCACACAATCTCTTGAATCACCAAATGAAAAGACACCACACAGGTATATATATCAAATATATATGTATTTATTACTAACAACTCTCTACTAATCTCTTTATGAGATTAGAAGTCAAGGACATATGCACAAATCAACGTTTCACAATAAATTAAGCACAAATATGGCTGGGGCCCTAGGGGCGTACCAGACCATATACTAAAAAGAGACTTAGAAACAACGACTTGCAAAGAGACAAGGCCTAGGGCCTTCAGAAGTGCTGGGGCCTCACGAAACCACCCAAGGCAGGTAAGTAAAGGACCCACGGGGGACGCGTGCAGTGTGGATACACAGGCGCGAATCGCCGTTGACTTCAATGGGGCAAGTCGCGGTTGGAAATTAAGAGTTTTAGGATACTTCGGGAGAACCTACAAGCAAGTCACTTACAGGGTAAGTAGTTCTAGGGCCAACACCCACAGGAGCACCGTAGTGCTGGAGTTACCTCACCCAGGGAAGCCGGGTGCATAGGTGTCCTTTGGTGTCGGGTCGCGGCGTCGTTTTCAATGGAGGACAATGAAGACTTGCTGCTTGTGAAGTCCGAAGAAGTGTCCGGTGGAATCTAAGCCTGGATTCAGAAGATGGAAGACCTGAAAGCAGAGGGGACAGTGTTCAAAGTCACTTGGCAGTGACACGGGGCAAGGAAGATGGATGCCCACCGTCGTCGCAAGATTCAGGTCGTTCACGGGTGCCTTGACTCTTCAGCCACGAGGTCCAGGAGGTGTCGACGACAACCAGGAGCTGGATTCTGCGTGACCCACGATGTCTGCAGCTTACTGCGGTGTCGGCAACTCGATTGGAGTCAACAAGCCTTGGTAACAGCAACTCTTGGGGAAAGTGTAAAAAGTCAATGGCACAGACCAGCAAGGTCTGAGGGACTCACCCAGCGAGGGTAAGTCAGGGCAGGCCTGGAGCAACCAGGGGAGCCCTATGGTTCTGTAGGAAAGCCTTCAGGGGACCCACAAGCCGGCTGGCAAGGGATCGCAAAGACGCCTCGGGAGGATTCGCTCAACAGGGGCCCACGGTCACTTGGAACGTGGTAGGCTCTGATCTTCGGAGGGATTCCTGCTGGAGGCTAGGACCACACGTGGTCCAAAGCACAAATTCGTAGAACGTTGTGAAGGGGTTGCACTCGACAATAGTGCACGGTACACAGGGGTCGTGGTTCCTCGTCACTCTTGGGGTCCACTGGCCTCAGCTTCGCTGGGGACTCACGATGGCCTTTGAGAAGTCAGGAAATCCACTTCTTGGGCTGCAGGGTCTTTGGACTCCGGCGGGAGCAGCGTAGTTTGCGACCGTCGTTTGTAGTTTTTGGTGCCTGCCAAGCAGGGGAGTCACTCCTTGACTCCAAGGGAGATTCTTCAGTCTTCCAAAGGTAGTGGAACGTCTAAGGTCCAGGATTCTTCTTCAGAGCGTCGTCCAGGGATATCTAGTTTGCAATGCACAGGTTCCCCCTCTTATACTAAAAGAAAGGGAGGGACTAGCTCTATGACCCCACCTATGGGAGGGTCAGGGGAGTGGGTGGCTACACCCACTTCCCTTTGTCCAGTTTCGCGCCAGAGCAGGGGCAGGTAGCCCCTGAGCTGGTTTGAACTGGCATATGCACAGAGGAGCCTTCTGCTCCCCAGTGCAGGACTTCAAAGCACTCTAAGAGTGCACCCACCCAGCCCCAATACACTAAACCCTGTCTGGAAGGTGGTCACACCCTCCTGTGACAGGATACCTATTGTTGGGCTTCCTCCACTGCGAGGTTTCGGTCATCAGCAGGAGGGCAGCCCAGTGTCTGTGACTGGTGGCATCCATTTTGTGATGCCAGGGCTCTGCAGGATTCTACCGCGTTTCCACAGTAGGTACATGTCTATCCCTCTAGAAGGGTGGAATGCTACCCCCGCCGCCAGAACTGGCAGGGGGGTAGTATTCCAAGATGTTTGACACCAAACACGACATGTTTTGATGCAGCCATTCCAAAGTTAGCATTCTACCGCGAGGATATAATGCACTTAAGAGTATATGGTTTAACCGCATCCACAAACAGCCCCAGAGAATGGACTCTGAGAGCTGCAGAGGGGCCCTGCTCAGGCAGAGGCACCCTCTCACATAGGAACCAAGCACCCTGCCCTCAGGATTGATAGGGCCTGCCTTAGGGGTGACTGATAGGTTTAAATGTGTGTGCAGAGGAGATATAGGAAACCTATATCTCAGTGAGGAGTGCTAGCACCACCTCACCCAGGCTGCAGTAGCAGGCCTGTGGTGTCAGATTTAGTCTGCTTCCCAGGGGTGGCATAATACATGCTTCAGCCCCTGGTAGGCCTGTGAAGTACCTATGCCCTTGGTACCTAAGGTACCATATACTAGGGACTCATAAGGTACCACAGTA
The DNA here is from genome assembly GCA_963921515.1 of Calotriton arnoldi. Taxonomy (NCBI): domain Eukaryota; kingdom Metazoa; phylum Chordata; class Amphibia; order Caudata; family Salamandridae; genus Calotriton; species Calotriton arnoldi. The sequence goes on from CAWUFW010006992.1 coordinate 542,287, forward strand.
TCCAATCACTAGTGCACCTAGAGTGCACTCCAAGTCATTTAGAGAGAACAGCGAGGCTGGGGCCCTGATTGGCAGGGAGCCAGCCAGACTATAGCCAGAAACCAGTGTAAACATCAGAAAAAAAGTGGGGGCAACATAAGAGGCAGATCCTACTCTCCTACACAACCCCCCCCAAACGCAGGGACACTAAACTAACCTTGACCAGTTGAGTCTTCGTGTTCTAAGTGGAAATACCTTGAGAGTCCATCTGCATTGGCATGTTGGGTCCCAGGTCTATGTTCCACTGTATAGTCCATCCCCTGTAGGGAAATGGACCACCTCAAAAGTTTTGGGTTTTCACCTTTCATCTGTTTAAGCCATAGGAGGGGCTTGTGGTCAGTCTGAACTATGAAGTGAGTGCCAAACAAGTATGGCCTCAGCTTCTTCAGGGCCCACACCACAGCAAAGGCCTCCCTCTCTATAGCTGACCAACGTTTCTCTCTAGGGGTCAGCCTTCTGCTAATAAAAGCTACTGGCTGGTCTTGACCTTCATCATTCAGTTGAGACAGTACAGCTCCCACACCCAGCTCAGAAGCATCTGTTTGGACAATGAACTTTTTGGTGTAGTCTGGACTCTGTAAGATGGGGGCAGTGCACATGGCCTGCTTTAGGTCTTCAAATGCCTTCTGACAGCTAGCTGTCCACTGAACCTTTTTTGGCATTTTCTTTGAGGTCAGATCATTCAAGGGGGTCACTATAGATCCATATCCCTTGACAAACCTCCTATAGTACCCAGTCAGGCCTAAGAAGGCTCTCACCTGTGTCTGGGTGGTTGGAGCAACCCATTCCATTATGGTTTGGATTTTGCTCTGTAAAGGCTGAACCTGGCCTCCACCTACAAGGTGGCCCAGGTACACAACCTGACTCTGCCCTATCTGGCACTTAGTGGCCTTGATAGTGAGGCCTGCTTTCTGCAGAGCCTCCAAAACATTTCTGAGGTGGACCAGGTGATCCTGCCAGGAGGAACTAAAGACAGCAATATCATCTAGATAAGCTGAGCAATAAGTTTCCATCCCTGCCAGAACTTTATTCACCAACCTCTGAAAAGTGGCAGGTGCATTTTTCAATCCAAAGGGCATCACCACAAAGTGGTAGTGCCCACTAGGGGTCGAAAATGCTGTTTTGGCTTTTGCATCATCAGCTAATCTGATCTGCCAGTAGCCAGCTGTTAGGTCAAATGTACTCAGATACTTGGCTGAGGCCAAAGTATCAATCAGCTCATCTGCCCTTGGTATGGGATAGGCATCAGTCCTAGTGACTGCATTGAGGCCTCTGTAGTCTACACAAAACCTCATTTCTTTCTTACCACCCTGGGTATGAGGCTTGGGTACCAGGACTACTGGGCTAGCCCAAGGGCTATCTGAAGGCTCAATTACACCTAGCTCCAACATTTTCTGGACTTCAGTCCTGATACAGTCCCTGACATGGTCAGGTTGCCTGTAGATTTTACTCTTGACAGGCAGACTGTCTCCAGTGTCCACCTCATGGGTGCACCAGGTAGTCTGACTAGGGGTCAGGCTAAACATATGTTTATACTGTTGCAGAACTTGTCTGCACTCAGTTTGCTGATGGTCAGTGAGGCTGCTTGCCAAAGCAACACCATCTACTGACCCATTATCAGGATTCTGAGAGAGCAGGTCAGGGAGAGGGTCACTCTCCTCCTCCTGGTCCTCATCAGTTGCCATGAGCAAGCCCATGTCAGCCCTGTCAACATATGGCTTTAATCTGTTGACATGGAGCACCCTCAGGGGGCTCCTGGGAGTTCCAAGATTCACCAGATAGGTGACTTCTCCCTTCTGTTCAACTATTGTATGGGGCCACTCCACTTGTCCTGGAGGGCTGCTGGGGCCACAAGCGCCAACACCCACACTTTCTGTCCTGGCTGGTACACAGTCAGCACAGCCTTTGGTCATGCCAAGCTTTTTGTAATTCTTGGCTGGCCTCCAGGTTTTGGTTGCCTTTTTCATGTATTCGGCCATCCGGGAGCGGAGACCAAGTACATAGTCCATCACATCCTGTTTGGGGGTTTGAGAGGTAACTCCCAGCCCTCTTTAACCAAACACAATGGACCTCTTACAGGGTGCCCAAACAGAAGCTCAAATGGGCTGTAACCAACCCCCTTCTGTGGAACTTCTCTGTATGCAAATAACAGGCAAGGAAGAAGAAGGTCCCATTTCCGCCTAAGCTTCTCTGGGAGTCCTTTAATCATTCCCTTCAGTGTTTTGTTGAAACGTTCAACCAACCCATTGCATTGTGGGTGATGGGGGTGGTGAACTTTTAAGTTACACCACACTCCTTCCACATTGCTTTGAGATATCCTGACATGAAGTTTGTACCTCTGTCAGATATGACCTCCTTTGGGAAACCCACTCTGGAAAAAACTCCAATGAGGGCTCTTGCCACCACAGGGGCTGTGGTGGTCCTCAGGGGAATTGCTTCTGGGTACCTGGTGGCATGATCCACTACCACCAGGATAAACCTGTGCCCAGATGCAGTTTGAGGGTCAAGGGGACCAACAATGTCAATCCCTACCCTTTCAAAGGGTACCCCCACCACAGGTAGTGGTATCAGGGGGCCTTTGTTGTGCCACCTGCCTTACCACTGGCTTGGCATGTGACACAGGAGCGACAAAACTCCTTTGTGTCCTCTGACATATGTGGCCAATGAAAATGTGGAACAAGCCTGTCCCAGGTCTTGTTTTGGCCCAAGTGTCCTGCTAAAGGGATGTCATGTGCTAGGGTCAAGAGGAACCCCTAAACTTCTGAGGTATTACCAACCTCCTGGTGGCTCCAGGGGCTGGGTCTCTACCCTCAGAATATAGGAGTCCCTCATCCCAATAAACTTTATGGGACCCACTAGCACTCCCAGCAGCCTCAGCAGCAGCCTGCTGTCTGAGGGGTTCAAGAGAGGGGCAGCACTGTTGCTCCTTACTCAGATCTTCCCTAGAAGGGCCCCCTGCCCCCAAGAACTCAACCTGATCAGGCTCAAGTCCCTCTGGGGCAGTTCCTTCTTCAGGATCTGCTTCACCTCCCTCTGGAGGTGAATCTGTGATCTGAGACAGAGGGGAAGGCACTGCCTTTACCCTACTGCTCCTCCTCTTGGGAAGCATCTGGTCCATTGTTCCAGGATCCAGAGCTGGTTCAGTGTTATGCATTCTTGCTTGTGACCTGGTCACAGCAAATACCTCTGCAGGGATGCCCAACATCTCAGCATGAGTCCATAACTCTACTTCAGACCAGGCTGAAGTCTCTAGATCATTGCCCAATAGACATTCTACAGGGAGGTCTGCACTGACTACAACCTTCTTGAGGCCAGTTACCCCTCCCCAGGAGAAATTCACAACTGCCAGACTATGGTTGGTCCTGACATTGCTTGCATTGGTCACCTGGTACATTTCGCCCAGGATGATCTGTCCAGGGTCCACAAGATCCTCTGCCACCATGGTGACACTAGCACCTGTGTCCCTAAATGCCAAAGCCTGTTTGCCATTTATTACAGGCTGCTGTTTGTATTTGCCCAGATTACTGGGGCTTACTAGGAAGGACATATCAAGGTCTCCATCACAAATCAGCATTGCCTGAGTGGGCACTCTGAGTAGGTCAGAGTCCACTTCAGAACCCAGGGTCAACCCTACTACACCCATATTCTGAGTACTACCTCCACCAGTAGCTGAGCTAGGGGGAACAGTTGCCTTAGGGGCAGGAGTGGTGGAGGTTTGGTCTTTGGACTTGTTACAATCAGAAGTCCAGTGCCCTTTCTGTTTACAGAATTTGCACCAGGGCTTCTTTTGGCCTTTTCTCTTGTTGGATTGTGACTCCCCACCAGATGCAGATTGTTGGGGCCCTTGTGAAGACTTCTGGTCTTTTGACTTATCCCCACCTTTCTCAGAGCCCTTAGAATCCTGCTTCTTTGTGTCACCCCCTTGGTTCTGGGTTTTCTGCCTTACCCTGGTTCTGACCCATTTGTCTGCCTTCTTTCCCAATTCTTGGGGAGAGGTCAGATCTGAGTCCACCAGGTATTGATGCAACAACTGGTTCTGGCAATTATTAAGGATCTGTTCTCTCATCATCAGATTATACAATCCCTTGAAATCAGTAACCCTACTGCCAACCAGCCAACCCTCCAGAGCCTTGGTTGCACAATCTACAAAGTCAGTCCAGTCCTGAGTCTGTGCCTTCTGGGTGTCTCTGAACTTCAACCTGTACTGCTCAGTGGTTAAGCCAAACCCATCTATCAGTGCACTCTTCAGGACTTCATAATCATCAGCATCCTCTTCTCTAACAGTGAGGAGCTTGTCTCTACCTTTGTCTGAAAAGGAGAGCCACAAGATTGCTGCCCACTGCTTTTGGGGGACCTGCTGTACTCTACAGGCCCTCTCCATAGCAGTTATCCACTTGTGGATATCATCCCCACTCTGGTAGGGAGGAACAACCTTGCTCAGGTTCCTATGGTCTGGAATATATTCTCTGCCTCTAGGGACACTGTTGCTGCCACCAAGGGGTTCTAACCCCTCTCTTCTAGAAGCTCTCTGGATCTCCAGGGCTTCTCTATCCAGTGCCAACTGCTTGGTTCTGAGGGCAACTCTTGCTTCCTCATACTGCAGCAGTTTGCACATTCTGTCAGAGGAGCTCTCTCTTATGGGAAAGTATGAGTTCCTCTGCTGGACAAATTCTCTGCCAGAGTGATAAGAGTGGTCAGATTCCCTGGAAGGGGACCTATGCCTCTCATCCACTCTGTCAGTTCTCTTAGGGAGAATTCCTCTGTCCTTTTCAGGCCCCTTGGAGCCTGGCCCTTCAATCACAGAGTCTTGGTCATTCTGATTTTCATCATCTGACCCAGACACTGTAATTGACCCACCCACTGATTCAGACCCATTAGCTCCTAGAGCCAATCTAAGATCATCTGCTGTCAGCAGATCTATCAGGTGTAGTGTGGAGGGACTCTGTCCTAGCTTCAGGTGTCTTTCAACACACATGGCTCTCAAGTCAGAGAAAGCCATGTCCTTATACTGAGGCTGAGTGGATCCACTGGTTCCACCCTTTAAGGACATTCTAGTGTTGTGCAGTGTTGTACTACCTACACTAGTTTGTGGCCTACTGATACTAGCTTGAGCTGTAGAAAGGGTGTGCTATCCCTTGGCACACAGCTCTAAGTTCAGTAGAACTTATTGATACTAAGCTTGACTTTATATGTACCTTAAGTACCTATAGTGGTTTTCAGTTAGTAATTCAAATAGAGATTTTCTGGTAAAACAATAGCAAGCTGGAATCCCACACGCTGCCCACCAATGTGAGAAGTTGGCCTGGTATATGCTGTTCACTAATTAAAGTGGACACCTTGCACCAGTACAATTCGACTCTTATGGTAGATAGGTTTAAGACAACCTTTAAAGAAAGCTATCCTAGTGGTAGCTGTGGAGAGCAGCCTTCAGGCTAAGTCTTGAAGGAATGTAAAGCAGCTTGTTTTACCACACAATCTCTTGAATCACCAAATGAAAAGACACCACACAGGTATATATATCAAATATATATGTATTTATTACTAACAACTCTCTACTAATCTCTTTATGAGATTAGAAGTCAAGGACATATGCACAAATCAACGTTTCTCAATAAATTAAGCACAAATATGGCTGGGGCCCTAGGGGCGTACCAGACCATATACTAAAAAAGAGACTTAGAAACAACGACTTGCAAAGAGACAAGGCCTAGGGCCTTCAGAAGTGCTGGGGCCTCACGAAACCACCCAAGGCAGGTAAGTAAAGGACCCACGGGGGACGCGTGCAGTGTGGATACACAGGCGCGAATCGCCGTTGACTTCAATGGGGCAAGTCGCGGTTGGAAATTAAGAGTTTTAGGATACTTCGGGAGAACCTACAAGCAAGTCACTTACAGGGTAAGTAGTTCTAGGGCCAACACCCACAGGAGCACCGTAGTGCTGGAGTTACCTCACCCAGGGAAGCCGGGTGCATAGGTGTCCTTTGGTGTCGGGTCGCAGCGTCGTTTTCAATGGAGGACAATGAAGACTTACTGCTTGTGAAGTCCGAAGAAGTGTCCGGTGGAATCCAAGCCTGGATTCAGAAGATGGAAGACCTGAAAGCAGAGGGGACAGTGTTCAAAGTCACTTGGCAGTGACACGGGGCAAGGAAGATGGATGCCCACCGTCGTCGCAAGATTCAGGTCGTTCATGGGTGCCTTGACTCTTCAGCCACGAGGTCCAGGAGGCGTCGATGACAACCAGGAGCTGGATTCTGTGTGTCCCACGATGTCTGCAGCTTACTGCGGTGTCGGTAACTCGATTGGAGCCAACAAGCCTTGGTAACAGCAAGTCTTGGGGAAAGTGTAAAAAGTCAATGGCGCAGAGCAGCAAGGTTTGAGGGACTCACCCAGCAAGGGTAAGTCAGGGCAGGCCTGGAGCAACCAGGGGAGCCCTTTGGTTCTGTAGGAAAGCCTTCAGGGGACCCACAAGCCGGCTGGCAAGGGATCGCAAAGATGCCTCGGGAGGATTCGCTCAACAGGGGCCCACGGTCACTCGGGACGTGGTAGGCCTCTGATCTTCGGAGGGATTCCTGCTGGAGGCTAGGACCACACGTGGTCCAAAGCACAAGGTCATAGAATGTTGTGAAGGGGTTGCACTCGACAATAGTGCACGGTACCCAGGGGTTCGCGGTTCCTCATCACTCTTGGGGTCCACTGGCCTCAGCTTCGCTGGGGACTCACGATGGCCTTTGAGAAGTCAGGAAATCTATGTCTTGGGCTGCAGGGACTTTGGACTCCAGCGGGAGCGGCGTAGTTTGCGACCGTCATTTGTAGTTTTTGGTGCCTGCCAAGCAGGGGAGTCACTCCTTGACTCCAAGGGAGATTCTTCAGTCTTCCAAAGGTAGTGGAACGTCGAAGGTCCAGGATTCTTCTTCAGAGCATCGTCCAGGGATATCTAGTTTGCAATGCACAGGTTCCCCCTCTTATACTAAAAGAAAGGGAGGGACTAGCTCTATGACCCCACCTATGGGAGGCTCAGGGGAGTGGGTGGCTACACCCACTTCCCTTTGTCCAGTTTCGCGCCAGAGCAGGGGCAGGTAGCCCTTGAGCTGGTTTGAACTGGCATATGCACTGAGGAGCCTTCTGCTCCCCCAGTGCAGGACTTCAAAGCACTCTAAGAGTGCACCCACCCAGCCCCAATACACTAAACCCTGTCTGGAAGGTGGTCACACCCTCCTGTGACAGGATACCTATTGTTGGGCTTCCTCCACTGCGGGGTTTCGGTCATTAGCAGGAGGGCAGCCCAGTGTCTGTGACTGGTGGCATCCATTTTGTGATGCCAGGGCTCTGCAGGATTCTACCGCGTTTCCACAGCAGGTACATGTCTATCCCTCTAGAAGGGTGGAATGCTACCCCCGCCGCCAGAACTGGCGGGGCGGGGTAGTATTCCAAGATGTTTGACACCAAACACGACATGTTTTGATGCAGCCATTCCAAAGTTAGCATTCTACCGCGAGGATATAATGCACTTAAGAGTATATGGTTTAACCGCATCCACAAACAGCCCCAGAGAATGGACTCTGAGAGCTGCAGAGGGGCCCTGCTCAAGCAGAGGCACCCTCTCACATAGAAACCAAGCACCCTGCCCTCAGGATTGATAGGGACTGCCTTAGGGGTGACTGATAGGTTTAAATGTGTGTGCAGAGGAGATATAGGAAACCTATATCTCAGTGAGGAGTGCTAGCACCACCTCACCCAGGCTGCAGTAGCAGGCCTGTGGTGTCAGATTTAGTCTGCTTCCCAGGGGTGGCATAATACATGCTTCAGCCCCTGGTAGGCCTGTGAAGTACCTATGTCCTTGGTACCTCAGGTACCATATACTAGGGACTCATAAGGTACCACAGTATCCAATCACTAGTGCACCTAGAGTGCACTCCAAGTCATTTAGAGAGAACAGAGAGGCTGGGGCCCTGATTGGCAGGGACCCAGCCAGACTATAGCCAGAAACCAGTGTAAACATCAGAAAAAAAGTGGGGGCAACATAAGAGGCAGATCCTACTCTCCTACAGAAGGCCGTTGGGGCCCGAAGCTTTCCCCCCGCAAATCGTGGATGGCTTTCTCAACCTCCGTCTCAGTGATGTCGAGATCGAGGTCAAGGCGCTCGTCTTCAGTCAGTGATGGTAGTGAAATATCCTGCAGAAAGGAGGTTGCCTCCTCCTCCGTGTGTGGGGATTGGGATGTGTAAAGGGTCTGATAATAGTGGCCGAAAGCATCAGCGATATCTTGCGGGGAGGTAAGATGGGCGCCGCTGTCCGTTTCTATTTCAACCACCACTTGGTGGGCCTGATCTCTACGGTCCAGCCACGCAAGCAATTTGCCGGCTTTATCACCTACGTCGTAGATCCTACTGAGGGTTGCTCTGTTGTGTGATTTGGCGGCCTCAGTCGCTAAGTCAGTATATTCCTTGATTTTGATTTGCAAGTCTTGTCGTGTCTCCTCCGAGTGTTGCACGCTAAGTGCCCCTTCTAACCGTACAATGTCCCCCTCCAAGCAGGTCATATCCGCGCGTCTTTCCCTCCTCAAGCCCGCGACTTGTGCCAGGGCCACCCCCCGAATGACGGTCTTGTAGGCCTCCCATAGCGTTACTGATGAGTCAACTGACCCCTCGTACTCCTGAAAATACAGGTCAGAATCGCCCAGGATTTTGTCGCTAATCTGGGGAATTTTAAGGTACCAGGGGATAATCGGGGCCGTCCGGCCTATAATGGGCTCCCCCACCTCCAGGCGACACAGTAGAGGCGAGTGGTCGGAAATACCCCTAGCCAAGTGCTGAATTTCTTTAACACTGTCAATCTGGTGTGCTAACGTAAGGACATAGTCAATGCGAGACATACTGCAATGCGCGCCTGAATAGAATGCATATTGTTGCTCAACGGGATGTAGTTTCCGCCAGATATCCACCACACCCAGTGCTCCCAGGAAACTGTGAATCTGCAGTGGGGAGGGGGGCAGGGCCCTCCGAGGCCAACAATCTAGGGAGTCAGAAACAATAGAGTTGAAGTCGCCGCCGATCAGCACTCTACCCTCCGGCAACCCTTAGAGGAGATTTCCGAGGTCCGCAAATGCCTGGGCGTGGAGGCCCGGCGGCACATATACTGAAAGGAGATTCAGTTTACTCCCCTCCCAGGTCCCAGAAATGGCTACAAACCTGCCTAGACTATCCGTGCGAACAAGATCTATTGCCATAGGGAACGATCTCCTTACCATTATACCCACACCCCGGGAACCAGACCCAAAGGCTGAATGTGCCACCAGCTTCAATCCCCATCTCGACATAGCCCCACAGGCATTTCCAAGCAGGTGCGTCTCCTGTAATAGGATCACGTCGGGGGAATGACGCTTTAAAAATTGGAGCTCTATACCACGTTTGATTTTATCCCCCAGCCCATTCACATTCCATGACAGCAGTTTGAGCCCTTTCCTAGATGCTACTCCTGTCATGACATAAGGGTGTGGATATACAGCCGCAGGGCCCCCACCCCCTGGATGTCAATGTGATAGAACAAACCCGTGAGTCCATTGCCCGCTAAGACAGCAATACAAAATGCATATTTCGGTAGTTGCCAATTCTCAAATAATATCAAGAGTGTCATACCAGTACAAAGTAAAACTATCCAACTTAAAACATCCCCTCCCTCCCCACCCTGCACTAAAAGAAACCCAAGAGGATCACACTGATTACAGTTCTTAACGGAAAGACATAGTGCACTGGTACCCACCCCTCCCAACATTTCAAACTCGACCCCCTCCCTGCCTCCCTGCTTGGCCGAATCAGAACCTCCCGTCACCCCAAACTTGCAGAGTGCCTTTCGCCCATCCCTTAAACTAAAAGGTGCGTGTACCCAACCGGGAACCCGCTCTGTACCTAATGGGCGAGCGATTAAACAATAAAACAAAAGGGAACCCTAGTCCTGATTACATCGTGCTATACATTAGTTAACGGTCAAATCCTTTACTAGACAGTCCCACACACATAGCCTTGTAGTGAGGTCTGCCACTGAGAGAACGCAATGATTGCCCAGTCCAACTGGCCGATGAGGAGGGGCCAACACACAAGAGGATTAAGATACAGACCAGCTATCCAACGCCACCCGTTGCTGCAACCTGTCCGCCCAACGAGGCGCCCCCTTCTGTTTCGTCCTGGGCCCGGCCCTTACCAGGCTTTTGAGTACGATTGTTCCCTCGTCCTGGCACGCGCCAGCCATCAAGCCAGTCCCATGCTTCCTCGGGCGTAGCAAAGAACCAGGCCATCCCGTCCGACTCCACCCTCAACTTGGCTGGAAACAGCATGGCGTATTTGATGTTTTTCTCTCTGAGCGCACGTTTGACGTCCAAGAAACTACGCCGCTGTCGTTGGACCTTGAGGGTAAAGTCTGGAAAGAAGGTTACAGTGCTATTCTGGATTTCGAGTGGGGGCGCGACTCTAGCGGCCTGCAGGATAACATCTCTGTCCCTGTAGTTGAAAATCCTAGCGATTATAGGCCGCGGGGGGCTCCGGGCTTCGGTCTACCCCCCGGCACGCGGTGCGCCCTCTCAATGGAAAAAAAGTTAGACAACCTAGTCGGTTTCAGGTAAGTAGTGACAAGCTCCTCGACAAATAGGTCCGCTGCCGGCTCCTCTGCTTTTTCCGGAACCCCAAGTATACGGACGTTGTTGCGCCTGGAGCACCCTTCATACTCATCCAGCTGCGCCTCCAGTTTCGTTGTAAGAGTTTGAAGATCGTCCACCCTTCGCTGCAGGTCAGAAGTGTCGGTGACCAACGAACTTGCTTTAATTTCCACATCTTTCAATCTAGTGTTCACGGAGCGCATATCTGCTCTGATGAGGGACACTTCTGAGGATACGTAGTCAATCCGTGACTCCAGCGAAGTACGAACTGTGGTAATAGCGGTGAGGATATCTTGTAACGTTGGTTCCTTCCCCCCCTCCTCCGACTGTTGCTTCTCCGATTGGGCATCTCCCCCCTTCTGGTTCGCGCCAGGGCCCTTATCATAGGTGTACTTGTCTAGCTTGGCCTGCGTTGAGGCCTTGGAGCTGCGTCCCCCAGCCATGTCCAGAGCGCTCCAGGCAGGAAGCAAGTTAAGAGACAAGTAGCACACAGGCACTCCGCGATTATCTTGTTGCGCCAGGCAGCACGATGGGACACCTCCCACAGGGCTGTTGATGATAACAAGTAACCAAGCGCTGCTGCACCAGATGGCCTGTATACTGCAGGGCATGAGACAGTCAGACCATGTAGTTCGAGTATGTGGCTGTGCAACAGAGCCCCCAGCGTCCTCCGGCCACGGCGGCACCCCCATGCCTGCCCCCCTCACTGCAACACCAGGGGTCTGAGAACTAGCCCACGCTTGATGCCCCAGCCGGGCGACACTGCCTGAGGGGGATTATGCTAGCGGCGTCCGGGGGGAGAATACCCAAAGTCCAGAGGGCGACAGAGTTTCAAACACCACTCGACGCGTAAAGCCCAGACCCAGTGACACAAGTAGCAAACCTGCGCAGGTGCTGAGCAAGTAGTTGACCACCAGGCCAGGGGCAGAGTTCACTAATTGCTGAGGGGGGACAGCGACGACGCAATGCCGCTGGTAGGCAGTGAGGGGGCCACAATGGCAAGAAGCAAGGTCCAGCAACAGTGAGGGCCTGAAATCCGATCGGACCCACCACCACAAGGAGTCCGGGCGGAAACAGGCTACTTCGGCCGCCAAGCTCGGCCCAGTGATGACGTAGTCACTGCGGGGTCGATTTGCAAGCCCCCGAGACACCACTCCCCCAGCAGCTCTGTTGATGCCGCTACCCAGGCTCTGACTCAACGGGTCTCCCGGCGGGCCTCTGCGGCAGACAACCACGGCTTCAGCGGCCTTGGGGGGGATCGACCAGACCCAGCGCCGGGTGAAAGAGGTGCGGGGCGTCTGCCGCCGAGGCGCGAGCCACTCCCAGTGCCACTGACCTGCAAGGCTTAGGCCCGATCAGCCGCCGGGCCTCGCGATGTCGTCGCTCCTCCCAGGCAAGCAGCTGACCCCTCAGAGGGCGTTCAGGAGCCCCCGGCCGGCCCTCAACGATGTCTCAATGCGGCAGGTGGGCGCGGGCATAGCAGCACACACGGGGGTCGACGGCCTGGTGATGCAACGCCGCCAGCGACCGGGGCTCACTCACCCCTCCTCCACTACGAGCACCGCCACAGCAGGCTGAGTGCGACATCGAGCCGATCTCCGGCACCGCCAGCTAGAATCGGCGGTGTCGCGGCTCGATCGATTCCCGCAATGGTCAGGAACACGAATCTGGAGTCATTGCCCAAAGTTATTACGGATTACTGAGCGGATTTATGGCGGAGCGGGTGCGCTCGTTCAGAGCCGCTTCAAGAAGCGGCCATGTTCCTCGACGGTTGGCCACGCCCCCCTGTAGTGCAGTTTTAAGCTGCCTTTTTGACCTGGCACCCCTAAGATAAGCCCTAAAAGCTCATAGGGCGGGGTGCACGGTATTTAAAAAGTAGAGCATGTGCACTTAAGTTTTAGATGTCATGGTAGTTATAAATTCCCTCCTAAATTAGTGTACTGCACTGCAAGGCTATCTCTCCCATAGACTAACACTGGATTACATCATTCCACCTAATAAGTGATAAGTTAAATTTGGGACAAACTAAATGAATTGTAATTTAAATTCCTCTTTAGTGGTAAAGTCAGATTTTAAGTTACAAGTTTGAAAATGCTGCTTTTAGAAAGATGCCATTTTTCTACCCAGCCCAACTGTGCCTTTCTGCTAGTGTCCTGGGTCATGTGACTGGGAATGGCTTTCGGGTTGTGGGTTGTGTATTGCTTGCAGACATCGAGACTAAGGGGTGCCCATCATTTGGACCTTTGTCTGGCACTAGATGGTACTCCTCCTGAAGAAAAGTGAAGATACAGAAGTTCTGGGCTCCTCACGACCACAAAGTGACCTCTTTGTTCCAAGATTTGACCACCTGCGATGACCACCAATGTAAAACTCCAACTGGACTTGCTCTTCGCACTGACAGTGACTGCCCCCAGCAAACACCAAAGCGAGGTTCCAGTGAGGCCCGCACTTTGCACCAACAGTGATGGTCTACATCGACTGCCAACTCGATGCTCCAGTGATGATCAGCTCTTTGCGATACAACAGTGACCGTCCATGACTCCCGACCCGCTCCTCCTGCCATCAGCTATTTTCTTGCTGCCCCTGCCCTACATGAAAAGCAGCTCTTTGAGTGGACTTGAGAAGATAACTCTTCAGCAGGACAAACCTGGTCCCTATATCTGACCCGTGCTCATGGTGGTTGGCCTGAACTTGTGACTTTTACCCGGACCAGCATGACCAGATACCTGCACGTGGCACTTTGTGCTTTTTGGCTCTATTTGGCCCTAAAAATTAAAACTTAATATCACCGGTTCTACTGATTGGACTTTTTTAGTTTTGAAGTCATTTTATTTATTAAAATGTACCCTATTGTTCTAAATTGGCTTGGGATTTTTCTTGTGTTGTGTTTTCACTTTATTACTGCTTGAGTGTGGCATAAATACTTTAAATATTGCCTCCAGGTTAAGACTGCTTTGTGCCCAGATACCTTAGTGTTAAGCACAGATTTATTTTGGGACTTTTGTGGTTCACCCTGACAAGGCTTTTGTTCAGCAGCGGCTCTTCTGATATGGCGGAGGAGCGTCGCCCCCGCCAGCATCCTCAAAAACGTGAAAAATACAACAATAATAAATGGTTTAAAACTCGTTTTATTATCATATTATTTTTCTTGTGCCAGTCTTGCGGACGGGGTCAGGGGATGACAGGCACAGAGGGGGAGTGGTGGGCACTGTTGTCAGTGAGCATGATGGTTTGGCCGGCCGTCTCTGGACGGCCAGATCGTCATGTGCACTGAAGCTCTCTCCAATCCCAGCTGTGTTGCCGGGTTGGAGAAAGCAAGCACAGGCTCCCAGTCTACCTGGGAGCGCAAATCCATAGCGCTCAGGCCCATCCTGAAATGCTCTCATGCATGAGAGCAGCTTCAGGACTGGCTGCAGGGCAGTCTGGTAGCCTGTGCCTGCCAGCAGTGGAGAGGAGAGGAGCAGAAGATTGCGATGCTGGAGGGCGGCAGGTAAGTTCTATTTTTTATTTGTCTCTGCCTTCCCCCATCCACATTCCTGACGCCCCTACCCGCCTCTTTTCCCTGACACGAGCCGCTCCTGCTTGTGTTCATTATTTGAGTAGGGCTTCAACTCATTATCAACTAATAACCCAATTCCTTATAGGATTGTTGATCATATGTGGGTTTTTCATAGAATTTGGGTTAATGTGCGATGGGTATGTGGGTATGTGGGTCTATGACTGCATATTTGAATGGGTGATGGTGTGCATGGGTGTCTTGTGTGGGTGTTTGAAAAACACACATAGAAAATAACCAATTGGTGTACTTTCATTAACAAAAACATGCCAAACGTATGCCAATGCTTGTTAAAATGGATGTGACCTTTTCTTGTAAATTACCTTAAAAGAGTATATTTTAAGATGTGTTTTAATTCGTGTGTACAGAGATTTCATCTGCGTCTTAATAAATGGTATACATGCAGATGCGCCAATGTACAACAGTATTTATTTTCATTGTTGGGCTTAGGGAAGGGCAATGTCTCAGGAGAATGACTTCCATCCTCTCCTTTTATAAATGGAAATATATAGCATATTACACTCGTTTGACCATGCTATTTTTAAGTTATTTTAAACCCTGAAGCAACATGGTTGTGAGACCCACAGCTTCACCTCTTTAAAAAGGCTGGTGAGAAAAGGTCCAATAATTTTATTTGTAAAATAACTGACCATGTTCTAAATAACATGCTTTACTGGGCCACATGTTTTTTACTGATTTGTCAAAAAATTACTAATAGTTTAGTCAAATGTTTAATTTACTTTTATCAGCAGTAATGTATGTAGAATGGATCTTCTCTTTGTTTGGGATGAGATCACGATTTGTATTAAAACCAGTTCAGGCAGTGACATGAGTTGATGGTTCAATCGGGATTATGAGTAAGGCAGGAACAGTGCATGCCTTACATTATTATGTATGGACATTTCTGTCTCTAAAAGCAGGTGAAACTTGCAAGTTGCGAGAGGACGGACAGGCAGATAATGGTAAAAAAGCATGAATAAAATTGTACATAAGCGCCAATTGCTACGTTGTTCCTCCCTTCTACGGGAAAACCACCACCATTGCCCGGTATTACCGCATGGTGGACATACGTAGACTCAGAGTAAAGACCAAGACAACTGTGGAAGATTTCCAAGCTGAAAGACTATTTTATCTTTTAGCATCATCAAAGTATAGCTTTGTAACCATGGCAGCAAAGCCAATGCAAGCAAGGCAAAGCCAATAGTTCCGGTATCATAATTCAGTTGTGGGCTGTTTGGTGTACACTGTTGCAATGACAATTACCCAGCCTAATGCGCAACGCATGCATGATTGAATGGGCCTTGAACCAGGTGTCAGTGGTCCTACACAAGGAATGCATCAATGGGCCTAGCAAATGAAGTCATTGCCCCAACACAATGCAGGCATGAATAGGACAAGTACCGGACGTCACTGGCTTCACACAGTGCATCACTGGACCTTCTGACTAGCGTCAGTGAAAACCCATAGTGCATTTAGCATTGGACCTGGAAACAGTGGCCATGCACAATCCATGCATCAATGGACCTTGTAACAGATCAGTAGCCCACAGAGTGTTAGTATCAAAAGGCATAGTAAGAGGCATCAATGGTCCCACGCTGCTCATGCATTAATGGGCCTAGTATGGCTTGCACAATCCGTGATCCCTGTGCAGAAAGTGATCAAGTGCGTGGGGATCACTTCACCAGAGCCAGGTGCAAAAGGCAGGACCAACATCAAACACAGAAGGGCACTCAACTCCACCTCCTAACTAATCACAGTACACATCAGAACTGACTATCTCAAATGCTTAGGGAAAACACAAGATGTAGAGAGTACCATGGGTGGGCACTTTTACTGTTTAGGGTTGGAAGCCCTCACCCACCCAGTGGGTGGCATGCTTCATCATCGGGCCCACACTGGCACCTTTCCAATGCAATTCGGTGCAAGCTACTGTCCATTCACTATTGTGAGGAACTCCTGGGGATTTTCTTATAGGTATGTCGCCATGCCACTTATCTGGTCTCCCTAAGTGTAACAGTTGTGTACTGAGGGGATTAAAATATGAATATTAAAACAGACTACTAGATAGGATAAACAATGTTATTAAATCCCCGGGGGCAGTATCACAAAGAACAGCAGGAAATACTTGTACTCAGTAGCGGAGGTCGACATGTTTCTGCCTGTTTGACTCTGTGACAAGGTGTCGGTGGCATTCTTCAGGACCAGTGTCACACTCTCTGCTGGGAAGTGGTATTAACAGAACATGAAAATAATTTAATTAATCTGATCCGCATCTGATGTCAGCTCTGTGATATTAGGTGATTGCCTCACTCGTCTGTAATGTAGGCCAAAAGGATAATTCAAATTCATGGCATCCCTGATGTTGGAGCTTGTAGGTCTAGACTCTAAAGTAGTCTCTGCCTCCGTGCAATGGCGGCTCCTAACACCGAGGGAAACTCAACATCATAACAACATATCTATAAGAAATCCCCACAAGCTCCTCACAATAGTCATGAGTCGTCAGGCCTCATTCATAAGTTCAGTGCATTGATGTTGCGACCATGTTACAATAGCATACGAGCATGTAGGTAAACACTTTTTGGACTCAAATGACCTTGCACAGCACTGCAAAGAACCACAACACATGAAAGGGGCAACACCTCTGCCATAGAGACATGCACTGATATACTTGGGCTCTGTAAGCCCGTGCTCTACTGCTTATGTTTGTTTCCTTGTAGCGCTCTAGGTGCAGGGAGGTGCCTGGCACCTGAGTTCATTCCTCACTGCTTTTCATTTCCTTGTAGCGCATTAAGCGCGGGGAGGTGCCTGGCTCCTTGTCTTGGTTGACGGCCATATTAGGTGGTGTTGGAAATGGCCCTTTTTGCAGGGTTATCCCAAAACTTTTTGCTTCTTCCTCCTATTTTTTTCCTGACCTGTGTTTGCTGGCTATAGGACTCTGGGCACTTTACCACTGCTGATCAGTGCTAAAGTGCATATGCTCTCTGTGTAAATTGTTATTGTGATTGGTTCTCCATGATTGGTATATTTGTTTTACCAGTAGGTCCCTTGTAAAGTGCACTGAGTGTGCCAGGGCTGGTAATTCAAATGCTACTAGTGGGCTTGCAGCACTGATTGTGCCACCCACATGAGTAGCCCTAAAATGGTGTCTCAGGCCTGCCACTGCAGTGCCTGCGTGCAGTTAGTTATCTGCCATGTTGACCTGGCCAGTGTACCCACTTGCCAGGCCTGACCATTCCCTTTTCTTACACATTGGACACCCCTATGGTAGGCCCCAGGTACCCCCCTGGGCAGGGTGCAGTGTAAGTGAAAGGTAGGACATGTACTGATGTGTGTAACATGTCCTGATAGTGAAATACTGCCAATTTCGTTTTTCTCTATGGGAAGACTATCTTGCCCATAGGACAGAATGGGGAATGCTGTGTCCCATGTGTACCTTCATATCTTCCCATAGGAGCAAGATAGAAAATTGAAGTCTGGTACCCCTGAACTCAGAATTTAATAACACATCTTTTAGGGAGGATGTTTTTTTAATTCAGTGTTTGAAAATAGCCCTTTTAGAAAGTGGCTATTTTCTTGTTCAACCTTTCTGTGTGCCTCTGCCTGTTTGTGTATTGACTGTCTGGCTTGTGAGTGACAGGGGCTGGGGGTGGCTCAAGGAGGCTGGGTGAGTTAGCACTAGGCTGAATAGACCTACCTGCATTTGGAGTGGTGGGAGGAGTAGCACCTGGGTCTGAATAGGGCTATGCCTGCCTTCCACAATGCTGGCTCCACCTCCTGCGCTGCGTCTGATGGCCCTGGCCCACACTCACAAAGGAAGAAGATGTGCACTGGAGGAGTGCACCCAGAACTGGTTTGGACTGGGTCCAGGACCCCTCACACATGGAGAACAAAGACTTTTGGGGTATAAATATTAGAGCTGAAACCCCTAAATTTTAGACTACTTTGGAATCAAGAGGAATCCCTGCCAAAGAGAACAGCTGAGGAAGACTGAGGAAAAGTGCTGCCATTGCTGTGTGTCTGGGGGCTGACCTGCAGTTGCTGTTTCTACTGAGGAGAGATCTAAAGGACTGTGCTGTGTGCTTTGTCCCCTGCTTGAAGAAGGACTTTTGCTGTGTGCTGTTGTCCTGAAAAGAAAGTCTCCAAGGGCCTGAGTAGAGCTGGCCTCCTGTTGCGGAAACACAGGGATATAAAAGTTTCCAAAATTTAGGAAAAACTTTGTGATCAAGAAGGAATCCCTGCCAAAGAAGAAGTTATTGCTGAGGAAGAGGACTAAGGGACTTTCTGCTGTGTGCTGTGTCCCCCTTGCTTGAAGAGGAGCTGTGCTGTGTGCTTTGTCCCCTCTGAAGTGTGCCTGTCTACAAGGGCCTGAGAAGAGCTGGCCTTCTGTTGAAAACTCAGGGATATAAATGTTTCTGGGAAAAACCATCTTGTCAGCGCTGTGTGCGTGTCTCCGCACATAGACTGTGGCCTTGTGACCTCTGCACTGCCTGCTCGTGCTTTACTGACTCGGTGTGCTTGTCGGCACACAGCGGGTGCTCATCGCGAGGTCTGCCTTGCCTCAAGCTTGAATCCTCCAAGGGATCGTCTCGGCGCCTGAGAGTGCGTGTCAGTGCACTGCCTGAGACTTTCAAAAGGGGCCGAAATCACCGCCACCGGCCTGGTACGAGGAGGGAGAAGTGAAACCAAGTTGAAACAAGTGGTACTTAACGATGCAGCCAGGCTGATCTTTAGGCTACCAAGACGGGCCCACGCCTCCCCTCTGCTGTCCAAACTACACTGGCTCCCCATCAAGCAAAGAGTAAAGTTTAAAGGCCTCTGCATTGCCCATAAAGCGATCTATGGCAAAGCCCCGGCCTATATTAAGGAACGCTTGAAGAACTATGTTCCGGGACGCACACTGCGTTCCTCTGAGGCCTGCCACCTGGCCACCCCAAGATGCAATACTGCATCTAAAGGGGGTAGAGCTTTCTCCGTGCTGCTCCCACAACTCTGGAACCAGTTGCCCGACCACCTGCGTAAAGAACCGGCTCTCCTCCCATTCAGGAAACAACTTAAAATGCTCCTGTTTAGGGAGGTACTGGACACTGTCTAAACTCACCACACTGTGGGGCCATGCTTCTGCCCACGACCTCTGGCTATTCCTCTTAAAGCGCTTAGAGACCCGCCGGTGATTAGCGCTATACAAAAATCAATTACAATTACAACCCCCCGGCCGCGAGGCGTCGCCTAGCAACCAGGGGCTTCTCCAAGTGAAGCGTTGCCGGCAAGGAAGAATCACCCAGCGGGACACCCGGCGTCGAGAGCGGAGCTGCGCCTGAGTCCGGGAGATATCTGCGAGGAGAGAACTCCCCTGCGAGTCGCCAGCACAGGACTACAGACTCAGCATCGTAACCCCAGGTAACGGTTCCGATCAGCGATCCGAACCGGCGCCCGAGACTGTTGCTGGGGGGGGGCGCTGCAGGCGGGCCGTGTCTTGCTGACTTGGGAGCTGTGTCGGCCGGCTCGTGCGCGCACCATTACTGGCGTGTGATACCGGGGCCGGCTTAAAGGGGGCATTTTGTAAACCCTGCAACCTAACACGAAACCCAAAGTTGAGGTGCTAAAAAAAGGACTGGGTAGTGATATCCTTTTTAATACGCTCTCACGCGGAATACAGACACTACCGCATTCTTTGCCACAAGTACAGCGGGGGCATTGTTGCGAGACACGCAACCTACGAAGGCCGCATTCTTTGCTACGAGTGCAGCGGGGCCATATTGTCGTCCGTGAAGGACAGCGTTCTGTTTTACGAGTGCAGCATTCTTTGCTACAAGCTGTATTGGCTGGCGTGCACTCGCGCATTGAGGAGGGGTGATTTATGGAAATTAAAAAGAACTAAGAAAGTGACTTTCCACATGCTGGAAACAAGAGTTTTACAGCCATACCGACTACCAGTTCCTTTACTTTTACAAATACAGTTATTTTTGCAAGAACATTCCAAAGAACACTTCTTGAGAAAAAGGATTAATTATGTATGTGGGTCTTATGTCGTTTTGATCTTGCCTAATCAGATAAAGAGATTTATATTTTTATAAATAAATTGTGTGGCGTCCATTTGTGGTGTTTCACTGTGTTACTGTGGGTGTTGGTGCAAATACTTTACACATTGGCTTGGGGATAAGCC
Source organism: Calotriton arnoldi (assembly GCA_963921515.1). Lineage (NCBI taxonomy): Eukaryota > Metazoa > Chordata > Amphibia > Caudata > Salamandridae > Calotriton > Calotriton arnoldi. The sequence goes on from CAWUFW010006992.1 coordinate 562,691, forward strand.
TGTCTGCTCGTGCCAAGCTACCAAGGGGGTGAGCAGGGGTTATCAACAGTGTGTATCCCCCTTACCCTGACTAGAAGCAAGGGTCCCTATTTGGACAAAGGTACTTACCTCTGCCAACTAGAGACCCCCAGATCTAACAGGTGGTCTGCCTCCGGTATTTTAATATTCATTTTTAATAGGTGATATTAGGTTTTATTTTACGATTAGAGTTGTGTTGGACTTACTTGGCATTTCTTGTTTCATGGGGGAAAGGAGGAATGGGGCCCGTAGTGGGTTGTCTGCCTCCCCTCCATCTTACTTCTTGGCGATTAGCCATGCCCTTAGAGGCGGGCTATAAAACGATGGCAGCTGGGTGGCCGTGCAGCAGCGCATCGGTGGCATGCCAAAGAAATGCCAAAGGCAAGCCTGTCTGCGCCCGTTCGCGCATGGCCGGTGCAAGGGGCCAGGCCTTCTGCCCGTTCCCCGCGAGATTTAATTGGCTACTCACCCGCTGAAGTACTGGGTCTTAGACCGCTAATGGTGGAATATTGCCTCCATGGATTTGAGCTAGGTTCTGGTACAAAGGGCTGTGGTAAGTGTGATTTTTCTTTTAACTCCTCTGTATCTCCATATATAGAGATTGAAAATGGGCGGGCACGAGGGGGAGATACAAAATGTCTGCTTTTTAACTGCAGGTCCCTGGGTAAACATAAATATGAGATTGCTGACCTGTTGAGTTCTCAACAGCCAGCCGCCATGTTCCTGGTAGAAACCTGGCTACATGACCAATCTACACCAGACATTCTGGATGCGATTCCTGAGGGATATGCTATGCTGAAACTAGACAGACCAAAACAGAGAGGAGAGGGGCTGGCAATTATTTTTAAAAACGAGCTCCAAGTCAAATTAACTGAGGTGACCATCTTGAGCTGTGAAGCAGCCCTGTTCTCTCTTCCGTTTACTCAGTCTTACTGCGTAATAGGGTTCCTGATATATCGACCTCCAGGGCCAGCCAAGGCTTTTCTAAATACTTTTGTGGATTTTCTTCCGCCCTTTCTCCTGCACTATTCTAAATTTGTAGATTTAGGGGACCTTAATTTACATTTGGATGACATCCAGTGTCCTTCAGCATCATCGCTTCTGAAAGATCTTGAGGCGATGGAGTTGTTTCAGCTTGTCATTGGTGCCACGCACTCTGGAGGGCATACTCTCGATCCTATTTTTGCGAATAGCAATTTTATAGAAACCACTTCCATAACACCGATGGTGTGGTCTGACCACTCTATCATTTCTTTCCGAATCAAAGACCGTCTAACATCCTTGGGGCTCTCCAATACAGCCAACATGGGTAAAAGAACCTGCAACTGGCTGCTAGTTACCCCAGAGGCTCTGATGGCTAAACTAGCTGAAAGTCCTCCTGTTTTAGATACCTGCCAACAGAATGCCAATAGACAAACATTCTCCTAGATAAATGAGGTGCTGAATATGTTGGCACCTCTGAAGACAGGTAATAGCGTACAACGTATACTCCTACGGCCAAATGGTTCAACAAAGAACTTCTAGATCTCAAAAAAGAGTGCAAAAGACTGGAACGTCTTTGGAGGAAATGATATAAGAAGGAGGAGAAATTTACTTCTCTAAAATCATTGAGAAAAAACGCACACTGAGTTTTATACGCACAAAATTGAAGCCTCAAAAGGGTCTGCCAAAGAGATCTTTCAGATTGTTAAGAATCTGTACTCTCTGGAACGTGTTACTACTCCTATACCTTCTTCTGTAGATCAATGCAATTTAGTGGCCCAATATTTTTCTAGAAAGATTGAGACATTCTATGCCTCTTTTCCTGAAATGAGTAGAGACTTTACGTCCAACCCCCAGGAAACTATACTCCTGTCGGTAAATCTTTTAAATGCCAACACTAGGGGAGACATTCAATCTTCTTTCCGATGTCAAATTTGGCTCACCTAATGATCCTATAGCCCCCCAGTATGATGCTACGGGGTAGTAATGCTATAGCTCTGGTTGTTTGTTGCCTGCTCAACTGTTCATTTACTACTGGTATACTACCACAAGAGTGGAAACATGCATTGGTAGTCCTGTTACTTAAAATACCCTCTCTGGACACCTCCCTTCCAGAAAACTTGAGACTGGCCTCCTCACTCCCTCTCTTTGCAAAAATGGCGGAGAGGTTTCTTAATCTCCAATTGACTAAATACCTGGAATGGAGCAATCTGCTTCATGATACACAGTCAGGTTTCAGACCTCGGTATAGTACCGAATCGACTTTGCTGTTAGCTGCGGAATCATTGAGAATGGCTACAGATGAGGGCAAGACAGCAGCCTTGACCCTGTGGATTTAAGTGCTGCATTCAATACTGTATCACATGGCCTTCTCTTGAAATGCCTATGGGAACTTGGAGTGAGGGGAATGATGTTTGACTGGTTGACCAATATCCTACTGGACAGATTGTTTCAAGTCATCCAGCAGTGCCACAAATCTGCGGTATGCCCCTTGCAACAGGGCATCCCCAAAGGGTCTGCTTTGAGTCCCACTGTGTTCAATGAGTACATGCATCCATTGGCAGAGGTTGTGGGGAGCCATTGGGTACAGATTGTGTATTACACCGACGACACGCAGCAAATCGTCACGCTTACACAGGACGCAGCAGAGTCGGCTCTAAATTTAGAGCTTCTTTGGCGGACCTTGCTAATTGGATCACGTTGAGCTGTCTGCAACTGAACGTGGGAAAAACAGACATCCTAGTGGTAGGGAAGCAACCGTCCTTGTGGTTCTTGGTATAGTGGCCCCCAGAATTGGGCCAGCCCCGTACCCCCAAACCTAAGGTGAAGAATTTAGGATTGTGGTTCGATACAGCCCTTAGCTTTGATCACCAAATTTTCACGCTGGCAGGTACCTGTTTTGGTATCCTGAGGATGCTGCAAAAAATCTTAGACTTATTGCCAGTGGCAGCTAAGAAAACAGTTGTCCAGGCATTGGTAGTATCGTGCATGGATTACTGTAACATGCTGTATCTTGGAGTTTCCTAAGGCAGACAAAAAATGCAGCAGAGGGTACAGAAATCTGCTGCCTGAATGTTGCTAAAAATTCCAAGGCGATCATCGCTGGGCAATGCCCTGGCTAAGTTACACTGGCTTCCAGTACAGGACACAGTGGCTTTTAAAGCACTTTGTTTCTGCCATAGAATTCTAAATGGTAAAGGCCCGCGCTTTCTATTCCCTCTCATTAAACCCTATCAGCCAATAAGGAATCTCAGATCATCAGGCACCACCAAGCTGTTAGTCCCTAAAGTTTATAGGTCTCGCTTAGGTGGCAAATCCTTCTGTCTGTTGGAAGCGAAAAAGTGGAATCTTCTTCCCTTAGATTTAAGGATGCAGCCTTCTGAAAGGTGGTTTCGGAAAGATCTAAAGACATGGTTTTTCAGGCAATCTACTATCTGAGAAGTCTAATGGTCTAAAAGGTGGTCATTTATAAGCAGAAGGCAAGGACTATCCCTAGTGTGGGAACACTCTGTTGGGAGTAGCCATGCGCTTTATAAAATACTAACATAACATAACACTAGACAGGATCGCCGCTAAAGAAAATGGCCAGAAAATTGACTCATCACTCCCTGTAGACTGGTCAGACCGCCACTTCATTCATTTCCACCTCAACCAAGGCATTGCCACATCTAAAGGTCAGGCAAAACAACTGAAATGATGAGTCATAGAACCCAAACAAATTCGTGCAAAAGACCTAACATCAAAAATCACCTTTCATCTTCAACCTTTCACAACTTCACCACCGTGAAGGATTTAACCACTCATTACAATGATTCCATGGCAAACTTACTCAACCAAGTAGCTCCCTCAAACTCAAGAGACAAAGAGACATCCTATCCTCATTCTGGTTCAAAAGGAGCTCAATGAAGAAAGGAGGCAACTAAGATTAACTGAAAGAAGATGGAGAAGAAACTGCACAACCAAACCACTTACACTGAAAAGATATGAACGGAACAGCTACAAAAAAGTGTCTTCAAAGCACAAATAGACGATGTGAAAACACTACAAAACATTCTATTCAATATAGTCAAGAACCAAACATATCCAGCAAACACCCCAATCTTAAACTCCCCAACAGAGAGATGCAAATATCTTTTAGTACATAATCAGCAACCAAACACCCAAAACTGTCAATCTTTCCCAATCTGATGCCCCAAATCTGAGTCACTGCTCCATCTGGCATCACCAGCCACAATAAACAATGGATATTGGAATGAATTTTAGCCCGTAACTGAAGCAGCACCAATCCCCAGCCTACACTTTAGACTCCTTCCCTTCATACCTGATCAAGAAACTCAACCACCTCTTTATACCCTTCTGGACATCCATAATAAATTCTTCCCTGGCACAGGGTACAGTCTCATACAGTCTCAGAGTGTCTAAAAGTAGATCAGGTCACCCCTCTCATCAAAAAGTTAGGGACTGGCCCCATAAACCTCAACAACTACCGTCCAACCTCAAACCTCCCCATCCTTGGAAAATATGTGCAAAAACAATTCAACAAACACATTGAAGAATTCTAACTACTAGACACTTTCCACTCAGGCCTCAGGACAGGAATGACCGTCCCTAAAGTTATGGCTGATATCTACAGAATGATGGACAATGGTGATGCCTGCCTCCTCATCCTAATTGACTTATCATCAGCATTCAACCCAGTTGACGAAAACACTGATAAATACCCTGAAAAGACAAATGGGAATCAGAGGCTCAGTTCTAAAACTGTTCTCCTTATTACTAAATAACCAATCTCAATTAATGTAGCTTAAAGATGCCAGATCCAATCCAGCCCCTATCAACCAAGGTGTTTCACAGGATCCATCCTAGCCCCTACTCTCTTAAACTTATACATGGAACCTCTAATCCCTTTAATCCAGCAAAGCAATCTAGTATTCTACCTATACACAGACGACACAACACTTTACATCAAAATATCCTTGTTAGAGGATATATGTCACCTGAACCATACTCTAAAGAATGAACAGCGATGGCTAGCATAGAACCATCTTAAGCTCAACCCTCAGAAAATGGAATTTCTCCATATATCTCCATAAGTCAACCCTCCACTAATAAGCAACTGGATAACACACCTCGATGCCCTCAAATGCAGCTCCAAGATCATTGACAATGTTAAATTGCTAGGAATAATTCTTGAGAAATCCCTTAATATGACAGCACAAATAAATGCATCAGCCAAAAGCGCTATTAACAACCTATGACTCATCCGAAAGATCAAACCCTTCATACCTGAACATGATCTCAAAACCATCCTACAGCCACTTGTCATAACAAGAAACAAAATCCTCACAGACATCTCAAAGACCCATCTGGCCACCACACTCACCAAGCTAAGCTGGCTACCAATTGAAGGGAAATGCATATTCAAAATCGCGTACATCAGTCACAAGGCTTTGCAAGCTGACATCCCAAAATAACTAGCCCAAAAACTCACCAAATCAGGGAGGCAAAGCAGCTTACACAGCTCTGGCTCTTTACTACTGGAACCACCCAGATTCAAAAAGCAAAAACCCCGGCATGCTCATTCTCAGGAAATACTCCTAGAATATGGAATTCCAACACACCCAATATACAGACAATTCGCTCCAAAACCACTTTTAAGAAAAAAGTGAAAGAAATGCTAGTTGCAAAATACATACTTATGTAAGAATCAAGTTCGTGCAAAATTGGATGTACCACCTTAGATCTTAATAAGAGCAATGGTGACATTACTCCCTTGAGCAGACCCTCACACACCAGAGACAACCCTGTAACAAGAAGAGCTTACACTCTCTGTACCTTTGTAGCTTAATAACCTCTGCTTTATGTATTTACCATCAAACGATAACAAGTGTGTTGCCATCATGCTCACTTCCCTAACACCCACAGACACCGAATATACATCTTAAAGTAGGACAATGAAGACACACTTCCTTTAAGCAGACCAGCGCACACCAAAGACAATTGTATCAAGAAGAAATCTTACCATAATTACCCTTGTTTGCTTAATACTCTATCTACTATGTAAACGCCATGAAACAATGATGTGCGTGTTGCTTTTCTGTATCTAGGGTCCCATGTGGGCTTACTAAAATGTTTGGCAGTTCGAAATCACAGGTTCTCATTATAAAAACCTTTGCAATTCTACTTAAAATCCTGTACATAGTTTTTCAATGCACTCACCAGGTATACCTTCTATGCCTCCTTTACAGAGTTTCTTGGGCCTTTTTAACGCTATCATCAACTTTAAGATTTTAAGACTGCACTTAAGCCGGAACCAGTTCCATTAGCAGTGAAAATACATGTTTTCAAAAGCTAAGATAGAGATCTCCATTAACTAATAATGTAAAAATCCAATGCTTTATTAAGATGTGTTGGGTGGGGAGGGTTTAGAAAATAATGAACAAATTTTGTCTGGATATCAATTTTTGGAGTATCAGAGCTAGTTTTAGGAGGTGAGAATTGTTTCTCATCAGTTTCTGTAAGTCATACATAAGAATGATAATTTTGCTCTGACAGCAAAATCCTACCTAATTGCGAAACTTTTTCCCCCTTCTTTGGTGAGAATACTATGCTAATCACCACAGAGATGCAGAACGCCTTAGAACTCCTACAATGCACACCCCCTTCACACCCCCTGCACACCCTTTCCCTCTTGTTCAGAATGATTGCATATCCCCCACACCCTTTCCTTCATTTTCAGGGAGATTGCCCATACCTCTCCCCACAAACCTAAAAACAATGCTGCCTGGTCTAACTTTAAAACCTTTGAGGAAAACAACATTTTAAAACTTCTAACTTCTCTCAAATACTTCAACCACTTAAAAAAAAAAGGCAAATAAGAGTAAAATAGATGCAAACAATTCTATATTCGGTTCTAAGTTGGGATCTCTAAAGTTTTATCTTTCTCCTTTGACCACCTTGTCATCTGTTTTACTCTTATTTGCCTTTTTTGAGCTTAGACTCAGTTTACGTATAACAAACAAGTTTGATATATATTAATGGCCTATTTTTTTAACATGTGAAATATTGCAGGTTCTGACTCCCAGTTGTGACTTTTCCTGAAGAAGGTGTTTCAGTTCGCCGAAACGTGCGTAGAATACACTATATCCATAGCCACCTATATAACTTAATTTGCATCAGATATCACTAATTATCTTTAACCACAGATATTATCATTGGCTTGTTTTCTGATTTACAATCTTGTATTGTGTAATCAAATTGTCAGATTTTTATTGCAAATATTGAATATTTGTAACTGTATTGTAGGTTGTGTGCCCTGTTCCTGTCTTGATTTCATTGACTGTATCATGTGTTATATGCCATATGTCATTGTGATAGTCTTTATCCATCTTTGAGTACTAGTTTCGTACCATTAGATTGATGTTATGTCTTTGTTTAGAAGGTTTTTAGACCCCATTGATAAAATACAACATTAATGTAGTTGGTTATGTGTAAAATAAAATAAAGTATGTAATTCAGTTTGTCACTTGCTCTTTTGGCCTGTATCTTTATCAGTTAGTCAGTTTAAACCTAGGTTGCCAAGGGGTGTTCATATAGATTTGTTGTTTTTTCTCCTGCCCTTGGAACCCTTCTCTATTTTCTTTGGGTCCCTGTGTGGGCGTGGCTGTCTGTTATTAATTACACTGCACAGCGTTATTGCTTTACACGTTGATTCCTTGCCAAAAGAAAACTATGTTTGACATTGGTTTTAACCCGTGCGGCCTTGTCCCATGGTGCTGTTTAATAGTTTTGTAATAATCTGAATGTACACTTTCTGAAATCGTTTTGATCTGAGGTGCACCCTATAACTGTGTGGTATTGAATTATAATAATTGCCAGGGTGGGCCATGTTCTGACAATGTTCTGCGCTGCATAAGGGTGCTGGAGGGGGTTAAATAGGATCTTTCCCAACTGTGGATATTACTGATGACATTTTAACATGGTTGGGCCTAGTACTACTAGGGATATTTCCAAATGTGATGTATGCCCAGAAATACATGATGTTCATGTTTTGTTAATTAATGTGTGTGTTGAATACCAACTTTATTTATATACACCACGTGTGAAGTCTCTTATGTGATGCTCAGTGTATTTATTGTGTGGGAGTGCTGAGCCAAGAAACAGCTCAGGAAACTCCAGAACATTCAAAACGCCGCAGCCAGACTGGGCCTCGATATCTCCAGCCGCAGCCACATAACACAACACCTCCGACAACTCCACTGCCCCCACAATCAACACGAGAATCACCTTCATAGGACCAGAATATCTGTACCACTGCATTACATTGCACACATCTGCCAGACAACTCTGCTCCACCCACGGATCCACAAGACAAGAACCAGAGGAAGATCCTTCTCCAACCTCGCCGCCAAGACCTGTAACACCCTGCCCCTCCACCTCAGGCAATCCGCGTCATTGACCCAATTCAGGAAGGACCTCAAGACCTGGCTCTTTGACCGAACCTCCACACCCAGACGGATCAGCAGCCACCCTGCCCCCCCAACAACTGGAGACCCTCACGGGTGAGTAACCGTGCTATACAAACTCCTGATTTATTAATTGAAAGCTTTACACATTGCCTCTGTGATAAGCCTGACTGCTAAGTGCCAACCTACCCAAGGTTGGGCGCAGGTTATACAGTGAGTTTAATCACCCACCCCTTATGGGAGTGGTAGGTTCTTCCTGGCTAGGACCTTGCCTCCGCCAACCAGAGCGTGCCAGTTCTAAGAGGAGGAAATAGATCTTCTAGAAGTACAAGCACCCATCTGCTTACGCCACAGAAATGAAACTAAAAGAAAACCTACAATCGTTCCTTTTGTGGAATGGTCCCTGCAATCTGGAATTCCCTTCCCCCAGAGATCAGGCACAACCCTTTCTACTTCCATCTCCAGGAATGAAGTTAAAATTCTACTATCCAACAGATCCCTCAATCTTTGAGATAATACCTCCATCTCCCCACTCTAGACTCTACATGTCTATCTAATGCTTTTTTTAATCACGCCATCTTCCACATCACCAAGATCTGTGCTGTTTTCCAGTTATTAACTTCATATCCAACACCTGGACACCTATCGGACACTGCTCACACCAGTATTTATGAACAACGTTGTGTTCCTGTTTATCTTCCTTTATTTGCTTATGTAACCTCACCAATTCTATGTATGTACTTTTATATTTTGTCCTTTATCATTGTATAATAACTACCTTTGTTAAAATTTGGAAAATGCTCTGTCACCCGAAAGGGACTTGTTCACGCTATATAAAACTCTGAAAATAAAAATAAATAAATGACCACTTTTACTCATTCCTCCCCACAAATCAAGGGCCATATGTACAAAGAAGTGGCGGAGTGAGGCGTTAGCCGTCATGGCTTAAGGCCTCACTACCCCACTGCAGAAACGCAAGACTGCACCATATTTACAAGAATATGCAGCCCTGCGTTTCCCCCTGTGCTGGCTCTAAGTTTAGCAGCTTAGCACCAACCCAGGCACCCCTTGCACCATAGTGCAAGGGTGTCTGCGTGCAGGGGAAAATTGTTTATGTGTAGGAAGGTGTCCCTTCCTGCACATAAACAATATTTAAATGCCATTTTGTCACTTCTATGTGTGCTGCTTAATGCAGCACACATGGAAGTTACAAAATGTAATTTTTTTTTTAAAGATTGTTTATGTGCAAGATGGGACACCTTCCTACACATAAACAATCCAAGGCGTTTTGCTTTTTCCATGTGTGCTGCACAAGGCAGCACACATGGAAAAAGCAAAAACGAGGAGAAATAAAGCATTTCTCCTTGTTTCGCCAAGTTAAGACCAGGTTTTCCCTGGTCTTAATTTTGGCGTTGCCTCCTATTTACGCCACCCTTGTAAATAGGGGGCAGCGTCAAAATCAATGGGTGTTGCGGTGGAACGCCCACCGCAGCACCCACTGCCCACCCCTTTCACGCTAGGCCTAGCCTGAAAGAGGGCCTTATTTAGAAGGCAGCGTTAAGCCACGTTAAGTGGCTTAACGCTGCCTTGTATATAAGGCGAGGCCCCTATCGTCATCACAACGTCACTGGAAGTGACGTTGTAATGGCGATAGGGGCTTGTACATATGCCCCCAAGTTTCTTAATCATCCGGCATACATGGGATATTAAATTGCTATAGTTATGTAAAGTAAATCATCTATATTACAGTAAAAAGCAAGAAATAATTATTGTATCTGAGCCTAAAGATTCTCGTTTCATCAATTGTAGAAGGATTAAAAACTAAGTTAAACCTTCAAGAATTGCAAATTGCTCACTTCAAGAGTTCTATGCAGGGAATGTAGCCATTGCCCTAACAGGGCGCATGGGGACATTTGCTCTTGAAATAGTTACTTGGCTATATGTTTTGAATGCTTTTTCCAACGAATGCTTGCCTTGATAGTCAAAACTGAGAAGCATAAAAGTTCATTACATCACTCACAGCTCACAAACGCTGTCATGGCTTCTAATCAAGTGAAGAGTTATCTACAGCATGGTCTGCATTATTCCTACAGTCTTACAATCTGGCACTACTCTTTAACTGCGCAAACACAAGGAGATGATGGACGGAGTGCTGAAACTTTTCAAACACTCACCCCCAGTCACAGATCTGGGTTGAATCCATCATCATTCTTTAGCTCACTTTGCCACCCCAGTTCAGACACAGCTATATGCAAATCAGTCTTGACCCTGTGCCTCATGGGAACAGTCCAGACCGAACTGCCAAGCCATGTCTTTCCTGGACCGGAATCAAGCATCCTGGGACCGGTTTCGGGCTAGTAGCCCTCATCAGCCAGGCTAGCTTGAATCCAGTGGCAAAGTGAGCAAGGGACCCATGTCTGGGCATACCCTGCCAACTTAGGGTGAACAAAGCAAACACAAGGAGATGATGGACGGAGTGCTGAAACTTTTCAAACACTCACCCCCAGTCACAGATCTGGGTTGAATCCATCATCATTCTTTAGCTCACTTTGCCACCCCAATTCAGACACAGCTATATGCAAATCAGTCTTGACCCTGTGCCTCATGGGAACAGTCCAGACCGAACTGCCAAGCCATGTCTTTCCTGGACCGGAATCAAGCATCCTGGGACCGGTTTTGGGCTAACAGCCCTCATCAGCCAGGCTAGCTTGAATCCAGTGGCAAAGTGAGCAAGGGACCCACGTCTGGGCATACCCTGCGAACTTAGGGCGAACAAAGCAAACACAAGGAGATGATGGACAGAGTGCTGAAACTTTTCAAACACTCACCCCCAGTCACAGTTCTGGGTTGAATCCATCATCATTCTTTAGCTCATTTTGCCAACCAGTTCAGACACAGCTATATGCAAATCAGTCTTGACCCTGTGCCTCATGGGAACAGTCCAGACCGAACTGCCAAGCCATGTCTTTCCTGGACCGGAATCAAGCATCCTGGGACCGGTTTCGGGCTAACAGCCCTCATCAGCCAGGCTAGCTTGAATCCAGTGGCAAAGTAAGCAAGGGACCCACGTCTGGGCATACCCTGCCATCTTAGGGCGAACAAAGCAAACACAAGGAGATGATGGACGGAGTGCTGAAACTTTTCAAACACTCACCCCCAGTCACAGATCTGGGTTGAATCCATCATCATTCTTTAGTTCACTTTGCCACCCCAATTTAGACACAGCTATATGCAAATCAGTCTTGACCCTGTGCCTCATGGGAACAGTCCAGACCGAACTGCCAAGCCATGTCTTTCTGGACCGGAATCAAGCATCCTGGGACCGGTTTCGGGCTAACAGCCCTCATCAGCCAGGCTAGCTTGAATCCAGTGGCAAAGTGAGCAAGGGACCCACGTCTGGGCATACCCTGCGAACTTAGGGCGAACAAAGCAAACACAAGGAGATGATGGACAGAGTGCTGAAACTTTTCAAACACTCACCCCCAGTCACAGATCTGTGTTGAATCCATCATCATTCTTTAGCTCATTTTGCCACCCCAGTTCAGACACAGCTATATGCAAATCAGTCTTGACCCTGTGCCTCATGGGAACAGTCCTGACCGAACTGCCAAGCCATGTCTTTCCTGGACCGGAATCAAGCATCCTGGGACCGGTTTCGGGCTAACAGCCCTCATCAGCCAGGCTAGCTTGAATCCAGTGGCAAAGTAAGCAAGGGACCCACGTCTGGGCATACCCTGCCAACTTAGGGCGAACAAAGCAAACACAAGGAGATGATGGACGGAGTGCTGAAACTTTTCAAACACTCACCCCCAGTCACAGATCTGGGTTGAATCCATCATCATTCTTTAGCTCACTTTGCCACCCCAGTTCAGACACAGCTATATGCAAATCAGTCTTGACCCTGTGCCTCATGGTAACAGTCCAGACCGAACTGCCAAGCCATGTCTTTCCTGGACCGGAATCAAGCATCCTGGGATCGGTTTCGGGCTAACAGCCCTCATCAGCCAGGCTAGCTTGAATCCTGTGGCAAAGTGAGCAAGGGACCCACGTCTGGGCATACCCTGCCAACTTAGGGCGAACAAAGCAAACACAAGGAGTTGATGGACGGAGTGCTGAAACTTTTCAAACACTCACCCCCAGTCGCAGATCTGGGTTGAATCCATCATCATTCTTTAGCTCACTTTGCCACCCCAGTTCAGACACAGCTATATGCAAATCAGTCTTGACCCTGTGCCTCATGGGAACAGTCCAGACCGAACTGCCAAGCCATGTCTTTCCTGGACCGGAATCAAGCATCCTGGGACCGGTTTCGGGCTAGCAGCCCTCATCAGCCAGGCTAGCTTGAATCCAGTGGCAAAGTGAGCAAGGGACCCACGTCTGGGCATACCCTGCCAACTTAGGGCGAACCAAGCAAACACAAGGAGGTGATGGACGGAGTGCTGAAACTTTTCAAACACTCACCCCCAGTCACAGATCTGGGTTGAATCCATCATCATTCTTTAGCTCACTTTGCCACCCCAGTTCAGACACAGCTATATGCAAATCAGTCTTGACCCTGTGCCTCAGGGGAACAATCCAGACTGAACTGCCAAGCCATGTCTTTCCTGGACCGGAATCAAGCATCCTGGGACCGGTTTCGAGCTAACAGCCCTCATCAGCCAGACTAGCTTGAATCCAGTGGCAAAGTGTGCAAGGGACCCACGTCTGGGCATATCCTGCCAACTTAGATCGAACAAAGCAAACACAAGGAGATGATGGACGGAGTGCTGAAATTTTTCAAACACTCACCTCCAGTCACAGATCTGGGTTGAATCCATCATCATTCTTTAGCTCACTTTGCCACCCCAGTTCAGACACAGCTATATGCAAATCAGTTCTTGACCCTGTGCCTCATGGGAACAGTCCAGACCGAACTGCCAAGCCATGTCTTTCCTGGACTGGAATCAAGCATCCTGGGACCGGTTTCGGGCTAACAGCCCTCATCAGCCAGGCTAGCTTGAATCCAGTGGCAAAGTGAGCAACTGGATTCAAGTGTGTTTACTACTCTTTACCTGACAAAAATTTCTGGAGGCTGATGCTCTCCATGCAGTGTTGAAAATATGATCTTGGAAGCCCCTGCATTTAAAACAAGCATTTGCAATGCAATAGATCTCGCATTTACGAGAGTTATAGCTGTTGGCGTTGTAAATGACAATGTCTTTTATCGAGCTGTTTTGGTTTGAGATGTAGTGGATGTATGTGGTGTGGAGTGGAATTATGTGGGTTGTATTGGAATTGTTAGTTGTGGAATTGTGTGGGGTGGAATTTTGTGGCGTGGAGTATATTTCTGTAGTGGAATTATGACCCATGGTGAATAGATAGGGCTGTGAGCTGCACAGAATAGATCGAAAGCAAGATAGAGATGGATACTGGTGAATAAACTTGAGACAGAGGAGCAGAAAAAGAGCGTGAGAAAGAGAGAAAGAAGGGGAGAGCAGGCCACAGACGCATAAAGAGGGTGGACCTTTGTTCGCAGAAGACACCCCAAGAAGAGGAGAGCGTGGGTTTGGAGGACGGAAACCTTGAAGAGGTTCAGGAAAGAAACTGTGCTTAGTATGTGTGTGCAGGCAGTATAGAGAGAAGATAGGGAGTGTGAGGGAGGGATGAGAGAGGGCATAAAAGACAAATACAGCTTACGGTAAGTTACCAGGAAGAGCAATCATTCACTCTTGTTTCCCATGCACTTTGGAGCAAAGTGGTCTACTTTGCATGATGCGAAAACAGCTTGCTTAGAAAAATGTTTCTCAACAGGCACCTTCCATAAACCAAACAGGTCCATTAAAACAATACATTTATGGATATCTTTAAAACATTACATTTCCTTATTAAATTTCACCTCAGGAATATGGAGAGACGGGCAGCGGCCTTGGAAGTGAGGGGGCAGCCCCGAGCCGAGACTGGGGCCCGAAGTAACAGGTGGACTCCGGACGCTTGCAGCTGACGTAGCTGCCACGTGAAGCAGTGGTGGCCTATGGGGCCTGCAACGAGACCCGGTGAGGATGGCAGCCGGAGAGAGTGTTGGCAGAGCATACGGAGCAGACCGGGAGGTGAGCGGAAACGCCGGCTGGGCCTACCGAGCCTGAACCAGGTACGGGGGGAAGCCCCGAGAGAACGATCGGGCTGAAGCTGGGAGGCCCCGTGAATGGAAGCCGGATTGTTAAGGGGAAGGTGCCCACTTTATAGCTGACTCAAGTGGAGGAGGGAACTACCTGACTGCCGTGGCCGGAATCCAAGCGCTGGGAGCTGCTCGGACCTCAGGTGGTGAGCGATCGGAAGAGGCTTCCGGGCCTTGCACGTCTCCGCAAGGTACAGAACACGGACTACTATAGTGGGATATCCCAGAGACGCAGGCCGCGAGTTCATCAGCACTAAGAAAGAAGACTAAATTGGGTGGTCCTGCAGCAGCAATCTGAGGGGGGGTCGAAACACAGGGGCAGACCGAGGCCCAGACAACTAGGCTGTGGGAGTGCAGGAGGGCACAGACCATACCTTAGGATTGGAACCTTTCCTCCCTGCGATGGGCAAGCCTAGAGCGAAGCAGCCGGGGCCCACCCTGGACCAGGATGAAAACGCCCAAGATCAGGCACAGAAGGAGTTGGGGAGCAAGCACCCGGAAAACCCTGTCCAACAGCAACTGTCCAAAATACTGGAAGCTAATGCGGACACTAAAGCAACGCTGCCCCAGGACAAGGGCACGGTGGCAGTGGGACTGGGCCTATTGAGAGCAGAACATGCCAAACTGGCGGACAGGGTTAATCTGACTGAATCCTACCTTGCGGACATTATACTGGCGCAACAGGCACTGACACTCCAGGTAGGGGATCTATCTAGTAGGGTCTGCACGCTACAACGGAGCGCTGAGGGTGCTGAAGGGCGGAACAGAAAAAATAACGTAAGGGTGCTGGGGCTGCCTGAGGCAGTGGAGGGAGACAATATGATTACATACCTGGAGTGCTGGCTCCGAGAGGTGGTCGCACCTGAGGACCTATCACCATTCTATACGTTGGAGAGAACGCACCATGTCCCTGCCAGGCCGCCAGCTCCGGGGAGGCCCCCGCGCCCGGTGGTGGCCAGACTCCTTCATTTCAAGGACAGAGACATTCTACTGCACAGAGCACGACCTGAGGGGCCCTATGTAGTGGACAATAGTAAAGTTTCACTCTTCCCTGACTATTCCCTGGAGGTCCAGAGGCGTCGCACTTCCTTCCTTGAAGCTAAGAAAGTTCTGCGGAGTGGATCCAGTATTCACTGATATTCCCGGCCCGGCTGCACATACTGGTGGATGGGAAGGCACATTTCTGTGACGATCCCAAAGCGGCGTGGGAATGGATTGAGGCCTATAAGACAGAAGGACTAGCGGCGGCATGGAAGACTGTGGCACTTCCTTGGGAACGAGAACCCGGGAAACGTCTCGGTGACAGAGGCGCGGAACCCCAAAGAAACCAAGCTCCTCACAAACAGAGAAGGAAAGAGCTGAGGCACTGCAGGCCGTGGCAGCCATGATGCAGGGCAGGAGATCATCATTGGATGGGGGATCCCAATCTCGGAAAGGAACTGATGGGTCAGACTCGCACTCGTCTTGCAGTGGTAGTGTTAAACTGCCAGTGGTGACCCCGAAGACAGCTGATGAGATTATTTAAGCTTGCTGTGTGCCATTTTTGCTTTGGGGCTCCCGAGAGAGCGGGGGGCTGCCGGGTGGGTCCCTGGGTGTCAGCCGGATCGGCCAACTAGGGCTGACGTGCTACATACAATCTTCACTGCTATGTTCTTTCTTTTTGTGGCTACTTGCAGTGACCACCACGCCCCCTTAAGGTCCTTACACTAGTAGGTTTGGGCCTCAACTAGCTGATGCAGTCCTATCTGCGGTTTGGGTGGATGGCCGTTGCTAGACCGTCCTGGGATCGGGGAGTTTTCCAACATGGGTTTTTTGTATTTGGATTGCACAAGTGGGTGGGAGGGTATAACTGGGAGAACTGCACACTGGGGGAGCAGCAGGAACCATCTGGGGTGCTCTGTCAATATGCCACCTACACACTATACGTTAAAGTTTATAACGTGGAATATAAGAGGGATGGGGTCTATGTCTAAGAGACACAATGTGTACGCATACTTAAAGAGGAGAGATTTCATGTAGCCCTCCTACAGGAGACCCACTTAATTGGCAGTGAAGTGGAAAAGCTGCGTAGGAGGCGGAGGGGACGGATATACGCCACTACCTTCTCTGCTTATGCTCGAGGTGTATTGATATGGATAAGACCTGGGAACCCATTTGAACACACACGCACTGTAATAGATAGTGAGGGCAGGTATGTACTTATTGCAGGGAGGCTGGCGGGACGGGAGGTGATGCTGGGTAGTGTGTACACACCTAATACAGACCAGGTAACGTTCCTTGCTGCCCTCTCAGCCCAGATGGCCGGCTACGTAGGGGGGTATTCTGTGATAGGGGAGACTTTAATTGCGTGGCAGATACCACGGCAGACCGTTCACACCCACCTCTCCCGGGAGCGCAGGCCCACCGCGTAGCAGCAGGGTTCCGTGGCTGGATAAATAAGTGGGGCTTAGAAGATATCTGGAGGGTGCAACACGCTACCGATAGAGAATATTCATACTTCTCCTCAATATATGAGGTACACACCAGATTAGACACCTTTCTGTGCACACCAGATTTTAGCGCCTCCTTCACACACACAGAATACCTGGGTAGGACCCTTTCGGACCATATTCCCTTGCTAATGATGCATCAGCCCTTAGGGAGATGCCCCCCGATTCCGCTATGGAGGCTGAACCCATTGATGCTGGAGGATGCGCCTTTTCGGGACTCCCTGGGTGCCCTTATTGATGTGTTTTTCCCGATCAATGCCAATTCAGCGTCCTCGGTGTTAGTGGAGTGGGAGGCATTTAGGGTGGTGGTGAGGGGCACAGCTGGAAATTAGACAAGAGCTACTGGATCTGGAGGCTAAGATCCGACAACTGGATAACACCCAGGAACACGATGCTGCCTCCGCACTGCGACTGCAAGAGGCCCATGCGAGCTACAATGATGCACTAGAAAGGCTGAGATGCCATAGCTATAGGGAATATCTAGACAAGGTGCAGAGAGAGGAGGGGAAGGCCGGTCGCCTGCTGGTGTGGTTGATTAAACCCGAGAGTAGAGGGTCACCGATTACGCAAGCCCAGACGGACACAGGTGAACTGATTTATAACCGCAAAGCAATAAATAGTCTGTTCCGAACATATTATGAGAAATTGTACACTGCCCCTGAGTTGGTCCCTCGCTCCAGTATCAAGGATTTTCTAGGCACGCTGCCGCTCCGGACACTAGATAGGCAAGCACAGGAGGAACTGGGGGGCCCAGTGACCCTTCAGGAAGTCAGGGTGGCTATTGTGGACATGGCGTCTGGCAAAACACCGGGGCCAGATGGACTCCCGGCAGAATTTTATGCAAGATACGTGGACCAGCTGGTGCCATGACTAGTGACCATGTACGCGGAATCCCTGCGACTAGGGAGTCTCCCCGAGTCCACTCAGAGCGCACTGGTGACCCCCTCCCCAAAACCAAACAGATTAGTGCCGCTTTCCATGCTCAACTTAGATTTCAAGATTCTCAGCAAAATATTGGTGCTCAGACTGCTCCCGCACATGCAAGCCCTCATACACTTAGACCAAAATGGTTTCATCCCTTCCCGTAACACATCCTATAATCTACGCAGGCTGTATTCTATTCTCTACCATACTGAGACGAAATCCATGCCTTCGGCCACAGTACTCTCGGTTGATTTAGAGAAGGCCTTTGACACGGTCGGATGGGACTATCTTTTTGAGGCAATGACACAGTTGGGCCTTGGGGAGGGTTGGGTGAAATGGGTACAACTTCTTTACTTATCCCCCACGGCGAGGGTTTGGATGGGTAAGACTGTGTCCTACCAGTACCCGATCTTACGGGGAACTCAGCAGGGGTGCCCCCTCTCACCCCTTCTGTTCGCCCTGGCGATTGAACCTCTTGCAGAGCTGATCCGGAATGGTGGGGAGGGGATGGGCCTCAGATTAGATGGGCGGATACACACTGTCTCCTTGTACGCCAATGACTTGTTGGTCTACTTGGGGATAGCTGTGACAGGTACTACAACTGCCCTTACGCTCCTGGAGCGGTCTGAATTAATATCAGGCCTGCAGGTTATTAAGAGGAAGAAATACCCCTCCCGTTGGGGGGACCAACGTCCAGGCCGGCAATGTTACCTGCTGACATTAATTGGGCCTCACAGTCATTTAAATAATTTAGGCATACATGTATTTCATGCCATGGAAGATCTGAAAGAAGGGAATCTGGATAGGGCGCTGCGGTCCCTCCGATCCTGTGTTCTTTTTTGGCGCACACTACAATTACCCATTATGGCACGGATCTCCTTGATTAAGATGGTCATCCTGCCGCGTTTATTATACTTTTTTGTTAATTTACCGACCTTGATGCCCAGAGGATGGTTCAGACCATTGAACTCCCTTGTGCGAGACATGATATGGGGGGATGGACGACAAAGGGTGTCTCTGAAGACGCTACAGCGCCCCATGACAGAGGGCGGCCTGGGGGTGCCAGATTTTGAACTTTACATGCTGGCTCCCCAGTTGCAATGGCTGGCACAGTAGGTGGAGGGCGTGAATGCGGAGGGAACCTGTTTGACAGAACCTAACACTAGCCCAGAACTACTGATAGCGAAGATACTGTGACCGGCAATCGCAGCTCCATATCGCTCGACGTTACAACTCACAGCCTTGCAAACCTGGAAACGCTGCCTACGCAGACTGGGAGGGTCCCCGTGGTACACCCCTGCGTTGCCCCTAGTGGGGCTCCCACATGGTGACCCTATGACGACGTTCACGACCGAGCAATTTAATATTCGAAAGGGCAGCCGGGTTAAAGAGGATTGCACTGCCAGGACTAGTCACAGCGGTAATAAAATATTGCCCACCTCAGATGGTCAGCTGCCACATGACCACAAAGTTCAACATTAATACAAACGGGTATGAGAGGCAATATATATACAAAGTATAACATAAAGTGGGTACAAACAGCAAAAAAAGGGAATTCCACGTTGTTGTTTATAATCTTAAGGTGTCTTTATTCAAGATGTACTCGGTTTTCATAAGTAGACAGCCAACGCGTTTCGCCCAGACATGGGCTTCTTCAGGGCGAGAGCATAAAGTAGTCAGTTCGCCAGGGGGTAAAGTTTGTGTCCGAATTTTAATCAAGTCCGTGTCGGGACAACTGATGTAAGAGGAATCGACCTCTCAAATTCAAAGCAGAGGTAGTCCAATAGTTGAGAGGACACAAGTATACGCCTCTGTTGAGCTGATCCGTAGTAGAGTCAGGGAGTATTTGAGAAAAAGGAGCTCGGTGTACGAGCACTGTCCAGCGCCGTCACGTCCTTCTCCAGCGAGGACGTGACGGCGCTGGACATTGCTCGTACACCGAGCTCCTTTTTCTCAAATACTCCTTGACTCTACTACGGATCAGCTCAACAGAGGCGTATACTTGTGTCCTCTCAACTATTGGACTACCTCTGCTTTGAATTTGAGAGGTCAATTCCTCTTACATCAGTTGTCCCGACACGGACTTGATTAAAATTCGGACACAAACTTTACCCCTGGCGAACTGACTACTTTATGCTCTCGCCTGAAGAAGCCCATGTCTGGGCGAAACGCGTTGGCTGTCTACTTATGAAAACCGAGTACATCTTGAATAAAGACACCTTAAGATTATAAACAACAACGTGGAATTCCCTTTTTTTGCTGTTTGTACCCACTTTATGTTATACTTTGTATATATATTGCCTCTCATACCCTTTTGTATTAAGACCGAGCAATTTACACCATGGACGGAGGCAGGACTGGACACTGTAGGCGACTGTATCAGGATGGGTCCTTAGTCCCGTTTGCAGACCTGATGGATAGCTGTGGTCTTCCCCCAAGCCAGTTCCTACTGTATGAGGCCTTGGTCCGCACCTTTTGGCAGTTGTGGGGAATGGGCAGGGAGGAGCCGGCGACTCACCCGGTGCTACATGCGCTGATCACCCTGGGTACTACAAGACACTAAGTGAAGTGGCACCATGAAGCCTTGGTCAATGCGTCCATTGCCCCACTGGGGGAACTCTGGAGAAAAGTGGGAGAGGGCAGTGGATAGAGAGCTTACTGATGCAGAGTGGAGCAAGATTCTTCAGTCCCAAAAGAAGATTTCCCGGCGCTCTAGGCTTAAATAAACGCAATTCAACTTCATACACATGGTTTACATGACACCTCACTGCCCTAATATTACATACGGGGGGAAATGAGAAACTGACCGTGGTATGCACATGCAGACTCTGACTTCATACACATGACTTGGGGCTGCGGTAGCATCTACGCATATTGGGAGGGGATCCAACCAAGATTAAGGATGCACTGGGGAGAGAACTGGCACGCACCATAGAGGCCTGCCTATTAGGACTCTTCCCCCGACCGAATAAGCGGAAAGTCGGGAACAGACTAATAGACTTAGCCTTGAGAGTAGCCAAGAGAAGGATAGCACTAGCGTGGAAGTCCTCTTATGGGCCACAGGTAGCTAGTTGGAACTGGGATGTCATCAGCTGGTCTGGAGCTGAGGGTAGAGCATTGAGCTGGGAGGAATCGAGGGGTATACGAAGGCGCCCTATAGGAGAATTATGGAAGGAAGCCCTGGCAGTGTGGGAAAACCCGGCACAAGAGAGCAATGAGGGAGAGGAGACTGGAAGTGATAGTGAGTAACCCACACTTTATAATGCAGCACCGCCATATTTCAGCTAAGTCCGGCGGACACAGGTTGCTTCCCGTCGATATATACATACACCCATCTGAGGAATGGACTTGGGACTGAAGAGGGGCTAGAAAGAGGCGGAGGACCCCCCTAGGTGGCCCACACCATATTATATAATGATTACTAGCTGATAACAGCATGCGCACCACCAGAAACTGGTGCTCACCACCCCCTCTGCATATGTTTAGTTAGTTGTTTAGTTCAATAAATTGAAGTTATAGATAATGAGGACATTACCGAGCCCTCGTCTGGGGCTGGAAGCCACTCACTGAGAGGGGACCTGGAGGAAAAGTGAGGCACTACCTATGTAAATCACTGGCTGGTAGATACCCATAAGGAGGGGTTTGTGTAAGCTCTATAAGGAGATGTGCAATACTAAGATGTGATGCCAGACTAGAATATATGTGGACCCGCCTAAGTGTTGACGAAGAAATGTAAATTGAATTACTGCATTATATGTGTATGCTACTGTTTTAAAATACAAATATGTTTAAAAAAAAAAAGGTGTTTTAGAAAAACAAAAGAAAGCATCATTTAGTTCTCTAAGAGGAAGGATTTTATAATAAATTAAAAAAAAGAAAGGTGTTGGATTTTTGTGTACTTGTACAGGCCCTGCTCTTTCTTGAGAAACACATAGCTCTAGCTGAACAGAGGTTTAGCACTCTGGCTCTAGAGTTCAAATAGCTATCGTATTGTATTTATAGCACCTCATCTCATTCTATAATTCACAAATGTTATACCACTGTAGTGTTGCACCAGGCATATGCAAACAACAAAGCACAGGCAGTATATCCATACAAGCCAAAAACAGTGTGACAACAGAAGTACTGCCATAGTATTTTCTACAGAAAAAGAGCGACATGAACATAACCAACAACATCAGACACAGAACAATGGGTGAAAGGTTCAGCGTTACCTGCAGAAACAGTGAAACCGTGCCAGTATTAACTTTATCCAGCACGCAATGCACTGCTACATAGGCAACCTGCACCCGGTGTGCTGCACACTGCAGCAACAGCAATACTACCAGCACAGAGCAGCATGATTAATGTAATTCAAACCAAAACAAATAATAAAATCTACCCTATTGATTCCAAGGCACCGCCAAGCAACTTATCAGCTGAATTTCCAGACACAGTTGAATATCAACGACTGTCAGCGAACTAAAAAGATCTCGGAGCTCTCAGATATAGTGGGCGGCAAATGGCGAAAGACTACTGTGAACACAAACCTTTGACCAGAGTAAAGCTGGGTCATTTCGAAAGAAACACATTATGTGCCACATTGCGTGCTCACATTCCAAACACTCAGTAAATATACAGTACATTTTTCACACCGTGAAAAACGTAAGCTAAGGACATGTCTCACTAAAGTTTCTAAAATAATAATTATGAGCCCTAATCCTGTGTTGGTCTGCCTCAGTTTGCTGCGATCATGCGTCTACTTCTCAAACCCCCTTATTTTAGGAATATATTCATTAGAGTTTTTACCAGGAATTGCCATTTTACTGTGAGGTTCTTATTTTAAGATTCAGACAACTGGTAAGAGAAAGAACCTATAGGACGACAGCTTAGACCAGATGTTAGAAACGTGGCAAAGACTAAACCAACTGACGGTAATCACCACAACACAGGGAAGGCCCAACTATGTTTATTGATGATTATTATATATATTTTTTTTATCACAGAAGCACAAGTAAAAGCAGGCACTGATGATCTCTTCTTGCCTTTCAGTGCAGTGATGCAGGAACATGCACTGGAATCAATTTTTTAACTCCTTATGCTGGGGTAATTCGCCTGTACAAAAGGGCCTCAATGTTCCCCCTCTTAGAAATAAGAACACGGATGGTCATATCGCTGCGGTTATTTTTAGTAAACATAGAAGTGAAGAGTCCAACTCAATCATTTTAATTTATTGAATCAAATGGCCAAGTGGTGCAGTGGAGTAATTACTACTATAACTCAATTATTTTGTTGTGAGGGAAGTGCTCGGGAAAAAGGAAGCATGTGGCTGTGAGCCGGATTTAGCGGAAAAAAGTTCCTATGCAGAGGTAGCCAAGTATAAAAAAATAAAAAAATAAAGGCTTGTGAAGCTAAGGACGCTGCGCTAATGAAGCCCAAAAAGCACAAACACTTAAGGGAAATGTGCGCTGAGCCAAGATAGTAATAATTAAAAACACACCTGTTGCAATGTCGCCAATCAGGGAGATCTGGGGTAAAGGGCAGCAGAGGAAAAAGAGTTCTTCCAAAAAACAGATAAAGAATGCCAGCATAAAGAAACTGTATTTGGCCGGTGCTCCTCAGACTTGACAGGAAGTAAGGTATTGGCTGAGCAAACAAGTAAGGAGGCAGCAAAGAAGAGCGACGCTGGAGTACACCTATGGTAAGCAGAGGCGAGAATAAAGTTGTTTTAGTGAATACAGAAGGTCTTGCAGACAGCGCATGCACGCTGCCCAGGCTTGACCTAAAAATAGAATGCACTATGGCTCTATCATTCTCGGGATGTGCAAATAGATTCTGGAAGATCATCCTCTCCTGCTCTACCCAAAAATACTTTTCTTCGACTAATTAAAAATTGGAATAAATGATATCATTTGCCAGACTTTCCATATGGGATCAACCTGATTTGCTTTCTGATCCGTGTCATCTCCCTTGTGGCTCCTTCTTGGTTTCATTTACTTTTTCTTTTACTCTTCACTACTTCTCTACGACACTTCCCAGCCTTTTGCTGGCTCCTTTTTTATGCCATTCCTCTGTACCTCTTATCTGGTACAGCTAGTATTTTCTCTATTATCCCACCACATTTCCATGTCTGATCTTCTTTGGGACTTTGCCTTCTTTCTCATGAACATTTGTTGCCTCTCCGACTCCACTCTTTTCGTGTAACATGGTAATCAACTGGTGACTGGTGATGCTCCCACAACAATATTTCATTTAATGGGTTTGGAGTTCTTACTCACATATAGTTGTTTCTTAGTTTTACTCCTCAAGTAACTTCCCCCTCCTATTACTTGCGCATTCTAACACTTGGATTGTTATCCTACTGTTTAATGCTGTACATTTTTAAGTATGATCTTAATTTGCAATGCTCCCCAGTGTACATATATTCTTAGGTCAAGCTTACAGTGCTCACGCTGCAGGATGATCTGTTGTATGTAGTATGTGGGCTCTGGAGTATTGCCGCTTTCGCTTTTTCTACTTTCTGGTTAGGGACTTTTGTTTCCCTTTTAAACAGCTCTCTCCTCACTGGTCTCCCTGTGTTACTGCTTTCCACTCCCACCGTGTGCTGTTCCTTCGCCCCCCTTCACCCCCCCCCTTCCTTGTCATTGTTTTATTTTCAGTGCGCCATGCGTACTTTCAGTTTCACAATGTTGGCCGCACACACCATTCGTGGGACACAGCCCTTGAGCAATGGCTGCCGCTTCTTGTTTAAATCTATGTTCCTTCCTGCACTATTTCTGCACTATATTTTTGGGGGGGGGGACTGATTGGGGCATATGTATCAGTACGGCACCCACTTCACGGATGCCGTGCTTGTTTGCTCTTGCCTTTCACGAGTGCAGCTGCTGCCTGTGATCTGAGGTAAGATTCTGCCTCATTTTATTACCAATGGCGGCTGCGTATGATATTTATTAAATGCGTGTCTCGCCCAACTTGTCTTTATTAGCAATGGCTAGCACTTGTGATATTTTCAAAATACGCGGCTCGCCAGACGTATGCTTGCTGAGATTATCTGACGGGACGTGCCTTATGTTTTCACCCCGTGACTGTATTCCTCATGTGTGTGACTTTACGACACCCGCTGAGTCATTGCAAACTTTGTGGCTGCCTGTCTCTGTGGGCATGTCATTTTGTGACCTTATCAAGGCATGTTGAATACGTTTCTTGTTCGTGCGCCGATACCACCCCGTTATAGAGTGGCAGTGATGGTGGCATTTGTACAGGATAATCTTTTGGAGCCCGAGGCATTTTTCGTCAGAGCAGCCCATGACTCAGCAGTTTCTGCACACAGCTAGGGGTGATACTTCACTTTCCTATTCCACCAGTCCTGCAGCCATTGCCTTCTCTTGGGATTCACGCAAGTGTAAAATATTCCCAGGCCCTCGATAAAATGGCGGATTACTTTTAAACCTCTCTGTAGAAGCCTACACAATATGTACTGTAGAAGGGAATCCTTAGATTAAAAAGTCCGCTGACAAAATGTTCTTCACAAGACCTGCTTTGGGCATACTGTTTGGCATTGGAGTGCAAAGCTCTTGGGGCTGAAATGGATGGGATAACCAATGGGCTGCCCAGTATGGCTTGGTTTACTCGTTTGCAAAGTTATCAAGTTAATTTTTGTTATCCCTCCAGGGATGTCGTTTGTTCCTCCTTTTCTAAATCCCAGCTGCCAGTATCTAAAGAGGCAGTTGTTACAATGGGAAAGATGAATTGTGTAATTGCTGTTTTGTCAGACTGTGGTGTGGAAAGGGATATTGAATACATACCAACTCATAACTGGATGGTTTGTGTGTCCTGTGTTGACTTCACTAGGAGTGGCTTTATATTCACTGTTTGCGATGGGTCGAATGATGCTGTTGACGCATACCTTGTTGGGGATATGCTCAGGGTCATAATGAGATGCCTGCAGAATTCCTTTTCAACCTACCTTTGTGGGCCTGAGGTTGCCTGGGCAGTGGTTGGACTTTGCATTCCTGATGACTGGTTATTTACTGTTCTTTGGTGGTGTTGACCACGAGTGGGCGACTGTTTGTCTTGGAGAGCATTTTGTTGGTAACTCGTTTGTCATGATGTGTATTTTCTGTTCTTGGCTGAGGGTACTTACGTTGGTGCTGTTTATATTTGGTGTACTTGATTGATTCTCTACGTTGTCCTGCACAATAGTTTCATTTTTGCTTCCAAACAGTGAAACTATCGCTTTTAAAACAAAATCTTTTTTTCCCCTACATACTGTGTTTGTGTTCATACATACACTACACTCCAAACCAAAACAAAACACATAAGATAAAAGACAGCATAAATAGTTCTTACTCTGTCAAATGCAAGACCTATTGCATTGCAAATGCTTGTTTGATTTTATGGTGTACCTGTGACTCTTTCTTTTACCGCAAAGCGCTATAACGCCCACGGGCAATGCTAGCGCTGTGTAAAACACAAAAAGAAAATAAACAAATAACACTTTTCTGACGACACTACAGCCGTTTCGCGCTGAAGTCTTGTTTTTATTTCCCAGTCAAATAAAAATAAAATAAACTGCTGTATGGACAGCGTCCGATATCGATTCTTCCAGTTAATAAAACTGATGCATCTCACTTGACAAATAGAAAGCCTATTCTATGCCAACTATGATTCAAAATATGATTTATTTTGCTAGAGCACTGGGAGAAAAATGGTAGTTGCAAGAAGTGTAGACAAAGGGACATCTACATTCCCAGAAGCAGCCCCAAGGGTCATTGTTTGGGACTGTGAAAAATGGGCCATATGCTAGTTATTAGCCTTGATGTTCTAGTACTGGGGAAATTGCAGGTGGCGAGGGAATTTTCAGAGTGCTGGGAGCCCTTGTGAAAATTATCTCGCATGCTGCACTCTCTGCTTCTATCACGGTGACCTTTCCAAGCAAAAAGCCTCTTTGTTCTTGCCGCTGCCTCGTCCTCTGCTTTCTTTTGAATGTAAGAAGGTACAAGGCTTTGGGGGCCGTCTTTTATCTTTAGATACCAGCCAGAGGGCACGTGGGAAAAATATGTAACTGACGCAGCAGAAAAGACAGCGAGGACGCACTAAGCAGCATGGCGGGATTACAGGTTCAAATTAGGAAACGGCATGTTGGTGGTGTTAACCCACATTGGTGTAATTGCCCTCGTCTTTATATCTTTGAAGCTGTTAGGGTCCAAAGAACATGACCCACATTAGTAGTTGCTATATATATTAGTAGTTGATATATTACAATATCTCAGTCATGCACTGGAATCAAACCGCGTGCAAGAAAATATGACACGCTGCTTTCATCTCAATGTGTCAGAATTACAAAGCTAAATCACAGAGTTTGCAACCGCTAAATGGTGTTTTAGTATGTACTAAAGCAGTTTTGTTATTTGGTAAATAGTTACCGAATCACAAAATGGGTTTAGATAAGCATAACAAATCGCAATTTGGAAGGGTATTATTTATGACATCCCTGTTAAATTGTGATTCACCTTGCAATACATCAATGGTTTGCAACTGCAATTTCACAAACCATTGAAAAGTTAATGACTCTTCAAAGGAGGTGATAATCGCCCCCTCTGAGGACCACTTCACCTTTGTGAATGTTAAAAATAAGTTTGTAGGGAGTAGGCAGTAGGCATTCCTTGACTTACCACACTCCAAATTGGTCTGGCACCATCTGTCTTTGGTGCAATTTTAACAGAAGTGCTTCCAGTTGTATAGGCTATTCCTTCATAAGCCATAATCTTTCACTTTGAAAAATAGCATCAATCACAAGTAGGCAAAGCAGGAACCCACATGTTGTATTTGGGTGTATCTTTTATAAACAAAATAAAGTTTGCAGATGATTTCCTGTTACAAAGGACACCATTTTCCAGTCCTGGGCTTTCCTTTAACAGGTTAACGCATTCTGGGAGTTGTAATATTAGTTCATTCTTTTAGTTCTGAATACAGTGACTAGTAAAACAAGCATTTGCAATGCAATGGGTTTCGCATTTGGGACCTTATACGTATTTAGCGTACAGACGTACTGTGTAACAACCGAAGTAAAAGAGCCTGTCCTCATGGGAGGTTACAAATGAAGACAAGGCGGCACTAAGTAGGCTGAAAAGGGGTGATTGCTGAAAATCTTTGAGAGTTGTTTAACGTGAAACTGTCTTTAGTTCCATGTTCTCCAACGTTGAACATAAGGGCGAGTCGACGTTCTTCTACATTCTCAAGCACTTGAATGAACACTCACAAGCAGCTGGATGGGCCTCTTTCAACACTCTTCTCTGCAGTTAAAAGCACTTGGATGTGCATTCACAGGTGTCAAGATTTGCATTCACAACAACGCAGACGTGCATTCACAAGTGCTCAGACGTGCATTCACAGGTGGCCAGCCTGTTCAGAAGGTTCAAATTTACATCCACAGGCTTCATAAATACTCTATATGCTGCATACAAGGAAACAGTTTGCATTCTAAGAATTCAGCTGTGCCTTTACAAACCTTCAGAATTAATACCCACCCAGATGTTCATTCACGAGTACTCAGGTTTGCATTCCTAATTGCAAAGCTGTCCGTTCACAGGTGAGTAGGTGCAGTATAATCACCTGTCTGTCCCATGCCTTTCTTGTTCTGCTCGGCCAAGCTTCTTAGGTCATGCGCCTAGATTTACTAGGATTGCGCAAGCACTTGTGCGCCGATACACAATTAACGCTGCATTTTTAGGCCTTTTGTGCACCCTACTGTTTTCCCCTGAGACACTTCATTGGATCTGCAATTGCACTCCCAGAGCACCCACTGCCACTGCTGTGCGCCAAAGCACCACTCTGGCTATGTTGAATCCGGCACCCCGTGACCCATGACCCAAGAAAAGCTCAGCAAGTGCAGCCTCACTGGCGAAATCTACGCACCATATCCAAACATGGTGAAGCATCGTTCTCTGCCCTGGCCTCACATTTCCAGAGGTTCCCACCAACGGTGCTCGTTCATCTCTCAGCCAGTGCACTGCTCAATGGTATCGGCCGGTCTGCAACTCCAGGCCCCAGCGAGTGCACCAACTGGCAACTGAATAATGCTGAAATGGGACCCCTTTCAGAAATCGCCGGATTCTCCCTTTACCCCCAATCGCAAAATACGGACTGTGGCACATTTACGGGGCTCTGAAGCAACATACACGCACCACGCAGCACTCTACGAACTTCTTAATACACTCACAAATTAGGCTACCCAAAGCGTAAAACACTCTCCCACTCCACACAGGACAGCCTTTCACTCTCACTTCGATGCTACGGCGCAGCTTGTACTACACTCCGTGGAACAGCCTTTCACTCTGGCACTATGGGGCAGCCTTTCACTCTTCATCACCCCATGGAACAGTCTCTCACACACACTCCTACTCCACAGGACAGACTTTCACTCTCACTTCGAAGCTACGGCGCAGCCTGTACTCACTCGCACTCCATGACTCAGCCTTTCACTGTATCTCCAAAAACTTAGAACAGCCTTTTACTCGCTCTCCCACTCTCTGGTGGGACGGCCTTTCACTCTCTCACTGATGCTATGTTTCAGCCTTGTTTTCTTACTCGCACCCTGTGCAACATCCTTTCGCGTCAAAACTGTGGGGCAGCCTTTTACTCTCTCCCCGCCCCATGGAAAAGATTTCATTCTCTTTCACTCTTCATGGAACAGCCTTTCACTTTCTCCCATTCCGTGAAACACCTCTCACTCCCATGCTGTGGCGCAGCCTTGCACTTTCACTGGAGCACCGGACGTGTCTACTTTATCACAGTTTTGCCCCCTTTTACATCACAGAAACCAGTCCAAGAGTCCTCCTGGCCGCAACGAACTCCCTTGGCAAACGTGCCGCCTGGGCTGCATTTAGGCTCAGCAGCTGCACAGTGTGTGCTCGGGGCTCCAGCGGCCGCTGAGGTCCGTAGGGTTGGGTCCCGGCAGTCACAGGGATCCGATAATTAATGATTATTTTTAAATTACCGCGCTGCGGCGCAATCACTGCCATGATATTGCCGCAGCCTCCATAAACAATAAGCGGCGGAAACATAAAACAAGTTATACCATCATCTGAGGAGGAGCAGCGTCCGGGAAGGGGGGCAGTGGCGCTGTACGCCGGCACAGAGGCAGGCAGGAGGAGCCTCGTCGCTGCACACCAGCACAGGCAGCCTCAACACTGCACACCGGCACGGAGGCAGACAGAGGCATACGTAAGAGAGCCGTTTGTATTGCGCATGTCATTAGGACAGGTCAGGCAAAACATAGTGCAAAGTCACCAACCAATCACGGGACAAAAAAGCATTGAAAATGCAATAGGATTCGGATTTACCCGAGACCTATTGCATTTTAAATGTAAGTGCCGGCATGAAAGAAGGCACGAACGGGGGGGGTGGTTGTGGTTCAAAAAGTAACAGACTGCGGGAGGGAACGGGGAGAGACAGGGGAGAAAAACGGTTTTAATAGTAAAGGGGCTGATAGCCTCGGAAGAGGAAAAATGACGCCACGGCAGTCAGGAGGCGGGACTAAAATGCCAAAAACCAATCAAAATGCAGCATTTTCAATTGTAGCCAATCAAATTCATGGCCGGAAAGTGGGCGGAGCTTCCCCCCCACTATACTGTATACAGCATCTCTCGCCGAGACAGCGCATGCGCTGCCTAGGCGAAACCTAAAAAAGCCCAGAGCAGGAGCTTCGATTCCCTGGTGACCTGAAGTCATCTGGTAACATCGCGCTGTATCTCCCTTGAAACTTTCAAGTATCAATTCACAAAATATCTGTCAGTGCAGCATGACTGTGATCTCAAGAGTGAGAATGGAGACGTGTTGATGTAGGGTGTGGCCCTTCTTGTGTATAGGCTCCCTCCTGCTAGTCACCTCCTATCATATGGGGCTATGGCCTGCTGTTGAGGAGATTCTGTGTCTGATCGACTAAGCCCAAGGTAGTGAAGAAGATCTTTTAAGTCTTTAAGTATGTGACCTCAGAATTTGGCAAAGACTGCAAGATTTATTCTTACTCTTTCTAAGTAGTATAAACTATACTGAGGCACTGAATTCAATGGTTGTATATCAGAATATCACGGATAGAAACATAGTCTCACATAAATATTGTGTTCTCAATATCAATTGACCAAAATAATGACCCATTGGGTGTTGATTTTCTATACATGCATATCCAATGTTGTTCATGAGAAGTAATTGCACGTGTGTGCCTTACCACATCTGTTCAGCTGTGCAGCTACAAGCAAAGTTACTGTAGTATGTACAGAATGATTTTGAAATATCAGGCTCATAGGCGGAGTTCTCTTATGGAACAAATTATTTCCATATCCTTATATAGAAAAAGTAATCTTTCACCAGCAATGTCATGTTTAGAGTAAACCTGAAAATGGTATGTGTCCCTGTTGTGGATATGTGTGATATATGAGCAAGGGCTGCAATCATGCCACTTAAACGTCCCTATTCACATAAGACAATACGCGCATTGGGATCATCGCCTCACAGGTGAGGTGGTACAACCAGGCACATCTGTCCTAGACGTGTAGTCAGAAACAGATGCAGTTAATAGGCCTTCACATTCAACTACAGAACATACTACCTCTGTTAAAAAAATTAGAAGGGATGCAAAACTTACCAGACTTCTTGGCATGACAGCTGGAGAGTTCTACGTGATATAAAGTGTGCTGTATCTTGTAAGTGTGTGTGCACGAATTATTCACTGTCATGGGGTAGACATTTTATTAGTTATCTATGTGGCACAACGTGCAGTCGTTATTTCCTATAACCTTTGTGCCCCAGCACTTAAAGTGACTTTCAGCAAAAAACACACACAGGAATGAGCTTTAATGCAAGGTGGTTTTCTTTCTTCTTTTACAATTCACACATACTGTGTGTAACATTCCTCCACGTTTTCATCCAACTTTGCAAACCTAATCTCCGTTGTACTGTCCTGTTCTTCCGGATGTGCACGCACATGAGCCGATTTTCAATATTTCAAATATGTATTTAATTTACATTTTGTTCTACATATGTGAAGTGCTTTCATCTCTTGAGAGCTAGGTAGATCTCTTACCAGAGGTAACAGTCATAGCAGCAATCAATAAAGAACACCTGTTAAACTTAAGGAGTTGTGTATCGTCATTTCATCAGTACACTCGAATTTATGCATGTTGTGTTTGGGTATTTGGAGTGACTGTGTCTCGCACATTTTTGACATGCTCATTATGTCTGCATTGCTGTTAGCAAACGTTATGCATTCAGCAAAGGCTATCTGGCAAGTCCAATAAGTATCTGCTTTAAATGGGCAAGCTATTGCCATTTTTAATGGCTGTTGGCACTGGCATACAAATGCATGTGTAAAAATACATGCACACTCATGCCAGGCTATCTTGGAATAGGTTTTCTATTAAAGGAAACCCTTTCTAAGATGACTTCTGCTGTGCTTGCAACACCATGATGCACGAGTCCACGCTGTTTGTGACGAGTGTTCTGCTCATGAAAGCGGCATGCTTGTGTGAAGGCATGTGAGAGTTGTGCCCATAGGTCAGCATGATGAGAGATGTGCGGCCGGCACAGGTAACAGCGGTGGGGCGGGGGGGAAGTCAACAGACGACAGGATAGGGAAAGTAAAATAAAAAAATTAATAAATCCACTAAGCTTGTGCTCACCACATCGCCTGTGACGGCCACGCCTAGTGCTGTCTGAGTGCAGGGTCATAGGTAAGGAGTGTGTGTGTAGGGAGCACAGTGTATCAGGCGGGTTCCAACAACAATGGATAACGTGATAATGTGGAACAGGCTGCTTTAATGAAACAGGTGGACAAGCCTTAATACATAACCTTGGCATTACGATACATACTAACCATCAAAACCCGGCCTCACCATACATCTAATAACTATCCATCCTCCTCCTTCCTCCCCTAAGAAACCCTTCACAAAACCAAAAGCCCAATCACAACTTTCTTCACTCAAATTCGCCGCATTCAACCATTATTGCATTCAGAAACTCCCCTTCTCCCCCGTTTCCTCGACTGGGTCTCAACATGACCAGCGTTTCTTGCAATAACTTTCAACTTGTGTAACCAACCACCAAAGCACCTGTTCATTGTCATCGATTGCCAATAAAATACCTAACCTAGCACACCTGATTCACCAAAACCCACAAAATCCACCAATACCAGCACAAAAACAACACAACATGAGTGTACCCCAGATTAACCACCAACCCAAAAGGGCCTGAAACCAGGGAGGGAGGGTGGGGAAAAGAAGCAACTATCCCTAACCAGCCGAAGTGCCACGGTAAACTAAAATGGTACCCATGGTCACATGTATTCCCACTATAACCCCTAAAACCCCACCCACGCACCCACCGTCCAATCACCTTCCCTCTGCCCTCGGGCCCTACCACCCACCCTAAGATCCCGGGGGCGGGTAGGGCATTCTGCCCCCCAAAATCCCCATCAGGTGGGATGGTGCATGCAAGAACAATGGACAAAGTCATAGTATGGAAAAGGCCGCTGTAGATACTAACCATCAAAACCCGGCCTCACCATACATCCTAATAACTATCCATCCTCCTCGCCCTCCCCTAAGTAACCCTTTACAAAACCAAAAGCCCAATCACAACTCTCCTCCCTCAAATGTCCTGCATCCAACCATTGTGTATACACAACTGTTGTCTTCTTATTGCATTCAGAAACGTCCTCCCTCCTCCCCGTATCTTGGACTGGGTCTCAACATGATCAATGTTTCTTGCAATAGCTTTCAACTTGTGTAACCAACCACCACTAGAAAAGTCTCCATACTTTTTGTGCCCCTCCCCCCCTTCGTGAAATACAGTCCTGCCAAAACATTTCTCACCTGCATCAGATATAACTCCACCCCAAAAACCAAGAGGTGCACACCGTCATCCCAAGAAAGCTCTATCGTGTCTTATTTTATGTCTGTATGCTCCAGAAAAACTAATCCTTCGGATTTGTAACATTTTTGGAGCTTCTTGTTGCTTTTCCATCATTCCCTGTCAATGGCACCTGGTTTAATTACGCCTCTCCATGATTTCCTCGGCAAAAACTCAGTCCACACTATGGTGGTGACAGCACATAAACTCTTGATCTCCTGCAAATCAGCCTTTATACTCTTCAAGAGCACTAGTCCTTTCATCTGCACTAACTCCTTCTCGTCTAAATGCAGGAGTAACTCATCTGGGCAGGGGCGTCCCTTCATCAGCAAATTTAACTCAAAGCTGCATTTCACCTCTCCTGGTTTCCGCATGCCAGGCTGCCCATTTGACAAAGGAATATCCACACCTCTAAATGTCATCTCCCTGAGCTGGCAATGCAGCCTAGGATGAAAAACTAGCAACTTTAATGCAGATCCTGGAAAACCCATCCCAATCTCAAATAGCCCTGGTAGCAATCTGACCTCCATCTCCCCACATGCCTGATCTCCACCACAGTCCAACCCCTATGCTTTGCTTCCATTGCCATCCCAATCCGGAATTAATACGCACCAAACTCCTGAGCCTGGTATCCCAGCTCACTCAAAGCCTTTTGCAGAACCCCCAGCACCTGCAACACCGAAAACCTGGCCCCATATGCATGCCTAAAAACTTCGCTGGCATCTGCACATTGCCTTCGCAACGTTATCCACAATGCCCATAGGCAAACCGACGTATCAAGGTAAACCCTCAAAATATCACACATGCCCCTGCCTGACTAGTCTGTCTTGGATCTGGGAAGCCAAACCTGTACAGCCTGACGACCAATCTCGCATCCTCCCATCTCGGATAGCAATCCTGGCATTTGAACCAACTACCCCCAAGACTGGAAAAGCCCAGAGGAAACAGCCACACCATTATAACTGAAAACCGCAGAGTCACGAAATCGTCTGTTCAAATGCTCGGTAGCATGAGTTTCACCTTGTTCAAAATGCAAGTCGTCACCTGTCACCACACTCTGTTCCCATTGCCCCACTCCCTTGCCCATCCCTCCAAAATATGCCTACCCATTTCGCCTGCCAATGGTTCATACCCCATAGCAGCTTTCTATAGAAAGTTACCCCTGACAACTTACCTGCTATGGTGGACACTACTTCCTCAATGCCACTCTGTCTCTCCGCCCCAGAGTACAAGAATTCTTCCTACGCGAGCCCATATGCTCTACTGGTAAACTCCAACAGGGAACTGGGGATCAGCTGCATCATTCAATCTTGCCCACGGACCACAGAAAAACCAACATTGGTGTCTTCCCCTTCTCGGCCAATGGTACAAGTCAACGGAACCTCCCTGGAAATTAGATAGAGCATCAGCAATTTTATTGTGTACCCCGCAATGTGTTGGGCCTTGTAAGTCACATTCGCTTGCAGGCATTCCAGCATAAAAACTCTCAGCAACTGCCAGACTTTTGGATCTCTTGCAGTTTGCCTATTGACAATGCTCACCATCGCCAAATTGTCCACATTGAACAGAACCGTTTTGTTTCATATATGGGGCCCCCAGAGACAAAGCGACACTACCAGTAGGAAAAACTCCAGGAAAGCTATGCTCCACATCCCTTTCTTCTATCCTTCCAGCCACTCCTCCACACACCACTGGCCCTGCCAAAAAAAGCTTCCCGACTGCATCCGTGAACAGCTCTACCGACCACTCCACCTGTACCCCCACTCCAGCCATGGGGATCCCATTGCATTCACTCTAAAACACTCTCCAAACTCGCTAATCCTTTCACTCCTGCCTTGAGGTGGACTCTGTGGTGCTGGAGTGATGCCCCTGCCAATGCCATTACCAAACTCTTACAGAAAGTAGTGCGGGCCTTACTGCCCAGCAAGCAAAATTTAGATGCCCTAGGTGTACCGGAATATCCTTCACCTGCACCCTAGACTTTGCCAGCATCCTGTCCAACAAATCCAAACACTTCTGCTTCTTGTCTTCCAGCAATCTAATCTCCATGCGTGTGGAGTCTAGCTCAAAGTCTAAAAAGTAATCACCTACACCGGTCCTACAGTCTTCTCCTGTGCCAAAGTGATCCCAACATCCTGCATCAACTCTTAAAACAACGGCATTCCTGTGAGGCTGAGGAACCAAGCAAGAAAAAGTCATCCAGGTAGTGCACCATGACCTCTTTCCCCATCGCATGAGTAAACAGCTTCTGAAAAAGGAACTACAAACATTAAACAATGAACAGGAAACCGAACAACCCATTGGCAATGCTTTATCCACAAAATATTGGCCCACAAACTGCATGCCAAGCAACTTGTAATCATCAGGGTGAACAGGAAGCAAATGAAAATCTGATTTTACATCACATTTCGCCATCAATGTGACTGGGTCGTATTTGTTCATCTGCTGTATGGCCGTGTCCACAGAGGCATAGGGCACTCTATTGCATGCATCTGGGATTAAATCATAGACCGACAGGCCCTCTGGCCATGACAAATGCTTAATCAACCAGAACTCACCTGGCTTCTCCTTTGGGACCACCCCCATTGGAGATACCCTAGGAATGTCAAACGACCAGCCCTCAAACTCCCTTCCATTCGCTTTTCTCTTACCTCCTTCAAAAGTTTGCTTCATACCATTTCTTCATGTCCCCTGATTGACTTAAAATTGTCCTCCAGTGCTGCACCTTGGGCTCTTCATAACATAACCAGAAACCATGCTCAAAACTATGCAACAACAACTCCCTCTCCCTGTCTGTCACCAGCTGTAAAAGCCTGTGGCTAAACCTCTCAATCTTAACTGGCGTATGCGCACTTTCCCATCGGAATCATGCCCCCTCTGCTGCAGCCTCTGTTACTGCTGCCGTGCCATTGTCCTCCTGCGCTGCCCTGCATCCATTTAAAAAATATTTTTTTAACAATAAAAATAGACATTCTTGTGTATTGCTCTTTCAAATTAAACCCTGCGCTAAATAAATGGTTTCAAAATTAAATGACATATGAGGAATTGGAACTCCCGTTACCTAAAACACTCACTAATTCTAAGGTTTCCCACCATTCAGTCACGTAGAAATGTGATAATTATTCTAGTGTTAAGCATGCTTCGTTCCTCTTTTCTCACTGCACCAGTCAGAAAAACATTTTCAAGTGTAGGCACCAGGAAGTTTCCTGGTGCCCTGATTTGGAACAGTGCCACCTGGAGGGAGGAACACAGAAACCACTGGGTGCTCTAATTTTGAAGAAAGCAGGCCTGCAGAATGAAGGAACCAAAAAAATAACTAAAACTAGGCTAGAGCTCTACTGCCTTCAATCCTCAAAATCAAATAGCTCCAGTAACAGGCAAAATGAAAAGGGT